>CM062819.1:1859251545-1860480637 GCA_031772625.1 Pinus tabuliformis
TCCTATTGAGGTTTCACGATCTTTAGCACCTGCGGTGCCTCTGCTTCATGGATATTCTCCACAGCCATGTTCACCACTTGTAGAGGCGTGTGCACTACCTCCGAATCTATGGTCTAGCGACAATGCCTTTATATCTTAAATTTTAGTTATTATTATTATTATTATTTTGTATTTTTTTATTTTACAATTATTATATATAAAAAATAAAATATAAATTAATTCATAATAATTAATTATATTTGTATAGCACTTTGATTATATATAATATATATATATATATATCACTGGTTATAGGTTAAACGTTAGTTATAGTTAAGTATCTTTGCGTCCTTACTTGCACGGAGATAATGGTATGTCGCAGACCCGAAAAGATCCAACGATCGAGATCGCTCTTATCCAAGGGCTGTGACTGTTTTCAGGCCCAAAACAGCTCACCCGTTAACATAAATCTTCCGCTCGATAGACTCGAGATTCTGTCTCCCGTCTCACGATTCTACTTCTGTGTCGACTGGATACCCTCCTATTCATGGCCTGCAACGTTATTTTAGTGAGGCGACAACGCTAACTCCATTTCACCTTACGCGTTGCCACCCTACGCACTCGACTTTGGTTTATAACTCGTGGCCTTATATGGCTATATAAGTAATAACAGTTATATAAGTCAAATCTTATAAACGACATTATATACCTCGTTATATATATACCACTCCTTACTGGCCCTCGTGGCCATAACGCTCGCTGCAACATTGGCTTGAAATTGTTCTAACAATGTCGACCATGCCAAAATACATTCCATTATTCAGAAACAACGTCAATTTCCAATTCAATCTTAACACATTTGGACGTTGCAACCAAACACAATCACCACTTATTAACAAGACCAATACATCCTGGAGGTTAATATTTATAGACCCCGTTCATTAAACCTATCTATGATCCATTTATTAACAAGACTAATACATCCTCGAGGTCTATGATCCAATAATCGTACATGCAAACAAATCGTTGCATGCTAAATATGTCAATAAGTCTGTGTTTGAAATGAAGATTAAACCCATCAAAAATGCGCTAAATTTATTAATATTACTCATGCCAAATTAATATGCTTGCAAACACATTTAGTGCCCAACATATATATTTAAATGAGATACAATTTTAACAGATACTCCATTCTGCACATGCTTTCGACTGACGGTTTCGTTTCACATCATTTATACCGCTTTAAGCAGAAGAAAAACATGCCTTAAATGCTCTTTATATTTAATATATAAAATCTATATATACGCATTCGATAAAGGAGGATTTAGAACATATACACAAACAAAAACATCATGTCTAACATTTTTGTATGTAGATACTTCTTTTGGAATGTATGCATACCTTTATTCCATGTTGAAATTTGGCTACTCTCCCTTGTATACACAAATACAGTTGTATATATATACATGAATAATAACCCTTAGCGCCCTTAATTCATTTAGGATATATATATATAAATATATAATTTTATGAAGTAACTGTAAATGAAACATGCGATACAGGAATGGTGCCCTTACGACGTATTTTAACACTCAAAGGCAAGAATCAATTACTTATTCTCCTCATTTATCCGTGTAATAAAAATAAAGCTAATGATCACGAAACTTTCTTGGCACCTGCATTTTAATTTAAGGGTGAAATTATATCATTCTAGCCATTAGGGCTTTCGTCAAACACTTGACAAAACAACTGTGATTCCTCGCTTCTGACTCAAACTTAGTTGACAAAAACCCATCAAATCTCGCAAGTTACATTCTTTTCTCTTGCTAGATATTTTCTTGGGGTTATTTGTTCTCAAATTCATGCAAATTATGTTGCTTCCACTATTGTGACTTTCGTCAAACAAATGGTGGAAAATCTATAATCCTACAATTTTTCCTCAACCTGCTCCAACGCTAGCCCAATTTAGACCCAACTTTGGAACTTGGCTCTGATTTGAATTTTTAATGTCCCCAGCTAGGAAGCACTAACCAATAATATTGTGCAATAAATACATGAAAATGAAGAAAACATTTACAACATAATTAGCTTGTGCCATGCAATTATAATTAACTATGCAGCACAATTTACCATATATTCTCCACATCACAAGTAACACTAGTTAAACACCATAACAAAAGAATTCATGTAATTATGTGGAACCCCAACTGAGATTAATTTAGCTCATTAATACACAAATTATAGGGCACAACACAAACACACGATATATATAACACCACAATTAACCCAATTAGGGTTTATCACTGAGATGTATAATTGTACATAAAAGCAATACATGTAAACACATCTAGGAATATGGTACTTATCTGTAATAATGACCCAACTAGTTGTGGGCTCTCCACATTCCTCCCACCCATATACACGGTGGTTCATAATCTCAACCACCGGGTCACCCTTGAGATGGGACGACAACTCCAAAGGCAACGATAACCAAAAAATATCCATACCTCCAAGACCAAGGTTCCAACTAAATAGTCACGGTGCTCCAGGGCTCCAAACACCCTCCAGGCTAATTGCCAAGGTGCCAACCCAACAACTGTGCTGCTCTAGGGCTCCAGGCATCCTCCAGCCCATAAACTATCAACATTGGGGGTTCATGTTATAAAACTAGATGCATCCATAAGGCACAATTAACTTAATAACCACACCCCGACCAGTCCAGAGTCCAATCCTAGGACCCACTGGCCATCAGTCAGTCTCAGAGTCCTTTCCCCAGGACTCACTGACCAATCCCCCCCGAAATATCCAACCTACACTTCTTTATATATGCATGGCTTAACTTTCCACGTGGCACCCTCTAGAACCCTCATGGGTCCCAAGTGCACTTTTCACCAAAAATATCCAACCGTTGCCCTTTTCCTTGGAGTTGCGCCCCCCATACTCTTTTCATGGAGTGGGCTCCGCAACTAGCCTTATTTTATTATTTTTATAATATTTTATTACATTAATTATATTTCAGGCTCTAAGGCCTCACAACCTTTATAGGCTTATAAGTATCTGGGCACGCTAGCCCCACACTATATTTAACTTCGCTACATGGGCACTTCGGCCTCATAATATAAGTTTAGCTCACTAGCCTAAATAAATAATAATAAATTACACTATGATTGATGGGGATATTACAATTCTACTTCCATGGTTGTTGCACCCAGGAAGGCAATACATGTGCCATGGATGAGCACATCATTGACTACCAAGCAGGGCCTGGGGTTTGTGATGTTCAAGGCTTCCTTGAAGAGAGACGAGGAGGAATTGGGGTAACTAGAAAATATAACCATGGGGTGGTAGTAATTGAAACCAACTGCCATTGAATGGACACGTATATCAACTATGTTGGGAATTGACTTTGAAATCATCAGTGTGAAGTGCATTTCATATAGAGACAATAAGTTGGGAGCACCTAAGAAGGTTGCAATTCGGCCACATTCGAATCCTTTTTTATAAAATTTCTTGAAAGGAGAGTTGATATTAGATGGGGTAGTAACTGAAACCAACTGCTATTGAATGGAGATGTATATCAACTATGTTGGGAATTGACTTTGAAATCATGAGTGTGAAGTGCATTTCATATAGAGACAATAAGTTGGGAGCACCTAAGAAGGTTGCAATGCGGCCACATTCGACTCCTTTTTTATAAAATTTCTTGAAAGGAGAGTTGATATTAGATGGGGTCTTGTGAGCTATAATGGTTTTCATTTTGAGCGATGATAAGGTGCTCTCTTTTCATTAATTGAAATCCCTTATCCGAATAATTTATGGCACGATGCAGAAATAAGAGGAAGCCAAATTGAAAAGTTCAATCGCTAATATAAAGATAAGTATTCATGTTATTTTTCTAAAAAGATTGCATATGAATCTTCTGCATAAAATTAGGTATTCAAGAGATTTTTTCGAAAGGTTGCATATGAATCTATTGCATAAACATAAGTATTTGCTTGAAAAGGAACACATATTCACATGGACTGAAACAATAGTTATTGAATTTATTTTATTGAAAAAGAGAATATGTTTACATATATAGAAAGAAATATCTATTGAGTTATATTTCTTGAGGAAGAAATATGTATTGTAGGCATAGAAGAATAGTTATTGTGTTAGAGAAATATATAATTGTCTACATAAAAATAATAACTATGGTATTTGTTTCCTTTTGGAAAAAGAGTATTTGTTTACATGCACAAAGATGATAGTTTCTGGGCCAGTTTGTTTTGGAAGGATTCCATGTACTTGCATGCACAAAGATAATAGATATCGTGCTAATATCCCTTTAGATAAGTATGGATAATTGATATGGTGTTTATATTTTGGAGATATTGTTCCACTTCTTGTGCAAAGAGATGGTGATAACCATGGAGATTCTTTTAATATTACCGTGTTCATGTGGACAGAAGTAGAATGTAACTATTTCCCTTTCTCATGATGCATATGAAGTAGGGATAAGTGAACATGCCCTGGTAATATTTATATGTTTTACTTTATGCACGTTGGATTTGGATAGATAAACATGTGGCATAGCCATACACATATAAAGATATATAGACATGTTTTATTAGCTATGTGCTTTTAATTAATGCATATGTGGTGTCAATAAAAGAGACATGTCTCGATACTTTGTATACATTTCATTTATGCAAGTGAAAATATATTTGAAGCATCTCTAGTAAATAGATAATATGGTTTGATTAATATTTTATCTAATCATGATATCAATTGTAGGATAAGGATTGTAACTTATGCGAAGGATATATTATATTTAACATTATGGTAGGCATTATACTAATGGTCTATGCAGATTTAGGGAATGTGTTGAGAAGTGTAGCAAGAAAGGCTCAATTTGACTTAGCCTTGGTTAAATTGAGTAAATTCAAAACTTCCACATCAGCAAACAACCTAGAGGAAGATAACTGAGGTGACATGGCTCTTATAACTTAGTTAGCTCAGTAAATTCAAGTTAGTAGGCTTCAAGTTCAAGTTGCATGTGTTGATTGCTAATTTGTAGTAATCCAGTTCAGTTATTTGTAGTTGTAATCAGTTAAACTAGTTCTAATAGGTAATAGAACTAGTTGGAGGTCAGTGATGTAGTGGGACAACAATCTAACTCAAAGATCATCCAACTAATTGATAAATAAACCAAAAATAGCTCATGCATGCAAGGAATTTAATTTCTTAGTTTTGGTGGAGATTATAAGACAATGTAACATTAGTTGTAGACTAGCCTTGAGTGTACAAGTGTTGCATGCAATCAATGATCAATCCTTTGGAATTGTGCAGTGAATTTCAAGGAAATTCTTAAAGAAAATGGGTCAATTTCCTCATGATTTTCACAAGGAAATAAGAGCTCAGGTGGACGCTGAAATTGACTAAGTCTGGGTTAAATAATTTTGTTGAGTAGAGAGAATAATTATTCACTTGCACGTTGAGCTCAGACTGAGCAAGCAATTTTAATACATTCTCTATTCATCTAATTAATGCAAGTAGGCTTAAGGGGATTTTACCAGTTGTTCTACCCTAGATAAATCTGTGTACTTGCATATGTGATTGATGTACGTTTGCAAATGTTGTTCTAAATTGTGAATTAATTTCCATAGAGAAGTAGAGTAGAATTATGTCTCTTCATTAGATTAAATTTATTGAGCAGTTGCAATTTCACCATATTTCTACATGGTATCAAAGTAGGATTCATATTAGAACAATAATTTCAAATGTGTTCCTTAGGATGTTCAAATTTTTAGCTTCATTGTAACAGGATTTCTTCAGAGTTGGGTGAATGGCGTTCAATGGACTGAAATTAGAGTGTGCCTTGGAAGGAAAATCAAATTTCATTGCCTGGAAGGATCACATGGAGGCAGTGCTTGATGACAATGGATTTCTGGAATATGTCAATACAAACATTCCAAAACCAGGATCAAATGATGCTCAAAACCTATCCTAATGGAAGAAAGATGTAGCCAAGGAGAGGATAATAATCCTAGAGGGAGTGTGATACCACAATGTCTCAAATATCGATGGAAAAGAAACTGCTTTTGCAATGTGGAAGGAACTGACTGAGCTATTCAAGAATAGAAGTGGCCATAGAAAATTGGCCCTCAAAGACAAACTTTGAAACATTAAGATGCAGAAGAACGATATTATTCCATAGTATCTAGCCAGATATACACAAGTTCGTGATGAGCTTTGAGGGGTTCGCGTAAATGTTGCAGAAGGTGACTTGGTGAGCCTAGCTCTTCTAGGCCTTCCCAAAAGCTGGCATAGATACAAAAACTAGGACACAATGAACGTGAGGGAGAAATTACTAAATTGGGAACACTTATTTTCTGATTTAGTACAAGATGAAATCAGGTGAAATACGAGAGATCGAAGTTCATCCAAGGTAGAGGCTGAAGAAAAACTTTCAATGGTTGGATAGGGAAAGAAGGGAAAAAGGGAGAACTCTAAAACAAAACTAGAATCTAGCCAAGCGGGCAAGAAGAAAGTCTTGTCCAAAATAAAATGCTTCAATTTTCATGAATTTATGCATTATGCTACAAAATGTCCACAAAAAAATTCTAGCAAGAAGAACTCACGAGGAGTAGTAGGTGAAACATTGGCTTCACATTTCGAGCTAGAATTCACCCTGATCACATGCATGGCCAAAATTATGATGAGGAGTGTGTGGTACTTGGATTTAGGCACTTCATTCCACATGTTAGGGTGTAGAGAGTATTTTAGTCACCTGAAGGAGAAATATGTCCAAATGCATATTAATCTTGGGGATGATGGAAGGTACAGTGCTACCGAGATTGGTACAATAACCCTTAAGAGGGAGTCAAAATCCCCTCTTCACCTCAAATATGTCATGTTTGTAGTAGGGCTTAAGAAGAACCTCATCTATGTAGTGGTTTTCGAAGAATGTAGCTATGGTGTGATCTTCACTAAGGGGAAAGACTTTTTGAGACACATAACCACTAGACAAGTGAAGCAGATCGGGGTTTGTGTGAACAACATGTATAAAATTGATGTGGAACATTGTGATACATTAAGAAGTAATGAAAGAAAGTGCAGAGTCAAGATGTTAGTGAACTCTAACACAGGAGATTGGTCCATTTTCATCATGTCACCCTTAAAATTATGCAACAAATAACCACTAGCCTCCCTAAAGGATCACTTGTGCAATAGGATGTTTGCAAGTGTTGTACCTTAGGGAATTATGTAAAATCCACATTCCATGATCGAGATAGAAAAGAAAATGTAATCTTGCAGAGAGTCCACTCTAATGTTTGTGTACCCTTCTTGATAGCCTCCACTACTAGAAATAAGTACTATGTCATTTTTATTGATGATTTCTCAAGAAAGTGTTGGATCTTCTTCATGTAGAAGAAGGATGAGACATTCTCAAAATTTGTAGAATTTAAGGCACTAGTTCAGAAAGAGACCGACAAGAAGGTGAAGGCTCTTAGGAGTGACAATGGAGGTGAGTATGCTTTGAATGACTTCAAGTGATTTTGTGCCAAAGATGGAATTTGAAGAGAAATTACAACTCCCCACTACCCACAACATAATGGGGTAGCTAAGAGGAATAATTGGAGCATTGTGGGCACTGCAAGAGCTATCCTACATGAACAAGGCCTGCCACTGCATTTGTGGGAAAATTCATGTAACACAATAGTCTACCTGCAAAACCAGAGTCCTCCTCAAGTTCTTGGTTTGATTACATTGGAGGAGGATTTCTCGGGGAGAAAGCTAGATTTGTCTCATTTCAAAAATTTTGGAGCCTCTATTTACTTCTATGTCTCCAAATATTTGAGGAAAAAACTTGAGCCAAGAGTATAGTTGGGAGTTTTTGTGGGTTACAACAAAACTCCACACAACCATCGGGTGTACTTACCTTCCCTCAGAATGATATTTATGCAAAGGGATGTAAATTTTGATGAAGAGAAGGCAATAAGATGGTCCCTTGAGAGGGAGTTTCAAATCCCACCAGAAGAGGAGCTTTTAGCACCAAAGGAGGAGCCCCCGAAGGAGCCTTAGGAATTTGTGGAGAAACCACAAATGGAGGAGTAGAAAGGAGGAAAAGTGGAGACATCCACTCAAGCAAAACCATCCATAGTAGGTAGAAAAAGAACCAAGGAAACTGAAATATTGCTACAAGATGTGAGGGAGAATGTGGGAACTCCTTCAAAATTGTATAGGAAAAGGAGGTCACTTGAGAGGTACACTAGCTACATGGATCTGATGACTAAGTTTGTAGAGACTGATCCATCCTATTTTTAGGAAGTAGTTGAGTAACTAGTTTGGGCTGATGTAATGGTGGAAGAATATAAATACATCATAAAGCACATTGTTTGGGAAGTGGTCCCAAGAATAATAGAAAAATTAGTTGTGCGTTTGAAATGGATCTTCAAAGTTAAGCATGCGGCAAACGAAATAATAGAGAAGTATAAGGCCAAATTTGCTACCAAATTATTTCCTCAAGTTGAGGGAATTAACTATGAGGAAACCTTTACTCCCGTAGCAAGGTATTCATCCATTAGGTTAATTCCTGCACTGATTGCGTGGATGGGGTGGAAGATCCACCAGATAGATGTAAAAGAAAACAATTCTCAATGGTGTTACTGAGGAGGAAGTGTACATAGAGAAACCATGCCGTTTTCAGATATTTGATCGGGCATATCATATGTGTAGACTCAGGCGAGCATTGTACAGTCTCAAACAAGCACCCCGAGCTTGGTACACTCATGTTGATAGTTATCTCACTTCTATCATATTTTGGTACAAGGTGAATTTCTTATCATTGTTTTATATGTTAATGATTTAATATTTATAGGTGATGAGAAATTGATCAAATCTTGCAAGGAGGACCTTGCAACGGAATTTGACATGAAAGGAATGGGTCTTGTGCGCTACTTCCTTGGTTTGGAAGTATGGAAAGTGATGTGAAATTTTTTGTGTCTCAAGGCAAGTATGCCACTGAGATACTGCAAAGGTTTCACATGGAGAGTTGTAAGCCCGTGAAGATACCTATAATGACCAATTGGAGGAAGCAGGATGCCACTTCAGGTAAAGAGGTTGATGCTATCATTTACCGACAGCTAGTGGGTTCACTAATGTATCTTGTGAACAGACGTCTAAATATGTTCTATGCAGAAAACCATCTAAGACAAGCTACGGTTTGGACAACAAAATTATATTGGAAGGAAGCTAAGCATGTTTTAATGTACCTTAGAGGCACTACCCAGTATGGATTATGTTACATACAGACAAAGGGAGTGAAGTTGTGTGAATTCATAGATGCTAATTGGAAAAGGATTACATCCGACCGAAAGAGTATATTGTGTAATTTTCAGTTTTGGGTTTGCAACAATTTCTTAGTACAACAGGAAGTAGAGGTCTGTGGCACTCAACTCAACAAACATTGAACACATGGCTACAAGTCAAGCAACATGTGATGTGATATGGATGAGAAAGATACTTGTGGGACTATTTAGTCAAGAGATTGATGAAATTGTGATAAATTGTGATAATTAGAGTAGTATTAAGCTCTGTAGGAATCTGGTATTTCACGATCGATCCAAGCATATAGATATCTGGTATCATCATTTACAAGACTTTGTGCATAGGAGGATAATATTGCTACAATACATTCCAACAAATGAACAATATGCTAACATCTTGACAAAGCTTTCTTCAATAGGGACATTCGAATTCCATAGGTGTAGGGTAGGGGTGGTTGCAAATCGATTTCTTGTTAATAGGGAGTGTTGAGAAGTGTAGAAAGAAAATCTCAATTTGACTCAGCCTTGGTCAAAGTAAGTAAATTCAAAATTTCCACATCGGCTAACAACTTCGAGGTAGTTAACTAAATTGGCATGGCTCTTGTCACTAAGTTGGCTCAGTGAAGTCAAGTTAGTGGGCTTGGAGTTTAGTTCGCATGTGTTGATTGCTAACTTGTATCAATCTAGTTTAGTGATTTGTAGTTGTACTCAATTAAATAGTTGTAATAGTTAATAGAACTAGTTGGAGGTTAGTTGCGCATTGGGACAACAATCTAAATCTCAGATCATCCAGTTAACTGATAAATCAACCAAAAATAGCTCAGACATGAAAGGAATTTGAATTTCTCAGTTGTGGTGGAGATTCCAAGGCAGTGTAACATCATTTGTAGACTAGTCCTAAGTCTACAAGTGTTGCATGCAGTTAGTGATCAATCCTTGGGAATTACGCAATCAATTTGGAGGAAATTCCTTAAGAATAGGGGAAAATTTCCTCATAATTTGGGCAAGGAATTAGGAGCTCAATTGGAGGCAGAAATTGACTAAGTCTAGGCTAGAGCTTTTGATTGAGTAAAGAGAAGAGTTATTCACTTGTACCTTGAGCTCAAATCAAGCAAGAAATTGTAAAACATTATATATTAATCTTATTAATGCAAGCAGGCTTAAGTGGATTTTACTGTTCGTTCCTCCTAGGTAAATCTATATAACTATGTATGTGATTGATGCATGTTTGCGAATGTTGTTCTAAATTGTGAATTAATTTCCGCAAAGCAAGAGTAGAATTGTGTTTCTTGATTTAGATTAAATTTCTTGAGCAGTTACAATTTCACCATATTTCTACAGAATGTCAACTGCGTGATAATCTATTGCAAGGAACAACTAGGTTAGAAAGAGACAATGTTAATGGAATTATTGGGTAAATTATGTCATGATTAATGTAATAACTTCTAGCTGGTTATGCATAATTTAAGATGATATTTTTTTGTAATAGTTTTAACAATGGTCAAGGAATGGGCCCCCTTACTACCATTGAGTGAGCGGTTAACACCCTCAAAAAATGTTTAATAAATAAACATTTGTTATGTTTTTCCCTTTGGGGTTTCAAGGATATATCAGTGTCCATTGATGTGTTTTCCAATTGTTCTATTCTAATCATTTTGCTTCCTTCCATGACATTGAAACTTACATCATCAAATATGTGTTTAACTAGCCTAATTAAATGAACGATGAAAATGATGTAAGGCTAGAACATGGAGCTTTATGTTAATATGTTGCATCAATGGTTATTACATTATGTGACTTTCTATTCAATTTCTAAATTTAATCAATGTAATCACGATGATTTTATCTAATAACCAGTTAAGAAATATGGAATAAGTGATTGGGAATATTACATGTTAAATAAATTTTGTAAAATTTTCTAATCCTATGTATTTTTACATGAGGTTTACCAGAGGATGTTACAAGTGGTATCAGAGAAAAAGGTTGCAGCACTAGTTCCTTTTGGGAATTTATAAGCGAAAAAAGAAGTAGAGGTATGATGCTAATGGATATCAGTTTAGGTATGACACTAATGAAAATTCCATGGAAATGTATGCAGTAGACTGCATTTGATATGAGATGCATGATGGTGTTAATAACCACATTAAAGAATGATAAGTGTTAATGTTTATTTTAAAGAATAATTGTGCTTATGGCATTTGAATCTTTATGCAAATAAAAGAAAATAAGGAATTTTATTGCATTGTTTGTAACTAGATCTTGAATGATTTTGAATACTCACACTGTGATTAGTGATAGTGTGGATTAACTACTAACCTTTGCATGTATACTCTTATGATAATGTTTAATGGTGCATTTAAAGAAAAGTGATTAGAGTTAAAATGCACTACTTGTAAAAAAGGAATGAATGCATGTATGGTTTTGTGGGTGTTTTCCTTGAGGATGACAATATAATGTTTTAAAAGACATTGAAAGAACCCCTTTGACTTATTGAAGATAAATAATTAGTCAAGTGGTAGCTCTTGACTGTAATGGCCAATTGTCAATTGAGTCTCGTCATGGATGTCTATTGAGTTTATGGTGGTTGGCAACATTGAGTATTTAGTACATTAGACTACCTTTCATAAATTAGTAGTGTGTGACATCATTGTTGGTAATTGCAATGTTGTTATAAAGTGGAAAAATACTTGATAAGTTATATTGGAAGATGCATCATTCAATTTTTAATTAAATATTATTATTAAAGTGGTAAGCAATGTGATTGTGGTAGATTATTCTAATGGTGACGATAAGATATTTGAATTGGGTTTGATTGGCTTCTAAATTGTTACCATATTTGACACTCAATTACTAATGGTGAGTTAGTGTTCTTGTATGAGTAAATATTGTATAGGCTTTGATGCATATGCAAGAAACTACAATGATATATATATATATATATATATATATATATATATATATATATATTAACAATGCATATATGTCGCTATAAGTTCTTGAATGTTACAAAGAACTTAGATCATGGCAACAATTTTGAAAGAAATGCATTGCTATGTCATTAATAAAAACAAAAATGGAAAAGGGTTGTGGCTTGGCATATGAACATACATAAATGATAATTGGTTTGATAAGAGTAGCCAAGATTATTTTTAGTATTATAATGCATGAGATGAAATAAATTATGTATGTTCTACAAACTTAATGATAGAACTATTTGTAATCAGATGTTTTTGATTACATTGTTTGGTCAAACTTCACAACTCTACAAGTTGATGATTCAATGATGATGCTAGCTGGTATGCATCCTACATTTAATATATGTCTTCATTTCATCCTTTAAAAATCCACCTAGTGTGTGTGAATACTATGATAAAATTACATGCTAAAGCTAATTAGTTAAGTCCATTGTGTTGTGGATATGTGGTGTCTTCATTATCATCACTAAAAAAAAAAATTGGATGGCATTTTGAATCTATTAGCATTAATAATTTATTTAATCATAAAAGGTATGTGTCATTGACTTGAATTTTGTAATGTTGCATAATGATTGTTGATTATATACATCTGCATAAATGAAGTGCCATTCAGCATGAATTAGTGACTATGGAATTTTTGATGGTTCTATTCCCTTAACTGTGGTTGGAAAGCAACTTCATGAAAACTTTGTTGTCATGAAGTTTCTTGGATGTAGCCTTATTTTTTATGCATGGAAATAGTTTATGAAATATGAATAGGGCCAATACATTTCTACATTCTTGAATTATTGAATTGACAAGATATTTTGTGAATAAAAATATTTTGTAGAAGGTATATTTTTATCAAAAGAAATTGTGACTAATGTTGCTAGTGTAATTTAACTGGGATAGCTTAACGGCAACATGGTAATGCCACTGAGATTCCAGTAACGTGGAATATAAGAAAAAATGAAAGGTAAAACATTTCAATGTGATTTAAAACAAAAGAGGTGAAGGTATAATGTTTATTATTATGATATGCATGATTAGTAATTTTTTTCTAAATTGCATGTTGATTACTATGTGGAAATTTTCAAATGAATTCCTGATCTAGGAGGATCCACAAAGGATACAGAATAGAAGTCTTTCTATTTCGTCAAAACTAGGAATAGAACATAGAGCTCGTCATCCTAATTCCAACAACACAGAAGACACTCAAATTCGACTTCATATGATCAAGTTATTCAGAATCAAAGTTCACGTCAAAAGGACTAGTTCTTTTGTTGCGAGATAAATTTGGAGCTCAGCTAAATCTGGTGGATTGACTAAATTTGGCAAAAGCTGCTGAATTTGGAGGCCACTAATCAAGCAACAATTTGACACTTATCAGCAATCAGGACTCATTAATTTGTCACCTACTTTCTCCTGTAACCCCCAAAAATTTGGCAACTCTTTTTGACTGGTTATTTTAATATAAAAATATCTCTCTCTCTCTCTCTCTCTCTCTCTCTCTCTCTCTCTATATATATATATATATATATATATATATATATATATATTAAAATTGGGGTGAGTTTTCATTGGCAGAACCGCCACCCAATAAACCTTCCATCTATATGAAAGGGCCAATCATTATGTGCTATGTTGGGGGGACGATGGGGATCAAACGTGCCTGACCATTGGCCTACCTCCCCATCGGGCAACCCAATAAGTATGCAAGCATAGAAAAACATAACCACCACCAAATATGGAGTGGAACCAAAAATAAACATGCCCATTTTAATAATAAAATAAAAATATGTTATTTGGTGGAGGCCCACAGGCTTGACCCTCGGACCTCCGCCCTCCAATTTTACCTATCTGCCAATGGCCCAATGGGCCCAACCTTATTTAATCTTCCCATACACATTTATTTAAACTTACAAGAGCTATTCCACCAGACCAACAGAGCCGAGAGAAGAGAGGAGTGGAACCATGTAGGTGGAACCAATCCCCAGAACCTAGAGCCATAATCCTACATGCACGAATCTCAAGACAAGAATATTCCTAAGGAATATTTCATAGAATATTATTTATGCAGAATCATTAAGGAATGTTGGAGATTCCATGGGGGCTAAATTTTAACTGTATCAGAAATACGTCGATTTTATACTCATCTAAACCAAGTTTTTGCTAGGAATATGATCGTGCAATGCATTTCTTCATCTAAGCAATGGATTTTTCACCCGTGTCTAGAAGAAAATCTCGTGAGGAATCTAAAAGATTCCATGGGAGCCCAGATTTGACCGTGACAGAAAGGGGTTGTGTTTATACTCATATCTCATGAACTTTCGCAAGGAACATGATGGGACTAGTCATTTCTTCATCTGAGTAGCCTATTTTCAAGATATCCTGATACTTGGAGGTATAAGGTGCATTGTTTCCACGTGTTCATTTCATTTGTATTGAGACTATAATGTGAATATGATTAAAAGTTTCAAGAGGTTCAATCATTATGCCATTGTATTTGAGGGGTTCATTTATGCCACCTTGTGTGAGAGGATCAATGTATGCCACTTTATGTGAGACACTGTTCCTATTTCATGTTGAAGGAGAACTTCCTGTGAGTGATAGTTCTTGGAGGAGAATGTCTCCTGGGAGAGACATGCTAGTCTAAATAAGGGGTTCATCCTTGCATTGGTAGAGATTTCATCATGTACTCATCATCTTCCTGCAGAGATTAATGAAGTGGGCTCCCCACTCTTCACCCCTGGGCCGAGTGACGTAGTCTAAACTGGAAAAAATCCATTATCATATCATTAGTTATGTGTGCTTCATGATTATTTATTCGTATTTCATGTTGATGGTTTGTTGAAGCATTGTTTAATAATTTTCATTCCTCATGTTCACAAGGAAAAGTAAGTGTCAAGAAAAGTTCCTATGTAATGGATATTTTTGTTTCAAAGCACTCACGAAAATTTCCTAGATCAAGTGGTACCAAAGCGGTTTGGCCACTTTTTGAAAGATTTTGTATGTCATCATAGGTGAGATTGAACATGTAACAAGGGAAATGGAGAAGAACCAAGATCTCTACAAGGCCTTATACTTAGTGAAAATCATGGTAGATATATTGTTTGTAGATTATGATGAGAAAGTTGAAAAAGAGGAAAAGGACAAAGAGAGAGTAGCGGATGATGCTCCATCTCGATATTAAGGAGAATATTATTCTTATTCATCTTCTTCTGATCATTGAAATGGAGAGATCAACCAGAATATTCAAGCAGAGAATGCTCAGTTAAGGAGACTTCTACAAGAAGTGGAAGAGGAGAAGCAAAGATTGCAACTTCCACTACGAGCCACAGAAGAGGCCTTGGAAAAGTTGAAGTGCAACGGAGGCTTAGCAAAGCCATCATCACCCAATTCAGAATCAACAGTTGTGTTAAATGTTGGGTGGCGGAACTACAATTTAATTTAATTGCTGCAACACTTAATTTGTCAAACCAAGGCTACGTAAGCATCGAGGCATAGCACAGGAAATGCCAAAGGTTCTAAATTTAACCCTGCAAATCCTACTTCTATTCTAATAATTACATCATGCAGAATAAAAAATATTAAATTACAAGGAAAACCTTCCAATCCTTATATCAAAAAATGATTCCACTCCACTCTGGGTACTAGATTCACTCAAAAGTGTTAACTAGATACATTGCTGAAAAAAATAAAACATGTCATTCAATCAAAAGTCAAGAAGAATTCGAAATGCAAAGATATGTTCTTGCAGTTAAATTCCAGTGCTGAGAAAACAGAGGGAAATTATGTTCTATCACATTCTTAATTCTACTTCCTATACTGAAGAGATCGTATTCTTGTATTGGGACAGTCTTATTATTGTACTAGAAAAAATCCATTCCTGTATCAGAACAAGTCCGTTCTTGTACCAAATACTCTGTTCGTGTACCAAAACAAATATTTTCCTATAACAAAATAAATATACAGTCGACAACCCTTCATTCCTAAATTCATAAATAAATAAATTATGTTAATCAAGCATGAAATTGACAAATGCAGAAGGAAAACTTTAACTTGAGCAACAATGAAAGAAATCCCAAATCAAATGTAAACTTTAAGTTCAGAAAGATAAATTGTGAAGATTCATGGAAATTATATTAGTTTAATAAATGATAAATTCTTGTGTTAAAATAGAGAATCACTACTTAAAAGATCCCAAATTCAAACCGTGTTTGAGTGTTTATTACAGTGTGCCATATACTTCGCATATGAACGAATTTAGTCTAATCATATAAAAATATTTATCTCTAAGTCATAAATTCAGAAAACAGCATCAATAATTCTTGTACTCAAAGTACTGACTCATGATCATTCATTAAGGCAAAGGATATCATTTGATCATAAGATTATACACAGAGAGATCAATACCATCACACAGTTACAATTTATATTTCAATCAGAGTGTGCTTGCTACAAAAGAAATAAATATTTGAACATAACTTAAATCATCAGAACCTGCAACCCTGACTTTCATTCAAAAATGATTCAAGAAAACTTTCTTAGAAGAAAAGGACATATTGTGATGCTTCAGAAAATAAATGAAAATGCTTAAATTGAAATGAAACACACTTAACGCACACAAAAATCCCTCAGATATGAGATCACACAGTGAAAGAAAGATAACCACAAGATTTCACCAAAAATGCACACTCAACATGAAGAGAACAACCTCCTAATCAGTCATTTCTGTACCTAATGCACACAACGATAAATTGGAGAGAATGAGTTGGGTTAGCTAGGCCCTAGCCAAACAATTCTTTCCCTCTTAAGAAAACTCAGAGCATATATGAGCAAGGTTATCATTACAAGAAAGAACAGGAAAAGTAGATAAAAACTGACATTAACTCCTTTTATTAAGAAGATCAAAAGTCTCTACAAGTATACATGACAAAATAATGGATCTAGCCCGACATGGTTGTGGTGATACAAATCTCAAAATTACAATAGAATACCAAAATCTTCCACAATATCGCTAACCTATCCTATTACAGAACCGTAATTTATACATGTTCTATCAGCGCTCGGCCGTAGTGAATTAACTAAACAAGAAACGCAACAACTCGTGACAGACCTCCATCTTTAGCACACTCTTAACGCTCCAAGCTCTATGCAGGAAATGAAAAAAATCTTCAACAATAGGTGCACGCCATCCCATATTACAACTGTGATACATTTGGAGGCAATCTACATTGAACTGGTCGGTTGTCCATGTCTGGTGCAGGAACCGCGGTGAGTACAGGAATATTGGGATCCTCCACCAACCACTTTGACTTCGATGAGTGACAAGTACTTATCAAACCTTAAGGAAATGTAAATTAATGAGTTACATGGAAATATAAACCTATTTAACCTTTTAAAAATTTATAAACTTATGTAATCCATATCCAAGAAAATGATTAAAAGGAACCAGGAATCATATGTAAAAGGCTTAATTCAATTTGTAAAAGAGAGGTTAAGTTAGAATAATTTAGGGTAAGGGTAGGGTAAAATAAGGAAATTTCAACAACCAACATCCCCCTAACCTCATTTCGTTGTGTGTCCTCACACAACCACTAAACTCTGCAAAAAAACCAAAATAAAAATCCCTCTCTCCACTTCTGAATCTAGATGTTGATCTCTAATCCTTCTGCTTTCACTTTCTTGACTTGAGCTTTCTTCATCCACTTGACCAATTTCCTCATACAAATTTTCAAGTGGGCCACATGGAATTTCCATTTGTTCACTTGGCATTTCAATTCAGACACAGTCTCTATCAACTCTCCATTCCTACCCTTTAATGCAGTGTTCTACTCTAATATATATCTATTTGAAACCTCTAGTTCATAGACCTACTGCTTCAACACTTGGATTTGACTCATTTCTTCACCAAGGACAAAATCCTTCTCTTCTTCCTCTTGCTGCAATGTTGGTTCTTCGACCACTGATTCATGAGGAACATCATCATTCTCTTCTACCTTCTCCATCTCCCGTGTTTCTGGACCCACAAGAATAGTATCCTCATGTTTCTATTATGTCTTCTATTTTGTTGCCTCTTTCCCCATCTCTTGTCCATGTGTTACCTTCTGATTTTTGGCTTTCTTCATCAAAAAAGTCAGAGAAATATCATCCTATTCTTCATTATATCATGGACTAAAAATTGAAGCACCCATAGCTAATACATCTTCCAACATTGAAAGGTTTTTCTGCACCAACAAATTCTCTGCAAGGGTTTCCATAGGAGGATTCTCTGGGAGGCACACCCCTTTTGAGAAGGCTTAGAATCCTCAATTACCTCGACTGTAGTAGTTGGCGTAAGTGGATTTTTACTTGAAGAAGCCTGGCTTACCTTTAGAAAAATCCTTGTAAACCTTCGCGAATGTCCCAACTTTTCAACATTACTCTATTCATCCTTCTTTGATTTCTGCTTCTTGGACTAGGGTTTACTAGTCTTCAATTTTCCACCCTTGTCACCTCTTGAGGATGGTTGTTTCTTTTCTTATCACTCGGTAACCCTTAGTTTAACAATCCCTTTCTCTGGTTGACTCTTACTGTGAGATCTTTTTAAAGTGCCTTCACTTTGAAACGATTTCAAGAACTCTTCCCATGTAGTTCCTTTACTTTCTAATTCTTTCTTAACAAGGATTTTAATTAAACCATAATGACAGTGCTTCATTAGGGAAAGTTTGAGGTATAAAATGGGCCTCCTAAGAAAATTATAAAATAATAATGGAAATAATAATTTAAGATTAGATTACATCATCAAATTTTAGAGGGAAAAAAAGAAAAAATATTTTTTCAACTCATATTTTCAACTTATCTCCCTATGGGTTTACTCAAATTTTGAGAGGAAACACTCGTTGGATGCAGAATTTTATTCCTCATCCAAGGAGTACCCATGTTCCATACCTTTTATGGACCCTACTGCATGAAAAATGAGAAATACATGAAAAGCGTGATTGCAATCATATTTTTTCATGTATTTCTCAATTTTTGTGTAGCAGGGTCCATCAAAAGTATGCAATATGGGTACTCCTTGGATGAGCAGTTAATTTTTGCATCCAACAAGTACTTCTGCTTGAAATTTGAGTAAAACCTTAGGGCGATAAGTTGAAAATGAGAGTTGAAAAGGTAGTTTTATTATTTTATTATTTTTAAATCTTTTTACTCCAAAAATGGTGAATCATCCCCCATGGTTGACATCCTCAACTTGAATCCTATTATTTCTTATAAAGTTTATTTTGGTTATACATTTTTTTTAGGAGGCCCATTTTAGACCTCAAAATTCCCCTAATTGAAGCCTATTTGATATTTTCGACTTTTTTGTACGCTTTTGGACATTTTATCCAAACTCTTCAGCAGAAAGTAGGGAAAATTGATTATCTTACCTAATTCAAAATGCAGCATGAGCCAAATGTGAAATAGGTAAGTCAAGGAGTACCTTCCTTCGCAGGTAAGGAATGTTTTCATGATATACAGTAGGTGTCACCACTTCTCAATCATCGCACTCCTTTGCACTCCAATCTTCCAATCCGCTGCATAGTCATTTTCAATTAAAAATCTTCGGCATGCACCCTTATCTACCTCACCTTTCTTGAAACATTTATCTCCTATAGATGGTAGCTCTGTGGCTCGAGAGATAGAGCATTTTTTCACCTTAAACTACAGATAGCCCACAATGGCCATCTTCCCATCACGGTTTGTGTAAATTATTGAGCCATGATAGAATCATAGCCATACAATTTAAATAAGAAGGGAATAAAACTAGTTTCCTGTAACACATGAAAGCTACCCTCATATTCCACTGTCCGTTCCAATTATTTTACGGACCAGGGCTCAATTCGAACTGGTTCTATAATGCTCGAGGATTATTACTACTCACAGTCCCTTATATTGTTCAGAATTTCAACTAGAGAATTCCAAAGAATTCCTTCATAGCATATAATCTTGAGATTCGGAGAGTGCAAGATGATTGTCTTGATAACCCATGATCTCTGCATCCATTGATAAATCGAACTACATGCATCAGCTACTCAATTCACGATCTGAAAACATCCCATCCAACTTACACCATTTATTAAAATAACCGCCATCCTGTTAGTACAAAATTCGGTTGGGTAGGCCGTGGATTCGACATAATTTCCAAGGGAAGCGGATAACGAGGATTAGAGGTGGTGGCTGTAATGGTTATGCTTTCAAGAAATGAATGAACAGTTCACACATAGTGAAGCACAAATCATTTAAAAGGTAACAAGGCTCAGATGTGATTAGAAGGCAGTGAAATGAACTTTAAACATGCACCTGACCCTTAACGTGACTTTAATTGGAAATAGTAATGCTTTTTATACTAAGGTTATCTAGGCCTATATTTTTCCAGCACTTTAAACAATCATTCCTTTTAGTGTACAATAATAATGTCATTTTAAACATAAATACGAAGGTCATTACTTTCACAAACGACCATCATATGTCAAATAAAAAGTTGGAGTCAATTTAATGATGCTTTGTCATCACAAAAGAAATCTCGCACTACAATAGAGTTCCTACACATGAACGAGGCTTCCTGTGTGAGAATACTAGTATTCCTGCACTAAAATGTTGTAGTTCCTATACTGTGATTCTTGTACTTCATAACAGGATTCTTGCACTTGCTATAAAATAATCTATTTTTAATCAACTAATCTCTGTTACAAACAGGCTAGATTTACAAATGAATTGTAGAATTAAAGGAGTTATCTTTATCGCATGTTTTAGGTGTCACTATGTGTCTCGATCTGATCAAATAAGGTCTTCAGAGATTTATCAAATGCTGCAAAAATATATGAGGAAAAAAATAAGTTGGGCAAGGGTATTTAGAGAAGGAAGGAAGATCATTAGGGACACTTAGAATAATGTAAATCAACCAGGGGGATAGAAAAAGGGAATAGGAATACAACTTTGAGGGATAAGAGGGAAAATAGAAATTGGGACAAGAAATTTTATGAAGAATAGGAGGGACATTCCAATCTAGGAAAGAAACGAAGAATTAGAGGGGAAATTTAAGAAAAATGGATGAGAAGAAAGATAGAGTATTTACCTCAGACAACAAATGTCTCTGCCAAATAATGTTGTATCCGAAATAAATTAGCAGCAGTGAGAGTTTGCATCACTTGCACGAGATTTGTCGTGCCAATTCCCCTAAACTTTGGTAAGGGCTTGGTTTCTTTCAGTGATTCTACTGCACCAGAAAGCCTCATGGAAACCTATTTCTTCTCATTGAAAATCAACCATTTATTATAATCAAGTAACATCCCATTTTATTCAAAAAAGCTAATCTACCTGCCAAGATGCTAGTTTTCAAGAAGACCATTCCATGATTGCATCAGAAAACTAATTTTCACAGTCACATGTTTGATTTTTGTGAATTTATTAATTTATGATTTTTTTCTTTTTATTATTATTATTATTATTAATCAATTTATTTTCTATCAAAAAATAGAAAATCAAACTCACAGTAGGCTGGTATCACCACTTACCATCTTCAAGTTTGATTGTTTATTTGATACTAGAGAAATTTAATTTATAACTTTACTATAATCTGCAAGGGTATCTAGCACCTGATCGATGAAGGGAAGAGGAAGGTTATATTTGAGAGTGGCTTTATTTAATTCTCTATAATCAATACAAATATGACATCTACCATGTTTTCTCGGAACTATCGCCAGTAGGGAGACCCACTCACTATCGGATATAGGATAGATAAAACTAACATCTACGAGTTTTGTCATTCCTATTTAACAATCTCTCTTAGTGTAAGATTCATATACCTTTGGTGTTGTTGAAAAGTTCGGGTCCCTTCCTGAATATAAATGTGGTGAGGACAAGTTTCAGGACAGATGCCTTTCATATCCTAGTAACTCCATGCAAAGGCACCACAGTGATCTCGTAACAAGCTCACAAGATGCTCTTATTGGGATGAGTCAAGGTCTGAGGTAATATATCAATATTTGCTTGGACTAATCTTAGCAAGAGTGGTATCAGACTCGAGAATACCGGTGGAGGATACTACACTCTGTAGTGGTAAAGGTTGGGGATCATTATTTTCCTGAAAACCTGGGCTAAAAATCTTATGAAGTGATTCAAAATTTGGCATTGTGTCCAGTTTATTCAAGAAATCCTTAATCACACCCTCCTCAGTCGAATCTATATACAGATGAATCCAATAAACAGACAGAGTCTCTTCATCACTACTATCATAGTCTAGCCACAAGGTATCTCGATGCTCCTGGATAGATCTGGCGGGTTGGTATAAGGTGACATTTTTCCTAGAATCTCCATGGGAAATATACATATCAATTTTGTGACCTCCTATATAAGCATCTGTTGTATCAAGCCATGGTAGTTCTAAAATCAAAGGGTTTACCCCAATAGGATTCTTGGGTTGTAGCATAATAAAATCTCTGAGAAACTCCCATGAACTAATCAAGACAACCACATCATCCAACACACCATCTGGCTTGATTTTAGATCTATCATCAAGTTCAAGCACAATAGGGGTAGCACGGATGTGAGTCAACTAGAGTTTTTCCATGGTCTGCCTAGTCAGAACATTGATGGCTACTCCCAGGTCTATAAATATATTGGGGACAAGGATATCACCTATATTAACGGGAAAAACGCGGTTTCCAGGATTGGTATATTTTTCCATTTGAGCACATCTTGTCATTAACTCAGCTACTCTTCCAACAAATTGGATAGTGTGAGGCTCCACTCTCTTCCTCCCTAGTTTTTTAACACTGGCTCCTTAACGATTTTAGTACAGAAGGGGATCTCTTTAATAACCTGAAGTAAAGGGACCTTTATATAAATAATCCTAAGCTTTGAAGCTAGGTTATACTCCAGAGTGGGGTCATCTTTCTTCATACCCAGTCTCTCTGGAAAGGGAGGTTGGTTTGAAGAATAAAGTAAGGGCTCTGAGTGTGTGGGAACATGTTGAATCGTGGCATCTTTATTCAAATGATTAGGGGTTTCCTCCTCACTTTTCTCCTCAATGATCACCATAGGTTGTTTTTGTTTTTGTTTTTCTAGATTTACTACCCTTTACGATCTCAGTTGTAGGCCATTAACCCCAACCAGCATGGTTTGATCAACAACAAAAGGAAGTGGTCTAATAGAATGAATCATTTGCATCACTTTTTTATTAGGGTTTGGTACTGGTTGTGCAGGTGGTTGAGGTGGTCGAAAGGGTGGTGGTCATGTTAATGGTGGCATAGCCTGAGTCTGTTGAGGAAAGGTTGTTGGTAATGTAGGTTGTATAATGGGATAGGGTGCATAGGTTGTAGGATATGACTGTGTATGTGCAAGATAGGAATAATGAGAGTGTGGTTGTCCTCTCCATCCTTTTTGCCAAGGAGGAGGAGATTGCCCATACTGGAAATGATTCCCATGCTGCCAAGGTTGAGGGTAATTTATCTTTTGATAGGAATATTGTGGTGCATTATAACCAGAAATATATGGTGCGTGTTAAGGAATCAAACTTGTACCTACCTGAGGCCATGATTTCATGCTCCCATAGTATGCAATGGATCAAGCTACTGATACTCTCTCCAAATGTTGTTTTCAATCTTGGTGCATAAGGGCATCCTTCAGTATGGTTTTTTCCTATACATATCACACGATTATTAGCACTCTTAAAATTTGCAAGACATTCGCACAAAAGTCATTTTTTTCTACATTGCAGACAATAAATGGACAATGTCTCTTGTTCTTCTACTAATTTTTGCTGAAATTTTAAAGAATCTATCTGTTTAGTAACAATATTCATATTTTAGTTTCCATATTATCCATTTTATTTTCCAACCCAATAATCATAGCATTCATAGATCTAAATTATTATTTCTAGAATTACTTTGGATTCCTTTACCAGATCTAGGTTGATTTCATGATAACTTCCTTCACAAGTCACAAATTTGATCAAAAGACTTTTGAGCAATATCTCCTTGTCCTAACAAGTTCAAATTATTTCAAGCATCATCAATAAGTCCTCATAAAAACAAGGTTCTAATAGTAATTAGATCAAATTTACGTTTCGACCTTTGAAGGATATATAAAAAGATTTCTAAAGTATCTTCCAAGGTCTCATATTTACCTTGTGCAATAGTTAAAATCTCATCATGAATTTCTCTCGTCTGATAATATTCTTGATATTTAGTTAAAAACACCCTCTTCATCTATTCCCAAGAAGCTATCATATTCCCTCCTAGTGCCATGAACCAGCATAAAGTTGAATCCTTGAGAGTTGCAGGGAAAAGTTTTAGCTTTTGGGCATCTGAACAATAATCATAACTCCTACGCAGTATATTAAATTAAAATAGAAAAGAATCTGGATCTTCATGCACTTTACCATGGAAATGGGGAAGAACATATGCTGGAATATTCTTCATTTGAACTATTGCATGCCGATCCACAATCGAAAACCTGAAGGTCATTTTCTCTTCAGTTGGCTCATTCTCACTAGTGCCATCAACATGGTCTTTTTGACCTGCCATTTTCCTTCCTCCAATCAGGCCACCCCAACAGAATTTGAAGGTTGACTATGATTCAAATTGATCTTTTCATCCCAAGTAGACTCCTTCTTCCCTCACGTTGGTTGTGAAACTCTTGGACTACTATTGCTAGAGTCCAGATAAGTAGTACCTACATAGTGGGTCTGTGTTTTCTTGGACTTTTTGCCTTAAATAGAAGGCCCAACGTGATAAAAAATTTCCAATTTATCAATGTTTTCTTTGCCCTTATTGGGCTTTGGATAATTTCCTCCCCTTTCATGCATTTTAAAAAAATCAACCAAAAATAACAAACAAAACTAGAAGAAAATCTTGTCGAAACAAACCAAATCAAATGTTGCAGTTAAAAGAAAAAATATTTCTATAAAACGAAAATCAATTCCAATGAAATTCCTTGAAACAATACAAGCACACTCCATTGGAAAAAATAAAAGCAGACTTACCCCTATAGCAGAAAAAAATGAAAGTTTTACCAGAATCTTTCAATGCCTCCCCCACAACGATGTCAAAATGTTGGGTGTCGAAATTACAATTTAATTTAATTCCTTCAACACTTAATTTGTCAAACTAGGGCCACGTAGCTTTGAGGCATAACATAGGAAATGCCAAATATTATGGATTTAACCCTACAAATCCTACTTCTATTCTAATAATTGAATCACGCATAATGAGAAAGAATAAATTACAAGGAAAACCTTCCAATCCTTATTTCAACAAAATGACACTACTCCCTTATGGGTACTAGATTAACTCAAAAGCATTAACCAAAGACTTTGCTGAAAAAATAAAGCATGCCATTCAATCAAAACTCAAGAAGAATTCAAAAATCAACGATATGTTCCTGCAACTAAATTCTAGTGCTAAGGAAATAGAGGGAAACTATGTTGTGTCACTTTCTTAATTATGTTTACTGTACTGGAGAGATCTTATTCCTGTACTAGGAAAATATTATTCCTGTACTACAAAAAATCCATTCATGTAGCAAAACAAGTTTATTCCTTTATCAGAACACTTTGTTCCTGTACTAGAACAAATTTGTTCCTGTACCAGAATAAATCTACACTCGACAACCCTTCATTCCTTAATTCATAGATTAGTACGTTGTGTTCATCAAGCGTGAAATTGACAAATGCAGAAGGAAAACTTTTACTTGAGTAGCAATGAAAGAAATTCCAAATCAAATGCAAACTTTCAGTTCAGAAAGATAAATTGTGAAGATTCATGGAAATTCTATCAATTTAATAAATGATAAATTCTTGCGTTAAAATAGAGAATCACTAAAAAGATCCCAAACTAAAACCCTCTTCTAGTGTTTATCATAGTGTGGCATATACTCTGCATATGAACAAATTTAGTATAATCATATAAAAACCTATATCTCTCAGCCCTAAATTTAGAAAACAACATCAATGATTCTTGTACTCAAAGCACTTACTCACAATCATTCATTCAGGCAAAGGATATTATTTGATCATAAGATCATACACAGAGATATCAATACCATCAAACGGTTAGAATTTATATTTCAATCAATTGTGCTTGCTACAAAAGAAATAAATCTTTGAACATAACTTAAATCATCAGAATCTGAAACCCTGACTCTCATTCAAAAACGATCGAAGAAAACTTTCTCAAAAGGAAAGGACATGTTGCGATGCTTCAGAAAATAAATGAAAATGCTTAAACTGAAATGAAACACACTTAACGCACACCAAAATCCATCGTATCTGAGATCACACAGTGAAATAAAGATAACCATAAGAGTTTTACCAAACATGTACATTCGTGTACCTAATGAACAATGCTAAATTGGGGAGAACGAGCTGGGTTGGCTGAGCCCTAGCCAACTAGCCCATTTCCCTCTTAAGAGAACTCTGGGTTTTTATGAGCAAGGTTATCATTACAAGAAATAATAGGAACGATAGATAAAAACCAACAACTCCTTTTATTGAGAATATCAAAAGTCTCTGCAAGTATACATGAAAAGGTAATGGATCCAGGTCGAGAGGGTTATGAAAAAACAGATCTCAAAATTATTACAAAATACCAATATCTTCCACAGTATCGCTAACCTATCCTATTACAGAAACTTAATTTATACATGTTCTATCGACTCTCAACTGTAGTGAATTAGCTCAAAAGGAAACACAACTAATGGCCGACCTCCATCTTTAGCATACTCATAATGCTCCAAGCTCTACACAAGAAATGAAACAAATCTTCAACAACGGGTGTGTGTCATTCCCTATTGGAAAATATGATACATTTGAAGGCAATCTACATCGAACTAGGGTTTTCCATTTTGGTGCAGGAACTGCGGTGAGTACAGGAATATTGAGATCCTGCACCAACCACTTTGACTTCGATTAATGACAATTACCTGTCAAGCCTTAAGGAAATGTAAATTAATGAGTTACATGGAAATATAAACCTATTTTACCTCTTTAACAATTGATAAGCTTATGTACTCCACATCCACAAAAATCATTAAAATGAACCAAGAATCATATGTAAAACGCTTAACTCAAGTTGTAAAATAGAGGTTAAGGTAGAATAATTTAGGGTAAGGTTAGGGTAAAATAAGGCAATTTCGACAATCAATAGTAAATAGTGTTAGTAGTGCTTCCATTTAATTTTTACATAATGATGATGATTTGGGTTCTTTTAAAAATAAAACTATAGACATTGGTTTGAGATAATGAAGAATATGGGATATGAAGGCAAGGGAATAGGAGATGATGGCCAAGGTATTTTGAATCCCATCTAAGCGGAGGAATTGCCTTGATTTACAAGATTGGGGTACATTGAAGGAGAATGTTCAAAGGCAGTAGAATCTTCCAAGCAATTATGGAAACCATTAAGAAAAGAGGATGCTAAGAGAACATCATAGTTTTCCCATGAAAGAGAGAATTGCAAAGGAAGATCTGAGGCAAGTAGTTCTCACTAGACATGTAGGTTTTAACCCTGTACAAAAATTACTTGCACACAAATTCTAAAACACAGAAAATAAAAAATGTGAGAGCATAACACATAAAACACATATACAGAGAGATTTTCCCCTGGATCCCAAAATCGGGACTACCAACTTGAATTTTCATTATGTTCCTTTCAATGTTACAATACATATTTATACATGTCGAAGCATCCAATACCATGGACTGAAAACCATCGTGTCCAAAACCATGGACCGAAAACCATCGCATCCAAGACTATGTGTGAAAAACATGCACAAAACCATAGGTAGGTCTACCCAACCTAATATATGGTCTAAAAAACAAAATTTTCTGGGGCGCTGCCCTGGACCCCATTGAGGGGGTTACCTGCACCCCTCAAACCCGCTGTTACACCCCCGCTACGCAATTGGCGCAACGAAGGGGGAGATCTACCCCCCCTCTAACCCCCTAGTTAACTATGTGGGCTAGCCGTGGAAGGAATATACCACAACCCAACAAGACATGCACCAAAGACAACCCATGGGGTCTTCACTCAATGAAATTATGACATAACATGTGTGTTCGCGACATACTACACAATACCCTTAATTTGACTACATATTCGAAATTGCCTCTAAAAATAACTTTATTTCCCCTACCAATATGAGCCCAATACACATTCCCAATTTAAAAAAATACCTACTTTCACTAGATATTGTAGGTATCTATTTTTTGATTAACATTTTTTATACCCCTTCATATTTATGTCCCTTTATTTTCATTAACAATGGTAAGTAAACTATGCAGCTAGAAAGAATAACCTAAACGCTAGGTAGCTAAAAATTTCAAAGTTCTAGTAAAATAAGGAAGATATATGTTTGTTGGTTTACAAATACATATCGTGGAAAACTTGAATGGAAAATGCGTACATCCAAACTCTCAATTGCGTTTATCTTCTATTAAATACTAGAAAAGATACACCACAATAGTTCAACACAAAACCTTGATAACCAACAGAATGGTGCCCATTCATCTCACTTATAGAATAAGAAGAGGAGAGAAATTACAATGACTCCTACCCTAATCCAAAGGGCGTTAATTTTTCCCACTTCCCACATAGTAAAGTCATTCACCGATGCCAACCTAGTTCATCACTTCATTACACTTCCCCCTGAGGAGCAACACTCTCTCCTAGACAAAATCATTGCCCTTGAAAGTAAATCCTTTCCCTATGAGAAGTGGTTCCTAATAACCCTCTCTCAAAAATCCATTCCACCTATCCTGACTGCAATTTCCTACTGAATGGGCGAAGATGACTCACAAATAGTAAATAAAGCCACCTGGGGTTTCATGCATAAGATGAAGCAACCAAACTATTTACTTAATATCCCGTTATACCTATCTACTTCCGTAAGCCTTCAACTTTGTTTATTCCCTCCTTCTTCCTACTTTCGTTACTATTCCCTTCTATTTTACCTATTCCTATATACTCATGTCGAAGAGTTCCAATGTTTGGATCTCCAAGTATCCTCTCCCAACAAATAACAAAATTATGTCTTTGACTGGAATGTCTCAATGAGGAAGAGGCCTTGCTTAGGTGGGTATTCCCAATTTATCTCGACTTTCATGGCTATTTCTTACCGTATTATTCATGGAAAACCTACTCTCAGAATCTTTCTGCAGCAGAAGGACTTCCTCTAGCTCAGAAAATATGCCATGATAGGGGACTAGTACCTCTATGAGGATTACCTAGAAATACGACTTTACGGTTGTGAACTTCGTCCATATCATTTTCCAGTATTCATGCCAATGAGTTTCTTTGACCTTGAGTTCATCCGACAGATCCTGAGTGTAGACCTGCTTCATTTGGTACCAGAATAGAAGGGTTACATCTTCAAAATGGGACAAACAGTAGGCCCTATTTTGGTAAACACAAGGAAGGCTTTTAAAATAGTTGAGGCATTACTAGAATCCATGGAGCTAGAAAAGGGTGACACTTGCCACTATGATCCCCAAGGCATCATTGCCCGAAGGAGAGAAAAAATTAAAGCTTCGGCTTTTGTGCATGAACCTAAGCCTGAAATTGAATGAAAAGCTAACTTTGACTCACAACCTCTTAATAAAAAGATGGAGACCAAGTCCTTAGTCAGCATGGGAAAATCATAAGAGAGGGCTACTGACTCAACAAGGGGTGTCAATATAGTGGAGGATCACATAAATAAAATGGTTAGGGTTCTGTATCCAGAAGAAGAAGCCTGAGTCAAAGCAGAGCAGAGCTTCATGAAGTTGCAGGACATGGCTACTTTCAATGAAGAGTTCGATAGGATCCTACAGGCTGGGTTACCTAACCTTTAGGGACCTTGTGGGGAATTGTTGCCACATGAGCAGTATAATCAGAAGATTAGGAGTCTGTTTCACCACAGGTTGGACTACTTAGGGGTAATTTATTTCAAGATCAACTATAAAAGGTTCAGCTATGCTCCTCAACCTCGTCCAACCTTATGGAAAAGATGTGAACAATTCGGTAATCCACCTATCATGCAAATGGTTCGTCCTCAGGCTCCGCACACGCCTCACCAAGCCTCATCATCCAACCGCTCTTGAAGATTCTATGGATCATGCCAAGGTTTCACATTTTAGACTACTCTTATGTTATTTTTACTTATTGTTTTTTACTTTGATCAGTTATAATGAGTACATTTTAGTTGAAACAGCTGTGCATGTGCACACATTGAAGTCTTAAGATATTTTTGACATAATGAACTGAATCAAGAAATAATATCTCTCTAATGGCCTATCTTTGTCCATAGAGGCCTATATATGTGATTTTGATGAACAAAGGAAAGGTTCATGATTTTGGAAAGAAACTCTGTGTTATTTTTTAGAACGCTCTTGTTCTTTCATTGTATGCTTTATTCAGAATATTAATGCATATCAATGGTGATTCCTTCATTCCAGGATTATAGTATGTCTCCTCTCTTTTGTAATTTCATAAATGTTTATGTTGTTCTTGGATTTCGCATTATGTAGTTGCGAGACATGTTTCCTTCCTTATGCAGATTCATTTGAATTAAGATGTTAATGAAAATGCCTTTCTGAATTTTTGGAAACTAGATCTTTAAATGCATTCTGTGAGTCTTAGCATTCATTACTATTCCATAACAGTCATTTGTTTCTAAATCCATATAAGTGTAGAATACTTGATATCTCGAGCTCTATATGATGGGTTTCTTCCATTATTTCTTCTTTTGTCACATTCACATTAAAGGAAATGAGTTGTAAGTCCTTGGGTGATTTTGGACTTCTTTGGGTGATACTTTATATCACTATATACCACTTATGTATAAAGAACTCATGGGTTGTGTATTTCCTAAGTTGATTGAACCAACTATGTTCAATTTGTAAGAAATATTGTAAATGGTGTTTTAAATCCTTTGAAGAATGGTGAGAGATGCACCAGATTCAGATGTACTAGGCACTGGTCTCTCCACAATGTCGTGGCGGAAAAAGTCGTTTGTGCGGACACAACTGACCTCCCTAGGAGTCTAAACTCTCTAGCGACAAACAAGACAAAATGGAGTGATCTTTCTCTAAATATACCTTTTAAAACATGAAAACTACAAGTGTTTAGGCTTACCTTATTCCAAAACGCGGTTGTTGTAGTCCGTCCTTGCCGATCCGGATGAGCTCCTCCTTCAAGTCAATTCCTGCAACCACAAACAATCAAACAATTACCAAGCACTTGCATTTCATATAATAAAACATATATTTAACATGCAGACCAAGGAACACATGAAATAACTCATTAACACGAGCTATTGAGAAAAATAAACCAGTTTGTATTAATAACGAAACAAAGAAACTCTTACAACCTGGCCTTGGTGTTGTGCAAGTTCCTCCCAGGGTCCATCAAGGGTTTTCCTCTACTTTGACAAAGCTCACCCACTTCCAAGTAGAATCAAGCAAAGACAATCTCTCCTCACAAGGTTCTAAATGGGAGTCCTAATTCCTGCAGCATTTACCCAAAGAAAATGTATAGCTCCAACCTCCTCTCCTTCTGTCTCAATGCCTTTATTTATAGTGCTGTAAAGAGGTTATTCAGGTCCACCATCAATGGGATAATCCCCCTCTTTGGGTGGGATAGCTCCCTTATTGATGGGATAAGTTCCTCCTTAATAGGGATACATGAACCAACTGGAGGCGCATCCATTTCATCAAACCGACCTCTAGAAAGTTCTAGAAGTAACCACAAGTAACTTTTTCAAGATGAAACTCGCGCATTTTGCCTTTTACAGAAGGACGCACCTGTCCCTTAACATACAGAGCGTCCAAGGACGCAACTTTTGTGAACATTGTGAGCGTCCCCGCAGGTAAGGCTTGAGAGAACCTGCGTCCCCAGAGATAAACACATTTTTTACAAGACTTTCTCTCTTCTTTGAGTTTGAGATGGATAACAGAGTCATAAGACTTGCCTAAGAGGGTAGCATGACTGTTGATTGAGCCATACTAACTGTAAATAGTCATGGTGACATTTTTTAGTGTAACAGATTGCCCCCTAAAGTGCGAAGCCTGGAATAGATTAGGGTTTTGTAATTCTAGGAAGGGTGAAGCGCTTTATCATTTCAAGGATTGTCTTGTGGATGACCTGGTTGGAACCTGCAATTTTCAACACAAAATACATGTATAAGATTATATCATCACTGAGGTAGGCATTCCCATACTCAGATTCAAAACTTTAACTAATGGACTAACTACTCTGATACAGGAATGATCTTGCAGTACATCATTTTTATAGACTTTTGTAGACACAGTATGGACGCAGCCATCTGTTTATGATTAGTCTACATAGATAATGAATACAAAACTCCTCGCAGCCTGGATGGTAGAAACTAGATCCAGGGTCTTCACTTCTACTTCCCGAATTGGTACGATTCTAGCCATGTGATTAAATGATTTGATGTCGAACATCGTAGAAACCACTTGATTACCAGTCGATGATGTAAACTGTTAACAAGCGTGAGAGAGACCACCAGTAATGTCAATGGTTCTCAAAGTACCAAGCACAACCCGTGAAATGTGAATAGATGTTTTGATGTCGAACACTTCACGGAATCCTTTGATCGAAAGTCAATGATGTAAACTGACGTCAAAGGCGAGAAACCTGCCATTGATGCATGCAGACTTCAAGGTACTGTCGATTCCTAAGTCATCTTTCTAGATAATGTGTCGATGTCGATAGAAAGCGACCCGTTGCAGGCAAGCCCGCAACACGAAATCATTGTTCAAGTTGAAGAAATGTTGCTGTAAGGACTGACTCAGGGATGGTCAAATGGATGACAAGTATTTTGTAGATGAAAGTTTTGCTTGCAGACCTCTTGAACACATAACGACACGACAGATGGCTTGGTGACGAATAACTCAAAGTTAATCCCCGGAACCCGGTTAAAGACTTTCAAAGTGGTTTGATCAACTGTGAGGTAAAAGATTTCCCAACCCAGGTGAATGAAAAGTGTCGTGTTCAAGAGTGGTAATAAAGTTTCTTCTGAGACAAAAGGTAACAAATAGGTTCATTCTTCTCTCTTTTCCCCCACCATTTCTGGCAAGTAACTCTTTATTTTTAACAAGCTTGAGGAGGATAACATATGCTTGATTATAAGCTCATCCTTCGGATGAGTCCAACCTAGTTTTGATTCGAACCCTAGGAAGGAGTGGTTCGTTCCTATTTGTAATTGAACAGGTCCTTTACTGTGAAATGTTTAATGAGCCCAGTATAGGAGAAACTCGGCGTTTTTCAATTTTAGAGAGTCTGAAAAAACTAAAGGAGACTCCACGTTGAACTTTTTCGTACATTTGTGTCCCTCAAGCCCGAAAAAGTATAAAATAATACCTGGGGGAACCGCTTGATCTTGCGACCAAGGAGTACTTTCATAATAGTGTCGTTGACCTGAAAAGTAAAAAGCGATCAAGGACACATCGTTTTATTTCCTTATCGAGTTTGAAACGACAAAAACCCGGCAATCTTTTCCTGATTTTGCGGTCAGAAAAGAGCTATAAGGGGACCGTCTTTTAATTCCGTTTTAACGAGTGCAAAAGAAACGCTTGGCAATCTTTTCATATTTTAGGAGTCAGAAAAGGGCTCAAAATATGACTCTGAGGTTTCACTTTTTCGTAAGTTTTAACGAGTTCGAAAAAGGGATAAAAATGTACTCATGGTTTTCATTTTTTCGTAAGTTTTAACGAGTTCGAAAAAATGATAAAAATGTACTCATATGGCCGACTTTCAATTTAATTTACGAGCAGGAAAAGACGGAAAGAACTCGGCATTTTCATTTGTTTTACGAGAATGAAAAAATAGCAAAATAATCTCAGGATTTTCATGAGTTTAACAAGTCTTGAAAATAACTGAAATTGACTCGAGCTAGGTTTCATTTTTACAAAAGCTTGAAACAGAGAAAAACTATGCTTCAAAGTAGTTTCATTTTTACACAAGCTTGAAACAGAGAGAAAACTGTGCTTGATGCCCCCTAAGCATAACTGCTAGAGCGCATGCCCCCCAGCTTCATTTTATTCAACCAGTTGGATGAAATGAAGTTTCATGTACGAGATCGTTTGAAAGACTCGACCTAAAACTGGAAGAAAATTATGCAAAACACTGAAATAACTAACCTAAATATACAACTTAACATTTACGAGATCTAGTCAATCTCTCGACTCAAGTAGAGGAGGATTTGTTTCATTTTTTAACGAGCTTGACACAGGAAAAGAACTATGCTCGGATTCGGTTTCATGTTTACACAAGCTTGAAACGAAAAACTATGCTTGTTACAGTTCACATGCCCCCAACATAATGACGCAAAACGAGGTACATGCCCCCCAAGCTTCATTTCATTCAATGAGGTGGATGGAATGAAGCTTTACTTTCAAGATCTTGGAAAGACTTGTGGGAGTTGTTTCATTTTTTAATGAGCTTGACACAAGATAAGGAACTATGCTCATAACTACTCTCTACATTCTACCTAACAAAAATTTTACTCTAAAAACCTTGATTCATTTTTTAACGAGCTTGACACAAGACAAGGAACTGTGCTCTAAAATCCTTGTTTCATTTTTTAATGAGCTTGACACAAGACAAGGAACTATGCTCATGACTACTCTACAATCTACCTACTTAACCTACCCTTGTTTCATTTTTTAACGAGCTTGACACAAGACAAGGAACTATGCTCTAAAAGTTCGCATGCCCCCAGCATAATGATGCAAAGTGAGGTACATGCCCCCCAGGCTTCATTGCATTCAAACGGCTGGATGAAATGAAGGTTTACTTTCAATATTTAACTTGAAAAGGGAGTTGTTTCATTTTTAAGGAGGTTGACACAAGAAAAGAACTATCCTCATACCTGATTCATTTTTTAACGAGGCTGACTCAGTAACAGGAACTATCCTCAAAACCCTACTTGCTACAATCTACCTACATATCCTAAAATCTACCTGATTCATTTTTTAATGAGGTTGACTCAGTAAAAGAACTATCCTCATGGTAGCCTGTTTCATTTTTTAACGAGGTTGATACAGGAAAAAACTATCCTCGTAACTCCTTGTTTCATTTTTTAATGAGCTTGACACAAGACAAGGAACTATGCTCATGACTTCCAGTTTCATTTTTGAATGAGGTTGAGACTAGAAGAAACTATCCTCACACCTGATTCATTTTTTAACGAGGTTGACTCAGTGAAAGGAACTTTCCTCACACCTGATTCATTTTTTAATGAGGTTGACTCAGTAACAGGAACTGTCCTCACACACACTTACTTTCTACAGTCTACCTACATATCTGAAAACCTACCTGATTCATTTTTTAATGAGGTTGACTCAGTAAAAGAACTATCCTCATCAACTGATTCATTTTTTAACGAGGATGACACAGTAAAAGGAACCTTCCTCGGACACACTGAGCATGGCTTCTAACTGGAAGAAAGACATGTCAATGGACACACCTTGATCATGGCTTCCAAGAGTTCTTCATCAGAAGGAAGAACACTTCTTGGGAAGGAACACATGTCAAGGGACTCAAAAGGGATAAGAACATCGTGTTCAAGTAATCCCATAGAGTTTTCCATGTCAATTACCGGAGCCAAATCAAAGGAAGATGAGCAAACAGTGAGAGGCTCACTTACATCGGTAACTGAAATCATGGGACCGGTTGCCACATAATTAACCCGTGGCAGGGTAGATACCACTTTAGAATCAGGAACATTTAGGGGTGTCATATTATTGGTAGTTGAAAAAAGACTAGGGAACGAAAGCTGGTCTACAGTCACAATACTGCCATTGTGAGGGAAAGACATCACGCGAAAGAGTGTCGATACGACAGCTTTCATTGCATAAACATAGTCTCGCCCAAGGAGTAAATTGAAATCCAAGGGACCTCGAACTACCATAAGATCAACACAAACAGTTTTACCTTCCAAGGTAATAGAAAACTTAGGAAGGATCCCTAAAGGTTCACTAATTGTTCTGTTAAAAGCTTTCAGATTCTGCGTAATAGGCGCAAGCTGAGGGGAACCCAAAGCTTTCCAAACAGCTGAGGATAAAATACTTACAAAAGCACCTTCATCTACATGAGTACAATGTATGTCCCTACCACCAGCCTTGACAATGATTTGGAAAGGGATGGAGGAAGGAAGACGAGGTTCTGTCAGTCTATTCCAATCAAAGGTAAAGACCTCAGTGCTTGGAGGGGGTTCTGTAGAAACAGGTGATATGCCCCCCGGCACAGAAGAATCTGATGTAACAAGAAGAACCTGAGCGGTATGAAGTTCACTCTCTAAAGGGAAAGTGGGATCGACCGAATGTGAAATTGAATCGACCACTTGATCAACTAATTGATCATCAACCTGAGTGACATGAGTTTCACTCTCCAATGGAAGAGTGTGATTGACCATACTTGAAATTTGATCAATCACTCCGTCAGTTGACGGTAGGTTGGGAGAAAGTTTACGGTAACCAGTTGGAAATTCTTGCTGTGGAACAGTAAGGTTTTCCAACAATTTCGAGGCTTCATCCATGTGAGGGCAAATGTGAGTTTGATGACTCCCTTTGCATAACTTACAAGGAAACCTAACTTTACCCTTTTTCCCAGGAACCTGACTATCACTGGTTGATGGATCAATGGAAAGTTGATGAGAGTTTTTTGACCATACTTCCAAGACCTTTGGAATACCAGGACAATTGACAAGGAAGTGGTCACCCTTACAAAGCTTGCAAGGGTATTTTGGTTTACGTTGCATGTTGGAGTTTTCCTCAACACCACTAACACTTACAGTCATGGTTGGTTGGTTGACTTCTTTCTTATCTTGCTTCTTCTTCTTCTTCTTCTTCTTCCCTTTCTTCTTCTTCTTAGCCTCCTGGTTACTAGCATCAAGGCTTTTACCAGGCGAAGAGGAAGAAATGGAGGACGAAAAATTAGGTGAAGAAGGTAAAGGGTCAACAGAAGGTTGGTGATGTTGAGATGGTGAACTCTGTTGAGGTGAAGCATCCGGTTGAGATGGAACAATTGGAGTATTTTGGGCCAAGGAAGTTGAAAATAACCATATCGGTAAACCTATTGTAAATCCAGGTAATGACAAAGTAGCCATATAAGGAGGACCAACATTTCCAAAGTAAGGAAAAGTACTAGGATTCTCATTAGGAGGGGTTCCTAGGTTGATAAATTCCGGAACATTTGCCATTATATTCAACTTCAGTGAATTTTATTAACAATTTAAAACTAAAATTAACAATTCACAATTCACACTTAACAACTAAAATTCACAATTCACACCTATGGTCTCTAAAAGTAAAAACAAACAAATTAACACGCGCTATCAAATCTAGGAGACAAACCACACACAAACAGTAAGCTCTCCGGACCGAAAACACTAGTTGGTGATGAAGCCCAACCTCGCAGAATTCAGTACAGAAATGGCGGGTGGAACAGTTACCCCGGCAACCTGCTTAATGAATAGACCGGCACAAGTTCCTCCACTTTAACCGTCTCGAAGTGAAGTGAACCCCCTGGAAAATCCAAGTGAGTATAACCGGCGTCTGCTCCAGGTACAGTGGGACCTTCCCTCCACCGTCACCTCGGTAGAACCCTAAAGATTATGGTCACTAAGGTCACCAACAGTAACAAATAGACCTGGGGGAACAGTCTAAACTCCGACAGCACGCAAGGGCAGAGTAGCAAGCTCAATCCCCTTACCGGCTCCTTGACAACAATCCAAGGTTTACCGATAAGTGACCCCTGGCTCCTCGCCAATGGTTAATCCGAGGTTTACCGTTTGTAATACGTACTGTCTGGCGTCGTTCCCAACGAGGGGGGAATGATCCCCTCACTGGTTCGGACACGAGCTCGTGCTTCTCCTTTAAGAGGAGCTTTCCCAGAGTGCAATTGAAACAATTGAATTTATTCTACTCAAGATAAACTATCTGTTTGGTTTTGTAGTCTTGGAGAGTTAAGTACTTACCTACTCCAAGACCCTAGCCTAAGCTATGTTGGTGTTTCAGAGCCCTAGAAATGTAAAAATTACTAGATGAATTTTAATTAAGCGCTGTGTTATTAAGGCTGTTATTACTCAAATGGGTAAATGGAGATGAAACCAATGGTGTTATGACCCGACTCAACTGAATGCAATCGAATATGATAATGCAATCCTTTCAATTCGATGAATCCTAACTAGAGTAAGGAGAGAGTTTCCATTCACTTCCAACAATGCAAAAAATTGATCATTAAGAGAAAATTTAACAAATTCTCTAATGCACTAATTTCATCAAGAAAAACTAATGCAAATCAATTCCAAACCAATTTTTATTTTTATTTTTGTGTAAATTCAAATCAAAGAAAGCTGATCTAAATCTACGATTGATTTTTCAGAATGTAAACTATGCAATTGTAATCTATGCACAATTCACATGAAAAGTATGCAAATGTAATCTATGCACATTTTTCATTCATATTCTGAAACTGAGAACTCTAATTATGCAAATGTGATCTATGCAAGAGAATTCTCAAACACAAGATGATTCTAATGTAATCTAAGAACCAATCAAGTGCAAGTCGAAAAAATTGGGTGAGAGTTCCAAAGATCAAAACATAAAAACACTCAAAGGCGATTAACACTCATACACAATTTAGCCCCCCCCAGCGAATGAGGGGGAAATTTTTTTGCAAAAACAAAAGCAAAAAGATGCAAAATTGTGAAAAGACTGAGAGAAACCTCCAAGTAATGACCAAAGGAAATCAAATTAAGAATTTCTCAAAAAAGAGACTCAAAACACCCAATTGATGAAAGCTAAAAGCAGGAATGCTAATGAAACAAGTTCAGGTGAAAATTTTTGATAGGGTACTAAAGGATCTGGGCAGAAAACACTAAGAAAAACCAAAATCTAAAAGCAATTAAAGCAAAAATGGAGTTTTCCTAAATTTTTACAGGAAGACGCAGGCAACCCGTTAGAACAGGCGCGGGCCCGCTCTGTGCAAACGCCAACAGCGCGTCCAAAGACGCACTGTGCAGTACTCAGAGGGTGCGTCCTTCTGGAAAAGTTAAGAAAAACCAAATCTAACTAAATCTAAAGCTAAGCCACCCAAATACTAATTCTCACAGTCAAAAACCAGAAAATAAAAATGATTTTCTCATAGCAAAGTTCACACAAAGGAAAAAACTTTCTTATTAATGGATTCCCCAGTGGAGTCACCAATTTGTCGTGGCGGAAAAAGTCATTTGTGCGGACACAACTGACCTCCCTAGGAGTCTAAACTCTCTAGCGACAAACAAGACAAAATGGAGTGATCTTTCTCTAAATATACCTTTTAAAACATGAAAACTACAAGTGTTTAGGCTTACCTTATTCCAAAACGCGGTTGTTGTAGTCCGTCCTTGCCGATCCGGATGAGCTCCTCCTTCAAGTCAATTCCTGCAACCACAAACAATCAAACAATTACCAAGCACTTGCATTTCATATAATAAAACATATATTTAACATGCAGACTAAGGAACACATGAAATAACTCATTAACACAAGCTATTGAGAAAAATAAACCAGTTTGTATTAATAACGAAACAAAGAAACTCTTACAACCTGGCCTTGGTGTTGTGCAAGTTCCTCCCAGGGTCCATCAAGGGTTTTCCTCTACTTTGACAAAGCTCACCCACTTCCAAGTAGAATCAAGCAAAGACAATCTCTCCTCACAAGGTTCTAAATGGGAGTCCTAATTCCTGCAGCATTTACCCAAAGAAAATGTATAGCTCCAACCTCCTCTCCTTCTGTCTCAATGCCTTTATTTATAGTGCTGTAAAGAGGTTATTCAGGTCCACCATCAATGGGATAATCCCCCTCTTTGGGTGGGATAGCTCCCTTATTGATGGGATAAGTTCCTCCTTAATAGGGATACATGAACCAACTGGAGGCGCATCCATTTCATCAAACCGACCTCTAGAAAGTTCTAGAACCACAAGTAACTTTTTCAAGATGAAACTCGCGCATTTTGCCTTTTACAGAAGGACGCACCTGTCCCTTAACATACAGAGCATCCAAGGACGCAACTTTTGTGAACATTGTGAGCGTCCCCGCAGGTAAGGCTTAAGAGAACCTGCGTCCCCAGAGATAAACACATTTTTTACAAGACTTTCTCTCTTCTTTGAGTTTGAGATGGATAACAGAGTCATAAGACTTGCCTAAGAGGGTAGCATGACTGTTGATTGAGCCATACTAACTGTAAATAGTCATGGTGACATTTTTTAGTGTAACACACAATCTAGATGTTGTCTTTAGAATCGACAACAATGTGAATGAAAATTTTGATAGGGTGTTGGCTCAAATCCTCTTGGATGTTAACCTATTAAAACAAATATTGATCATGTATTCATTAATTTTAATTTTAATCTTATTAATATTAAATATATATAAAATTATAAAAAATATAAATTATTTTTTATATACATTTAAAAAGATATTATATCTATCTATATATATATATATATATATATAGATATAGATATAGATATAGATATAGATATATATATATATATATATATATATTGAAAATTTTTATATTATTTTTGCCCTTACGCTCTACAGCGCAATATATGAGGGAGATGTTGTCACAAAACATAATGTTACATTAAAAAATATTAAAAAATATCAAGGAGATGGTGTCAGATAACATAACGTTAGATTAAAAAAAATATTAATAAATATGAAGGAGATGTTGTCACTTAACGTAGAGTTACACTAAAGAAAAGTATTAAAAAAGATATATGTGTCTGCTAATATATATTGTATATGCTAAAGATATATGCATTACTATATATGTGTCGGCTAATATATATTGTATATGCTAAAGACATGTGTCGCTTTACTTTAGAATAAGAAAACTTAATTAAAATAAAAAAATAATTAAAATAAAAAATGTGTCGACTAATATTAACAAACTCAATTTTGAAAGCTATATATACACAATTTAAAAGGAGATCAATTATCTTATTCGTTGAATAACAAGGAAAGTTAGGTAAAGGAAGCAGAGTATTCAATTGGGCATATCATGTACTATGCTGTACTAATAAGAAGGTAAATTTCCTAGTATTTAGGTTTTCCGTTGTGTGATTTCTGTAATAATACTAACCAAGGAAATTTATATTTCATTGCATTTTCGGTTGTGTTATTTCTGTCATAATAGTAATCAAGTAAATTGATATTTCGTTGCATTCAGGTTTTCAGTTGTTGGAAGGTAAACTCAATATAATGGAAGGTACTCAATAAAATTAGTAGGAATGAGGGAAATATTGAGTAGAATGTAAAAATTAGTAGGAGTTTTCGGTTGTATGATTTTTGTAATTAAGCCGTAAGGCGTTTCCCTCTGAAATAAACTCCCCCAACTGCCTTTCTATCATAATCTTGACCATCAGATCCATTGTTAGGCGATTAAATGTGTTTCCACCATTAGATACTACTAAATGTCAATGAACTAATTCTTGATTTACACTATTATAACCATAATCTTATTTTCAATTCTTTCAACTCTGTTCAATGGCTGGCTATTCATTGGCTCGGCTGGGTGCATCTAACCCTAACCCTATTCCTAAGCCTGTTCATTACGTGACAGCCTGAGGAAAAACTCGGTATGTATGGGGAGTTGTTTATTACAGTGTTTAGTGTAATTTTGTTTGTATTCTTCTAGTTCCAAGAATGGTGCTCCTCCACACTAAGCCATGTAATTTTCTAGGGCATCGTCTACCATGACTTTGACTCCTTTATTCTTTATATTTAGACTTCAAAGATCTGATGAGTACCTTTGTCCAGTCATCAGGGAAATGCATTGGAATGCAGATGGAAATTAGGTCTTCTTGCATGGATCTCCAAAGAATATGATTCAGAGTTTCACAAACTGAAGCAACACAGAATTCCACATATATCACGTCCTCTGACAATCTCTCCTCTGGCTCCTCTCGAAGCAACAGGTCCACTTCCTGGTTGTAGCCATGGTAGCCTTTTTCCATGCAGTTCAGACATGGCAGTAGGCACTGGGAATGAGGCAGTCATTTTAGGGTTCTCGACATCCTAAGAGCAAGCAGGTTTATGACCTCTGCCGTTGTGAAGAATACAATGCATCTGCAGAGGTCCAGGCATCCACATTTCTCTGAACATATATCTCAAAATCAGGACTGACATAAATGTGCCAGTAGCTGAAGCAGCTGGTGATGCTGTTGAAACTGAACAGGTTGACTCAAGCTATGGAAAGATGTCTAGTAAGAAAGGTAGTGAACAAATGAGATATGAGTCAATTGAAAAGGAAAGTAATAAGGCTATGAATGGAAATGGAACCAACAGCGTAAAGCAAAGGGGAGAGCCAGTGTCTTCTCATGTGGCTTCCACCACTTTTCCTCTTCTTAACAGACTGGATCATCTGGATATCATTGTAAGGGCCTTTCAAATCTTATTAATCTTAGAATATATATGAACGTTGTAGTCTATTTGTTATAGGTAGTCACAGACGCAAAGCTTGAATTTTGAGCATTTGGGTAGCTTAAGCTGTCGCACATCTGAATTGGGTTGTCCTTGGATTCCTTCGCCATGGCCTCTTCCTTGACTGTCTCACAGGCTTCTACAAGCTCTGTCACTGCCACCACATTGAATAATGCCCCACAGTCACTCACAACGGCACAATGACAACATGGTGATCTCGACAACTCCTTAAATCACCTCTTCAGGGAAGATATTGCTAAGTCACTTGAGTGAAGATGTGTGAATTGTAGAAGTCCATTATTCTTCCTCTACATGCCAAGACTGGTGTGAATGGTAAAAATCAATGAATCTGCCTCTGCATACCAAGACTGGCGTGAATGGTAAAAGTCAATTAATCTGCCTCTGCGTGCCACTAGAAGTTGTTGGATATTTGTTTTAAAGGCAAGAAATGGAATGGTTTTTTTGTTATTCGGATTACCAAAAGAAATGGATTAGTTAAGATAGCTTATAAATGGACGCACAAGTTCTGAGGCTCTCATGTTCTTAGTTCAATGGTGTTATTTCAGTATATTGGTCCTGTTAAAGTATTGAATGATTCAGAAATTAGGAGATCTGTTAGATAGTGGAGGCAGGAACTTTTCACTTCTTTTCTGCCAAACCTGGTAGGTGATGAAAGATGAGAAACAACTTAATCACACATCTATTGGTAAAGGCCTAATACTAAGAAGGCAGGTAGAAGTGGATGATGTTCGTATGCTTTATCTTAATTTCTGCACAAAAGAATCATAAGATAATTCGGTTTTTCTGTTTGGTTTGATCAGGTAGTTTTACTGGTTTATAACTATTGTCAGAACTTTATTTGGAATTCTAAGCGAGATTGAGATGGACTATGTTTGGTATTTTGATTTTAAATTGAGATATTTGATGTGTACTAGAAAAGATCTGTCTGAAGCCGGGGTATTCACTTCGAGGTTGTGTTGCAGACATCTTTGTGTTGATGTCCATATTCAATGAACCCAGTGCACAATCTAGATTTATTTAGACCCACACATACATGAGGGGTTTATCGATCAGCTCTCCTGCCCCCAAGAGAGGGGTGTATGTGAGATGGGATTTTGGGTTCTTGCAATAAGAAAACTGGACGATTGAAGGTTGGTGGGTGGGGATCGCCAATTGAAGGTTACTGTGCTTTTCAAATTTCTATATTAATATTGTCCCCTTCTGTCTTTGTTTTGATTTTGATTGAGTTGTTGAAGCCCAAAGCCGCAAACCTGAGAGTGGCTTGGGAGGTTTGAACTGGTCCATTATGAATTTTCCATCATTTTGGTCTATCCATTAATGATTTCACTCACAATGGCACAGTGACAACATGGTGATCTCGGAAACTCCTTAAATCACCTCTTTGAGGAGGATACTGTTAAGTCAGTTGAGTGAAGATGTGTGAATTGTAGAATTCCATTGTTCTTCCTCTGCATGCCATGACAGGTGTGAATGGTAAAAATCAATGAATCTGCCTCTGCATACCAAGACTGGTGTGAATGGTAAAAGTCAATGAATCTGCCTCTGCGTGCCACTAGAAGTTGTTGGATGAAAATATTTGTTTTAAAGGCAAGAAATGGAATGGTTTTTTTGTTATTTGGATTACCAAAAGAAATGGCTTAGTTAAGATAGCTTATAAATGGAGGCACAAGTTCTGAGGCTCTCATGTTCTTAGTTCAATGGTGTTATTTCAATATATTGGCCCTGTTCAAGTTTTGAATGATTCAGAAATTAGCAGATCTGTTAGATAGTGGAGGCAAGAAATTTGCACTTCTTTTCTGTCAAACCTGGTAGCTAATAAAAGATGAGAAACAACTTAATCACACACCCATTGGTAAAGGCCTAATACTAAGAAGGCAGGTAGAAGTGGATGATTACGATTGTTTATAGGTTTAGCCAACAATTTTATTAGTAACATGCTTAGTTTGAACTTTTGGTGATATTGTTTCATCACATAGGCTGACTACTATTTGGTGAATTGTTACTGGAAATATACTTAAATTAGGATAAAATATAGGTGGTAATACCTAGTTGAATGGAGAGTCCCAGTATATTGGCCCTTTTGAGGATTATTACTTGACCAATTTGTTGCCCTAGTCTGCTGAGTAATTTTTTTTTTTGTTGGTTGGTTGTTGTTGTAATTGGTAAATTGTATAGGTGATTTTCATTCACATGCTTATTGGAATAGCTGGCTTCTTGAATAGGGCAGTCATGCAGTTGAGTATGTGAGAGGGGTTTGTAGAATGCATTATCTAATGAAATCTTATGTAAAGGAAAAAAGTATCACTCCCTATGTTTGTAGTTTGTAATTTTGTATATAAACTAAGTTGCATAAAGAGCCGAAACATTTTGGAGTTTCCAAAATGGGTACGGTTAGACGTTTTGGTCTAACTTGTCCAGAATAAGTTTCCCGGGACGTCTAACATGTCCAGAATAAGTTGCCTAGGATCCCAACGCCTAGAATAACTCTACTAAATCACTTCAAAATTTGAAATAACTCTACTGAATCACTTCACAATTTGAGTAGCAACTCTGCTAAATCACTTCACCATTCGTGTACTCACAACTCTGTTGAATCACTTCACTAATTTTGAACTTTGTTGAATCACTAACTTTGAACTCTGTTGAATCACTTCACAAACCTCTGTAGAATCACTTCACAATTCCAGTAGTAAGAACTCTGTTGAATCACTTCACAATTCTAGTAGTAAGAACTCTGCTGAATCACTTCACTTCCATAGTTAATCACTTGATTAATTAATTAATTTTGAGTTAATTAATAAATTTTGAATCGTCCAACTCTCCATGATCAGAGCCCAGAGATTTTCCATGGTGTTAAATCCATCGTGTTGAATCCATGGTGTGAAATTTGTTCTTCAAAACTCTACCACATTTGAATGTGGGGTCGAATCCATTGAGATAGTTAATGTTTCTATGACTTCCACCACCGACTCCCCTGAAGACCACTGCCAGGAATTTGTGAGTTTTAGCTCTACCAATCACTCTACACAGGAAATTGATCCCAAGGCAAATAATGATGGGAGCTTAGAACATATCTCTCAAAATCAGGACTCTGACATAAATGTGCCAGTAGCTGAAGCAGCTGGTTTTTGTAACATCAAATCTGAGCAACCCATGACCAAAGCAATAAGAATGGTTGTCATTATCACAGTGAATCTAGCTTCAGAGGGCTGCATGGAGTTATCATACCATTCAATAGTACCTCCTTCAAATATAAGAAGCAGAGTGCAAATAATAGAGCAAATCAAATTTGCAGAACCAACCATAAACGATAAGGTTCCGATGTCTAGAAAATTACCTCTGAATGTCAACACTTGGCAAACATCTGTGTTATTGGAATTTTACTTCACCATGGCTTTGGTTTTAAATGCGTTGGCAGTGAACCCACTTCCTTTGTTGTCCACAACATAGTCTCGAATTTCCCTTCTTTAGTACTAGATTATATGCCTTCCAACTCTTGAGTGGATGAGTGTCGGTGGCAAGCCTGGGCGTGAGTGTTCATTTCACTACTTTCTGTGATTACATTGGATTTCAATGGGGAAGACGAGGCAGAATTCCATTCATATTTCCACAAATGTACTTTTGCTTCGTGACACTAGACCATCAATTATTTATTTATTTTAAATTGAAGTTAGTTCTTACAACCATTTTTTCTGTGTTTAGCTTTTGTTGCAGGAGGGAGACTTCCACCACCGACTCCCCTGAAGACCAATGCCAGGAATTTGTGAGTTTCAACTCTACCAATCACTCAGCACAGGAAATTGATCCCAAGGCAAACAATGATGGGAGCTTAGAACATATCTCTCAAAATCAGGACTTTGACATAAATGTGCCAGTAGCTAAAGCAGCAGGTTTCTGTAACATCAAATCTGAGCAACCCATGCACAAAGTAATAAGAATGGCCATCATTATCACAGAAACTCTAGCTTCATAGGGTTGCATGGAGTTATCATACCATTCAATAGTACCTCCTTCAAATGCAAGAAGCAGAGCCCAAACAATAGAGAAAATCAAATTTGTAGAACCAACCATAAACGATAAGGTTCTGATGTGCAGAAAATTACCTCTGAATGTCAACACTTGGAAAACATCTGTGTTATTGGAATTCACCATGGCTTTGGTTAGAAATGCATTGGCAGCGAACCCACTTCATTTGTTGTCCATAACATAGTCTCGAATTTCCCTTCTTTAGTATTAGATTATATGCCTTCCAACTCTTCAGTGGACGGATGTTGGTGGCAATCCTGGGTCCGAGTGTTCATTTCACTACATTCTATGATTACATTCCATTTCAATGGGGAAGAGGAGGCAGCATTCAATTTCAACATTTCCACAACTGTACTTTTGCTTGATGACACTAGACCATTAATTAATTATTTTAATTGAAGTTAGTTCTTACAACCATTTTCTTCTGTGTTTAGCTTTTGTTGCAAGAGATATACGAGGGCTTTCTCTAGATATGGTTTTAGTTAGAGGAGGGATAGTTGTATGTCTAGGAGGGATAGAAAGGGTATGAGGGCTTTGCCTAGATATATTTTTAGTTAGAGGAGGGATAGTTATATGTCTAGGAGGGATAGAAAGGGTCCAGGGTGGGGTGGGATTTGGATTTAAAAATTGCCTCAAAGGTGGTGTTGGGTTTTAGATTTAATTTTACATTGGTTACTGGTATTTTTGTGTAGTTTGTAGGTTTTAATATATTTTAGAGATTTGACAATTTACTCATTTTTATCCATTTTTCATTTGCAAACTACATACGATCAAGTCAAAATTTGTACTTATTTAAAATAGTGAAATGTGGAATGTGTGTGATAGACTACTCTCATGCAAATCAGTGGAATGAATGTGATGGTCTAGTGCAAAACAGTGGGATGAGTACGTGGAATGAGTACGATAGATTAGTCTGTTGATAACAGTGGAATGAATATGATAGTTTAGTATGTTGATATCTATAGTGGAATGAGTGTGACAGTCTAGTGTGTCGATATGATTTTGATAGCAACATTTTCAGTTGATATTTAGTCTGTATGATCTTGATAGGAGTATTTTATAGTTGAGTATATTATCTTTCCATCCAATATAAAAATTAGATTAATATCAAATCAAAATTTACTTTATGTCTAGTCTTGCATGATCTTGATTGTGCTAGTTTTGATAGTAGCATTTTATAGTATGATGTATTTAACATTAAAGCTATTTACTTGTTCAAAAAGAAAGAACGTTGTACATGATCTTGATAGGAGTATTTTATAGTTGAGTATATTATTTTTCCATCCAACATAAAAAATAGATTAATATCAAATCAAAATTTACTTTATATCTAGTCTTGCATGGTCTTGATTCTGTTGATTTTGATAGCAGCATTTTACAGTATGATGTATTTAACATTACAGCTATTTGCATGCTGAAAAAGAAAGAACACTATACATGATCTTGATACGAGTATTTTATAGTTGAGTATATTATTTTTCCATCCAATATAAAAATTAGATTAATATCAAATAAAAATTTACTTTATATCTAGTGTTGCATGATCTTGATTCTGTTGATTTTGATAGCAACATTTCACAGTATGATGTACTTAACATTAAATCTATTTGCTTGCTGAAAAAGAAAGAACATTGTACATAAACACTCACAGTGTTACTATCAACATTGTGAAAAAAAAAAAATTTGTTGTATTTTGATTGAATGATATTCAATCTTGAACATTCTTAGAAAAGTTAGGCATTCTATGTAGATTGCAGATTTTGGGAATATTCTAGAATTTGATAATCTTGAAAGGGTAAAAAATTCACTCCTTTTCTGATATTTTTGAGCATAAATTCAATTCAACAATAACAACTCAATTCTAGAAGAAAAACTAAGAAAAAAAATCATACTTAGTGATACGGTATACAACCTTGACTATTCATATTTTTCATAATAAACTCAATTCAACAATATCAACTCAATTCCAGAAGAAAAATTAAGAAAAAAAAATCATACTTAATGATACGGTATACAACCTTGACTGTTCAAATTGCTGAAAAACGCCTCCTGAAGAACAATTATGAAGAGAGTAACCTCCAAAATAGCTTAAGAAAAATAATTTGTTATACCAAATATCATCCAAAACTGTCAGTACATGATACATCTAGACTAAATGAATTCCGAACTCTACTAGAGTACATCAAATTAAAAATTACTTTTATAGCATACATGTTGCCCTCATAATCATTGACCATCTTATATCCTAGAATTGTAAAATGCTTTCATCTTTAACCTACAACGCTATTATCTTTACTTGGAGATGTATTAATGATTGAACCATAGTAATACTTTGTGGAGGCTTAGCTTTAAAATAACTACACCACATCTCCGATGGCTCACAAATGCACATGATGGTTCTCAGGTGGTAAGACAATGGATGGAGTTTTTTTTATGATTACACCAATTGATTCTTGCAGGATAGCGAGTGTAGAAAGTTATGCTTGAAGAAGAAATATTTGGAGAAAGTGCAATTGCCCAATATAATATTCGTTTTGGTTTTGGTTTTCAAAGGGAGTTAGTGAGGCTTGCACTTTCTTATTATGCTTTCCCACTAGAAAATATATATCTACATAATGTGATAAAGACAACTACAAAAAGCCGTATTTTATTATTATATCTTATATCATCTAGAAACGTGTAAATATCTTAATATCAGCATCATGAATCATTTGACAACCTAAATAGCTTAGATGATTTATTAGCAAAGTCCATTATATTCATCATGTCAAAAAAATTGCAAGTTAGATTTTCCCATTCCCATGTCGTGATTGTTCCTCAATTTATGCCTTGATTGTTCCTCAATTTATGCCTTACGGCATCTCCTTTGCAACATTTGGTGCAAATGCTAGTAATAATAATCACGTAAAATTATATTTCATTGAATTCAGGTTTTCGGTTGTAGGAAGGTACACTGAGGGGAAATATTGAGTAGAATGTAATATTTAGGGTGGGGTCTCACCTGAAATATTAGGTAAAATTTAATAATATTAGCTTTTAATTAGTATTTATCCCCACCCATGGCCACTATTTATTAGGTGGGGGTGGTTATAAATATTGGGTAACATATAATATTGTAATATTATATTTTATGTAATCAACATATTTGTAACACTTAATATAGATGTGTTCCATCTATAAATTTAATTAATAAGCTTATAAAAACTTAATATTTACGATATGACAATATTTTTAATCATGACTATTTACCATGGATATTATTAACTTCTAAGTAGGCTTTCTTACAATACCATGGGCCAATGCCCAAAAGAGATTAATAAGCTTATAAAAACTTAATATTTACGATATGACAAGATTTTTAATCATGACTATTTACCATGGATATTATTAACTTCTAAGTAGGCTTTCTTACAATACCATGGGCCAATGCCCAAAAGAGAAAGATAGAGAGGGAGAGGAGAGAAGAAAATTATAATTCCATGAGCTACTACCATGGTTTATGAATACCATGGGTAATCTAAACTTTTGATTATTATGTTATGGATCTAGACTTTTAATTATTACAATACCATGAGCCAATACCATGAACAATACTTATGTCTAAGTAAAAACAATTTACAAACATTTTATTTTAAATTAATTTTATAACATTTTTTAATTAAATCTAAGAGCAAAAAGTTTATAATTACTTCTGAGGTATATCTAAACCCTCCATCCTCACGACTACTAACAATATTTTCATAGAGATTAAATGGAGGTTTTAATAAATTAAAAAATGAGAATACTTTTATTTATACATATGTGAAATTTATATAATATAAATAATATTATAAAGAACTAGGATAGATGCATCTTAACCAAGGATCCAAGCAAAGTGAGAAAGAAAAGTGATTAACAATGATAGAGGAAGGATAGTGGATGATTCTTTTGATCTTTTATTATTGTATTTTATTTAACATGATTGATCCAAAATATAGGTTTAATATTTTACAACCAATTATGTTTTTTTATTAATTTAAATACTTTGTTAAATACAACACAATGGCGTCATATTTAAGAAAGAGAATGAGATGGATGGGGGAATAGAGTGTGGGAGGGAGACATAGAGGTGAGAGACATAGTGAGAGAGAGAAAGGAAGAGAGAGAGTAGGGGGAGAGAGATGTATTTGGAGGGGGAAAGAGAGGGAGTGACAACGGAGAGATGAAGATGGAATGAGGGAGAAAGGAGACGAGGGAAGAGAGAGAAAATGAGAGGATAAAGATAGGGAAAGAAGGGGAAGAGAGAGAAAAGGAGAGGATAAAGATTGGGAAAGAAGGGGAAGAGAGAGACAGGGAGACATGTATATGGATGGAGGAGAGAGAGGGAGAGAGAGAAGGACAGAGGGAGGGAGAACGTGACATAGTTGGAGGGTGGAGAGAGAGAGTGTGTATGATGGGGGCAAAGACAGAGGGGGGTGGGAGAGAAGGGGAGACAGAGGAAGGAAAAAGAGAGAGTACTTGATAGATAGTAGAGAGAGAGGGGGAGAGATAGATGGAGTTGGAAGGGGAAGAAAGACATAGAGAGAGAAAGGTGGAAAGGGAGTGGCAAGGGAGAGATGGAGAGTCAGTGTGTGTGTGTGTGTGTGTGTGTAAGAGAGAGAGAGAGAGAGAGAGAGAGAGAGGGGAAGAGACAGAGAGGGAAAGGAAGAGGGAAAGATAGATATATATAGATAGATAGATATGGGGAGAGAGAGAGAGAGAATGGCATATCTTTATGGGGTTGAGATAGAGAGACAAATAAGGAGAGATAGAGGGAGGTATAAATATAGATGGAAGGGGGAGAGAGGAAAGAAGATAAAGATAGAGAAAGTTAGGGAGATGCAGATAGACTGAGACGGGGGAGAGAGGGAGGGGAAGAGAGAGAAGGAGAGGAGTAGGGAAGAAGAAAGAGTCTCAGAGAGAAAAATACAGACATAGAAGTTAGATCTAGAAAGTCATGAATATTTTAGATTTTCACTAAAATAGATGTATTGATTTCAATGTAGTTGTTGATATCTAATCTTATATGATCACATGCAATATATGCATTAATTTCAGTGTAGATGTCGATTTATAATTCTATTTAATACCTTACACTAGATGCACTGATTTCAGCGTCAATGTTGATTTCTACTCCTATTTGATTTCTTGCACATGATGCATTGGTTTCAGTGTAGATATTGATTTCTAATCCAATTTGATCGCTTGCACTAGATGCATTGATTTCAGTGTAGATGTTGATTTCTAATTGTATGTAATACCTTACACTAGATGCATTGATTTCAGTGTACATGTTGATATCTACTCATATTTGATTGCCTGCATTATATGCATTGGTTTTGGTGTAGATATTGATTTATAATCATATTTGATTGCTTGCACTAGATGCATTGATTTCAATTTAGATGTTGATTATAATCCTATTTGATTATTTTCACTGGATGCATTGATTTTAGTTTAGATGTTGATTTCTTATTTGATGCAATAAGATGCATGATGTACATTAATTTCAATGTAATTAGATTAATAGTGTGCATTGATTTCAATGTAATCACATCTCTACCTCCTCCATCTATATCTTTATCTCCCATTGTCTCTCCTTCTCTATCTCTTTATCTCAACCCATAAACATACACACTCTCTCTCCATGTCTATCTATCTATCTCTCCCTTCCTCCTTTTCCCCTCCCTCTCTCTCTCTTCCCCTTCTCTCTCTCTCTAACATTTCTCTCTTCATATCCATATCTCTTCCTCCCTCCCTGTCTTTGCCTCTCTCTTCTTACCTCTCCCCCATCTATATCTCTATCTCCCCTTGTCTCTCCTTCTCACCCCAAAACATACGCACTATCTTTGCCTCTGTCTTCTTACCTCCCCCCATCTATATCTCTATCTCCCTTTGTCTCTCCTTCTCACCCCCAAAACATACACACTCTCTCTCAGTGTAAGCACATAAAAATTATTCAACCATAAATACAATACTTGAATTTTCATCCTAAATAAAATGTTTTCTTACTTGAATTTATAATTGGGTATATTCTTATTATTCTCATTTTCCATCATTCAACATTGTTAATTACTTTGCATTCAAACACGGTAATAGAAAAAACTACCATTGAAAATGATTTGGGGTTTAACACTTCATAAGTGACAGTAATTGACTTTGGAGAAAAATACTATTAATATTAGGGAGCAAGACAAGGTATGTTGTTTACTACAGTAGCTCGAGTTAAATATTTGAATGATCTATGATTCCAACTACTCTTTTCATATAATCGATATGAGAAAATGGAAAAATACACAATTGTAATTGACTATATTCTTAGTATTCACATTTTCTATTTATCAAAATTGTTACATTGACACTTTACATTCAAAATTTGTATTTCATCATTTTTCATTATTCAAGTTACTAACAGTCTCTCTCATCTCAACGAACTGAGGTAACTAAAAAAAAATTAAATTAAATTAACCAAATTAATCTTAGACATATTTAACATATTTAAAATTATCAAAATAATTAAATGTTCAACAAATTGTGTATGGCCGCACACGACTAAAACCAACGTAGATCTATCTTAACACGGATCTATCAAGTGCCGAGAGGGATCAAATCTCTCGAGGTGCAAGCCTTTCCTTGAATTTTGCACTCAAAAATTAAGTTTGCACCTCTAAAAATTTGATCCCTTTTAGGGCTTGATAGATCTAGTATTAAAATAGATTTAGATTGGTATTATATTGTATAAATTAAAAAGTAATATATAAGTATTATATAAATATATTAACAATTTTCTGTGTAAGTAAATTTAAGTTTATTTTATAATTTATTCGTATAGATCAACATTTACTAATTACGATGTTTACAAAACTAAACTATAATAAAAAGTAACTTATAGATATTAAAAACAAAACCACCCATGGCAAACTCTTTAAACCACCATCTACCTTCTACCCGCAACATGTGCGCATAGAGCCCTCCGTTACGTGACCTGCTTTGTCAAACAAAGGAGCCTTACAACATAACTCTTGATGTCAGGTCACTTTCAAACTTTACTCAACGTTGACACAAGTGGATGTTTATTTAGTAGTAGCACGGCACCGACTAAAGGATTTTTCAGTCGAATGTAAGTGCAAACTTAAAGCCAGAGTTTTAGTGAAAGATTTATCATAAACATAAAGCCAGATTTCTACCCATGTACGATATGGTGCAATCATTTTAGACTGGAATTTAATGGTTAGCGTCGATATTAAAACTGATATTAAAATACTGTTTGACTTTTTTTTGATCATAGGAAAATACCGTCCGAATTGTTAGGTAATACCCACGACAACCGTAAATAAATATTGTTTCCAAATTCCAACCCGCAAACCACTAATTCAGATCCATGTTAAGTTTATACTTTTTATCATACATTTCATAAAAAAAAATTGACAACATCATAACTTACGTACGTTCTGCATACCTGGCCTCAGAAGAGCATGACTGGCCTCAGAAGAGAACAAGACATATTAAAACTAAACGCAGCGATAGTGACACTGGTTTTCTTCTTTGAGCATTCAGTCGCTAATACTCTGCCATGAGAAAGAGAAACGAGTCAAGAAAATCGACTGATACCAAATATTTATGACCCCTCTCCGTTGAATATTAACGCCAAATATTTATGTCCCCTCTCCGTTGAATATTAACGTCAGGTAGACCCGGGAAACGCACTTGATTTTCCATCAACCTTATTATTAGATTTTTTAGGCTGGTGCTTGTGATAGGGATGTATTGATAAGCTCAGGGAAGTTGGCATTTTTATCTGGATTGCCGAATATTCGTTGAATATTCGACAATCAGACATAAGTGCGGTAAATTGTCGGCAAGTATTGAGAATATAGTTATTGGTAAATTAACTAATCAAGATAAGAATGATGATGCTGAGCACGATGATGTGTGACAGAATAGTGGTTGATGGATTACGTTTGAGACAACTGTATGTTCACATCCAAAACCCCACGTGCCAATGCTACCTATCCAAATAGCCATCCAAAAGAGGAGCCACACTCAATGCATATGGAAGATTATGCGTCTGGAATTGGGTTTCTACCAGGGTTTTCAATTGCAAACATCGCTTCCACCGTTAATATTGTTGAAAGGACCACCTGGACCTTAGATACAATGTGTCCGTTTACTGAATCACGCTTTCATGGTTGCAATGTATGGTTGTAATGTTGAAGAATTGTTGTTGGCGAGTTTCGATGAGCAAATCAACTATATCAACCTCTGTTTTGCTCTGTTATACCTTAAATTCAATGACCAGCCCTGAAATGTTTATGAGACAGCAGTATTTGATTCACTGGTGAAGAATGTTTATGCTAGCGGATTCAATACTTCTACTGTTCAATACTTCTACTGTTGAAGGGAGAAACAACAATGGTACTTAAATAATGAATCCATACAGGTGGGGATAATTTTAGGTAGATGAGGAATGATTTGTTATAGAGTTTTATGAATCCACTTTTAGGACTACCAAGTGGTGAGTCCATCATCAGGGGAGTATGCATCAATAGATATTCTTAAGATCTTAATGATGTATCAAGAGCTATAATTAGGGTATATATATATAAGTTATTAATCAAAAAAATAAGGAAATAGGTCTGCTCTATCTTTTTAATTAATTAATTAATTAAATTATTTATTATTATTATTATTATTATTAATTTATTTATTTATTTATTTATTGAAGGGAATAATTTTATTATTTATAGAATTAATTATATGTTTATTAATTCTATTTTAAATAATTGGTTCAATTGATTCATTAATTTGTTTAAATAATAAATTAATTTGTTTGATTAATCAAATTAATTAATTTAATTATGTATTCTTTATTAATATGTTTATTCATTTATTTACATTATTAATTTATTAATTTGATTAATTAATTCATTAATTAATAAGTTTACACGGATAAATTAATTACTTATTTTTTTATTTCTTGAATTAATTATTAGGTTTAATACTTTTATGAATTTTTTGATGGATTAATTACTATGTTTTATTAATTTACTAATTTTTAATAGTTAATTAAACGAATAGATTAATTAACAAATTTATTATTTACTATTATTATTATTATTATTATTTAATAAGTTTATTAATTTAATTTAATGTACTTATTTCTTTGTTTAATTATTTATTTATTTGATTAATTTGTTTTATTTCTTAATTAATTTTTTTTATATATTTTATTTATTTATTTATTTTTTATTTTTTTGGTTTTAGTGAGTTATTTATCTATAATTTCTAGAGTTTATTATTATTATTATTATTATTATTATTATTAATTTTTGAGTAATTACACCTATATGCATTTTATTAGTTATTTTTTTAATGATATCAAATGATTATATGTGAAGAAATCTATTACTAATTTATGTTTATGATTGTTAATTAAATCTATTGTTTTAAGGAGAATATTACATAATTGATGATTTTATTATTTGTTTATTTAAGCTTTTTAAGGGAATATAGTTAATTATTCGCTTTTAAGGTTTCAAGTAACGGTTTCCAGGTGTTTCTTAGTTTTAATCCATCGTCCCAGTTTTAATCAAAGCTAACCATAAGGTCTTCATCTTTAACCTAACATTCCTCTCAGACCTATAGTTAATACCATAGGTTCCCCTACTTACCTTTTGGAAAAACACCTAGCCAAAAAACTAGCTAACCATAAGGTCTGCATCTTTAACCTAACATTCCTCTCAGACCTATAGTTAATACCATAGGTTCCCCTACTTACCTTTTGGCAGAACACCTAGCCAAAAAACTCAGACCCCTGTCTGGCAATACCCCTTCTTATATTAAAGACTCCTATTTGTTTGTTCAATGGATTAATAACATAAAAATGAAAGTTGAAGACCTTATGGTTAGCTTTGATATTGTATCCCTTTATACCATGATTCCTATTGATGAAGCCATTGAGATCATGAGAAACATCACTGGTAAAGAAACTGTGGATCTTCTGGAACTATGCTTGAAATCCTCTTACTTCAGCTTCAAAGGTAAAATTTATGAACAAACTCATGGTGTGGCTATGGGCTCTCCTCTATCCCCCATAATTGCCAACATCTTTATGGAGCACTTTGAACAGACAGCTCTTAGGTCATTTCCATACACCCCCGAAGAATGGAAAAGGTTTTTTGACGACATATTTTCCAAGTGGAGTCATGGAAAAGAAAAACTTGACCTATTCCTCAATCACTTAAATAGCCTCTCTGACCATATAAAATTCACTATTGAAATTGAAAGCAACAACCAACTTCCCTTTCTCGATATCCTTCTAACTAAAAGAGATGGGTCTCTTGGTTTCCAAGTCTACAGAAAGAAAACCCATACAGAAAGATATCTTCATGCAAATTCCCATCACCACCCTAAACAGAAGATTGGCATCATTAGGACCTTAACTACTAGGGCGGCCAGAATATCTGATGCGGACCATCTAAATGATGAGCTTAACCATCTTCACAAGGTGTTTGAACTAAATGGCTACAATAGAAATACCATCAAGAAAGCTATGCACCTATCCCTAAACAAGATTAACAATGATATTAAAAGTCAAAATTTATCCACTCCTCAAGTCTCCCTTCCATACATAAAAGGCACCACTCATAAAATCTCTAAAATTCTTAATAAACATAACATTAATGTAGCATTCACCCCTGCTAATACCATTAGACAATTATTCAACTCTGTCAAGGATCCCATAAACCCTAAACTTCAAAAAGGTGTTTATGTGATTCCTTGCTCATGCGGTAAGGAATACATAGACGAAACATGTAGGTCTCTTAATATTAGAATTAAAGAACACACTGCTGACTTAAGAAGAGAAAGGACCTCTGAATCAGCCTTAACTAAACATTTTCATTCTTCCTCTCATTACATCTGCATAGAAGACGTCAAACTAGTTAGAAAATAAGACCACTGTCTCAAAAAGAAAATCAAGGAAGCCATTGAAATAGAAAAAATGAAGAATAACCCGAACCGGGACAATGGATTAAAACTAAGCAACACCTGGAAACCGTTACTTGAAACCTTAAAAGCCAATAATTAACTATATTCCCTTAAAAAACTTAAAAAAAAATAAAAATAAACAAATAATAAAATCATCAATTATGTAATATCCTCCTTAAAGCAATAGATTTAATTAACAATCATAAACATAAATTAGTAATAGATTTCTTCACATATAATCATTTATTATCGTTAAAAAAATAACTAATAGAATGCATATAGGTGTAATTACTCAAAACTTCAAAATAATAATAATAATAATAATATAAACTCTATAAATTATAGATAAATAACTCACTAAAACCAAAAAATAAATAAACAATTAATTAATTAATTAAGCAAATAAAACAAATTAATCAAATAAATAAATAATTAAACAAAGAAATAAGTATATTAAATTAAATTAATAAACTTATTAAAAAAATAATAATAGTAAATAATAAATTTGTTAACTAATCTATCCGTTTAATTAACTATCAAAAAATAGTAAATTAGTAAAACATAGTAATTAATCAATCAAAAAAATCATAAAAGTATTAAACCCAATAATTAATTCAAGAAATAGAAAAATAAGTAATTCATTTATCCCTGTAAACTTATTAATTAATGAATTAATTAATCAAATTAATAATAAATTAATAATGTAAATAAATGAATAGACATATTAATAAAGAATACATTATTAAATTAATTAATTTGATTAATCAAACAAATTAATTTATTATTTAAACAAATTAATGAATCAATTGAACCAATTATTTAAAATAAAATTAATAAACATAATAATTAATTCTATAAATAATAAAATTATTCGATTAATTTATCCCCTTAAATAAATTAATTAATTATTAATAATAAATAATAATAATAATAATTTAATTAATTAAATAAATAAAAAGATAAGAGTCGACCTATTTTCTTATTTCTTTTGTTTAATAACTTATATTTATACCCTAATTATAGCTCTTGGATACATCATTAAGATCTTAAGAATATCTATTGATACATACTCCCCTCACGATGGATTCACTTGGTACTCTGAAACGTTGGGTTCATAAAACTCTACAACGGGTCATTCCTCCTTTACCTAAAACAATAGTACTGTTTACGGGCAAGGAAGATTTAGATTCTTCTGAATGCAAACAATGCACATTCACTTTTAAAGCAAAGCTTGTTCAGGGATGCTGCAACACTTCTGAATTCATTAAACTAGACAACTACATCTTGTGTTAAGATAATCGTAATTTTTACAACAACATTGACGGTGAAGGAGAAAATATTATTTGCAACACTGGGAAAAGAAATCAACCACAACAGTTCACAACTGCTATGAAGCCCTGCTCTCAAATTGTACAACTAAAGCTAAATGGAGCCCAAAGCTTTTCTTTGCAGATTCAGTCGATGCCACTTCTAGTTTAATGACGAAATGTACTCATCACAACGCTGGAGAGAACTATCCCGGACAGACTGCGGATTGTGCCTAGTAGATGCCTTAGAAAGTATATTTGGATTTAATATACCATTCTCGTATTACAAACCTCTTATTTCATCTTGCTATAAGTCCAAGATTTCTCCCATCGATAGTTGGAAGTAGAACTTAGTATGGATGTACCTGAACGAAAAGGAAATACATGTGGCCTTGTGTAACTAGCATAGATAGATCTATGCTAGTTTGGCGTGGAGGTGAATAATATGTTATAAGCTAACTGAAATTGATCCATTGGAAAATGAGTTGAAACACTTGTTTCTCAGCAATACTAGAGTTGATCTATAGTTTGTTAACAGAAACATGACAAGGCGACCCATTTCTTGTTATGTTCCTATACCCGTTTCTGTATTGACCTTACGTCAGTACATTTTTAATCATTTTCATGTGTATAATATACACAGGTGTAGGGGTTAATGCATAATGGGAGTAGTGGATCCGCTCAAACATCAAATCTGGGTGGTATACGTAGGTCATGCCATACAAACACTGAGTTATATGCAGTGTGGAAATATATAATGGAGAGGATGTACCTGATTAAAGGAAGTATCATATTTTCAACAATAACAACTATTCTATTTCAAACTTTTTTGTTTTATATAATTTGTTTTATAAAATTTCTTCAAGAAAATGGAAGTGTGCTTCACGTAGGGAAATTAGTTTAACCATCAAGCATTTAGAGTCACACACAACAACTGCCTATGTAATTGCTTGGTTGAACATTTTTTATCCAATACATGTTTTCTTCTTATTTAGTTTCACATACGAGAGCATGTATGTTCTAATTTGGATAGTTAGAAACTTTCTTGTATGTTGTATGCTTTCCTTTCTTTATTCACAAAGATGTTTTAGGTAAGAGCCAAATAAATTTAGGTGTTAGGGAATGAATACTCCACAAACACTTACCTTAATTGTGTGATAGATGAAGATAACAACCTTCTAACCATTCATTCGTGTACCTAATGCACATCCCTAAATTTGGGAGAACGAGCTAGGTTAGCTGAGCCCTAGCCAACCAGCTCGTTTCCCTCTTAAGGGAACTCTGAGATTATATGAGCAAGGTTATCATTACAAGAAATAACAGGAACAATGGATAAAAACCAACAACTCTTTTTATTGCGAATATCAAAAGTCTCTACAAGTATACATGAAAAAATAATGGATCTAGGTCGAGAGGGTTATGGCAATACAGATCTCAAAATTACGACAAAATACCAATGTCTTCCACAGTATTGCTAACCTATCCAATTATAGAACTTTAATTTATACCTGTTCTATCGAGTCTCAACTGTAGTGAATTAACTCAAAAGGAAAGACAACTAATGACCGACCTTCATCTTTAGCATACTCATAACGCTCCAAGCTCTACACAATAAATGAAACAAATCTTCAACGTCGAGTGCATGCCATTCCCTATTGGCAAATATGATACATTTGGAGGCAATCTACATCAAACCAGTCGGTTGTCCATTTTGGTGTAGGAACTACTGTGAGTAGAGGAATATCGGGATCCTGCACCAACCACTTTGACTTCGATTAATGACAATTACTTATCAAGCCTTAAGGAAATGTAAATTAATGAGTTACACGAAAATATAAACCTATTTTACCTCTTTAACAATTGATAAGCTTATGTAATCCATATCCACGAAAATCATTAAAAGGAATGAGGAATCATATGTAAAAGGCTTAATTCAAGTTGTAAAACAAAGGTTAAGGTAGAATTAGGTTAAGGGTAGGGTAACATAAGGCAATTTTGATAATCAATAGTAAACAATGTTAGTAGTGCTTCCATTTAATTTTCACATAATGATGATGATTTGGGTTATTTTAAAAAGAACACTATAGACATCGGTTTGAGATAATGAAGAATATGGAATATGAAGGCAAGGGAATAGGAGCTTATGGCCAAGGTATTTTGAACCCCATCCAAGTGGAGGAATTGCCTTGATTTACAGGATTGGGTACATTGAAGGAGAATGTTCAAAGGCAGTAGAATCTTCTAAGAAATTATGGAAACCATCGAGGAAAGAGGATGCTAAGAGAACATCATATCTTCCCATGAAAGAGAGCATTGCAAAGGAAGAGCTAAGACAAGTAGTTCTCACTAGACATGTAGGTTTTAACCCTATACAGAAATTACCTACATACAAATTCTAAAACACAGAAAATAAACAATGCAAGATCATAACACATAAAACACATATACACAAAGATTTTCCCCTGGATCCCAAAACCAGGACTACCAGCTTGATTTTTCATTATGTTCCTTTCAATGTTACAATACATATTTATACATGTCAAAGCATCCAATACCATGGACCGAAAACCATCACGTCCAAAACCGTGGACCAAAAAGATCGCGTCCAAGACCATGTGAAAAAAACATGCACAAAACCATAGGTAGGTCTGCCCAACCTAATATAGGGTCTAAAAAACAAAATTTTCAGGGGCGCTGCCCCGGACCCCATAGAGGGGGTTACCTGCACCCCTCAAACCTACTGTGACCCCCTCGCTACGCAATCGGCTCAATGAAGGGGGGATTCCCCCCCCCCTCTAACCCCCCGGTTAACTACATGGGCTAGCCGTGGAAAGAATATAACACAACCCAAAAAGACATGCAACAAAGACAACCCATGGGGTCTTCACTCAATGAAATTATTACATAGCACGTGTGTTCGCGACATACTAAAGAATACCCTTAATTTGACTACATATTGGAAATTACCTATAAAAATCATTTTATTTCCCCTACCAATATGAACCCAATACACCTTCCCAATTTAAAAAATTCCTACTTTCACTAGATATTGTAGGTATCTATTTTTTCATTAACATTTTTTATGCCCCTTCATATTTATATCCCTTTATTTTCATTAACAATGGTAAGCAAATTATGCAGCTAGAAAGAATAACCTGAACACTAGGTAGCTGAAAATTTGGATGTTCCAATAAAAAAAAGGAAGATATAAGTTTTTTGGTTTACAAATACATATCGTGGAAAATTTTAATGGAAAATACGTAGATCCAAACTCTCGATTGCGTTTATCTTCTATTAAATACTAGAAGAGATACAACACAATAGTTCAACACGAGATCTTGATAACCAACACAATGGTGCCCATTCATCTCACTTATAGAATAAGAAGAGGAGCAAAGTACAATGAATCCTACCCTAATCTAAAGGGTGTTAATTTTTCCCACATCTCGAATAGTAAAGTCATTCACTGATGCCAACCTAATTCATCACCTCATTACACTTCCCCCTGAGGAGCAACACTCTTTCCTGGACAAAATCATTGCCCCTGAAAGTAAATCCCTTCCCTATGAGAAGTGGTTCCCAATAACCCTCTCTCAAAAATCCATTCCACTCATCCTGACTGCAATTTCCTACTTAATGGGCGAAGATGACTCACAAATAGTAAATAAAGCCACCTAGGGGTTTATGCATAAGATGAAGCAACCAAACTGTTTACTTAATATCCCATTATACCTATCTACTTCCATAAGCCTTCAACTTTGTTTATTCCCTCCTTCCTCCTACTTTCGTTACTATTCCCTTCTATTTTACCTGTTCTTGCATACTCATGTCGAGGAGTTCCAATGTCTAGATCTCCAAGTATCCTCTCCCAACAAACAACAAAATTATGTCTTTGACTGGAATGTCTCAGTGACGAAGAGGCCTCTCTTAGGTGGGTATCCCCAATTTATCTCGACTTTCATGGTTATTGCTTACCATGTGAACTTCGTCCATATCATTTTCCAGTATTCATGCCAATGAGGATCTTTGACCTTAAGTTCATCTAACACATCCTTAGTGTAGACCTGCTTCATTTGGTACCAGCAAAGAATGGTTACATCTTCAAGATGGGACAAACAGTAGGCCCTAGTTTGGTAAAGACAAGGAAGGCTTTTAAAATAGTTGAGGCCTTACTAGAATCCATGGAGCTAGAAAATGGTGACACTTGCCACTATGATTCCCAAGGCCTCATTGCCCGAAGGAGAGAAAAAATTAAAGCTTTGGCTTTTGTGCATGAACCTAAGCCTGAAATTGAATGAAAAGCTAACTTTGACTCACAACCTCTTAATACAAAGATGGAGACCAAGTCCATAGTCAGTATGGCAAAATCATCAGAGAGGGCTACTGACTCAATAGGGGGTGTCAATATAGTGGAGGATCACATAAATAAAATGGTTATATTTCCGAATCCAGAAGAGGAAGCCCGAGTCAAAGCGGAGCAGAGCCTCATGAAGTTGCAGGACATGGCTACTTTCAATGAAGAGTTCGATAGGATCCTGCAAGCTGGGATACCTAACATTTGGGGACCTTATGGGGAATTGTTGCCATAGGAGTAGTATAATCAGAAGATGATAGAAACAAAGAGTAAGGTAGGGTCTTATCATTAGAAAACAACTACTCTAAAAGGACCAGTCATCCTAAATTTCTCAAAGAAGGAATTTCAATTACTCGGGATGGTTAGGAGTCTGTTTCACCATAGGTTGGACTACTCAGGGGTAATTGATTTCAAGGTCAACTATAAAAGGTTTAGCTATTCTCCTCAACCTCCTCCAACCTTATGGGAAAGATGTGAACAATTCACTAATCCACCTATCATGCAAATGGTTCATCCTCGGGCTCCGCACACGCCTCACTAGGCCTCATCATCCAACCGCTCTTGAAGATTCTATGAATCATGCCAATGTTTCACATTTTAGACTATTCGTATGTTATCTTTACTTACTATTTTTTACTTTGATGAGTTATAATGAGTACATTTTAGTTGAAACAGTTGTGCATGTGCACACACTGAAGTCTTACGCTATTTTTGACATAATCAACTGAATCACGAAATAATATTGCTCTAACGACCTATCTTTGTCCATAGAGGCCTATATATGTGATTTTGATGAACAAAGGAAAGGTTCATGATTTTGGAAAGAAACTCTGTGTTATTTTTTAGAACGCTCTCATTCTTTTAGTGTATGTGTTATTCAGAATATTAATGCATATCAATGGCGATTCCTTCGTTCTAGGATTATAGTATGTCTCCTCTCTTTTGTAATTTCATAAATGTTTATGTTCTTCTTGGATTTTGCATTATGTAGTTGCGAGACATGTTTCCTTCCCTTTGCAGATTCATTTGAATTAAGATGTTAATGAAAATGCCTTTCTGAATTTTTCGAAACTAGATCTCTAAATGCACTCTGTGAGCCTTCGCAACCATTACTATTCGATAACATTCATTTGTTTCTAAATCCATATAAGTGTATAATACTTGATATCTCGAGCTCTATATGATGGGTTTCTTCTATTATTTCTTTTGTTGTCACATTCACATTAAAGGAAATGAGTTGTAAGTCCTTGGGTGATTTTGGCCTCCGTTGCTTGATACTTTATATCACTATATACCAATTATGTATAAAGAACTCATGGGTTGTATATTTCATAAGTTGTTTGAACCAACTAAGTTCAATTTGTAAGAAATATTGTAAATTGTGTTTTAAATCCTTTGAAGAATGGTGAGAGATGCGAATGAAAATTTTTACAAGGTGTTGGCTCAAATCCTCTTGAATGTTAACCTATTAAAACAAATATTGGTCATATATTCATTAATTTTAATATTAATTTTATTAATATCATATATGTAGATATATATAATTATAAAAAAAATAAATTGGTTTTTAGATATATTTAAAAATATTGGTCATATATTCATTAATTTTAATTTTAATTTTATTAATATCATATATGTAGATATATATAGTTATAAAAAATATAAATTGTTTTTTAGATATATTTAAAAAGATATTTATATATATATATAAAATATATATATATATTGAAATTTTTTATATTATTTTTGCCCTGACACTCTACAACCCAATATATGAGGGAGATGTTGTTACTTAACGTAGAGTTACACTAAAGAAAAATATTAAAAAAGATATATGTGTCTACTAATGTATATTGTATATGTTAAAGACATGTGTAGCTTTACTTTAAAATAAAAAAATTAATTAAAATAAATAATGTGTTGACTAATATTAACAAACTCAATTTTGAAAAGTATACATACACAATTTAAAAGGAGATCGGTTATCTTATTCATTCAATAACAAATAAAATTAGGTAAAGGAAGGAGAGTATTCAATTGGGCATATCATGTACTCTACTATACTAATAACATAGTAAATTTTCTAGCATTTAGGTTTTCCATTGTGTGATTACTGTAATAATAATAACCAAGTCAATTTATATTTTGTGGAATTTTCGGTTGTGTAAATTTATATTTTGTTGCATTCAGGTTTTGGGTTGTAGGAAGGTAAACACAATATAATGGAAGGTGCTCAATAAAATTAGTAGGAGTGAGGGGAAATATTGAGTAAAACGTAAAAATTAGTAGGAGTTTTCGATTGTGTGATTTTTGTAATAATAATAATCACGTAAATTTATATTTCTCTGACTTCATGTTTTCGGTTGTACGAAGGTAAACTCCATATAATGGAAGGTGCTCAATAAAATTGGTAAGAGTGAGGGGAAATATTGAGTATAATTTAAAAATTAGTAGGAGTGAGGGGAAATATTAAGTATAATGTAATATTTAGGGCGGGTGTGACCTGAAATATCACGTAAAATTTAATAATGTTACATTTTAATTAGTATTTATCCCCACGCGTGGCCACAATTTATTAGGTGGGGGTGGTTATAAATATTAGGTAACATATAATATTGTAATATTATATTTTATGTAATCAACATATTTGTAACACTTAATATAGATGTGTTCCATCTATAAATTTAATTAATAAGCTTATAAAAACATAATATTTATGATATGACAAGATTTTTAATCATGAATATTTACAATGGATATTATTAACTTCTAAGTAGGTTTTTTACAATATCATGGGCCAATACCCGCAAGATAAAGATAGAGAGGGAGAGGAGGGAAGAAAACTATAATACCATGGGCTACTACCATGGTTTATGAATACCATAGGTCATCTAAAATTTTGATTATTATGTTATGGATCTAGGCTTTTAATTATTACAATACCATGGGCCAATACCATGAACAATACTTATTTCAAAGTAAAAACATTTTATAAATATTTTATTTTAATTTTATTTTATAACTTTTTTTAATTAAATCTAAGAGCAAAAAGGTTATTATTACTTTTGAGGTATATCTAAACCCTCCATCCTCACGACTACTAACAATATTTTCATAGAGATTAAATGGAAGTTTCAATAAATTAAAAAATGAGAATACTTTTATTTATACATATGTGAAATTTTTATAATATAAATAATATTATAAAGAACTAGGATAGATGCATCTTAACCAAGGATCCAAGCGAAGTGAGAAAGAAAAGTGATTAACAATGATAGGGGAAGGATAGTGGATGATTCTTCTAATCTTTTTATTATTGTATTTTCTTTAAGATGATTGATCTAAAATATAAGTTTAATATTTTACAACCAATTATGTTTTTTATTAATTTAATTACTTTGTTAAATACAACATAATGGGATCATTTTTAAGAAAGAAAATGAGATGGATGGAAACATGTATATGGAGGGGGAGAGAGACAGGGAGACATGTATATGGAGGGGGGAGAGGGGGAGAGAGAGAAGGACAGAGGGAGGGAGATAGTGACATAGTTGGAGGGTGGAGAGAGAGTGTGTGTATGATGGGGGAAAAGACAGAGGGGGGTGGGAGAGAAGGGGAGAGAGAGGAAGGAAAAAGAGAGAGTACTTGATAGAGAAGAGAGAGAAAGAGGGAGAGACATATGGAGTTGGAAGGGGAAGAAAGACATAGAGAGAGAAAGGTGGAAAGGGAGTGACAAGGGAGAGATGGAGAGTCTATGTGTGTGTGTGTGTGTGAGAGAGAGAGAGAAGGAGAAGAGACAAAGAGGGAAAGGAAGAGGGAGAGATAGGTATATATATAGATAGATATGGGTAGCGCGCGAGAGAGAGAGCATGGCACATGTTTATGGGTGCGTCTTTTTGGATTTTCTGGAACCGGAATTTGGCAGAAAATTTTGAGGTGAAATCTTGATTTGTGTTATTTAAATCTTGATTTATGTTATTTAAATTGGTTTTTCAGTGCACATTTGGATTCACCACCCTGAAACACCCCTAGGACACTTTGATTGTGCAAGGATTACCGATGAAGCTTTTTATTTCAAAAAATTGCTACCGAATTTTAAAAAAAATTGACAAAAAAACCAACCCTAAAAACTTTCAAAAAATAACACTAAAAACAACTCCATAACTATATTCTCTATACTTCCCCACAATTAACCGCACTTACCTCAATACTTCCCCACAATTGACGGCACTTACCTCTAATGGCCGAATATTCAACAAATATTCGGCAATACATCCCTATCAGAAGCACCAACCTAAAAAATCTAATAATAGGGTTGATGGAAAATCAAGTGTGTTTCCCGGGTCTACCTGACGTTAATATTCAACGGAGAGGGGGCATAAATATTTGGCGTTAATATTCAAAGGAGACGACACATAAATATTTTCTATCGGTCCATTTTCTTGACTCGTTTCTCTTTCTCATGGCAGAGTATTAGCGACTGAACGCTGAAGAAGAGAACCAGTGTCACTATCGCTGCGTTTAGTTTTAATATGTCTTGTTCTCTTCTGAGGCCAGGCACGCAGAGCGTACGTAAGTTATGATGTTGTCAATATTTTTATGAAGTGTATGATAAAAAATATAAACTTAACATGGATCTGAATTAGTGGTTTGCGAGTTGGAATTTGAAAACAATATTTATTTATGGTTGTCGTGGGTATTACCTAACAATTCGGTATTTTCCTATCATCCAAAAAAACGTCAAACAGTATTTTAATATAATCGCTAACCATTAAATTCCAGTCTAAAATGATTGCACCAAGGGTAGAAATCTGGCTGTATGTTTATGACAAATCTTTCACTAAAAATCTGGAAGTTTGCACGTTACATTCGACCGAAAAATCCTTTAGTCGGTGCCGTGCCACTACTAAATAAACATCCACTCGTGTCAACGTTGAGTAAAGTTTGAAAGTGACATGACCTCAAGAGTTATGTTGTAAGGCTCCTTTGTTTGACAAAGCAGGTCACATAACATGGAGGGCTCTATGCGCACATGTTGCGGGTAGAAGGAAGAGGGTAGTTTAAAGAGTTCCATGGGTGGTTTTGTTTTTAATATCTATAAATAATTTTTTATTATAGTTTAGTTTTGTAAACATGGTAATTGGTAAATTATAGTTTAGTTTTGTAAACATGGTAATTGGTAAATATTAATGTATACGAATAAATTATAAAATAAACCTAACTATACTCATACAAAAAATTAATTATATATTTATAAAATATTTATTTATTATTTTCTAATTTATATAATGTAAAACTAATTTAGATTTATTTTAACACTGAATCTATCAAGTGTCGAGAGGGATCAAATCTCTCGAGGTGCAAATTTATTGTTTGAGTGTAAAATTTGAGGGAGAGATAGGTATATATATATATATATATATATATATATATATATATATATATAGTTGGAGGGTGGAGAGAGAGTGTGTGTATGATGGGGGAAAAGACAGAGGGGGGTGGGAGAGAAGGGGAGAGAGAGGAACGAAAAAGAGAGAGTTCTTGATAGAGAAAAGAGAGAGAGGGGAGAGACATATGGAGTTGGAAGGGGAAGAAAGACATATAGAGAAAGGTGGAAAGGGAGTGGCAAGGGAGAGATGGAGAGTCTGTGTGTGTGAGAGAGAGAGAGAGAGAAGGGGAAGAGACAGAGAGGGAAAGGAAGAGGGAGAGATAGGTATATATATAGACAGATCTATGGAGGGCTCGCGCAAGAGAGAGAGAGAGAGAGAGAGAGAGAGCAATGCATATGTTTATGGGGATGAGATAAAGAGACAAATAAGGAGAGATGGAGGGAGGTATAAATATAGATGGCAGGGGGAGAGAGGAAAGAAGATAAATATAGAGAAAGTTAGGCAGAGGCAGATAGATGAGACGAGGGAGAGAGGGAGGGGAAGAGAGAGAAGGAGAGGAGGAGGGAAGAAGAAAGAGTCTCAGAGAGAAAAATACAAACAGAAGTTAGACTTAGAAAGTCATGAATATTTTAGATTTTCACGAAAATAGATGTATTCATTTCAATGTAGTTGTTGATTTCTAATCCTATTTGATCAGATGCACTATATGCATTAATTTCAATGTAGATGTCAATTTATAATTCTATTTAATACCTTACACTAGATGCATTGATTTCAGTGTCGATGTTGATTTCTACTCCTATTTGATTTCTTGCACATGATGCATTGATTTCAGTGTAGATATTCATTTCTAATCCTATTTTATCGTTTGCACTAGATGCATTGATTTCAGTGTAGATGTCGATTTCTAATTGTATTTAATACATTACACTAGATGCATTGATTTCGGTGTAGATGTTGATTTCTACTCATATTTGACTGTCTGCATTAGATGCATTGGTTTTGGTGTAGATATTGATTTATAATCCTATTTGATTGCTTGCACTAGATGCATTGATTTCAATTTAGATGTAGATTCTAATCCTATTTGATTGTTTTCACTGGATGCATTGATTTTAGTGTAGATGTTGATTTCTCATTTGATGCAACAAGATGTATGATGTACATTAATTTCAAAGTAATTAGATTAATAGTGTACATTGATTTCAATGTAATCACATCTCTACCTCCTCCATCTATATCTCTATCTCCAATTGTCTCTCCTTCTCTATCTCTTTATCTCAGCCCCTAAACATACATACTCTCTCTCCATATCTATCTATCTATCTCTTCCTTCCCCCCTTTCCCCTCCCTCTCTCTCTCTCTTCCCCTTCTCCCTCTCTCTAACAATTCTCTCTCCATATCCATATCTCTTCCTCCCTCCTTGTCTTTGCCTCTCTCTTCTTACCTCTCCCCCCATCTATATCTTTATCTCCCCTTGTCTCTCCTTCTCACCCCAAAAACATACACACTCTCTCTCAGTGTAAGCACATAAAAATTATTCAACCATAAATACAATACTTGAATTTTCATCCTAAATAAAATGTTTTCTTACTTGAATTTACAATTGGATACATTCTTATTATTCCCATTTTCCATCATTCAACATTGTTAATTACTTTACATTCAAACACAGTAATAGAAAAAAACTACCATTGAAAATGATTTGGGGTTGAACACTCCATAAGTGACAGTGATTAAAGCAACAGAGACAAGGTATGTTGTTTACTACAGTAGCTCGTGTTAAATATTTGAATGGTCTATGATTCCAACTAATCTTTTCATATGATCAATATGAGAAACTTGAAAAAAACAGTTTCAGATTGATTGCAATGAAAATTGTATGTAATTGACTATATTCTTAGTATTCACATTTTCTATCTATCAAAATTGTTACATTGAGACTTTTCACTCAAAATTTGTATTTCATCATTTTTCATCATTCAAGTTACTAATACTCTCTCTCATCTCAACGAACTGAGGTAACTAACAAAATTTTAAATTAAATTGACCAAATTAATCTTAGACAAATTTAACATATTTAAAATTATCAAAATAATTAGATGTTCAGCAAATTGTGGATGACCGCACACAATTGAAACCAACCTAAATCCATCTTAACACCAGATCTATCAAGCACTGAGAGAGATCAAATCTCTCAAGGTGCAAACCTTTCCTCAAATTTTACACTCAAAAAATAAGTTTACACCTCGAGAAATTTGATCCCTCTCGACACTTGATAGATCGAGTGTTAAGATAGATCTAGACTAGTTTTATATTATATAAATTAGAAAATAATAAATAAATATTTTATAAATATATAATTAATTTTTTGTATGAGTAGATTTAGGTTTACTTTATAATTTATTCGTATACCTTAATATTTACGAATTACCATGTTTACAAAACTAAACTATAATAAAATTATTTATAGATATTAAAAACAAAACCACCCATGGGAAACTCTTTAAACTACCCTCTTCCTTCTACCCGCAACATGTGCGCATAGAGCCCTCCATGTTATGTGACCTGCTTTGTGAAACAAAGGAGCCTTACAACATAACTCTTGATGTCATGTCACTTTCAAACTTTACTCAACGTTGACACACGTGGATGTTTATTTAGTAGTGGCACGGCACCGACTAAAGGATTTTTTGGTCGAATGTAACGTGCAAACTTCCAGATTTTTAGTGAAAGATTTGTCATAAACATACAGCCAGATTTCTACCCATGGTGCAATCATTTTAGACTGGAATTTAATGGTTAGCGATGATATTAAAATAGTGTTTGACGTTTTTTTGGATGATAGGAAAATACCGTCCGAAATGTTACGTAATACCCACGACAACCATAAATAAATATTGTTTTCAAATTCCAACTCACAAACCACTAATTCAGATCCATGTTAAGTTTATATTTTTTATCATACACTTCATAAAAATATTGACAACATCATAACTTACGTACGTTCTGCGTGACTGGCCTCAGAAGAGAACAAGACATATTAAAACTAAAGGCAGCGATAGTGACACTGGTTCTCTTCTTCAGCATTCAGTCGCTAATACTCTGCCATGAGAAAGAGAAACGAAGTCAAGAAAATGGACCGATACAAAATATTTATGTCTCGTCTCCGTTGAATATTAACGCCAAATATTTATGCCCCCTCTCCGTTGAATATTAACGTCAGGTAGACCCGGGAAACACAATTGATTTTCCATCAACCTTATTATTAGATTTTTTCGGTTGGTGCTTCTGATAGGGATGTATCGATAAGCTCAGGGGAAGTCGGCATTTTTATTTGGATTGCCGAATATTTGTTGAATATTCGGCCATTTGAGGTAAGTGCAGTCAATTGTGGGGAAGTATTGAGGTAAGTGCCGTTAATTGTGGGGAAGTATTGAGAATATAGTTATGGAGTTGTCTTTAGTGTTATTTTTTAAAAGTTTTTATGGTGGGTTTTTTGGTCAATTTTTTTTAAAGTCCAGTCGCAATTTATTGAAATAACAAGCTTCATCAGTAATCTCTGCACAATCAAGTGTCCTAGAAGTGTTTCAGGGTGCTGAATCTCAATGTACAGTTAAAAAACCAGTTTAAATAACACAAATCAAGATTTCACCTCAAAATTTTCCGCCAAATTTCGGTTCCAGAAAATCCAAAAAATCACACTAAAAACAAATCATATAATTATTAGTAAATTAACTAATCAGTATAAGAATGACTATGCTGAGCACAATGATGTGTGACAGAATAGTGGTCGATGGATCACGTTTGAGACAATTGTATGTTCACATCCAAAACCCCACGGGCCAATGCCACCTATCCAAATAGTCGTCCAAAAGCGGAGCCACACTCAATGTAGCGAAGATTATGCGTTTGGAATTGAGTTTCTACCAGGATTTTCGATTGCAAACATCGTTTCCACCGTTAATATTGTTGAAAGGACCACCTGAACCTTAGATACAATGTGTCCATTCACTGAACCACGCGTTCATGGTTGCAAAGTATGTTTGTAATGTTGAAGAATTGTTGCTCGCGAGTTTCGATGAGCAAACCAACTATATCAACCTCTGTTTTTCTCTGTTATACCTTAAATTCAATAACCAACTCTGAAATGTTTATGAGACAACAATATTTGATTCACTGGTGGAGAATGTTTATGCCAGCGGATTCAATACTTCTACTGTTGAAGGGAAAAAGAACAATAGTACTGTTTATGGGAAAGGGAGATTTAGATTCCGACAGCAAACAATTCACATTCATGACTAAAAAAAAGTTTGTTCAGGGATGTTGCAACACTTCTGAATTCATTCAGATGACTACATCTTGCACTATGATAATCATAATTTTCACAACAACATTGATGGTGAGGGAGAAGATATTATTTGCAACACTCGGAAAGAAATCAGCCACAACAGTTCACAACTGTTATGAAAGCCCTACTCTCGAATTGTACAACTAAACCTCAATGGAGCCCAAGGCTTTTCTTTGCAGATTCAGTCGATGACCCTTCTAGTTTAACGATGAAATATACTGCTTATTGCAGTGCTGGAGATAACTATCCCGGAGAAACTGTAGATTGTGCCTAGCAGATGCCTTAGAAAGTATATTTGGATTTCATATACCATTCCCGTATTACAAACCTCTTATTTCATCTTTCTATAAGTCCAAGATTTCTCCCATCGGTAGTCGGAAGCAGAACTTAGATTGGATGTAACTAAACGAAAAGGAATGCTCTGTGGCCTTGTGTAACTAGCATACATAGATCTATGCTAGTTTGGCATGGAGGTGAATAAATTGTTATAAGCTAACTGAAATTGATCCATTGGAAAATGAGTTGCAACACTTGTTTCTCAACAATACTACAGTTGATTTATAGTTTGTTACCAGAAAAATGACCAGGAGACCCATTTCTTGTTCTGTTCCTATACCCGTTTCTGTATTGACCTTACATCAGTACATTTTTAATCATTTTCATGTGTATAAGATACACAAATGCAGGGGTTAATGCATAATGGGAGTAGTGCATCCTCTCAAACATCAAATCTAGGAGGTATACGTAGGTCATGGCATACAAACACTGAGTTATATGCAATGTGGAAATATATAATAGTGAGGATGTAAGTGATTAAAGGAAGTATCATATTTACAACAATAACAACTATGTTCCATTTCAAAATTTGTTGTTTTATATAATTTGTTTCATAAAATTTATGAGTGTTTGATTCAAGAAAATGGAAGTGTGCTTCAGGTGGGGAAATTAGCTTAACCATCAAGCATTTATAGTCATGCACAACAAGTACCTCGGTAATTGCTTGGTTGAACAATTTTTATCCCATACATGATTTCTTCTTATTCAATTTCATTTATTCTTATTCAATTTCATGGACTAGAGCATGTATGTTATAATTTGGACACTTTGGAACTTTCTTGTATGTTGTATGCTTTCCTTTCTTTATTCCCAAAGATGTTTCATGTAAGAGCCAAAACAAGTTAGGTGTGAGGGAATGAATACTCCATAGAACACTTACCTTAATTGCTTGTTTTCAAAGTGTGTGATAAATGAAGGGAGTGAGGTCCATTATTATACAATAAGTTTTTCATGTCTTTGGGTTCTCTAAATTCTCTTAAGATGATAGTTTTGCAAGTAAAATTTAGTTCATTGGTTTAATTTTCATATTCATTCGTCTCATTAACTTGCAATTATTTCATTGACAATCAATTTATCCATATTGGCAACAACAACCGTCCAATTTTGTGAGTCGGTTGGAGGAAGGTCTATTCAATGAAGCTGCTTCATAGGTATACAGTCTAGACTAAATGGAAGCCATTTTGTAAGTCCATTGCTTGAAGGTTTTGGCTCAGTATTCAACTGAAACTTTAAACTTTTTTCCAATTTGATATGTACTTGTAGGCTTGTAGCCATTTTACAGCTAGACAAATGTTGTGCATGCGCTAAGGATTGATTGTTGACTTGCTATCATCTCTACCTATAAAATTGAGAATATCCATATTTTTAGTCGTGGAAGCAAATCTCCACCATTTGATCTTAAAAGATATTAGATTATTGAATTGACGTTTGAACTTGAATACTTACTGGTTACTGATTCTTTTTGTGTATATTTGGAGAAGGAAAGAGAACTAGGGTGTCGAGTAGTGGTGTGTCTGTGTGACATAACTTCTCTTATAAACATATAAGACAAGTTTATAAGACATAGGAACATGAAGTATATTGAAACCGGCAGAGAAGCTTAATGTTTTCAGCGAATGCTAGCATTAGTTTACTCTTCGAAGTGAAATTTCCAAATGCCAAGCTAAAAGATGAATATAACCTATGCTTTTAGCCTCTCTCGCCTCGTGAAGAGGCCAAATAAAACAATCAAACTAATTCATGTTAAAAAAAATTAATTATTCATAAAACTAACAAATTATTTGTCATAATATTTAACTTAAATAAATGTTAAAACTACCATTTCAATTACTATAATCCTCGCCTCGGGAAGAGGCTAAATAAAACAATCAAACTAATTCATGTTAAAAAAAAAAAATTATTCATAAAACTAACAAATTATTTGTCATAATATTTAACTTAAATAAATGTTAAAACCACCATTTCAATTACTATAATCCCTGCTTTACCTACCCAAAAATTAATAATAATAAAAATAAAAATAATATAACGTTAAAATTTGATATAGGCCTTTTACTATAACTTCAAACAAATTTGAAAAAAAAAAAATGCTAGTATTGCAAACACTCTATATCGTTTAATTCGAAACCATGCACGTGTTTGCAAATTTTTATGTGTAACATGACATTTTTTTTCCATTATAAAGAGGAAACTTTACATTCAACGAGAATTTTAAAATATTACGGAGCTTTACACGATATCAAAATATGACTTCCACTTGAATAGTTTGTTGACTGAAAGATACGATAAATGACTCATAGTGACTCTAACTATGTGTATATAATTGATTTGATTGGTAGATTATTAGTTTTTTTTTAATAAGTTTTATTGTTTGTAGTATGAAAAATGTGTTTATCTTTAATTTTTAAAAATAGAATTGTGGTTGAGATATTAATATAATTGTTTGTGAGGTATTATTATATTTATTTCTATTGTTTGTTAGGTGTTATTGTTGGTTTTGATTTTCTTGATATTAGTGAAGTTTAGTTGAGTTATAGTTTAGTTTTGTTGTAATTATGTATGGTTGATATCTATTTCTATTGTTTGTTAGGTGTTATTGTTGGTTTTGATTTTCTTGATATTAGTGAAGTTTAGTTGAGTTATAGTTTAGTTTTGTTGTAATTATGTATAGTTGATATCTTCAATGTAATTTTATTTAACTTATTTTGAATATTGAGAAGAGTTGTTGGCTCTATCCTAATCTTTGAGTTCATTCTCTGTCTATTTCTACCTCTGCGTTGTTTGTCATAGTAACAAAGCCAAGTTACATAAGACTCCGAGGAAAGCTAGCTAAAACACCAAAAATTTGCAAAAAGAATTTGAGAATTTGTAAAAGAAATCAACAACCCAATTGTGTCCAACGAAGTGAAAGCCAAAAGGTCAGTGAAAACGAAGTGATCGTTTGTTGTGTTTGAGGCACAGGGGAAGTTGACTTTATTTTCTTTTTAAATTGGTGAAGGGGAGCCAAAGTAATGCACCCTAACAGCCTTGAAGCCTGGATTATTAACGCAACCTAACAGCCTTGTTACTAACGCATCATACAACGCACCAAAGTCGTATTAGTGCTGTAATCATTACTAACGCTCGACCCCACTGCAAGAGCTCGCGTTAGTCATCATTACTTACGTGAATTTGGAACTCACGTGGCTCCGTGACAAAAAAATATGTTATAAAAAAGGTATTGCTTGAAAGTCAAGGCTGGTTAAAAATCTCCAAAGTCTTTTGTTTCGTTCAAGCCAAGTTTTTTCTTTCATTCGATCCAATTGTTTCATTCCAATTCCGGTCCCTTTACAAGTTCCTTTAAAGCCATTTCATATTAAGACGGGATGAAAGCCCATTTCAAAAAGGAAATTTGTTATTTAAACAAAAAGATTTTATTAAAGTGTCTTTTTATTTTTTCCGAATTTGTAACGAGTTAAAAGAAAAGAGAGTATTAAAGTGTTCTTTTTTTAATTTTGAATTTGTAAAGAGTTAAAAAGAAAAGAGAGCGTTGCATTTTTAATTAAGGAGATATTTTTTAAAGTTTTAAAAGAGATTTAAATAAAAGGGGCATATAGCTACATTAAAATAATGGGTTTTTTTAGTGTTTTGTTACAAATATTAATTTTGTTGGGCAATAATTATGAATTTTGGTCTTTACAAATGAAGCTATTTCTGCAAGCCCAAGAGCCTTGGGATACACTTCACAACGCCTATGTAGAGCCAACCCAAGACGCATTGGTAGCCATGACCAATAATGAGAGGAATGCAACTATTGAATTGAGAACATCACAGTTTTCCCATGAAAGAGAGCATTGCAAAGGAAGAGTTGAGGCAAGTAGTTCTCACTAGACATGTAGGTTCTAACCCTGTACAGAAATTACTTGCACACAAATTCTAAAACACAGAAAATAAACAATGTGAGAGCATAACACATAAAACACATATACACAGAGATTTTCCCCTGGATCCAAAAACCGGGACTACCAATTTGACTTTTCATTATGTTCCTTTCAATGTTACAATACATATTTATACATGTCGAAGCATCCAATACCATGGACCGAAAACCATCGCGTCCAAAACCATGGACCGAAAACCATCGCATCCAAGACTATGTGCGAAAAACATGCACAAAACCATAGGTAGGTCTACCCAACCTAATATATGGTCTAAAAAACAAAATTTTCAAGGGCGCTGCCCTGGACCCCATGGAGGGGGGTTACCTGCACCCCTCAAACCCGCTGTGACACCCCCGCTACGCAATTGGCCCAACGAAGGGGGAGATCTACCCCCTATTTAACTACGTGGGCTAGCCGTGGAAGGAATATACCACAGCCCAACAAGACATGCGCCAAAGACAACCCATGGGGTCTTCACTCAATGAAATTCTTACATAGCACGTGTGTTCGCGACATACTAAACAATACCCTTAATTTGACTACATATTGGAAATTTCCTCTAAAAATAACTTTATTTCCCTACCAATATGAACTCAATACACCTTCCCAATTTAAAAATACCTACTTTCACTAGATATTGTAGGTATCTATTTTTTGATTAACATTTTTTATACCCCTTCATATTTATATCCCTTTATTTTCATTAACAATGGTAAGTAAACTATGCAGCTAGAAAGAATAACCTAAACGCTAGGTAGCTAAGAATTTGAAAGTTCTAGTAAAAGAAGGAAGATATATGTTTGTTGGTTTACAAATACATATCATGGAAAATTTGAATGGAGAATACGTAGATCGAAACTCTCAATTGCGTTTATCTTCTATTAAATAATAGAAAAGATACACCACAATAGTTCAACACAAAACCTTGATAACCAATAGAATGGTGCCGATTAGAATAAGAAGAGGAGAGAAATTACAATGACTCCTACCCTAATCCAAAAGGCGTTAAATGTTCCCACTTCCCACATAGTAAAGTCATTCATCGATGCCAACCTAGTTCATCACTTCATTACACTTCCCCCTGAGGAGCAACACTCTTTCCTAGACAAAATCATTGCCCTTGAAAGTAAATCCCTTCCCTATGAGAAGTGGTTCCTAATAACCCTCTCTCAAAAATCCATTCCACCTATCCTGACTGCAATTTCCTACTGAATGGGTGAATATGACTCACAAATAGTAAATAAAGCCACCTAAGGGTTTATGCATAAGATGAAGCAACCAAACTGTTTACTTAATATCCTGTTATACCTATCTACTTCCATAAGCCTTCAACTTCGTTTATTCCCTCCTTCTTCCTACTTTCGTTACTATTCCCTTCTATTTTACCTATTCCTATATACTCATGTCGAAGAGTTCCAATGTTTGGATCTCCAAGTATCCTCTCCCAACAAACAAAAAAATTATGTCTTTGACTGGAATGTCTCAGTGAGGAAGAGGCCTTGCTTAGGTGGGTATTCCCAATTTATATCAACTTTCATGGCTATTGCTTACCGTATTATTCATGGAAAACCTACTCTCAGAATCTTTCTGCAGCAGAAGGACTTCCTCCAACTCAGAAAATATGCCATGATAGGGGACTAGTACCTCTATGAGGATTACCTAGAAATACGAGTTTACGGTTGTCAACTTCGTCCATATCATTTTCCAGTACTCATGCCAATGAGGTTCTTTGAACTTGAGTTCATCCGACAAATCCTGAGTGTAGACCTGCTTCATTTGGTACCAAAAAAGAATGGTTACATCTTGAAAATGGGACAAACAGTAGACCCTATTTTGGTAAACACAAGGAAGGCTTTTAAAATAGTTGAGGCCTTACTAGAATCCATGGAGCTAGAAAATGGTGACACTTGCCACTACAATCCCCAAGGCGTCATTTCCCGAAGGAGAGAAAAAATTAAAGCTTCGGATTTTGTGCATGAACCTAAGCCTGAAATTGAATGAAAAGCTAACTTTGACTCACAACCTCTTAATACAAAGATGGAGATGAAGTCCTTAGTCAGCATGGGAAAATCATCAGAGAGGGCTACTGAGTCAACAAGGGGTGTCAATATAGTGGAGGATCACATAAATAAAATGGTTAGGGTTCTGAATCCAGAAGAAGAAGCCTGAGTCAAAGCGGAGCAGAGCTTCATGAAGTTGCAGGACATGGCTGCTTTCAATGAAGAGTTCGATAGGATCCTGCAGGCTAGGTTACCTAACCCTTGGGGACCTTGTGGGGAATTGTTTCCACATGAGCAGTATAATCAGAAGATGATAGAAGCAAAGAGTAAGGCAAGGTCATCTCATCAGAAAACAACTACTCTAAAAGGAACAATCGGCGTAAATTTCTTAAAGAAGGAATTTCAATTACTCGGGATGGTTAGGAGTCTGTTTCACCACAAGTTGGACTACTTAGGGGTAATTGATTTCAAGATCAACTATAAAAGGTTTAGCTATGCTCCTCAACCTCGTCAAACCTTATGGGAAAGATGTAAACAATTCGGTAATCCACCTATCATGCAAATGGTTCGTCCTCAGGCTCTGCATGCGCCTCACCAAGCTTCATCATCCAACCACTCTTGAAGATTCTATGGATCATGCCAAGGTTTCACATTTTAGACTATTCTTATGTTATCTTTACTTTGTTTTTTTTACTTTGATGAGTTATAATGAGTACATTTTAGTTGAAACAGCTGTGCATGTGCAAACATTGAAGTCTCAAGCTATTTTTGACATAATCAACTGAATCATGAAATAATATCTCTCTAATGACCTATCTTTGTCCAAAGAGGCCTATATATGTGATTTTTATGAAGAAATGAAAGGTTCATGATTTTGGAATGAAACTCTGTGTTATTTTTTAGAGCGCTCTTTTTCTTTTATTGTATGCTTTATTCAAAATATTAATGCATATCAATGGTGATTCCTTCATTCCAGGATTATAGTATGTCTCTTCTCTTTTGTAATTTCATAAATGTTTATGTTCTTCTTGGATTTTTCATTATGTAGTTGCGAGACATGTTTCCTTCCTTATGCAGATTCATTTGAATTAAGATGTTAATGAAAATGCCTTTCTGAATTTTTGAAAACTAGATCTTTAAATGCATTCTGTGAATCTTAGCATCCATTACTATTCCATAACAGTCATTTGTTTCTAAATCCATATAAGTGTAGAATACTTGATATCTCGAGCTCTATATGATGGGTTTATTCTATTATTTCTTCTGTTGTCACATTCACATTAAAGGAAATGAGTTGTAAGTCCTTGGGTGATTTTGGCCTTCGTTGGTTGATACTTTATATCACTATATACCACTTATGTATAAAGAACTCATGGGTTGTGTATTTCCTAAGTTGTTTGAACCAACTATTTTCAATTTGTAAGAAATATTGTAAATGGTGTTTTAAATCCTTTGAAGAATGGTGAGATATGCACCAGATTCATATGTACTTGGCACTGGTCTCTTCACAATCTAGACGTTGTCTTTAGAATCGACAATAATGTGAATGAAAATTTTGATAGGGTGTTGGCTCAAATCCTCTTGGATGTTAACCTATTAAAACAAATATTGATCATGTATTCATTAATTTTAATTTTAATTTTATTAATATTAAATATATATAAAATTATAAAAAATATAAATTATTTTTTATATATATTTAAAAAGATATTATATATATATATATATATATATATATATATATGATATTCAAAATTTTTATATTATTTTTTCCCTGACACTCTACAGACGAATATATGAGGGAGATGTTGTCACAAAACATAATGTTACATTAAAAAATATCAAGGAGATGGTGTCACATAACATAACGTTAGATTAAAAAAAAATTAATAAATATGAAGGAGATGTTGTCACTTAACGTAGAGTTACACTAAAGAAAAGTATTAAAAAAGATATATGTGTCTGCTAATATATATTGTATATGCTAAAGATATATGCGTTACTATATATGTGTCGGCTAATATATATTATATATGCTAAAGACATGTGTCGCTTTAATTTAAGATAAAAAAACTTAATTAAAATAAAAGATGTGTCGACTAATATTAACAAACTCAATTTTGAAAACTATATATACACCATTTAAAAGGAGATCAATTATCTTATTCATTGAATAACAAGGAAAATTAGGTAAAGGAAGCAGAGTATTCAATTGGGCATATCATGTACTATGTTGTGTAATAACAAGGTAAATTTCCTAGTATTTAGGTTTTCCGTTGTGTGATTTCTGTAATAATACTAACCAAGCAAATTTATATTTCATGGCATTTTCTGTTGTGTTATTTCTGTAATAATAGTAATCAAGAAAATTTATATTTCGTTGCATTCAGGTTTTCGGTTGTAGGAAGGTAAACTCAATATAATGGAAGGTACTCAATAAAATTAGTAGGAGTGAGGGAAATATTGAGTAGAATGTAAAAATTAGTAGAATTTGTCGGTTGTGTGATTTTTGTAATTAAGTCGTAAGGTGTTTCCCTCTGAAATCAACTCCCTAGACTGCCTTTCTATCACAATCTTGACCATCAAATCCATTGTTAGACAATTAAATGTGTTTCTACCATTAGATACTACTAACTGTCCATGAACTAATTCTTGATTTACACTATTATAACCATAATCTTATTTGCAATTCTTTCAACTCTCTTCACTGGTTGGCTATTCCTTGGCTCGGCTGGGTGCATCTAACCCTAACCCTATTCCTAAGCCTGTTCATTACTTCACAGCCTGAGGAACAACTCGGTATGTATGGGGAATCGTTTATTACAGTGTTTAGTGTAATTTTGTTTGTATTCTTCTAGTTCCAAGAAAGGTGCTCCTCCAAACTAAGCCATGAAATTTTCCAGGACATCGTCTACCATGACTGTGACTCCTTTATTCTTTATATTTAGACTTCAAAGATCTGATGAGTACCTTTGTCCAGTCATCAGGGAAATGCATTGGAATGCAGATGCAAATTAGGTCTTCTTGCATGGATCTCCAAAGAATATGATTCAGAGTTTCAAAAACTTAAGTAACACAGAATTCCACATGTATCACGTCCTCTGACAATCTGTCCTCTGGTTCCTCTCGAAGCAACAGGTCCACTTCCTGGTTGTAGCCATGATAGCCTTTTTCCATGCAATTCAGACATGGGAGTAGGCACTAGGAATGAGGCAGTCGTTTCTCGACATCCTAAGAGCAAGAAGGTTTATGACCTCTGTCGTTGTGAAGTCTAATACAATGCATCTGCAGAGGTCTAGGCATCCACATTTCTCTGAACATATCTTTCAAAATCGGGACTGATATAAATGTGCCAGTAGCTGAAGCAGCTGGTGCGCTCTTGAAACTGAACAGTCTGACTCAAGCTGTGGAAAGATTTATAGTAAGAAAGGTAGTGAACAAATGAGATATGAGTCAATTGAAAAGGAAAGTAATAAGGCTATGAATGGAAATGGAACCAGCATCATAAAGCAAAGGGGAGAGCTAGTGTCTTCTCATGTGGCTTCCACACCTTTTCCTCTTCTTAACAAACTGGATCATTTGGATATAATTGTAAGGGCCTTTCAAATCTTATTAACCTTAGAATATATATGAACGTTGTAGTCTATTTGTTATAGGTAGTCACAGACGCAAAGCTTGAATTTTGAGCATTTGGGTAGCTTAAGCTGCTGCACATCTGAATTGGGTTGTCCTTGGATTCCTTTGCCATGGCCTCTTCCTTGACTGCCTCATAGGCTTCTACAAGCTCTGTCACTGCCACGACATTCAATAATGCCCCACAGTCACTCACAACGGCACAATGACAACATGGTGATCTCGACAACTCCTTAAATCACCTCTTCAGGGAAGATACTGCAAAGTCACTTGAGTGAAGATGTGTGAATTGTAGAAGTCCATTGTTCTTCCTCTACATGCCAAGACTGGTGTGAGTGGTAAAAATCAATAAATCTGCCTCTGCATACCAAGACTGGCATGAATGGTAAAAGTCAATGAATCTGCCTCTGCGTGCCACTAGAAGTTGTTGGATATTTGTTTTAAAGGCAAGAAATGGAATGGTTTTTTTGTTATTTGGATTGCCAAAAGAAATGGCTTAGTTAAGATAGCTTATAAATGGATGCACAAGTTCTGAGGCTCTCATGTTCTTAGTTCAATGGTGTTATTTCAATATATTGGTCCTATTAAATTATTGAATGATTCAAAAATTAGTAGATCTGTTAGATAGTGGAGGCAGGAAGTTTTCACTTCTTTTCTGCCAAACCTGGTAGCTGATAAAAGATGAGAAACAACTTAATCACACATCTATTGGTAAAGGCCTAATACTAAGAAGGGAGGTAGAAGTGGATGATGTTCGTATGCTTTATCTTAATTTCTGCACAAAAGAATCATAAGATAATTCGGTTTTTCTGTTTGGTTTGATCAGGTAGTTTTACTGGTTTATAACTATTTTTAGAACTTTATTTGGAATTCTAAGCAAGATTGAGATCGCCTATGTTTGGTGTTTTGATTTTAAATTGAGATATTTGATGTGTACTAGAAAAGATCTGTCTAAAGCCGAGGTATTCACTTCGAGGCTATGTTGCAGACATCTTTGTGTTGATGTCCATATTCAATGAACCCAGTGCACAATCTAGATTTATTTAGACTCACACATACATGAAGGGTTGATGGATCAGCTCTCCTGCCCCCAAGAGAGGGGTGTATGTTAGATGGAATTTTGGGGTCCTGCAATAATAAAATTGGACAATTGAAGGTTGGTGGGTGGGGATCGCCAATTGAAGGTTACTGTGCTTTTCAAATTTCTATATTAATATTGTCCCCTTCTGTCTTTGTTTTGATTTTCATTGAGTTGTTAAAGCCCAAGGCCGAAAGCCTGACAGTGGCTTAGGAGGTTTGAACTGGTCCATTATGAATTTTCCATCATTTTTGTCTATCCATTAATGATTTCACTCACAATGGCCCAATGACAACATGGTGATCTCAGAAACTCCTTAAATCACCTCTTTGAGGAGGATACTGTTAAGTCAGTTGAGTGAAGATGTGTGAATTGTAGAAGTCCATTGTTCTTCCTCTACATGCCATGACTGGTGTGAATGGTAAAAATCAATGAATCTACCTCTACATACCAAGACTGGTGTGAATGGTAAAAGTCAATGAATCTACCTCTGCGTGGCACTAGAAGTTGTTGGGTGAAAATATCTGTTTTAAAGGCAAGAAATGGAATGGTTTTTTTGTTATTTGGATTACCAAAAGAAATGGCTTAGTTAAGATAGCTTATAAATGGAGGCACAAGTTATAAGGCTCTCATGTTCTTAGTTCAATGGTGTTATTTCAATATATTGGCCCTGTTCAAGTTTTGAATGATTCAGAAATTAGCAAATCTGTTAGATAGTGGAGGCAGGAAATTTGCAATTATTTTCTGTCAAACCTGGTAGCTGACAAAAGATGAGAAACAACTTAACCACACACCCGTTGGTAAAGGCCTAATACTAAGAAGGCAAGTAGAAGTGGATGATTACGATTGTTTATAGGTTTAGCCAACAGTTTTATTGGTAACATGCTTAGTTTGAACTTTTGGTGATATTGTTTCATCACAAAGGCTGACTACTATTTGGTGAATTGTTACTGGAAATATACTTAAATTAGGATCAAATATAGGTGGTAATACCTAGTTGAATGGAGAGTCCCAGTATATTGGCCCTTTTTAGGATTATTACTTGACCAGTTTGTTGCCTTAGTCTGTTGAGTACATTTTTTTTTTGTTGGTTGGTTGTTGTTGTAATTGGTAAATTGTATAGGTGATTTTCATTCACATGCTTATTGGAATAGCTGGCTTCTTGAATAGGGCAGTCATGCAGTTGAGTATGTGAGAGGAGTTTGTAGAATGCATTATCTAATGAAATCTTATGTAAAGGAAAAAAGTCTCATTCCCTATGTTTGTAGTCTGTAATTTTGTATATAAACTCAGTTGCATAAAGAGCTGAAACATTTTGGAGTTTCCAAAATGGGTACGGTTAGACGTTTTGGTCTAACTTGTCCAGAATACGTTTCCTGGGACGTCTAACCTGTCCATAATAAGTTGCCTAGGATCCCAAGGCCTAGAATAACTCTACTGAATCACTTCAAAATTTGAAATAACTCTGCTGAATCACTTCAGAATTTGAGTAGCAACTCTACTAAATCACTTCATCATTCGAGTAGTCAGAACTCTGTTGAATCACTTCACTAATTTTGAACTTTGTTGAATCAATAACTTTGAACTCTGTTGAATCACTTCACAAACCTCTGTAGAATCACTTCACAATTATAGTAGTAAGAACTCTGTTGAATCACTTCACAATTCCAGTAGTAAGAACTCTGCTGAATCACTTCACTTCCATAGTTAATCACTTGATTAATTAATTAATTTTGAGTTAATTAATAAATTTTGAATCGTCCAACTCTCCATGATCAGAGCCCAGAGATTTTCCATGGTGTTAAATTCATCGTGTTGAATCCATGGTGTCAAAGTTGTTCTTCAAAACTCTGCCACATTTGAATGTGAGGTCGAATCCATTAAGATAGTTAATGTTTCTATGACTTCCACCACCAACTCCCATAAATACCACTGGCAGGAATTTGTGAGTTTCAGCTCTACCAATCACTCTGCACAGGAAATTGATCCGAAGGAAAATAACGATGGGAGCTTAGAACATATCTCTCAAAATCAGGACTCTGACATAAATGTGCCAGTAGCTGAAGCGGCTGGTTTTTGTAACATCAAATCTGAGCAACCCATGACCAAAGAAATAAGAATGGCTGTTATTATCACAGTGACTCTAGCTTTAGAGGGTTGCATGGAGTTATCATACCATTCAATAGTACCTCCTTCAAATATAAGAAGCAGAGTGCAAATAATAGAGCAAATCAAATTTGCAGAACCAACCATAAACGATAAGGTTCAGATGTCTAGAAAATTACCTCTGAATGTCAACACTTGCCAAACATCCGTGTTATTGGAATTTGACTTCACCATGGCTTTGGTTTTAAATGCGTTGGTAGTGAATCCACTTCCTTTGTTGTCCACAACATAGTCTCGAATTTCCCTTCTTTAGTACTAGATTATATGCCTTCCAACTCTTGAGTGGACGGGTGTCGGTGGCAAGCCTGGGTGTGAGTGTTCATTTCACTACTTTCTGTGATTACATTGGATTTCAATGGGGAAGAGGAGGCAGAATTCCATTCATATTTCCACAAATGTACTTTTGCTTCGTGACACTAGACCATCAATTATTTATTTATTTTAAATTGAAGTTAGTTCTTACAACCATTTTTTCTGTGTTTAGCTTTTGTTGCAAGAGGGAGACTTCCACCACCGACTCCCCTGAAGACCAACGCCATGAATTTGTGAATTTCAACTCTACCAATCACTCAACACGGGAAATTGATCCCAAGGCAAACAATGATGGGAGCTTAGAACATATCTCTCAAACTCAAGACTTTGACATAAATGTGCCAGTAGCTAAAGCAGCAGGTTTTTGTAACATCAAATCCGAGCAACCCATGCCCAAAGCAATAAGAGTGGTCGTCATTATCACAGAAACTCTAGCTTCATAGGGTTGCATGGAGTTATCATACCATTCAATAGTACCTCCTTCAAATACAAGCAGAGCCCAAACAATAGAGAAAATCAAATTTGCAGAACCAACCATAAATGATAAGGTTCTGATGTGCAGAAAATTACCTCTGAATGTCAACACTTGGAAAACATCTGTGTTATTGGAATTTGAATTCACCATGGCTTTGGTAGGAAATGCATTGGCAGTGAACCCACTTCCTTTGTTGTCCATAACATAGTCTCGAATTTCCCTTCTTTAGTACTAGATTATATGGCTTCCAACTCTTGAGTGGACAGATGTCGGTGGCAAGCCTGGGTCTGAGTGTTCATTTCACTACTTTCTATGATTACATTCCATTTCAATGGGGAAGAGGAGGCAACATTCCATTTCAACATTTTCACAACTATACTTTTTCTTGGTGACACTAGACCATTAATTAATTATTTTAATTGAAGTTAGTTCTTACAACCATTTTTTCTGTGTTTAGCTTTTGTTGCAAGAGATATACGAGGGCTTTCTCTAGATATGGTTTTAGTTAGAGGAGGGATAGTTGTATGTCTAGGAGGGATAGAAAGGGTAGGAGGGCTTTGCCTAGATATAGTTTTAGTTAGAGGAGGGATAGTAATATGTCTAGGAGGGATAGAAAGGGTCCAGGGTGGGGTGGGATTTGGATTTAAAAATTGCCTCAAAGGTGGTGTTGGGTTTTAGATTTTATTTTACATTGGTTAATGGTATTTTTGTGTAGTTTGTAGGTTTTAATATATTTTATAGATTTTACAATTTACTCGTTTTTATCCATTTTTCATTTGCAAACTACATACGATCAAGTCAAAATTTGTTCTTATTTAAAATAGTGAAATGTGGAATGTGTGTGATAGACTAGTCTCATGCAAATCAGTGGAATGAATGTGATGGTATAGTGAAAAACAGTGGGATGAGTACGTGGAATGAGTATGATAGATTAGTCTGTTGATAACAGTGGAATGAATATGATAGTTTAGTCTGTTGATATCTATAGTGGAATGAGTGTGACAGTCTAGTATGTCGATATGATTTTGATAGCAGCATTTTCAGTTGATATTTAGTCTCTATGATCTTGATAGGAGTATTTTATAGTTGAGTATATTATCTTTCCATCCAATATAAAAATTAGATTAATATCAAATCAAAATTTACTTTATATCTAGTCTTGCATGATCTTGATTCTGCTGATTTTGATAGCAGCATTTTATAGTATGATGTATTTAACATTAAAGCTATTTGCTTGTTGAAAAAGAAAGAACACTGTACATGATCTTGGTAGGAGTATTTTATAGTTGAGCATATTATTTTTCCATCCAATATAAAAATTGGATTAATATCAAATCAAAATTTACTTTATATCTAGTCTTGCATGATCTTGATTTTGCTGATTTTGATAGCAGCATTTTACAGTATGATGTATTTAACATTACAGCTATTTGCATGCTGAAAAAGAAAGAACACTATACATGATCTTGATAGGAGTATTTTATAGTTGAGTATATTATTTTTCCATCCAATATAAAAATTAGATTAATATCAAATCAAAATTTTCTTTATATCTAGTCTTGCATGATCTTGATTCTGCTGATTTTGATAGCAACATTTCACAGTATGATGTATTTAACATTAAATCTATTTGCTTGCTGAAAAAGAAAGAACACTGTACATAAACACTCACAGTGTTACTGTCAGCATTGTGAAAAAAAAAAAAAATTGTTGTATTTTGATTGAATGATATTCAATCTTGAACATTCTTAGAAAAGTTAGGCATTCTATGTAGATTGCAGATTTTGGGAATATTCTAGAATTTGATAATCTTGAAAGGGTAAAAAATTCAGTCCTTTTCTGATATTTTTGAGCATAAATTCAATTCAGCAATAACAACTCAATTCCAGAAGAAAAACTAAGAAAAAAAATCATACTTAGTGATACGGTATACAACCTTGACTATTCATATTTTTCAGAATAAATTCAATTCAACAATAACAACTCAATTCCAGAAGAAAAACTAAGAAAAAAAAATCATACTTAGTGATACGGTATACAACATTGACTGTTCAAATTGCTAAAAAACCCCTCCTGAGGAACACTTATGAAGAGAGTAACCTCCAAAATAGCTTAAGAAAAATAATTTGTTATACCAAATATCATCCAAAACTGTCAGTACATGATACATCTAGATTAAAAGAATTCTGAACTCTACTAGAGTACATCAAAATAAAAATTACTTTTATAGCATACATGTTGCCCTCATAATCACTGACCATCTTATATCCTATAATTGTAAAATGCTTTCATCTTTAACCTACAACGCTATTATCTTGACTTGGAGATGTATTAATGATTGAACCGTAGTAATACTTTGCAGAGGCTTAGCTTTAAAATAACTACACCACATCTTTGATGGCTCACAAACGCACATGATGGTTCTCAGGTGGTAAGATAATGGATGGAGTTTTTTTATGATTACACCAATTGATTCTTGCAGGATAGCGAGTGTAGAAAGTTATGCTTGAAGAATAAATATTTGGAGAAAGTGCAATTGCCTAATATAATATTCGTTTTGGTTTTGTTTTTCAAAGGGAGTTAGTGAGGCTTGCAGTTTCTTATTATTTTTGTTACTGGAAAATATATATGATTCACATCATAATATACATAATGTAATAAGGACAACCATAAGTGAGGCTTGCACTCTCTTATTATGCTTTCCCACTAGAAAATATATATCTACATAATGTGATAAAGACAACTACAAAAAGTTGTATTTTATTATTATATCTTTATCATCTAGAAACATGTAAATATCTTAATATCAGCATCATGAATCATTTGACAACCTAAATAGCTTAGATATTTATTAGCAAAGTCCATTATATTCATCATGTCAAAAAAATTGCAAGTTAGATTTTCCCATTCCCATGTCGTGATTATTCCTCAATTTATGCCTTGATTGTTCCTCAATTTATGCCTTATGACATCTCCTTTGCAACATTTGGTGCAAATGCTAGTAATAATAATCAGGTAAATTTATATTTCGTTGAATTCAGGTTTTCGATTGTAGGAAGGTAAACTCGATACAATGGAAGGTGCTCAATAAAATTAGCAGGAGTGAGGGGAAATATTGAGTAGAATGTAAAAATTAGTAGGAGTGAGGGGAAATATTGAGTAGAATGTAATATTTAGGGTGGGGTCTCACCTGAAATATTAGGTAAAATTTAATAATATTAGATTTTAATTAGTATTTATCCCCACCCATGGCCACTATTTATTAGGTGGGGGTGGTTATAAATATTGGGTAACATATAATATTGTAATATTATATTTTATGTGATCAACATATTTGTACCACTTAATATAGATGTGTTCCATCTATAAATTTAATTAATAAGCTTATAAAAACTTAATATTTATGATATGACAAGATTTTTAATCATGACTATTTACCATGGATATTATTAACTTCTAAGTAGGCTTTCTTACAATACCATGGGCCAATGCCCAAAAGAGAAAGATAGAGAGGGAGAGGAGGGAAGAAAACTATAATTCCATGAGCTACTACCATGGTTTATGAATACCATGGGTCATCTAAACTTTTGATTATTATGTTATGGATCTAGACTTTTAATTATTACAATACCATGAGCCAATACCATGAGCAATACTTATTTGAAAGTAAAAACAATTTACAAACATTTTATTTTAATTTAATTTTATAACATTTTTTAATTCAATCTAAGAGAAAAAAGTTTATTATTACTTCTGAGGTATATCTAAACCCTCCATCCTCATGACTACTAACAATATTTTCATAGAGATTAAATGGAGGTTTTAATAAATTAAAAAATGAGAATACTTTTATTTATACATATGTGAAATTTATATAATATAAATACTATTATAAAGAACTAGGATAGACGCATCTTAACCAAGGATCCAAGAAAAGTGAGAAAGAAAAGTGATTAACAATGATAGAGGAAGGATAGTGGATGATTCTTTTAATCTTTTATTATTGTATTTTCTTTAACATGATTGATCCAAAATATAGGTTTAATATTTTACAACCAATTATGTTTTTTTATTAATTTAAATACTTTGTTAAATACAACACAATGAGATCATATTTAAGAAAGAGAATGAGATGGATGGGGGAATGGAGTGTGGGAGGGAGACATAGAGGTGAGAGACATAGTGAGAGAGAGAAAGGAAAAGAGAGAGTAGGGCGAGAGAGGGAGGGAGAGAGATGTATTTGGAGGGGGAAAGGGAGGGAGTGACAATGGAGAGATGAAGATGGAATGAGGGAGAAAGAAGACGAGGGAAGAGAGAGAAAAGGAGAGGATAAAGATAGGGAAAGAAGGGGAAGAGAGAGAAAAGGAGAGGATAAATATTGGGAAAGAAGGGGAAGAGAGAGACAGGGAGACATGTATATGGAGGGAGGAGAGAGAGGGAAAGAGAGAAGGACAGAGGGAGGGAGAACGTGACATAGTTGGAGGGTGGAGAGAGAGTGTGTGTATGATGGGGGCAAAGACAGAGGGGGTGGGAGAGAAGGGGAGACAGATGAAGGAAAAAGAGAGAGTACTTGATAGAGAGGAGAGAGAGAGGGGGAGAGACAGATGGAGTTGGAAGGGGAAGAAAGACATAGAGAAAGAAAGGTGGAAAGGGAGTGGCAAGGGAGAGATGGAGAGTCAGTATCTGTGTGTGTGTGTGTGTGTAAGAGAGAGAGAGAGAGAGAGAGAGAGAGGAAAGGAAGAGGGAGAGAAAGATATATATAGATAGATAGATATGGGGAGAAAGAGAGAAAGAATGGCATATGTTTATGGGGTTGAGATAGAGAGACAAATAAGGAGAGATGGAGGGAGGTATAAATATAGATGGCGGGGGTGAGAGGAAAGAAGATAAAGATAGAGAAAGTTAGGGAGAGGCAGATAGACTGAGACGGGGGAGAGAGGGAGGGGAAGAGAGAGAAGGAGAGGAGGAGGGAAGAAGAAAGAGTCTCAGAGAGAAAAATACAGACATAGAAGTTAGATCTAGAAAGTCATGAATATTTTAGATTTTCACTAAAATAGATGTATTGATTTCAATGTAGTTGTTTATATCTAATCTTATTTGATCACATGCAATATATGCATTAATTTTAGTGTAGATGTTGATATATAATTCTATTTAATACCTTACACTAGATGCACTGATTTCAGTGTCAATGTTGATTTCTACTCCTATGTGATTTCTTGCACATGATGCATTGGTTTCAGTGTAGATATTGACTTCTAATCCAATTTGATCGCTTGTACTAGATGCATTGATTTCAGTGTAGATGTCGATTTCTAATTGTATGTAATACCTTACACTAGATGCATTGATTTCAGTGTACATGTTGATATCTACTCATATTTGATTGCCTGCATTATATGCATTGGTTTTGGTGTAGATATTGATTTATAATCCTATTTGATTGCTTGCACTAGACACATTGATTTCAATTTAGATGTTCATTCTAATCCTATTTGATTATTTTCACTGGATGCATTGATTTTAGTTTAGATGTTGATTTCTGATTTGATGCAATAAGATGTATGATGTACATTAATTTCAATATAATTATATTAATAGTGTGCATTGATTTCAATGTAATCACATCTCTACCTCCTCCATCTATATCTATATCTCCCATTGTCTCTCCTTCTCTATCTCTTTATCTCAACCCATAAACATACACATTCTCTCTCCATGTCTATCTATCTATCTCTCCCTTCCTCCCTTTCCCCTCCCTCTCTCTTTCTTCCCCTTCTCTCTCTCTCTAACATTTCTCTCTTCATATCGATATCTCTTCCTCCCTCCCTGTCTTTGCCTCTCTCTTCTTACCTCTCCCCTCATCTATATCCTTATCTCCCCTTGTCTCTCCTTCTCACCCCAAGACATACGCACTATCTTTGCCTCTCTCTTCTTACCTCCCCCCATCTATATCTTTATCTCCCCTTGTCTCTCATTCTCACCCCCAAAACATATACACACTCTCTCAGTTTAAGCACATAAAAATTATTCAACCATAAATACAATGCTTGAATTTTCATCCTAAATAAAATGTTTTCTTACTTGAATTTATAATTGGGTACATTCTTATTATTCTCATTTTCCATCATTCAACATTGTTAATTACTTTACATTCAAACACGGTAATAGAAAAAACTACCATTGAAAATGATTTGGGGTTGAACACTCCATAAGTGACAGTAATTGACTTTGGAGAAAAATACTATTAATATTAGAGAGCAACAGAGTTGTTTACTACAGTAGTTCGAGTTAAATATTTGAATGATCTATGATTCCAACTACTCTTATTTGAATGATCTATGATTCCAACTACTCTTTTCATATAATCAATATGAGAAAATGGAAAAAAACAGAATTGTAATTGACTATATTCTTAGTATTCACATTTTCTATCTATCAAAATTGTTACATTGACACTTTACATTCAAAATTTGTATTTCATCATTTTTCATCAGTTACTGACAGTCTCTCTCATCTCAATGCACTGAGGTAACTAAGAAAATTTTAAATTAAATTGACCAAATTAATCTTACACATATTTAACATATTTAAAATTATCAAAATAATTAGATGTTCAGAAAATTGTGTATGACCGCACACGACTAAAACCAAGGTAGATCCATCTTAACACGATCTATCAAGCCCCAAGAGGGATCAAATCTCTTGAGGTGCAAGTCTTTCCTTGAATTTTGCACTCAAAAATTAAGTTTACACCTCTAGAAATTTGATCCCTTTTAGGGCTTGATAGATCCAGTATTAAAATAGATTTAGATTGGTATTATATTCTATAAATTAAAAAATAATGTATAAGTATTATATAAATATATAATCAATTTTCTGTTAAGTAAATTTAAGTTTATTTTATAATTTATTCGTACACATTAACATTTACTAATTACGATGTTTACAAAACTAAACTATAATAAAAAGTAACTTATAGATATTAAAAACAAAACCACCCATGGCAAACTCTTTAAACCACTATCTACCTTCTACCCGCAACATGTGCGCATAGAGCCCTCCGTCACGTGACCTGCTTTGTCAAACAAAGGAGCCTTACAACATAACTCTTGATGTCAGGTCACTTTCAAACTTTACTCAGCGTTCACACAAGTGGATGTTTATTTAGTAGTAGCACGGCACCGACTAAAGGATTTTTCAGTCGAATGTAACGTGCAAACTTAAAGCCAGATTTTTAGTGAAAGATTTATCATAAACATAAAGCCAGATTTCTACCCATGTACGATATGGTGCAATCATTTTAGACTGGAATTTAATGGTTAGCGTCAATATTAAAACTGATATTAAAATACTGTTTGACTTTTTTTTTATCATAGTAAAATACCGTCCGAATTGTTAGGTAATACCCACGACAACCGTAAATAAATATTGTTTCCAAATTCCAACCCGCAAACCACTAATTCAGATCCATGTTAAGTTTATACTTTTTATCATACATTTCATAAAAAATCGACAACATCATAACTTACGTACGTTCTGCATACCTGGCCTGAGAAGAGCATGACTGGCCTCAGAACAGAACAAGACATTAAAACTAAACGCTGCGATAGTGACACTGGTTTTCTTCTTGAGCATTCAGTCGCTATACTCTGCCATGAGAAAGAGAAACGAGTCAAGAAAATCGACTGATACCAAATATTTATGACCCCTCTCCGTTGAATATTAACGCCAAATATTTATGTCCCCTCTCCGTTGAATATTAACGTCAGGTAGACCCGGGAAACGCACTTGATTTTCCATCAACCTTATTATTAGATTTTTTAGGCTGGTGCTTGTGATAGGGATGTAACGATAAGCTCAGGGAAGTTGGCATTTTTATCTGGATTGCCGAATATTCGACAATCAGACATAAGTACGGTAAATTGTCGGCAAGTATTGAGAATATAGTTATTGGTAAATTAACTAATCAAGATAAGAATGATGATGCTGAGCACGATGATATATGACAGAATAGTGGTTGATGGATTACGTTTGAGACAACTGTATGTTCATATCCAAAACCCCACGGGTCAATGCTACCTATCCAAATAGCCATCTAAAAGAGGAGCCACACTCAATGCGGCGAAGATTATGCGTCTGGAATTGGGTTTCTACCAGGGTTTTCAATTGCAAACATCGCTTCCACCGTTAATACTGTTGAAAGGACCACCTGGACCTTAGATACAATGTGTCCGTTTACTGAATCACGCTTTCATGGTTGCAATGTATGGTTGTAATGTTGAAGAATTGTTGTTCGCGAGTTTCGATGAACAAATCAACTATATCAACCTGTATTTTGCTCTGCTATACCTTAAATTCAATGACCAACCCTGAAATGTTTATGAGACAGCAGTATTGGATTCACTGGTGAAGAATGTTTATGCTAGCGGATTCAATACTTCTACTGTTGAAGGGAGAAACAACAATGGTACTTAAATAATGAATCCATACAGGTGGGAATAATTTTAGGTAGAAGACTAATGATCTGTTGTAGAGTTTTATGAATCTACTTTTTGGACTACCAAGTGAGTCCATCATCACGGGAGTATGCATCAATAGATATTCTTAAGATCTTAATGATGTATCCAGAGCTATAATTAGGGTATATATATAAGTTATTAATCAAAAAAATAAGAAAATAGGTCTGCTCTATCTTTTTAATTAATTAATTAATTAAATTATTTATTATTATTATTATTATTATTATTAATTAATTAATTTATTTATTCAAGGGGATAACTTAATCGAATAATTTTATTATTTATAGAATTAATTATATGTTTATTAATTCTATTTTAAATAATTGGTTCAATTGATTCATTAATTTGTTTAAATAATAAATTAATTTGTTTGATTAATCAAATTAATTAATTTAATTATGTATTCTTTATTAATATGTTTATTCATTTATTTACATTATTAATTTATTAATTTGATTAATTAATTCATTAATTAATAAGTTTACACGGATAAATTAATTACTTATTTTTTTATTTCTTGAATTAATTATTAGGTTTAATACTTTTATGAATTTTTTGATGGATTAATTACTATGTTTTATTAATTTACTAATTTTTAATAGTTAATTAAACGAATAGATTAATTAACAAATTTATTATTTACTATTATTATTATTATTATTTAATAAGTTTATTAATTTAATTTAATGTACTTATTTCTTTGTTTAATTATTTATTTATTTGATTAATTTGTTTTATGTTCTTAATTAATTTTTTTTATATATTTTATTTATTTATTTATTTTTTATTTTTTTGGTTTTAGTGAGTTATTTATCTATAATTTCTAGAGTTTATTATTATTATTATTATTATTAATTTTTGAGTAATTACACCTATATGCATTTTATTAGTTATTTTTTTAATGATATCAAATGATTATATGTGAAGAAATCTATTACTAATTTATGTTTATGATTGTTAATTAAATCTATTGTTTTACGGAGAATATTACATAATTGATGATTTTATTATTTGTTTATTTAAGTTTTTTAAGGGAATATAGTTAATTATTCGTTTTTAAGGTTTCAAGTAACGGTTTCCAGATGTTGCTTAGTTTTAATCCATCGTCCCAGGTTTAATCAAAGCTAACCATAAGGTCTTCATCTTTAACCTAACATTCCTCTCAGACCTATAGTTAATATCATAGGTTCCCCTACTTACCTTTTGGAAAAACACCTAGCCAAAAAACTAGCTAACCATAAGGTCTTCATCTTTAACCTAACATTCATCTCAGACCTATAGTTAATACCATAGGTTCCCCTACTTACCTTTTGGCAAAACACCTAGCCAAAAAACTCAGACCCCTGTCTGGCAATACCCCTTCTTATATTAAAGACTCCTATTTGTTTGTTCAATGGATTAATAACATAAAAATGAAAGTTGAAGACCTTATGGTTAGCTTTGATATTGTATCCCTTTATACCATGATTCCTATTGATGAAGCCATTGAGATCATGAGAAACATCACTGGTAAAGAAACTGTGGATCTTCTGGAACTATTCTTGAAATCCTCTTACTTCAGCTTCAAAGGTAAAATTTATGAACAAACTCATGGTGTGGCTATGGGCTCTCCTCTATCCCCCATAATTGCCAACATCTTTATGGAGCACTTTGAACAGACAGCTCTTAGGTCATTTCCATACACCCCCGAAGAATGGAAAAGGATTTTTGACGACATATTTTTCCAAGTGGAGTCATGGAAAAGAAAAACTTGACCTATTCCTCAATCACTTAAATAGCTTCTCTGACCATATAAAATTCACTATTGAAATTGAAAGCAACAACCAACTTCCCTTTCTCGATATCCTTCTAACTAAAAGAGATGGGTCTCTTGGTTTCCAAGTCTACAGAAAGAAAACCCATACAGAAAGCTATCTTCACGCAAATTCCCATCACCACCCTAAACAGAAGATTGGCATCATTAGGACCTTAACTACTAGGGCGGCCAGAATATCTGATGCGGACCATCTAAATGATGAGCTTAACCATCTTCACAAGGTGTTTGAACTAAATGGCTACAATAGAAATACCATCAAGAAAGATATGCACCTATCCCTAAACAAGATTAACAATGATATTAAAAGTCAAAATTTATCCACTCCTCAAGTCTCCCTTCCATACATAAAAGGCACCACTCATAAAATCTCTAAAATTCTTAATAAACATAACATTAATGTAGCATTCACCCCTGCTAATACCATTAGACAATTATTCAACTCTTTCAAGGATCCCATAAACCCTAAACTTCAAAAAGGTGTTTATGTGATTCCTTGCTCATTCGGTAAGGAATACATAGACGAAACATGTAGGTCTCTTAATATTAGAATTAAAGAACACACTGCTGACTTAAGAAGAGAAAGGACCTCTGAATCAGCCTTAACTAAACATTTTCATTCTTCCTCTCATTACATCTGCATAGAAGACGTCAAACTAGTTAGAAAATAAGACCACTGTCTCAAAAAGAAAATCAAGGAAGCCATTGAAATAGAAAAAATGAAGAATAACCCGAACCGGGACAATGGATTAAAACTAAGCAACACCTGGAAACCGTTACTTGAAACCTTAAAAGCCAATAATTAACTATATTCCCTTAAAAAACTTAAAAAAAAATAAAAATAAACAAATAATAAAATCATCAATTATGTAATATCCTCCTTAAAGCAATAGATTTAATTAACAATCATAAACATAAATTAGTAATAGATTTCTTCACATATAATCATTTATTATCGTTAAAAAAATAACTAATAGAATGCATATAGGTGTAATTACTCAAAACTTCAAAATAATAATAATAATAATAATAATATAAACTCTATAAATTATAGATAAATAACTCACTAAAACCAAAAAATAAATAAACAATTAATTAATTAATTAAGCAAATAAAACAAATTAATCAAATAAATAAATAATTAAACAAAGAAATAAGTATATTAAATTAAATTAATAAACTTATTAAAAAAATAATAATAGTAAATAATAAATTTGTTAACTAATCTATCCGTTTAATTAACTATCAAAAAATAGTAAATTAGTAAAACATAGTAATTAATCAATCAAAAAAATCATAAAAGTATTAAACCCAATAATTAATTCAAGAAATAGAAAAATAAGTAATTCATTTATCCCTGTAAACTTATTAATTAATGAATTAATTAATCAAATTAATAAATTAATAATGTAAATAAATGAATAGACATATTAATAAAGAATACATTATTAAATTAATTAATTTGATTAATCAAACAAATTAATTTATTATTTAAACAAATTAATGAATCAATTGAACCAATTATTTAAAATAAAATTAATAAACATAATAATTAATTCTATAAATAATAAAATTATTCGATTAATTTATCCCCTTAAATAAATTAATTAATAATAATAATAATAATAATAATTTAATTAATTAAATAAATAAAAAGATAAGAGTCGACCTATTTTCTTATTTCTTTTGTTTAATAACTTATATTTATACCCTAATTATAGCTCTTGGATACATCATTAAGATCTTAAGAATATCTATTGATACATACTCCCCTCGGGATGGACTCACTTGGTACTCTGAAATGTTGGGTTCATAAAACTCTACAACATGTCATTCCTCCTTTACCTAAAACAATAGTACTGTTTACGGGCAAGGAAGATTTAGATTCTTCTGAATGAAAACAATGCACATTCACTTTTAAAGCAAAGCTTGTTCAGGGATGCTGCAACACTTCTGAATTCATTCAACTAGACAACTACATCTTGTGTTAAGATAATCATAAATTTTACAACAACATTGACGGTGAAGGAGAAAATATTATTTGCAACACTAGGAAAAGAAATCAACCACAACAGTTCACAACTGCTATGAAAGCCCTGCTCTCGAATTGTACAGCTAAAGCTAAACGGAGCCCAAAGCTTTTCTTTGCAGATTCAGTCGATGCCACTTCTCGTTTAATGATGAAATATTCTTCTCATCACAACGCTGGAGAGAACTATCCCGGACAAACTGCGGATTGTGCCTAGTAGATGCCTTAGAAAGTATATTTGGATTTAATATACCATTCCCGTATTACAAACCTCTTATTTCATCTTGCTATAAGTCCAATATTTCTCCCATTGATAGTTGGAAGTAGAACTTAGTATGGATGTACCTAAACGAAAAGGAAATCCATGTGGCCTTGTGTAACTAGCATAGATAGATCTATGCTAGTTTGGCGTGGAGGTGAATAATATGTTATAAGCTAACTGAAATTGATCCATTGGAAAATGAGTTGCAACACTTGTTTCTCAGCAATACTAGAGTTGATCTATAGTTTGTTAACAGAAACATGACAAGGCGACCCATTTCTTGTTATGTTCCTATACCCGTTTCTGTATTGACCTTAAGTCAATACATTTTTAATCCTTTTCATGTGTATAATATACAGAGATGTAGGGGTTAATGCATAATGGGAGTAGTGGATCCGCTCAAACATCAAATCTGGGTGGTATACGTAGGTCATGCCATACAAACACTGAGTTATATGCAGTGTGGAAATATATAATGGAGAGGATGTACCTGATTAAAGGAAGTATCATATTTTCAACAATAACAACTATTCTATTTCAAACTTTTTTGTTTTATATAATTTGTTTTATAAAATTTCTTCAAGAAAATGGAAGTGTGCTTCACGTAGGGAAATTAGTTTAACCATCAAGCATTTAGAGTCACACACAACAACTGCCTATGTAATTGCTTGGTTGAACATTTTTTATCCAATACATGTTTTCTTCTTATTTAGTTTCACATACGAGAGCATGTATGTTCTAATTTGGATAGTTAGAAACTTTCTTGTATGTTGTATGCTTTCCTTTCTTTATTCACAAAGATGTTTTAGGTAAGAGCCAAATAAATTTAGGTGTTAGGGAATGAATACTCCACAAACACTTACCTTAATTGTGTGATAGATGAAGATAACAACCTTCTAACCATTCATTCGTGTACCTAATGCACATCCCTAAATTTGGGAGAACGAGCTAGGTTAGCTGAGCCCTAGCCAACCAGCTCGTTTCCCTCTTAAGGGAACTCTGAGATTATATGAGCAAGGTTATCATTACAAGAAATAACAGGAACAATGGATAAAAACCAACAACTCTTTTTATTGCGAATATCAAAAGTCTCTACAAGTATACATGAAAAAATAATGGATCTAGGTCGAGAGGGTTATGGCAATACAGATCTCAAAATTACGACAAAATACCAATGTCTTCCACAGTATTGCTAACCTATCCAATTATAGAACTTTAATTTATACCTGTTCTATCGAGTCTCAACTGTAGTGAATTAACTCAAAAGGAAAGACAACTAATGACCGACCTTCATCTTTAGCATACTCATAACGCTCCAAGCTCTACACAATAAATGAAACAAATCTTCAACGTCGAGTGCATGCCATTCCCTATTGGCAAATATGATACATTTGGAGGCAATCTACATCAAACCAGTCGGTTGTCCATTTTGGTGTAGGAACTACTGTGAGTAGAGGAATATCGGGATCCTGCACCAACCACTTTGACTTCGATTAATGACAATTACTTATCAAGCCTTAAGGAAATGTAAATTAATGAGTTACACGAAAATATAAACCTATTTTACCTCTTTAACAATTGATAAGCTTATGTAATCCATATCCACGAAAATCATTAAAAGGAATGAGGAATCATATGTAAAAGGCTTAATTCAAGTTGTAAAACAAAGGTTAAGGTAGAATTAGGTTAAGGGTAGGGTAACATAAGGCAATTTTGATAATCAATAGTAAACAATGTTAGTAGTGCTTCCATTTAATTTTCACATAATGATGATGATTTGGGTTATTTTAAAAAGAACACTATAGACATCGGTTTGAGATAATGAAGAATATGGAATATGAAGGCAAGGGAATAGGAGCTTATGGCCAAGGTATTTTGAACCCCATCCAAGTGGAGGAATTGCCTTGATTTACAGGATTGGGTACATTGAAGGAGAATGTTCAAAGGCAGTAGAATCTTCTAAGAAATTATGGAAACCATCGAGGAAAGAGGATGCTAAGAGAACATCATATCTTCCCATGAAAGAGAGCATTGCAAAGGAAGAGCTAAGACAAGTAGTTCTCACTAGACATGTAGGTTTTAACCCTATACAGAAATTACCTACATACAAATTCTAAAACACAGAAAATAAACAATGCAAGATCATAACACATAAAACACATATACACAAAGATTTTCCCCTGGATCCCAAAACCAGGACTACCAGCTTGATTTTTCATTATGTTCCTTTCAATGTTACAATACATATTTATACATGTCAAAGCATCCAATACCATGGACCGAAAACCATCACGTCCAAAACCGTGGACCAAAAAGATCGCGTCCAAGACCATGTGAAAAAAACATGCACAAAACCATAGGTAGGTCTGCCCAACCTAATATAGGGTCTAAAAAACAAAATTTTCAGGGGCGCTGCCCCGGACCCCATAGAGGGGGGTTACCTGCACCCCTCAAACCTACTGTGACCCCCTCGCTACGCAATCGGCTCAATGAAGGGGGGGATTCCCCCCCCCCTCTAACCCCCCGGTTAACTACATGGGCTAGCCGTGGAAAGAATATAACACAACCCAAAAAGACATGCAACAAAGACAACCCATGGGGTCTTCACTCAATGAAATTATTACATAGCACGTGTGTTCGCGACATACTAAAGAATACCCTTAATTTGACTACATATTGGAAATTACCTATAAAAATCATTTTATTTCCCCTACCAATATGAACCCAATACACCTTCCCAATTTAAAAAATTCCTACTTTCACTAGATATTGTAGGTATCTATTTTTTCATTAACATTTTTTATGCCCCTTCATATTTATATCCCTTTATTTTCATTAACAATGGTAAGCAAATTATGCAGCTAGAAAGAATAACCTGAACACTAGGTAGCTGAAAATTTGGATGTTCCAATAAAAAAAAGGAAGATATAAGTTTTTTGGTTTACAAATACATATCGTGGAAAATTTTAATGGAAAATACGTAGATCCAAACTCTCGATTGCGTTTATCTTCTATTAAATACTAGAAGAGATACAACACAATAGTTCAACACGAGATCTTGATAACCAACACAATGGTGCCCATTCATCTCACTTATAGAATAAGAAGAGGAGCAAAGTACAATGAATCCTACCCTAATCTAAAGGGTGTTAATTTTTCCCACATCTCGAATAGTAAAGTCATTCACTGATGCCAACCTAATTCATCACCTCATTACACTTCCCCCTGAGGAGCAACACTCTTTCCTGGACAAAATCATTGCCCCTGAAAGTAAATCCCTTCCCTATGAGAAGTGGTTCCCAATAACCCTCTCTCAAAAATCCATTCCACTCATCCTGACTGCAATTTCCTACTTAATGGGCGAAGATGACTCACAAATAGTAAATAAAGCCACCTAGGGGTTTATGCATAAGATGAAGCAACCAAACTGTTTACTTAATATCCCATTATACCTATCTACTTCCATAAGCCTTCAACTTTGTTTATTCCCTCCTTCCTCCTACTTTCGTTACTATTCCCTTCTATTTTACCTGTTCTTGCATACTCATGTCGAGGAGTTCCAATGTCTAGATCTCCAAGTATCCTCTCCCAACAAACAACAAAATTATGTCTTTGACTGGAATGTCTCAGTGACGAAGAGGCCTCTCTTAGGTGGGTATCCCCAATTTATCTCGACTTTCATGGTTATTGCTTACCATGTGAACTTCGTCCATATCATTTTCCAGTATTCATGCCAATGAGGATCTTTGACCTTAAGTTCATCTAACACATCCTTAGTGTAGACCTGCTTCATTTGGTACCAGCAAAGAATGGTTACATCTTCAAGATGGGACAAACAGTAGGCCCTAGTTTGGTAAAGACAAGGAAGGCTTTTAAAATAGTTGAGGCCTTACTAGAATCCATGGAGCTAGAAAATGGTGACACTTGCCACTATGATTCCCAAGGCCTCATTGCCCGAAGGAGAGAAAAAATTAAAGCTTTGGCTTTTGTGCATGAACCTAAGCCTGAAATTGAATGAAAAGCTAACTTTGACTCACAACCTCTTAATACAAAGATGGAGACCAAGTCCATAGTCAGTATGGCAAAATCATCAGAGAGGGCTACTGACTCAATAGGGGGTGTCAATATAGTGGAGGATCACATAAATAAAATGGTTATATTTCCGAATCCAGAAGAGGAAGCCCGAGTCAAAGCGGAGCAGAGCCTCATGAAGTTGCAGGACATGGCTACTTTCAATGAAGAGTTCGATAGGATCCTGCAAGCTGGGATACCTAACATTTGGGGACCTTATGGGGAATTGTTTCCATAAGAGTAGTATAATGAGAAGATGATAGAAACAAAGAGTAAGGTAGGGTCTTATCATTAGAAAACAACTACTCTAAAAGGACCAGTCATCCTAAATTTCTCAAAGAAGGAATTTCAATTACTCGGGATGGTTAGGAGTCTGTTTCACCATAGGTTGGACTACTCAGGGGTAATTGATTTCAAGGTCAACTATAAAAGGTTTAGCTATTCTCCCCAACCTCCTCCAACCTTATGGGAAAGATGTGAACAATTCAGTAATCCACCTATCATGAATATGGTTCCTCCTCGGGCTCCGCACACGCCTCACTAGGCCTCATCATCCAACCGCTCTTGAAGATTCTATGAATCATGCCAATGTTTCACATTTTAGACTATTTGTATGTTATCTTTACTTACTATTTTTTACTTTGATGAGTTATCATGAGTACATTTTAGTTGAAACAGTTGTGCATGTGCACACACTGAAGTCTTACGCTATTTTTGACATAATCAACTGAATCACGAAATAATATTGCTCTAACGACCTATCTTTGTCCATAGAGGCCTATATATGTGATTTTTATGAACAAAGGAAAGGTTCATGATTTTGGAAAGAAACTCTGTGTTATTTTTTAGAACGCTCTCATTCTTTTAGTGTATGTGTTATTCAGAATATTAATGCATATCAATGGCGATTCCTTCGTTCCAGGATTATAGTATGTCTCCTCTCTTTTGTAATTTCATAAATGTTTATGTTCTTCTTGGATTTTGCATTATGTAGTTGCGAGACATGTTTCCTTCCCTTTGCAGATTCATTTGAATTAAGATGTTAATGAAAATGCCTTTCTGAATTTTTCGAAACTAGATCTCTAAATGCACTCTGTGAGCCTTCGCAACCATTACTATTCGATAACATTCATTTGTTTCTAAATCCATATAAGTGTATAATACTTGATATCTCGAGCTCTATATGATGGGTTTCTTCTATTATTTCTTTTGTTGTCACATTCACATTAAAGGAAATGAGTTGTAAGTCCTTGGGTGATTTTGGCCTCCGTTGCTTGATACTTTATATCACTATATACCAATTATGTATAAAGAACTCATGGGTTGTATATTTCATAAGTTGTTTGAACCAACTAAGTTCAATTTGTAAGAAATATTGTAAATTGTGTTTTAAATCCTTTGAAGAATGGTGAGAGATGCGAATGAAAATTTTTACAAGGTGTTGGCTCAAATCCTCTTGAATGTTAACCTATTAAAACAAATATTGGTCATATATTCATTAATTTTAATATTAATTTTATTAATATCATATATGTAGATATATATAATTATAAAAAAAAAAATTGTTTTTTAGATATATTTAAAAAGATATTTAAAAATATTGGTCATATATTCATTAATTTTAATTTTAATTTTATTAATATCATATATGTAGATATATATAATTATAAAAAATATAAATTGTTTTTTAGATATATTTAAAAAGATATTTATATATATATATAAAATATATATATTGAAATTTTTTATATTATTTTTGCCCTGACACTCTACAACCCAATATATGAGGGAGATGTTGTTACTTAACGTAGAGTTACACTAAAGAAAAATATTAAAAAAGATATGTGTGTCTACTAATGTATATTGTATATGTTAAAGACATGTGTAGCTTTACTTTAAAATAAAAAATTAATTAAAATAAGTAATGTGTTGACTAATATTAACAAACTCAATTTTGAAAAGTATATATACACAATTTAAAAGGAGATCGGTTATCTTATTCATTCAATAACAAAGAAAATTAGGTAAAGGAAGGAGAGTATTCAATTGGGCATATCATGTACTCTGCTATACTAATAACAAAGTAAATTTCCTAGCATTTAGGTTTTCCATTGTGTGATTTATGTAATAATAATAACCAAGTCAATTTATATTTTGTGGAATTTTCGGTTGTGTTAATTTATATTTTGTTGCATTCAGGTTTTGGGTTGTAGGAAGGTAAACACAATATAATGGAAGGTGCTCAATAAAATTAGTAGGAGTGAGGGGAAAAATCGAGTAAAACGTAAAAATTAGTAGGAGTTTTCGGTTGTGTGATTTTTGTAATAATAATAATCACGTAAATTTATATTTCTCTGACTTCATGTTTTTGGTTCTACGAAGGTGGGGTGGTTATAAATATTAGGTAACATATAATTTTGTAATATTATATTTTAAGTAATCAACATATTTGTAACACTTAATATAGATGTGTTCCATCTATAAACTTAATTAATAAGCTTATAAAAACGTAATATTTATGATATGACAAGATTTTTAATCATGAATATTTACCATGGATATTATTAACTTCTAAGTAGGTTTTTTACAATATCATGGGCCAATACCCGCAAGATAAAGATAGAGAGGGAGATGAGGGAAGAAAACTATAATACCATGGGCTACTACCATGGTTTATGAATACCATAGGTCATCTAAAATTTTGATTATTATGTTATGGATCTAGGCTTTTAATTATTACAATACCATGGGCCAATACCATGAACAATACTTATTTCAAAGTAAAAACATTTTATAAATATTTTATTTTAATTTTATTTTATAACATTTTTTAATTAAATCTAAGAGCAAAAAGGTTATTATTACTTTTGAGGTATATCTAAACCCTCCATCCTCACGACTACTAACAATATTTTCATAGAGATTAAATGGAGGTTTCAATAAATTAAAAATGAGAATACTTTTATTTATACATATGTGAAATTTTTATAATATAAATAATATTATAAAGAACTAGGATAGATGCATCTTAACCAAGGATCCAAGCGAAGTGAGAAAGAAAAGTGATTAACAATGATAGGGGAAGGATAGTGGATGATTCTTCTAATCTATTTATTATTGTATTTTCTTTAAGATGATTGATCTAAAATATAAGTTTAATATTTTACAACAAATTATGTTTTTTATTAATTTAATTACTTTGTTAAATACAACATAATGGGATCATATTTAAGAAAGAAAATGAGATGGATGGAGACATGTATATGGAGGGGGGAGAGGGGGAGAGAGAGAAGGACAGAGGGAGGGAGATAGTGACATAGTTGGAGGGTGGAGAGAGAGTGTGTGTATGATGGGGGAAAAGACAGAGGGGGGTGGGAGAGAAGGGGAGAGAGAGGAAGGAAAAAGAGAGAGTACTTGATAGAGAAGAGAGAGAAAGAGGGAGAGACAGATGGAGTTAGAAGGGGAAGAAAGACATAGAGAGAGAAAGGTGGAAAGGGAGTGACAAGGGAGAGATGGAGAGTCTATGTGTGTGTGTGTGTGAGAGAGAGAGAGAGAGAGAGAGAAGGAGAAGAGACAAAGAGGGAAAGGAAGAGGGAGAGATAGGTATATATATAGATAGATATGGGTAGCGCGCGAGAGAGAGAGAGCATGGCACATGTTTATGGGTGCGTCTTTTTGGATTTTCTGGAACCGGAATTTGGCAGAAAATTTTGAGGTGAAATTTTGATTTGTGTTATTTAAATCTTGATTTATGTTATTTAAATTGGTTTTTCAGTGCACATTTGGATTCACCACCCTGTAACACCCCTAGGACACTTTGATTGTGCAAGGATTACCGATGAAGCTTGTTATTTCAATAAATTGCTACTGGATTTTAAAAAAAATTGACCAGAAAAACCAACCCTAAAAACTTTCAAAAAGTAACACTAAAGACAACTCCATAACTATATTCTCTATACTTCCCCACAATTAACTGCACTTACCTCAATACTTCCCCACAATTGACGGCAATTGACGGCACTTAGCTCTAATGGCCGAATATAAAACAAATATTCGGCAATACGTCCCTATCAGAAGCACCAACCTAAAAAATCTAATAATAGGGTTGATGGAAAATCAAGTGTGTTTCCCGGGTCTACCTGACGTTAATATTCAACGGAGAGGGGGCATAAATATTTGGCCTTAATATTCAAAGGAGACGAGACATAAATATTTTCTATCGGTCCATTTTCTTGACTCGTTTCTCTTTCTCATGGCAGAGTATTAGCGACTGAACGCTGAAGAAGAGAACCAGTGTCACTATCGCTGCGTTTAGTTTTAATATGTCTCGTTCTCTTCTGAGGCCAGGCACGCAGAGCGTACGTAAGTTATGATGTTGTCAATATTTTTACGAAGTGTATGATAAAAAATATAAACTTAACATGGATCTGAATTAGTGGTTTGCGAGTTGGAATTTGAAAACAATATTTATTTATGGTTGTCGTGGGTATTACCTAACAATTCGGTATTTTCCTATCATCCAAAAAAACGTCAAACAGTATTTTAATATCATCGCTAACCATTAAATTCCAGTCTAAAATGATTGCACCATGGGTAGAAATCTGGCTGTATGTTTATGACAAATCTTTCACTAAAAATCTAGAAGTTTGCACGTTACATTCGACCGAAAAATCCTTTAGTCGGTGCCGTGCCACTACTAAATAAACATCCACTTGTGTCAACGTTGAGTAGAGTTTGAAAGTGACATGACATCAAGAGTTATGTTTTAAGGCTCCTTTGTTTGACAAAGCAGGTCACATAACATGGAGGGCTCTATGCGCACATGTTGCGTGTAGAAGGAAGAGGGTAGTTTAAAGAGTTTGCCATGGGTGGTTTTGTTTTTAATATGTATAAATAATTTTTTTATTATAGTTTAGTTTTGTAAACATGGTAATTGGTAAATATTAATGTATACGAATAAATTATAAAATAAACCTAAATCTACTCATAGATTAATTATATATTTATAAAATATTTATTTATTATTTTCTAATTTATATAATATAAAACTAGTCTACGTCTATCTCAACATTGGATCTATCAAGTGTCGAGAGGAATCAAGTCTCTTGAGGTGCAAATTTATTTTTTGAGTGTAAAATTTGAGGGAGAGATAAGTGTATATATATATATATATATATATATATATATATATAGTTGGAGGGTGGAGAGAGAGTGTGTGTATGATGGAGGAAAAGAGAGGGGGGTAGGAGAGAAGGGGAGAGAGAGAAAGGAAAAAGAGAGAGTACTTGATAAAGAAAAGAGAGAGGGGGAGAGACAGATGGAGTTGGAAGGGGAAGAAAGACATAGAGAGAGAAAGGTGGAAAGGGAGTGGCAAGGGAGAGATGGAGAGTTTGTGTGTGTGTGTGAGAGAGAGAGAGAGAGAGAGAGAGAGAAGGGGAAGAGACAGAGAGGGAAAGGAAGAGGGAGAGATAGGTATATATATAGATAGATATGGGGAGCGCGCGCACGCGCGAGAGAGAGAGAGAGAGAGAGAGAGCATGGCATATGTTTATGGGGATGAGATAGAGAGACGAATAAGGAGAGATGGAGGGAGGTATAAATATAGATGGCAGGGGGAGAGAGGAAAGAAGATAAATATAGAGAAAGTTAGGGAGAGGCAGATAGACTGAGGCAGGGCAGAGAGGGAGGGGAAGAGAGAGAAGGAGAGGAGGAGGGAAGAAGAAAGAGTTTCAGAGAGAAAAATGCAAACAGAAGTTAGATCTAGAAAGTCATGAATATTTTAGATTTTCACGAAAATAGATGTATTGATTTCAAGGTAGTTGTTGATTTCTAATCCTATTTGATCAGATGCACTATATGCATATTCAAAATAAATAAAAAAATTACATTCAGGCCCTGTCGAGCATTTCCTTTCTCCTTACTCACACGCTGCTTCTGCTACTTCATTTCATTCCTAAACAAGACATGAAAACATCCACGGTGCTCTGTTCTGGTTTCTACCTTTGTTTTCGTTTTCACACTGATGTGCGTTCCACCGTTTCATTACAAAATGGTCAACACCACAAAAAACATGACACATACAACGCATATGCAATACATAAAAGAAACATAACACGTAAATACGTTTTACTATGCCCATACCTCCGTAAGGAATAAAAAAAATTAAAATTAAAAACCTTTTACCAATACTCTACGAACACATTTAATTTCATTTATATTTTACTGGCGGTCACCCAAAATTTTTACGTAATGTCATGTTGCAGGCTTGTATGCAGCTTTGGATGCAATCAATGGTGGACAGTCTTCACACTAATCCAACGATCATCGCTCACCCAAACAGAACGAATGTTACGTCCCGATAGAAAGATGGTTTTGTAAAAGTTACAGTGGACGCGCGTCAAAAAATGATTGCATCAGGTGAGATTTACAGAATACCACTTTCACAGCAAAAGCGGTCCGATGAGCTTGGTGGTTTTCAGCTGAGTTAATTCGCACAACAGTTGTAAATTAATATTTCAACACTCCCCTTTAATTTCAACTGCTGGGCGTTCAGTCATTCCCAAACACTTCCTCAAAAATTCAAAACTTTTCTGGTCCAATGGCTTGGTCAGAATGTCGACAACCTGCTCTTGAGTCCTGCAATGTTCTAAGACAATTTCTCCATTGCTTACCAGTTCTCTGATGTAATGAAACCTTGTGTCAATGTGTTTCGTTCTCTTATGAAACATGGAATTCCTGGATAATGCAATAGCTGAGCTATTGTCACAAAAAATCACCGTCTCTTTTGCTTGCTCTTGGCCTAAGCTCCTTAACATTCTTCTCATCCAAACTGTTTGACATGCTGCTGTTGTAGTTGCGACATATTCTGTCTCTGTTGTAGACAACGCTACAATAGGTTGTTTCTTAGAAGCCCATGAAATAGCTCCTAAACCCATGTGAAAAACATAACCGGATGTGCTTTTCCGATCATCTACACTTCCAGCCCAATCGCTATCAGTGTATCCAATTAAATCTGAACATTCTGAGACAGTATATAAAATGCCAAACATTTTAGTACCTTTAACATACCTCAGAATTCTTTTTGCTCCCTGCCAATGTGCCTCTTTTGGCCTCTCCATGAATCTGGAAATTAAACTAACAGCATACATTATGTCCGGCCTAGTTGCAGTCAAATACATTACGCTGCCAACTATGCTCTTATACAAGCTAGGATCAAAATCCTTGCTGTTGTCCTCTTTGCTGAGTTTTAATCCCATCACTGTGGGAGTGATTACTGCCTTGTTGTCCTGCATATTGAATCTCTCTAATACTTCATTAACATATTTTGTTTGTGAAATAAAAATCCCATTTTCATTTTGATCTACTTCTATTCCTAAGAAGTATCTCAGCAAACCCATGTCAGTCATCTCAAATTCTTTTTTTATGACCGATTTGAAGTTTTCAATGAGGTAGTCATCATTACCTGTAAAAATAAGATCATTAACATACACCACAACAATTAGTAATTTACCATCCTTTTCTTTGATGTAGAGGGTGGGTTCTCCCTCACACTTTGCAAATTCATTTTCCAGTAGATAGGAATCTATCCTACTGTACCACGCTCTTGGCACTTACTTCAGCCCATAAAGAGATTTCTTCAATTTGCATACTTTGTGTTCTTGGCCTTTCTTTTCATAGCCTAGAGGTTGTTTAATGTAAACCTCTTCCATTAATACTCCATTTAGGAATGTTGACTTCACGTCCATTTGGTAAACTTTCCACTTGTTTTGTGTTGTTATGGGCAGCACTGCTCTCACGGTTTCCATTCTTGCAATCGGTGCGAAAGTTTCCTCATAGTCTCTCCCATACTGCTGCTTGTATCCTTTGACAACCAACCTTGCCTTGTGTCTTTCTATTTTGCCTTCAGCATTACTTTTGGTCTTGTAGACCCACTTAACTCCAATGAATTATTTTCCTTTTGGTAGTTCAACCAAATCCCATGTCTTGCTTCTCTCTATGGCATTCATCTCCTCATCCATAGCTTCTATCCATTTCCTATCTTTGATTGCATCTTTGAAATGAATAGGGTCATCAACATGACAATACAAAGAAAACAACGAATTCATTCCTTCATCATAAATATCACTTAAATTTCTGAATTTCTTACCTCTTTCATTTGGTGTGCAAGTGCTTGAAGATGCAGTTGAATTTCCTCCTTGGGGTGTGCTAAGAGAAGCACTCTCATTTCTCTTCAAGGGTGTCTCTTGCTGTCCTTGTGTTGGCGCTACTGTTTGGGGATGTATTTCGACCATCTTCTCATCATCTTCATCATGAGACAAATAGTTTTTAACATTCACTATTTTCTCTATGCTTCCATCCCAAGCTTCCTCCTCAATGAACTGAACATCTCTGCTCATAAAAAACTTCTTGGTGGATGGGATATACAACCTGTAAGCCTTGGATTCCTCATTGTATCTGATGAAAATACATTTCTCCCCTTTGTTGTCCAACTTCTTCCTTAGCTGATCTGGAATGTGTGCATAAGCCACACAACCAAAAGCTTTCATGTGGGTGACTCCTTGCTTTCTCCCACTCCATGCTTCTTCCGGCACTTTATTCATCACTACTTTTGTAGGACACTTATTCAAAATATATATTTCACAGTGTACAACTTTAGCCCAATAATCATTTGGCAAATGATTTGCTTTCAACGTGCTCCTCGCCATATCCATGATGGTCCTATTCTTCCTTTCAGCAACTCCATTTTGCTGCGGGGTGTACCTAGCTGTAAACTGCTTATGAATTCCATTTTCTCTACAAAATCATAGAAAGTCTTTGGAGATATACTCACCTCCTCTATCAGTCCTTAAAGCTTTGATATGTAGCCCGCTTTGGTTTTCCACAAGTGCCTTGAAATTTCGAAATTTTTTAAACACTTCACTTTTGTTTTTTAGAAAATAAACCAAAGTTTTTCTGGTGAAATCATCAATTAATGTTAGAAAATATTGGCTGTCTGCAAGTGATGGAGTTTTCATCGGTCCACATAAGTCTGAGTGGACAATCTCTAAGGGTGCCTTTGCCCTTATGCTTTTCCCTCATGGAAAACTTTCTCTGTGTTGTTTCCCCAAGATACAACCTTCACAAAGGCTGCCTGGTTTCTTTATCAATGGTAATCCTCTTACCATTCCTTTCCTACTCAACAAGTTAAGACCTCCAAAGTTGAGATGTCCAAATCTCAAGTGCCACAACCAGTTTTCATCCTTTGGTACGCTTTGGAAAGCCTCTTGGGTAATTGCTGTAATTACTTCTTTGTTTTTCAAATCTGCCCTTATTCTGAGAGGGAACATCCTATTCCTTGTAATCTTTACTTCAACAATGGATCATTTGCTGTGTGCTCTATCCATGATGGTGCATACATCATTCTCAAAGAAAACATTGTAACCATTTTGAACAAGCTGTCCAATACTCAAGAGGTTACACTTCATTCGAGGAACATAATAGACATCTGCTATGGTTTTCTTTTCACCTTTCTTTGTAAATATTTTAACTTCCCATTTTCCCATAACAGAAATTTTACTATCAGTCCCAAGTGTGACTTGTGACTTCACACTCTGATCTAAAGCAGAAAACATGGTTATGTTTCCTATCATATGGTTGCTACAACTGGAATCTAGAAACCATATATATTCACTGTTTGTTTCAGCCATATTACAAGCTAACAACACATTATCTTGGCTGATATTTTCTCTAGTGATATGTGCACTAGATCTATTACTCATATCATGCTGCTTCTTCCTACATTCATTTGCATAATGCCCATATTTTTTACAGTAGTAACATTGGACATTGGATTTTTCATACCTTTGTCCTTGAGCATGATGATGTCCACTTTGTTGGCTGCTGCCTTGGCCTTGGTTCTGATTTGGATTGCTGCCTATTCCTTGAGCATTTGCTGAATTGTTCCTTCCACCTCTGTTTTGGCTTTTGCCTCTTCCTCTCTTCTTTCCTCTCCCTTGACCTCTTCCTCTTCCAAATGACATTTGGGTCTTGAAGGCTTGCTCTAGAGATGAGTTTTCATTTCTACTCAACCTCTGCTCATGTGTTATCAGTGATGCATGAATTTCATCAACTGAAAAGTTTGAGAGATCCTTTGTCTCTTCTATGGTAGTGACAATCACATCAAATTTTGAGGGTAGGACCCTCAATATTTTCTCCACAATCCTCCGTTATTCAAGAATCTCTCCATGAGTCCTTATTTGTGTGACCAGACCAATTACATGTGTGAAGAATGAGTCAATATTGTCTGACTCCTTCATGCACAGATTCTCAAAATCTCTTCTCAGCAATTGTAGTTTTGCTATCTTCACTTTCACCATGCCTTGATAGGCTGTCTTGAAAGTTTTCCATGCTTCTTTGGATGTTTTGGTTGCTACTATCCTTGGAAACACACTCTCATGCACTGACTAATATAAAAATACAAGGGCTTTTGAATCCTTCTTTCTATTACTCTTCAGCAGATCTTTCTCTGCTTGAGTCAATCCATTAAACTCATCTTCATTTCCTGGTTCTTCAAACCCATATTCAACAAGTTCCCATAAATCTTGAGAAGCAAACAGGGCTCTCATGGTTATTGCCCAGTAGTCATAGTTTTTCCCATTAAACGGTGGGAGCTAGGTATTAAACATACCCATGCTAGTGCTTGTGCTGGCTATTCCTTGCATTCTCAGCTATGCTTCAAATATTAGACTATGTATTTAAAATACTGATTGTTTCATCAGCAGTAACACAAAGAAAACTTTGAGAAATACCTTGGATTCTTTTGCCTGAGACTTCACTCTGCTGGAGAACTTGTTGCAGTGAAAAAACTCCTTTCCCTTCAGCTTCTTTAACACCTTCAAAGAGCCTGGATTAGCTCCGATACCACTGTTGGGAATTTTTCTGGTAAAATTACAAAAACGAATTAACTGAACACAGAGACAATGCTCTGTTTCTCTCCAGGATCTTAGCATAGGGAGGCTATAATTGATTTATGAGAAGAGAGTATTACATACACCCACAAAATATTTGTATTCATTAAAATATAATGCCTGATACAAAATTCATCCTCTTTCTCTCAGAGGGATTCACCAAAATAATTTCAACAAAATTACTATGTCTCCATAAAAAAAAAAAAAAAAAAAAAATACACAGCTGTGTGTAAATTTTTGTTTACATTTACTGCTGTAAAATAAAAAGTATTCTTACCTATGGTGCTGCACTTTTACATTCATATTCAAAAAAAAAAAAATTACATTCAGGCTCTGCCGAGCATTTCCTTTCTCCTTACTCACACGCTGCTTCTGCTACTTCATTTCATTCCCAAACAATACATCAAAACATCCACGGTGCTCTGTTCTGGTTTCTACCTTTGTCTTCGTTTTGGCACTGCTGTGTATTCCACTGTTTCATTACAAAATGGTCAACGCCACAAAAAACATGACACATACAATGCATATGCAATACATAAAAAAAAACATAACATGTAAATACGTTTTACTATGCCCATACCTTCGTAAGGAATAAAAAACATTAAAATTAAAAACCTTTTACCAATACTCTACGAACACATTTAATTTGATTTATATTTCACCGGCGGTCAACCAAAATTTTTACGCAATGTCATGTTGCAGGCTTGTAAGCAGCTTTGGATGCAATCAACTGTGGACAGTCTTCACACTAATCCAAAGATCATCGCTCACCCAAACAGAACGAATGTTACGTCCTGATAGAAATATGGTTTTCTAAAAGGTACAGTGGACGCGCGTCAAAAAATGATTGCATTAGGTGAATTTACGGAATACCACTTTCACAGCAAAAGCGGCCCGATGAGCTTGGTGGTTTTCAGCTGAGTTAATGCGCACGACAGTTGTAAATTAATATTTCAACACCTATTTGATTGCTTGCACTAGATGCATTGATTTCAATTTAGATGTTGATTCTAATCCTATTTGATTGTTTTCACTAGATGCATTGATTTTAGTGTAGATGTTGATTTCTGATTTGATGCAACAAGATGTATGATGTACATTAATTTCAAAGTAATTAGATTAATAGTGTACATTGATTTCAATGTAATCACATCTCTACCTCCTCCATCTATATCTCTATCTCCCATTGTCTCTCCTTCTCTATCTCTTAATCTCAGCCCCTAAACATACATACTCTCTCTCGATATCTATCTATCTATCTCTCCCTTCCCCCCTTTCCCCTCCCTCTCTCTCTCTCTTCCCCTTCTCTCTCTCTCTCTAACAATTCTCTCTCCATATCCATATCTCTTCCTCCCTCCTTATCTTTGCCTCTCTCTTCTTACCTCTCCCCCCATCTATATCTTTACCTCCCCTTGTCTCTCCTTCTCACCCCCTAAACATACACTCTCTCTCTTAGTGTAAGCACATAAAAATTATTCAACCATAAATACAATACTTGAATTTTCATCCTAAATAAAATGTTTTCTTACTTGAATTTACAATTGGGTACATTCTTATTATTCCCATTTTCCATCATTCAACATTGTTAATTACTTTACATTCAAACACGGTAATATAAAAAAACTACCATTGAAAATGATCTGGGGTTGAACACGGCATAAGTGACAGTGATTGACTTTCGAGAAAAATACTATTAGTATTAAAGAGCAACAGAGACAAGGTATGTTGTTTACTACAGTATCTCGTGTTAAATATTTGAATGGTCTATGATTCCAACTACTCTTTTCATATGATCGATATGCGAAAATTCAAAAAAACAGTTTCAGATTGATTGCATTCACATTTTCTATCTATCAAAATTGTTACATTGACACTTTTCACTCAAAATTTGTATTTCATCATTTTTCATCATTCAAGTTACTAATACTCTCTATCATCTCAACGAACTGAGGTAACTAAGAAAATTTTAAATTAAATTGACCAAATTAATCTTAAACAAATTTAACATATTTAAAATTATCAAAATAATTAGATGTTCAGCAAATTGTTTATGACCCCCCACAATTGAAACCAACCTAGATCCATCTTAATACCGGATCTATCAAGTACGGAGAGAGATCAAATCTCTCAAGGTGCAAGCTTTTCCTCAAATTTTACACTCAAAAAATAAGTTTGCACCTCGAGAGATTTGATCCCTCTCGACACACTTGATAGATCCAATGTTAACATAGATCTAGACTAATTTTATATTATATAAATTAGAAAATAATAAATAAATATTTTATAAATATATAATTAATTATAATTTATTCGTATACATTAATATTTACCCATTACCATGTTTACAAAACTAAACTATAATAAAAAAATTATTTATAGATATTAAAAACAAAACCACCCATGGAAAATTCTTTAAACTACCCTCTTCCTTCTACCCGCAACATGTGCGCATAGAGCCCTCCATGTTATGTGACCTGCTATGTCAAACAAAGGAGCCTTACAACATAACTCTTGATGTCATGTCACTTTCAAACTTTACTCAACGTTGACACAAGTGGATGTTTATTTAGTAGTGGCACCGGCACGGCACCGACTAAAGGATTTTTCGGTCGAATGTAACGTGCAAACTTCCAGATTTTTAGTGAAATATTTGTCATAAACATACAGCCAGATTTCTACCCATGGTGCAATCATTTTAGACTGGAATTTAATGGTTAGCGATGATATTAAAATACTGTTTGACGTTTTTTTGGATGATAGGAAAATACCGTCCGAAATGTTAGGTAATACCCACGACAACCATAAATAAATATTGTTTTCAATTTCCAACTCGCAAACCACTCTTTATATTTTTTATCATACACTTCATAAAAATATTGACAACATCATAACTTACGTACGTTCTGCGTGACTGGCCTCAGAAGAGAACAAGACACATTAAAACTAAATGAACAAGACACATTAAAACTAAATGCAGCGATAGTGACACTGGTTCTCTTCTTCAGCATTCAGTCGCTGATACTCTGCCATGAGAAAGAGAAACGAGTCAAGAAAATGGACCGATACAAAATATTTATGTCTCGTCTCCGTTGAATATTAACGCCAAATATTTATGCCCCCTCTCCGTTGAATATTAACGTCAGCTAGACGCGGGAAACATACTTGATTTTCCATCAACCTTATTATTAGATTTTTTAGGTTGGTGCTTCTGATAGGGATGTATCGATAAGTCAGGGGAAGTCGGCATTTTTATTTGGATTGCCGAATATTGGTTGGCCATTGGAGGTAAGTGCCGTCAATTGTGGGGAAGTATGGAGGTAAGTGCCGTTAATTGTGGGGAAGTATTGAGAATATAATTATGGAGTTGCTTTTAGTGTTATTTTTTTTTTAAGTTTTTATAGTGGTTTTTTTTTAATGAATTTAATGATGTTATTACAATGGGATGTTATTACGATGGAGCTTCGCTGAGCCAACTTCCCCCTATTACTACCTCAAATTCATGGAACTATCAATCACTTAGGTTTCATTGATCAACAACATCAAATTAGAAGGTGGTCATCTTGTGCCAACAAACACACTTTGTTGTGCCTGCCCCGACCGAACCTGACGCCATTGATCATTCAATATCGTCTGGTGGTAATGTCTTACCTGCAGTAGCATTTAAATAATGTCCCTTAATTTCACCCGTCTCAGCCTGAGCCTTATTAATTGCTTCCACACGAATGGAAAAGGAACACCAAGTGGGATCAAAGAAACTAGCGAACTGATTACTAAATAGATACGAATACGTGCAAATTCCAACATCGTTGGTTACACAGCCCATTGTTCGGGGTATCGCCGCTATGACTGGCATGGATCATCTCCGTGGAGGAGGGGGTAGGTCGCGCTACGTCCAAGAACAATTGCTCACCAGGCACTGTAGCGCTACGTCCATCCAAAACAATTGAGGGATGGTAAAATAATTGAGGGATGGAAACTTACGTAACAATTTTTTTAAAATTTGACAGTAATTTATTGAAATAACAAGTTTTATTGATAGTTTTTCCACAATCAAAGTATTTTAGAGGTGTTTCAGGGTGTTGAATCCAAATGTGCAATTAAAAAATTATTTTAAAATTTAAATAACACAAATCAAAATTTCACCTCAAAATTTTCCATCAAATTCCCGTGAAAATCCAAAAAATCGTACTATAAACAACTTCTATAATTATTGGTAAATTAACTAATCAGGATAAGAATGACGATGCTGAAGACAATGATGTGTGACAGAATAGTGGTTGATGGATCACATCCAAGATGTGTGACAGAATAGTGGTTGATGGATCACGTTTGAGACAATTGTATGTTCACATCAAAAACCCCACGGGCCAATGCCACCTATCCGAATAGTCGTCCGAAAGCGGAGCCACACTCAGTGTAGCGAAGATTATGCGTTTGGAATTGAGTTTCTACCAGGGTTTTCGATTGCAAACATCGTTTCCACCGTTAGTATTGTTGAAAGGACCACCTGAACCTTAGATACAATGTGTCCATTTACTGAACCACGCGTTCATGGTTGCAAAGTATGTTTGTAATGTTGAAGAATTGTTGCTCGCGAGTTTCGATGAGCAAACCAACTATATCAACCTCTGTTTTTCTCTGTTATACCTTAAATTCAATGACCAGCTCTGAAATGTTTATGAGACAACAATATTTGATTCACTGGTAGAGAATGTTTATGCCAGCGGATTCAATACTTCTACGGTTGAAGCGAAAAAGAACAATAGTACTGTTTGTGGGCAAGGAAGATTTAGATTCTTCCGACAGCAAACAATGCACATTCACGACTAAAGCAAAGTTTGTTCAGGGATGTTGCAACACTTCTGAATTCATTCAGATGACTACATCTTGCACTATGATAATCATAATTTTCACAACAACATTGATGGTGAAGGAGAAGATATTATTTGCAACACTCGGAAAGAAATCAGCCACAACAGTTCACAACTGTTATGAAAGCCCTACTCTCGAATTGTACAACTAAACCCCAATGGAGCCCAAGGCTTTTCTTTGCAGATTCAGTCGATGACCCTTCTAGTTTAACGACGAAATATACTGCTTATTGCAGTGCTGGAGATAACTATCCCGGACAAACTGTAGATTGTGCCTAGCAGATGCCTTAGAAAGTATATTTGGATTTCATATACCATTCCCGTATTACAAACCTCTTATTTCATGTTTCGATAAGTCCAAGATTTCTCCCATCGGTAGTCGGAAGCAGAACTTAGATTGGATGTAACTAAACGAAAAGGAATGCTCTGTGGCCTTGTGTAACTAGCATACATAGATCTATGCTAGTTTGGCATGGAGGTGAATAAAATGTTAAAGGCGAACTGAAATTGATCCATTGGAAAATGAGTTGCAACACTGGTTTCTCAGCAATACTACAGTTGATTTATAGTTTGTTACTCGAAACATGACCAGGAGACCCATTTCTTGTTCTGTTCCTATACCCGTTTCTGTATTGACCTTACATCAGTACATTTTTAATCATTTTCATGTGTATAATATACACAAATGCAGGGGTTAAATGCAGGGGTTAATGCATAATGGGAGTAGTGCATCCTCTCAAACATAAAATCTAGGAGGCATACGTAGGTCATGGCATACAAACACTGAGTTATATGCAATGTGGAAATATATAATAGAGAGGATGTAAGTGATTAAAAGAAGTATCATATTTACAACAATAACAACTAACAACTATGTTCCATTTCAAAATTTGTTGTTTTATATCATTTGTTTCATAAAATTTATGAGTATTTGATTCAAGAAAATGGAAGTGTGCTTTAGGTAAGGAAATTAGTTTAACCATCAAGCATTTATAGTCATGCACAACAAGTGCCTCTGTAATTTCTTGGTTGAACAATTTTTATGCAATACATGATTTCTTCTTATTCAATTTCATGGACTAGAGCATGTATGTTATAATTTGGACAGTTAGGAACTTTCTTGTATGTTGTATGCTTTCCTTTCTTTATTCCCAAAGATGTTTCATGTAAGAGCCAAAACAAGTTAGGTGTGTGGGAATGAATACTCCACAGAACACTTACCTTAATTGCTTGTTTTCAAAGTGTGTGATAAATGAAGGGAGTGAGGTCCATTATTATAGAATAAGTTTTTCATGTCTTTGGGTTCTCTAAATTCTCTTAAGAGGATAGTTTTGCAAGTAAAATTTAGTTCATTGGTTTAATTTTCATATTCAATCGTCTCATTAACTTGCAATTATTTCATCGACACCCAGTTTCTCCATAATGGCAACAACAACCATCCAATTTTGTGAGCTGGTTGGAGGAAGGTCTATTCAATGAAGTTGCTTCATAGGTATAGAGTCTAGACTAAATGGAAGCCATTTTGTAAGTCCATTGCTTGAAGGTTTTGGCTCAGTATTCAACTGGAACTTTAAACTTTTTTCCAATTTGATATGTACTTGTAGGCTTGTAGCCATTTTACAGCTAGACAAATGTTGTGCATGCGCTAAGGATTGATTGTTGACTTGTTATCATATCTACCTATAAAATTGATAATATCCATATTTTTAGTCGTGGAAGCGAATCTCTATCATTTGATCTTAAAATATATTAGATTATTGAATTGAAGTTTGAACTTGAATACTTACTAGTCACTGATTCTTTTTGTGTATATTTGGAGAAGGAAAGAGAACTAGGGTGTCGAGTGGTGGTGTGTCTGTGTGACATAACTTCTCTTATAAACATATAAGACAAGTTTATAAGACATAGGAACATGAGGTATATCGAAACTGGCAGAGAAGCTTAATGTTTTCAGCTAATGCTAGCATTAGTTTACTTTTTGAAGTGAAATTTCCAAATGCCAAGCTAAAAGATGAATATAACCTATGCTTTTAGACTCTCTGGCCTCGGAAAAAGGCCAAATAAAACAATCAAACTAATTTATATTAAAGAAAATAATTATTCATAAAACTAACAAATTATTTGTCATAATATTTAACTTAAATAAATATTAAAACCACCATTTCAATTACTATAATCCCTGCTTTACCTACCCAAAAATTAATAATAATAAAAATAAAAATAATATAAGGTTAAAATTTGATATAGGCCTTTTACTATAACTTCAAACAAATTTGAAAAAAAAAAATGCCAGTATTGCAAACACTCTATATCGTTTAATTCGAAACCATGCACGTGTTTGCAAATTTTTATGTGTAACATGACATTTTTTTCCATTATAAAGAGGAAACTTTACATTCAACGAGAATTTTAAAATATTACGGAGCTTTACACGATATCAAAATATTACTTCCACTTGAATAGTTTGTTGACTGAAAGATACGATAAATGACTCATAGTGACTCTAACTATGTGTATATAATTGATTTGATTGGTAGATTATTAGTTTTTTTTTAATAAGTTTTATTGTTTGTAGTATGAAAAATGTGTTCACCTTTAATTTTTTAAAATAAAATTTTTGTTGAGATATTAATATAATTGTTTGTGAGGTATTATTATATTTATTTCTATTGTTTGTTAGGTGTTATAGGTGGCTTTGATTTTCTTGATATTAGTTAAGTAGAATTTTTGTTGAGATATTAATATAATTGTTTGTGAGGTATTATTATATTTATTTCTATTGTTTGTTGGGTGTTATGGGTGGTTTTGATTTTCTTGATATTAGTTAAGTTTAGTAGAGTTGTAGTTTAGTTTTGTTTTGTTGTAATTGATATTAGTTAAGTTTAGTAGAGTTGTAGTTTAGTTTTGCTGTAATTATTTATTGTTGATGTTTTCAATGTAATTCTATTTAACTTATTTTGAATATTGAGAAGAGGTTCGTTCCATTCTAATTTTTGAGTTCATTCTCTGTCTATTTCTACCTCTGCGTTCTTTGTCATAGTAACAAAGCCAAATTACATAAGACTCAAAAAAAAGCTAGCTAAAACACCAAAAATTTGCGAAAACACCAAAATTTGCGAAAAAAATAAAAAACCCAGTTGTGAGAATTTGCAAAAGAAATCAACAACCCAATTGTGTCCAACCAAGTGAAAGCCAAAAGGTCACTGAAAACGAAGTGATCATTTGTTGTGTTTGACGCACAGGGGAAGTTGAGTTTATTTTCTTTTTAAATTGGTGAAGGGGAGCCAAAGTAATGCACCCTAAGAGTCTTGAAGCCTGGATTATTAACGCAACCTAACACCCTTGTTACTAACGCATCATACAACGCACAAAAGTCGTATTAGTGCTGTAATCATTACTAACGCTCGACCCCACTACAAGAGCTCGCGTTAGTCATCATCACTTACGTGAATTTGGAACTCACGTGGCTCCGTGACAAAAAAATATGTTACAGTAAGAAAGGTATTGCTTGAAAGTCAAGTCTGGTTAAAAATCTCCAAAGTCTTTTGTTTCGTTCAAGCCAAGTTTTTTTTTTCGTTCGATCCAATCGTTTCATTCCCATTCCGGTCCCTTTACAAGTTCCTTTAAAGCCATTTCATATTAAGACGGGATGAAAGCCCTTTTCAAAAAGGAAATTTGTTATTTAAACAAAAAGATTTTATTAAAGTGTCTTATTTTTTTCCGAATTTGTAACGAGTTAAAAGAAAAGAGAGTATTAAAGTGTTTTTATTTTTATTTTGAATTGGTAAAGAGTTAAGAGAAAAGAGAGCGTTGCATTTTTAATTAAGGAGATATTTTTTTAAGTTTTAAAAAGAGATTTAAATAAAAAGGGGCATATAGCTACATTAAAATAATGGGTTTTTTTAGTGTTTTGTTATAAATATTAGTTTTGTTTGGCAAAAATTATGAATTTTGATCTTTACAAATGAAGACATTTCTGCAAGCCCAAGAACCTTGGGATACACTTCAGAACGCCTATGTAGAGCCAACCCAAGAAGCACTGGTAGCCATGACCAATAATGAGAGGAATGCAACTATTCAATTGAGAAAGAAGGAACATAGAGCCAAATGTTGGATATAAAACTGAGTCGATGACTCTATCATTGACAAGATAATCAATGTGTCAACATCAAAATAAGCCTGGGATATTTTGAAAGCTGCGTATCAAGGTAATGATATAGTGAAGACTGCTAAATTGCAGACACTAAGAGCTAAATTCGAAACCCTGGAGATGACTAACACATAGAATGTGGACCAGTTCATGACTAGAGTCACGGGAATAGTGAATCTTATCAAAATCATTGGTGAAACCATTATAGATCAAAAGATTTTTGAAAAGTCTTTCAAAGCCTACCGAAGAAACATGACATGGTTGTAACAACTATTCTGGAATTCAAATATTTCACAACTTTCTTAGTAGAAAAATTAATTGGATCACTTATGGCACATGAAATAAGATTTAATGTGACAAAAGAATCCATAGAACAAGATTTCGAAGAACAACCCTCTCTTGGTAGAGGTGGAGGAAGAGGATATAGAGGCAATAACAAGTGAGGTGAAGGTAGATCAAAATATCATCATGCAACAGAGTAGTTGAGACCTACACAAAGCCAAATGCAAGGAAGCAGGACATTGAGAAAATCTAATGTGCAATGTTATTACTACAAGAAATTTGGGCATTATGAACATGAATGCAGAAAGAAACAATCAAATCAACAAAGAGGTAGTGTCCATCTCTGCAACAATGAAGGCGAATTCGTTGAAACGATGTTTCTTTCCTGCCATATTTCTGAAGATAGTTAAAGTGAGGACCTTTGTTTGCTAGATAGTGGTTGCAACAATCATTGAAAGGTAACAAAAATCTACTTTATTGCATTGATGCTTCCATAACATCTAAATTTACTCTTGGAGATGATTCCTGTATGAAAGATGAAGGGAAATGTGTTGCCCATGTTCTTACCAAACATAAACAACAGAAATACATACCTGATGTTTATTATGTTTCACATCTGAAGCATAACCTCATTAGTGTAGGTCAATTGATGGAACGTGGTTATGATGTAATATTCCAAGGGAACACATGCTATGTCTATGGAAAACGTCCCAATAGAAGATTGATAGCAAAAGTTTGAAAAAAACCAAGAATAGGATGTTACCCTTGACTCTTAGAAGTCGAAATATCTCACAGTATTTTTCCTACAATGTGTCAAGAATAGATAAGTCTCAACTATGACATTCTAGATATGGGCATATTCTCTTTAAGAGTCTAAGTCCACTTCAGAAACATTATATGGTCATTGGTCTACCTGTTATGAATGAAAAATATTGTAATTGTGAAATCTGTATTCTGTCCAAGCATAAAAGAGATAGATTTCCCACATTTTCTTCTAAAGCAAAAGAGCATTTGGAGCTAGACCATACAGATATATGTGGCCCAATGCAGACATAGTCCCCTTGTGGTAGTATTTACTTTTTGACCTTCATTGATGATTATAACAGGTTTAGATATGAGTTTATTTTCTCAAAAATAAATAAGATACATTCTCAAGGTTCAAAGAATTCAAAGCAGAAGCAGAAAAGCAAATCGTAAAGCCTTTATAATTCCTCAGGTCAGATAGAGGAGGAGAGTACAACTCTAATGACTTCAAATCTTGTTTTCAATAATAAGGAATCATCATGCATAACACAACACTATATATACTCCACAACATAATGGAGTAGCAGAAAGAAAAAACCAGACAGTCATGAATATGGCCAGATGTATGTTGCATGGGAAGAAGTTTTCTACTGACTATTGGGATGAAGCAGTTTTGATAACAGTATATGCTCTAGACAAATCTCCAACAACCAGTCTCTAAAATGCAGTACCTCAAGAAGCATGGGATTGTAAGAAAGTGAATGTATCTCACCTTATGATTTTTGGATCTGTAACATTTGAAAATGTTCCTGAGCAGCTAAGAAAGAAGCTTGATGATAGGAGTGAAAGATGTATTTTCATAGGCTATAGTGAATAATCAAAGGCCAATATAATTTACAATCCAGTTACCAAGAAGTTTGTTTTAAGAAAATATGTTAATTTTTTTGGAAATAAATCTTGGTTTCATCATATTGATGAAACTTTAACTAAGTTTGTTTATCCACCTATTGATGGTGCTAGACCCACCAACATGTCAAGGGGATCAACCTAGTAAGAAGTCATAATTAGACCTCAGACGTTTGGTGTACGAGTCCGAGTAGTAGGTCATAAGGTAATGCCTTGACCGCGACATCGCACAGAGGCAAGTAAGATAACTCTGTCAGTAGCAAGGGTGTGACTACTGCAGTGAGTCAAGGAAGGTGTATGAGATGTTCTAACACAAAGGGGGTGCGATGAGTGTGCCCCTTGGAAACCTATATCAATACTCAGTTGGGAAGGGAACACACGAGCGAAGATTCATCACAAGCTGGAAAGCATAGTAGTCAACAATCCAAAGTGATGGTTAAACCAACAACACATTTGCAACAAGATTCATATAATTGCATACGAATTAGTTCATACAAAAATACGTAATTAAACAACATATATCATTAACAAAACCAAAAAAATCCAACTACATTAAAAACATATGCATGCAAATGTGTTGGCTCTTATAATATAAAGAAGTGTAAGTTCCAATCATACAATATATACATGTAAACCTACTAGCCACATGGGTGAAACATTACATGCATATCAACCTGCTCCTCTAAAGAGATGTACTAGCTCCGTGAAGTGGAGAAGCCAAGGCACGTTACAATATTGTCCAAGATTTGTTTGAGATAGTCTTAATAGAAGCTTGGTTGACCAAAAGCCTCTATAATGAGTTGTGAGGGAATATTTATTGCAAAGGGTTGGGTGACCCTTGACATTCCCCTTTGTGACCATTCAACTACCCTCATGTACCTTCACCTACTCTATGACTGTTACATCCACTATTGAGACTTGACTTACACTTGACATGACTCAACATTACAATGCACATGTACCCATGTGAACAATGGCTCAAGCAAGCCAAACTAGACATCATTCTGACTTAGACAACTATAGAAGTCCAACTGCTCCACATCTTCATGCTAATCAATAGTAACATATTGATGCCAAGATTGGTAGTCCTTGATAGTGTCCGTGTGTTCCGCTGTGACATCTGTCTGAAACTTGAACTTTGCCTCCATAGCATTAGGGTACACTGCTCAAGCTCCTCTCTCCAACTCATTTGAAAGCATGCACATCATTGTCTTCAATGTGGTCGGACCAACAACATACTTTCGCATGATGTCTGCACTGATAGGAAAGTCTAGGCTGGTGGCGGTGTGCATCAAATCGTCAAAGTATGAGTCGAGCTCTTGTTAGACTTGATTCTTTGTCCTTGCCTTGGTGAGAATCCCAAGTGATGGGATCGCATGTGTGTGCACCACAAAATCCATTCTCTTAAATACATGTGCATGGGAATCATGTATGCTAGTGATGACTTTCGGTAGATCCTCATAGTTCTAGATATGACTCCGGATATGTGCTTGCAGCTCGACCACACTGACCCTCATCATCTTTGGAAAGTGAAGTGGCATTCCCTTGTAATTCATCATCCATGCTTGCATGTTATTGATAACAACATGTATGTTCTTCAATATGCGTGCTCTTCTCACACATCGTTGCTACCATCTGTGGAGATGGACGACTTCTTGTTGCATGGTACCAAACTTGGAGTATAATGCTCGCATAACTATGTCAAGGGAAAATACTTCATATAGTATTGCCTTCTTTAGTTCAACTCGGGCAGACATTATCACCAAGTCTCCTCCTTTCTTGGCCACCTGTAGTTCCTTCACCATTAGCTCATTCTTAGCTATGAGGAAACAAACACTTGAGCTAGTGGCTTCAGCATACACTCTAGTTGCATCGGCCAAAGAAGCTGGATGCTTGTGCACATCAGTCATGATCACTTGTTCTTCAACTTGCGTAGGAGATGTTTGGTCCTCCAGAGTCGGTACTCTGTGAGACTACACAACTTTGTGATGAGATTCGTCAAAGGAGATGTTGTGCATCTTTGCTTCTGGATGACCACCAAGGATCTTAGTGCCTCCTTGGTCATTTGAGACTTGCTCATCATTTGGATGCATTGAAGCGGGTGAGTCGACCTCTTTGTGGTGAGGCATGAGGTCGGTGTCCTGTTCCAACTCCTGCTGCTCCATGTCTGCATCCAACTGTTCAAGTGTCTGTTCTATCTCATGAGCAAAGTCTTTCCCCTGTGATGGTTCACCTGATGCCAACTATTTAGCTCAATCAACTACTTGTATGGGCGTTTCTTCGTCTGTCTGAACATGATGCACCCCCTGTTGTATCTATTGCTTCTATGCTTCCTTCTCCTATTGGTGCAACTCTTGTTCTTTCCAGAGTTGCTCCCTTAGCTCATGAAACTCCTTCTCTGCTTCTTCCATTCTCTTCTTATCCCTCTGCCTTCGTGCAATGCGCTTGTCGTGCTGTTGCCTCTTTTCCTGAATAGCCATAACTGCTTGTTCTATAAGTGGATCTCCTCAAAACTTGCAACTTTTCTCCTCCTCCATGTAGTTGGCAATCTTCCTCTTCCCTTTGTTGCGCATAGGTGTGCTTGCCTCTACTACCTCTGTTGTTGCTGCTACTATTAGTGCTCTCCGTGATGTTGCTTCATGCTGCTTTGCTAACCACTTTACAACGAAGCTGACATATTCATTGGGTCCAAAGGGATTGTAGCAATACCTCCATGAGTCTTCCTTAGCCCAATGAAATGCCCCATGGATCCAGCCAAACTGAACTCTCATGCAGTGATCCTTCACAATGTAATGTGGGTCATACGAGTTGATGTTTCAGAGGTTGAACAGGTTGTTCTTCATCTGTTTTGCTTCAGCATCCACTTGCTTGATACTCCATATCTCATATAACCCAATCCGCAATGGAAGAGTGGGCCAAGGTACCTTATTCTTTTGCTACATTCTAGCTATCAATCCTGCCGATATGTGATACATTACATCCTACATGACAAGTATGTCCAAGGAAAACTTTGGCAGAACATGCAGAGGCTTCTCCGCGCTAAACATTCAGATGGAAGTGTCAAACGGTGAGGCATACCAATCTCCATTGCTTAACAATGTCTCCATTGCTTCCTTTGACATGCAGGGTGGATCCTGTTCGAATATCATCCTCTATACTCGGGTGACAAAATGGTCGGATAGTTGTATGATTACTCCCCTAAAGCTGCATTCAGACAACAACCTGAAATATGTGTTCACAATAGTCTCCACTCGTGATCATGCCCACTCCAAGCTCCGGAACTCATGTCGAGCATAGATTGCATCTAGGATGTAGGTGGACATGTAAATATCTGCATGCATACCTTCAAGTGATTGTCGAGCCTTCATGACTTGTTCCTTCAGCTAATGAGCCAGTATGTCGGACCAGTTGCATGGTCTTCCTTCTTTTGCCAGTTAGTCTAGTGTGGTCACCCAACTCTGAGGAAAGGTTTCAGTTCTTGCTTAGCCACACAGTCAACATGGGAATATGAACAAGTATTGGTACACCTTTCTCAATATCTTCATCTTGTAGATCTGATTAGGTGTCATCCTGAAATGAGCTGGCTCCTTTATCAAATCCTTCAGGATGTCTCTACAGTTAGCTCTACTATTGGGAAAGCTGAATGGACGACTCATGACAATCACGGGCTCTGACATCTCATACATCTCATCATAATATCGTGCCCTGAAGGTTGCAAGCTTTGTCCCACTGACACTGTTCAAGGTCATCGTATTGGGATCAGTGTGAGAGATGATCTAGTGAATCATGTGTGTGCATGGGAACACGTGGTATCTACATGCAATTTGGTACAAGCTGAACTTGCGAATGTTCACGTACACCTGATAGTCTTCAAGGCCTTCCCCAAAAGTGCTTGTGAATGTTTCATTAACCTCTTTCCACTTCAGTTTGATTTCCTTGCCTAGATATAACTCCATATCTTCATAGATTGACAAACTAGAGGACACCTGCTCAACTGCTGCTCCAGTTGCAACTCCATCAGTGTCCTATGGTCATGTTCTCTTGGAAGCCATTGAGACAATGAACACCTGAAAGATCTGGAGACGAGCAACATGCACGGCAAGAGATATGCAGTGAAAACAAAGAAAATCTGGGCAAGGACACAACACATACCTGGGAAGCTGATGAGAAAGATTGCGCAAATTTTACTAAGAGGGTGGGTGACTGGTTGCCAGAACTGTGCAAAATGCAGTTTGGGCTTTTTGTGAGGCAAGATAGGGTGTTGGAACTATGAAATGCGTAATCTAGTCAGGTAGCTTACTGTTGGGATTACGCCATGCAAAATTCTAGTTGGGAAGGACTATTGGCTTAGGGATAGATTTGTGCAATTTCTTAAGCCAAGCAACCACTATCCTCCAAAAATGTGAAAAACAGTCCTGGAGGCCAGTGCTGGGTAGGAATGTGCATTTTTGGAGAGGAAGGTGAGCCTTCCTTCCCTAGATTGCGTAATGCACCCTTGGTGAAGGCAAAGTCCGGGTCAAGGTTGACCTGACTCACCAATGGGAAACTGAAAGAAAATAAGACAGTGAATGCATGGTGACACTAAGTGATAGAAGAAGTTGTTGACAGTGCATGCAAAACATGAATGAAAGATTCAACAAACAAATCAACATGCATGTGGGTGAGGCAGTTTGTTGGTTCGGCAGATGTCCGTGCAAAATGGTTTCATGCATGCAACAGTAGTGAGATAGCAATGAAAACTAAAATAGAGCTAGGACAAGCTAGTATACATGTAAAGGAAAGTAAGCGTGCAAAGTAATCAAGAAAACAACACTCACACAAGCGAATACACAAAAAACCAACAGGAATGCTGAAAAAGACAAGTTGAGGCCACTTGCCCATGAATAGCTAAGTCGGATTTGCCAAAGAGTCATAGATGTACTGTGGGATGTTAGAGCTCCAATATTGATGTGAATGAATGAGCTTTGATGCATCAAATAAACAAGTTTGGTCTCATGACGAGCATGCCACAAATCTAATAAAAAGCGACACTTGGAGGGAAACTTCTAAAACAACTTTGCATGTAACCCCTGACTACTAAAAATAGCTCCTTGAATCATGGGATTCCTTTTCATGTTTCCTTTTGCTATTCGGAGAAGAATGAGTCATGCATGCATGCAAGTCAAGTTTCCTCGGTCCCAGGGAAATTGGTCAACAGGATTGCTCATTCATGCAGCTGCTCAACTGCTTCGGAAAAATGTGCATTCTTGGCTAGGAGATGGGTTGAATGCCTAGGAGGATTGCGCAATATCTGGGAGAGAAGTTGATTGCTGCCCGGATTTGCTCAAATCCTAGGCTGAGCAGCCTTGCTGGGGAATTTTGCGCAAATCCTGCTCAGAGTGTTGACTGGTAAGATTACACAATCCTGGAGCTCAACAGGTTGGCTGATAGGATTGCTCAATTCCTGAAGGGAAGGCTGGTTGCCCTCCATAAATGCACAATTTTTAAGGGGAAGTTGCTTAGCTTGTAGCTGGACCAAGTCCGAATGAACAACCTGTGAGGGGAATGCATCAAGATGTGCTTGACAAGATACCTTTGTGCATCAAAAACATTGAAGCTTGTGTACTTTATGAAGCAAGGCAAAGTGATGGGTAAGGTTGGTAGGGAGGCTCCAAAATAGGCTAAGGAAAAATTTTGGAGGGTGGTTGTAGCTGCAAAATTTTGTGCTCAAGATTCATATGAATCAATTCATACACAAATACGTAATTTAAAGAACATATATCATTAAGGAAAATGGAAAAGTCCAACTATAATAACAACATATGCATGAAAATGTGGTGTTGGTTTAACCATCACTTTGGATTATCGATTGCTCTGCCTTCTAGCTTGTGATGCATCTTTGCTCGTGTGTTCCCTACCCAGCTGAGTAATGATACATGTCGTCAAGGGGCACACTCATCCCACCCCCTTTATGTTAGAACCTATCATGCACCTTCCTTGACTCACTGCAGTAGTCACACCATTGCTACTAACATAGTTATCTTACTTCCGTCTATACGACATCGTGGTCAAGGCATTAACTTACGACCCACTGTTGGGAATACTACACCAAACAGTCTGAGGTCTAATTTGGAATTCTTACCGGGGAGATCCCCTTGACATGTTGGTGGGTCCAACACCATCAATACCATCGCAACTAAAAGTATTGTAGGCCCAAGAAGAGCTATACCACACTGAAAATGGTACCTCTTCCAACAGTGAATCTAATTATGATTCAACATCTTCAAAATATAATCATAAAACAAGAAGCATCAGAGAGATATATGAGCAGGACAATGAGTTTGATCAAAAAAATATGTTTTCCTTTATTTTATAGAAACCAACCCATTTTGAAAAAGAAGTTAAAGAAAAACATTAGTTTGATGCACTAAACCAATAAATTGTTGCCATATAGAAGAACGAAACTTTGGAATTAGTGATATCCTAAGAGACAAAACCCAAATTGGTATAAAATGGGTATATAAGATCAAGCTGAATGAAAAAAGAGAAATTGATAAACATAAGGCAAGGCTGGTTGCCAAAGGATTCTCATAACATTTTGGTGTTGACTATGGTGAAACGTTTGCTCCAGTAGCAAGGTCAAACATTGTCATAACTATTTTGTCCACAACATCTCAACACAAATGGAAAGTCTATCCACTTGATGTAAAATCTAGTTTCTTAAATGGTATATTGGAGGAAGAAGTTCATGTGGAGTAGCCTCCCAGTTTTGAAGTTCGAGGACAAGAGAATAAGGTGTACATATTGAAGAAAAAATTATATGGATTGAAACAAGCTCCAAGGGCTTGGTATAGTTGCATTGCAACTATCTCATCAAAAGTGGTTTTTGCAGAAGTAGCCATGAGCCAACGTTGTATACCAAAATTCCTGAAGGTAAGATTCTCATTGTATGCATTTACATTAGTGATCTTCTTTATACATGAAATATAATCCTAGAAGACTTCAAAGAAACAATGCAAACAAAGTTTGATATGACTAATCTAGGGGTCATGAAATACTTCTTAGGCATTGAAATTCAACAATATGTATGCCACTCGAATTCTCCAAAAGTCTATAATGGCCAATTGCAAACCATCTAATACATCAATTTCTCAAGGCACTAAGCTGAGAATGCAAGATGTAGCATCACTAGTTTATTCCACATTGTATAAAAGTCTAGTTGGTAGTCTGTTATATCTCAGTGCAGTTAGAACTGGTATCATGTTTGTAGCTAGATTCATCTCGAAGATTAAGCAATCACCTAAGATTTCTCATTGAAAGGTTGCAAAAAGGATCTTAAGATATGTTGCAGGGACCCTAAATTATGCTTTTCTCTGCACACATTCTAAAGATCACTCGCTTTCAAGTTATATAGGGAACGATTATGCAGAAAATTTAGATGATTGCAAAAGCACCTTACGGTATCTTTTTCATCTTGGAACCAATTTGATTTCATTGGAATCTAAGAATCAACCAATCATTTCAATATCTATAGCAGAGCAAGAATATGTAGCTACCACTTCAGAAAATTGTCAAGTAGTGTGGCTTAGAAGACTATTGGTGAATCTTTCAAATGTTCAGAAGGAGCCAACTACAATTTACTCATACTATTTCTGCAATTTATTTATTAAAAAATCATTTATTTCACAAAAAGAGCAAGCACATTGACACACATTTCCATTTCATCCGTGATCTTGTCAATGATGGAGACACATTACCTGTTTTTGTGGCTCGGAAGATCAACTTGCAGATATTTTCACAAAGCCTTTGGGCAAAAAATATTTTAATATCAAAGAGAGAAACTAGGCATTATAAGTGTCACTACTTGTAGCAGTGGATATTAGAAGGGGGTGTGGATATATTAAGCACATTTTCTGCTAGGTATCATCATATTCAATTCCATTGTTTGTTAGGTGTCATAGTCGGTTTTGATTATCTTGAGACTAATTGAGTTTAGTTGAGTTGTAGTTCAGTCTCACTGCAATCATTTATTGTTGATGTCTCCAATGTGACTCTATTTAACTGATTATGAATATTGAGAAGATATGCTCGCTCCATTCTAGTTTTTGAGTTCATTCTCTGTCTATTTCCACCTCTACATTCTTTGTCAATTTTTTGATAGTTGAAATTTTGATGTTCCTTGTTTGATAGTGTATTGGTAATTTTCAAATTAATTTGTATTGAATTATATTTATGCTAAATTTTTAATATAGTTGAATTTTTTAATGCTTTTCTTTAACGACTATAATTTTAGACCATTTTACATAATAAAAGTTTCACAATTTAACTATACAAAATTTAGTTATAAAATTATAATATTTTCTAAAATTTTATTAAATTACTTATGGAATCACAATTCTTCCAAACAACATAATGATGATTGATGTTTTTAATCTATGAAACTATTTTGATGAGAATAAAGATATAAAATCCCTATCATTTAAAATTTCACAAATTTGTAAATTCTTACCACCCAAAATACATTTATTTTCCCACATAAATCTTGTAGGATAATTTTCCAAAAAAAATTTCTACATAAATCAAAATATCTGACTACCGTAACTTACTCTTTATATCCAATGATCTTGTCTTTATATCCAATTATCTTATGAGAATATTGCTACAGAAATACAAATATGTGACTGTCGTCATTTACTCTTTACATCGACCATGATTATGTAAACATATTTTTATTTAATAAAAAGTTGTTATTTATTTTCATGGGAAAAAATATACACTCTTGCTCGCATCAATGTAGAGTTTGAAAAGATTTGTGATCACACAATATTCTGTTTCCCATCACCTTAATTAACCCACCCTTCTAGGCAACTCATCATTATAACCAAGAAATGGGATTAAATTCCCCCGTATTGGTTCTCCTTTAATCCCATCTAAATTTCGTTAGAAAATTCTGATTTATACAAATTTACAATCTCAATCTTAGTAAATTGCAATTTTAATATAGTATAGAAGAGAAAATGGGTGGTGGGTCAAACGTGTGTGTATTAACTCACTCATTTAATGTTTTAGAGATAAAGATACGAATGTAGCATAGGTATTATTCTTTTTATTTATTTACTTTCCTGTATTTGAAACTATAATTTTTTATGTGAAAGTTTAGCAAAAATATGTGTAAAAGGTTAATCAAGATATGAATGTAATTTAATTTTTTTACATCAAAGGTTTTCTTCTATGGAGTTGGCTGGGAAAACATTGTTCAATCTAGCCAATCATTGTGCTCCATTTTCATCCTCCAACTTATCAAAATTTGACATGTGGAAAGGCACAATCGAGTTCCTCATAATAGAGGGGTGAGCATTAGCTCTCCATCCACTCCGTGCAAGAAATTTTCTTCCATGCCATCAACTCCTTCGAAGCCCAGTCCTTCACCTACTAAAAATCACCAAGGTTCTCTTTCAAGCATTTCTACAAGGCCCATCACTAGTTCGAGTTTTACAGCCCCCACGAAATCCTGAGGTTCTTCAACCTTGAAATTTTATTCTTCTTCTTTAAAATCTTTGTTATTACAAGATCTCCCATGTCATTTAGTCCATCTATGTGATCGTCTCCCAGACCGACCAAGAATGATGTATGCCGCAGGACATCATTTAAATCATTTGTTCCTTCCTCCCAGGCTTCGGTACAATAATTTACAAGAGTTAGTGATCAAAGTGTGGAAAGTGAAATTTCTCAAAAACCATCAATAATCTTGATTTAAATCACATTTTGTTGAATATGGTGAAGTTGTAGATAAAGTCAGTGGTCCTTCCCAGGGACAAGGGAGAAGGAACCACCTTCCAATTCCCATTTGGATGAGAACAAGTGAGAAGAGGAAGAGGAGGAGAAATACCATGCCACTACAAGACGAGAAGGAATAAAGTGGCCTCTTCAAATATTAGAGTGTTCAGGGTTTGCCCTGGAGAAAACCACCATTTTCAAAGGCCCTGTCAAGGCTTATAATCAATTCTAGATCTATGAATTATGGAGTTTGGCTATTACTTGAAAAAAATTTGCTAAAATGTCGTCTTTCCAGGCGTTAATGTTCTTGCATCTATCATGGCATGCTCAAATTTGTAGTGGATCTAATTTATGCACAGCCACTTGAGTGAATTTTTTGCATGTTGTATCTGAGGCTGAGATGGTTCCTCTAGGGAACTTTTCTAGGCCATAAATACTGGAGGAATGGAGGGAGTATCGAGCTCTTTGGTAGATTCTTGGGCAGGGAGCTCTATGATAGTTCCAACAGACATAAACGCAGACCAAATGAGTGTTCAAAGTAGCCTTCCCAGTTCCTTAAGAGTTGCATTGAGTTCTGTGTCAGGCCATGCTACAGTAGAACAATTACTTTTTTCCCCTCATATGGTGATTTTGCAACATTTTGTTGAAAGAGATTAGATGATGGGTTAAGTTTAAATTCCATTGGTATAAAGGAAAATCCTAATATAATAGTAGATGATCTTATTTTTTTTATTCAATGCATGTTGAATAATGCTTGGATTCATCTATTATGGAGAAAAAGTCTAGGGATTATGTGCTAAAGAAAAATAATTATGTATATAAACACAAAAAGTTAGAGATAATTTTTTTAGTACTTCTAGAAAAACAAACCCATATTGTTCCTCAAAAGGAGTTATTGCATAATGACAACATAAATTCTATCTAGACACCCTAGGCGACACAGATAGAAGATAATGGCAAGCACACTATTAATATTGAGCAACATGATATAAGTGTATTGGGTAGCCCTTATACAGGTTATCCATTGAATCTTTTGCAATCGGGAAACAAGTTCATAAACCATAGCTTGGGTCGGATTTTTCATACTAAGAAATATGAAACTTGTCCTGGAATGCATATTTATTGTAGGATAGTTGATGGTGAATTCATTTCATTATGTCAGACAAGATATTCAAATTTACATTTGGATTCCAAAAACGTAGATATGAATGTTGTTGATGTTGGAGAGATTACTTCAGGAAATATGTCAATCATTTAAGAGTCTCACAAATTACAGATTCTAAGCAGTCCATCCTTCCAATTATCTGATTGTATTTTAAAACAGATTGTGGTCTCCACTAAATAAGATGTAATTTATCTATCTAAGTACGTGTCTTCTAGTGATAATAAACTACTTTCTAGAGAGAGTGGCTGTGAAAAAGAATGGTGCATTTTTGTTTTGGAGGAGTATGAATTGCTTGGTTGGTTTGTGTATTCGGGAGAGTATGTAGCAACAGGGCATCCAGGTGTTGTTAGTGATGGAAGTTTCTCACTATTCTGTAAAATATGCAATTTGTCAGAAGACTCAACCAAAAATCTCAATTGTGATATGTGTGAGGAAGCCTTTGATATGACATGTTATACTACTAAAATAAAATCAGTACTTGTTCAAGATGAATGGCATTGCCAATATCGACAAAAGAAGAGGAAGATAATAGAAAAGAAGTTCCTTATTGTAAGCATAAACTCTGAAAGTATTCTTGATGAAAGAGGATAAAAATGAACGAAATTTGTTGAAGATAATGCTGATATTTTCTGGCACAGGTTAGAAGATAATCAACCTTTCACAAATCAAGTTTGAATTGGTAAGGCACCTAAAACTACTTTCTCAAGAGAGTGTCTGTGAAAAAGAGTGGTGCATTTATGTTTTAGAAGAGAATGGATTGCTTGGTTGGTTTGTTTATCTGGGAGAGTATGCAACAACAGGTCATCCAGGTGTTGTTGGTGATGGCAATTTCTCACTTTTCAACAAAATATATTGTTTTTCAAAAGATTCAACTAGAACCCTCATTTGTGATATCTATGAGGAAGCCTTCCATATGACATGTTGTACTCCTAAAATAAAATCAGTACTTGCTCTAGATGAATGAAATTTCCAATATTGCAAAAACAAGAGGAAGATAATAGAAAAGAAGTGCCTTATTGTAAGAAAAAATTCCCAAAGTATTTTTGATGAAAGAAGATCAAAATCAGAGAAACCTGATGAAGATAAAGTTTGTTTTTTCTGGCATATGTTAGATGATAATCATCCCTGCACAAATCAGGTTGGAATTTTTAAGGAACTTCAAGTAGATGTTCTAGTCTAGACTAGCAAGGTTCAAGATGATGCAAAGAGGTTGTTTCAAGGAGAGCCCCTTGAAATGGAGTGTACACAGCAGAACTTGATGAACCAAGTATGGTCCAATGGTTGGCAACCTATTCAGTGATCTTTTCTTGCCTTAATAGAAAACTAGTCCCCACTAGTACGAAAACTGCTAGTCAACATTGGTCCCCACTGGTACCTGTAATCTTCTCTAGGGAATGTTGTTGATCTTGTGGTGATAGCTATTGAGCAATTTATACTGTTATCACTGATATGTAATAATTCAAATAAAAATATTTGTACTCAGAAAATTTCTAATGGAGCTGATGGTATCGCTTTGTTGAATCTGGTTCATATGCTAGGGCTTCTCATAAAATATAACTTTTCGAGCACTGCAACGTTCCAAGTGAGTATGGAGCCTAATATTTTTTATTTGAATGATATTATTCCTAACGTTTGATTTTTTCATTTGCAAGAGACTACTCTACTCAAATATCTACATGAAAAGCACGTTGGGAGATTGCAGGCTTCGAGTTTGAACTTTTAGCTCTGCCTAGCGATCTAAATTTTCCAATGCCATTTTTTTTACTTGTTTACCTCGGGAATCCTAATGAAATTTTGTTTTATAATGTGAGTTTTATTTAATAGAAATTTATTATATAAAAATGCACAAGCTATGGTTGTTAGTCCTAATTGGATTCATGGATTGTAGTTTGCATTTGGGTCATGGCCTACAACATTTTCAGGGCTCATCAGGGTTGCAACAATAAATTAGAGTTTTACTAAGTATAGGTTTTCTATGTGGATATTTCTTTTAGGTATTTGCAGACTTCTGCAAGTGTGTACAAATCCTTCTTTAATGTAGGTTTGCACAAACCTCTAAAGTTGAGGTCAGGGCAATTGCTCAATCTAACATCAAAATCATTCCAGAAGTTCTTGAAAATTCATGAAGAGGGTTTTATTTTTGCCTACCAATTATATTAGTTTTGTGGTTCAAAGTGATCTGTCCCTCAGTATTTAGCTCAAAAATAAAAGTTCTAAGAATGGCTCAAAATTTGAATGGCTGCGTTCATCTCGAAAAAATAATCCTAACGGAACTTGTTTCACTAAAAACCGAGTTCGTATGAGGAAGTTATTGAGCTCTGTTCACTTTGCTAAATAGGTGAAATTTGCAAAACAAAATGCCTAGTCACTGCAAAGTCAGCAATTTGTACTGTGGACATGGAAAGTGACTAGGTACGGTCAACTTTGGTCAACATTCAATCATGTCTCGCCAAGTGTCAGAGTGTGATTGGTTGCAGTTTGGTGATGTGGCAGGTGCGTTGGTGCAATTCTATTGGTTAGTTTTGGGCCAATGAGAGGATGCCATGTGGCAAGCCCAGAGGCTGCCACGTGGCACCTCCCAACGACCTAGGAAAAAGGTTTATTTCAACAAAAAATTTATGGATGCGCCGGGGTTCGACCCCGCGACCTCCCTTCCACAGACCAAAGCCTTCTACCATATCCATTTGTTGTTGCTTAACGTGAATAAACCTCCACAAATATTTAAATTATAGTTTTTTTGGAGTTGGTGATTGGGGGGGCCAGCCCATAGGCCAAACCTCCCCATGTGAACACAAATAATTATTGGTTAATGTTACAGCAACACTCGGGGCTCCAACAATACAACGATTATCCCCATGTGGCCACAACAATGGCTACCACAAACAATTAATGCAATGACTTCATAAACCTTAACTGTGAAGGTTAATATATGCCATTTGAACGCATACCCCATGGTTACGATGGAGGTTAATTTACTTGGTGGCCAATGCTACAAAACCATGACGGTTACACCACATGTGACCCCACAAAAACCTCCAACAGTAACGGTTAGCCCTAATTGCGATTTATAGTGATAATTGCAGATTAGTGGATAATTAAACCTATTTAATATTTAATTAAACTCAAGTTTAAAACAATGGATTTTTGGTGGACTCCGCTATTTTCGGGCCTGCCCCCAAATTTAGTAGCCCTCACTAGAGTTCTTCCATATTTGGAGGAGAAATTGTAGGGAAAGACTGTTTGAGCCATAATTGGAGCAATTTTCGACCATATTGAGTTCAAGAAAAGGTGTTCCTAGATAATTTCGACATTTTGAAGACATTGGTGTAGGTATTAGGAGCAATAGAGCTTTATAAGTAACATTTTTTTTTCCATATTGAGCTAATATAGAGGCTCAAGCCATGGAAGCTAGACCAAGGAGATGTAGCCTAGGAAGGGTGAACTCCTTCATCAAAATACTATGTTAAAGTGTTAAATTGATGGTTTGCTATACTTTTTATTACTGTTGTTTACAATTTTTCTTTTAAGCTATTTTTCTCATGAATGTCACATTAAAATTGATGAACTTTACCTGTTTCAATCACCAAACAACCTAAGGAAATCTTTGCACATGAAGCAATGAACAAGCACGTGCTTATAAATCTATAATTGAAATTATCACAACAAAACTAACATTCAATAATAGATCACAAATTCTGAATTGAGTGATTTTGTGTCGACTTAAGTTTCAACAACTTGGTCTTGCTGCATATAGAATTTTTAGCATCAATACCCAAATTAGCTAGAATTGTGACTTTACCAGGAGCATCAAAGGCTATGTTGTGGTCCACTAGTAATTCATAGATTCATTTCAAACTCAAATTTATTCTCGGATTTTCATCATGCGTTTTGAAGGTTCACTCGTTCATTATTAGGGATTTTATGAGAGTAGTGAAGTTACATTACACTAGTTGAGTATTACAATATTTTATGCTCATGAATAGTGAAGGTACACTGGTCATGCACTTTCTTCTCTCAGCTCCACTTTAAACTTGGATTAATTATCAGATTGTATCATAAGTAGCGAAGGGTACAGTGTGGTCCACTGGTCATGTATATATTCATTTCAAATTTGACTATACATGTATTTGATGAATTTATCTGCTCTCTCCAAAGTATTCAATTTATTTTAGTTCATTATAATGAGTGGCCCATTTGTAAATGGCTAGATTTTCCCAATCTAATCTACCTAATCCTTAGAAGATCTCATCCAACCAAGGTTTGTGGAATTTTATGAAAACCTGGCCATATATTTTCTGACCCAATTGTAAGATAGATCATTACTCTTTCATTATAGAGTTGTGCGTGATCGATACCAAATCTCTCTACATTTAAATATCATAGAGAATTCATCAATGGAAAATGATGTATACATCAGTTGATAAAAAATACAATTCATAAAAATGGTCATTTTGGAAATTTTCATTGTTGAAATGATTTACGGAAAATTGTAGTTGGTGAGGAAACATGAATCAATATTATCTTCAATGCTCAAATTGTGTTTTTAAAGATATTTTTAAAATAATTGAAATTTTTGAATCAATATTATCTTCCATTTTTAAGATATTTTTAAAAACATTGTTAATGTAGATGTTGAATGGTTTTTTGGAAATGGATTTTAGTAAATAATTTTTTAATAATAAGTAGTTATCCATTTAAATATTTCTTTCAAAATTAGTGAACAATGTTATTTCCACTTCGCTATCAATAAACAAATAAGATCATTAAAATTTCCCTTTAAATATGGAGATAATGAGGTTAAATAATTATTTGATGAATAATTGAAGAGTAATGAGATGATTATAGATTCAATGTTAGAAATTTCCAAATGTTGGGTTTAATATTCAATGAGCATAGATCCATTTTAAACATGGTTCTAACATGAGCTGAGAGGAATCAAATTTCTTCATCAGGTGCAAACTTATTTGAGAGTGCAACAAACAATGTGTACTTTTTCATTGTTTAAACTGTATTTTTGAATTATATAAAGGTTATACTTTGTTATTAATATATTTTTAAGTATACTTCAATATTAATTCATATTAAAATGTTTTATTCATAAACCCACATTGAATATTTTATTATATACAACATTAAAATATTTTCTTTCGACAATTTTTTTATAGAGATATATATGAAGTTTCAAATACCATGGGTTATCAAAACCTAAACCCCAAAAATGGCCAGTGGTGAAACGAAATATCTATCTATATATAGAAAAAATGTTAAAAGAAAATATTTTAATTTTTTATATAATAAATATCCAATGTTTTTATGAATTAATAACAAAAAAACCATTTTAATGTGTTGATCTATGTTGGTTATAGCTATAGAATATTTTATTTTTATTTTAAGAGGGACATGTGTCAAGTCCAAATTGAGCACGCATATACTTACACATCACCTTCATAGTGGGTTGTAGAATTAGCCTCTTAGCTTGATTACAAACAAGGTACATTCATATTTTCCACCAAAGAAAGTTCCAAAGAGGGAATTAAATTAAATAAATATTGTAGTTTTACTGTTCAATTAATCCATTTATATAATTTTAGGTGATCATAATCACTATGTCAAAATTGGATATTTAATTCAACAATCTTCATAAATATCTCCATGATATATTTACGAATCTTTCCAAATATCTTTATCCCTAACATTTTCCATTTTTCCTCTTTTTTAGTTTTCACAAAAATATATTAAATAAGCATTATTGTGCACTCTTATTTTATAGTTGGTCCCTTTATGTAACTTTAGGTGACATAACAAGCATGTCATAATTGGATAATTAATTCAAGCATCTCCACCATATGTTCATAACTCTCAAGAAATCTTTATCCCTAACTTCTCTCATTTTTCTTCATCTCTAATTCTTACATAGACTTATAGAATTACTTTACATCATTACAAATCTACCATATTAATTTATTATACATCACAGTAGGAGTTTATCTTTCATACACCCCCTTAACATGTGCTTGTGAACATGTTTCTCTTTATTTTTCACTAGTCCCATTTTTATCCTCATATTCTATGCTCTTTGTGTTCAATGCGTTTTGGCTTATATGTAACCATATCTTGGGTTTTCTTTGGATTACCTTCAACCATTACACCTATGGGTTTTTATGGATGACCCTCAACCATCACACCTCCATGTTTATGTGGTTTACCCTCAATTGTCACATCTCTAGGCTTTTGTGGATGACTCTCACCCATTACATCCCAAATGTTTTACATCATCATACATTTAACCATTACAATCTTTAGGTGGTTTCAATTTATCCCAAACATTGCACCAATAGGTTTTCGATGACCATGAACCATAAACATCAATGGGTTTAGAGTACCATGAATAATCCTTTGTCATGACAAGTGGTTTTGGCTTACCACAATCCTTGCACTACAAAATGGTTTTTACATCACCATGAACTTTTAAATGGGGGATACTTTCCTTTTAGGTTTACATCAATATCATTTGACTTAGCTAAATAAAATTCCAAAATATGAGGTTAATCTAGCCTTTTATACAAACACTCAATTAAGACCATTTCTTTTCCATGTGAAAAGGATTGTTAAATTGTTGAAGGATGTGTTTCATGGATTCATCACATTTGCATCTCAAATTGAACACATCATATTATTATTCTTACCTTGCTTTGTGTCCTTCCTTTTGTCTATTTCTTCATCTTCCTTTTTCTTCTTCTTTCACTTCTATCATCTTTCTATTTCACTACTATGTTCTATTTTCTTTCTTTTATTAAGTCTAGAGGTCCACATTTCATCTTCCTTTTTATTTCATCTTCTTTGTTCATGTTGTGTATGCTTCCTTTGTCATCTCTTTCTTTATAAACTTTGCTTCTTCTCATCTTCATCTGCTTTGTCATCTTGCATATTTTATCCTTTGAATATTCCATTGTCCCTACATAAATCATCTCTGGTAGGAGGGAAGTCTCCATCCAACAAGACATCCATGACACCAATTGGAAAACTTACTCGATGTAGTAATGCCATGATTTTAAATATCTTGAACATTAATTGGTTTTCTAATTTTACCTTCACTTTTTTTTTGGTGCATGAAATTGTATTGCCATAACCTCAAAAGACCAGGACACAAGTACCATATAGCCATTGGTTTTACTAATTTCACTGTATGTGGCCTCAATTTTCCAAAAGGAAAACCAAATATTTATTGCCTGTGGATGGGAAAGTCTAACCAAAATAAAAACAATTGTTGTAAATTAACAAGCTTATGAACTATTGAATTGCAAATATAAGTGCTACTCTAATACATAATAGAAATTCATGGGTTTGAGGAAAAAAATTGGAGCAGGATCCTTGTTGCTAGGCCTTGGAGGTGTTGGTTACATAACACTGGAGATGACTCTCAAATTGGGCTATCGTAACATCTAGGCTCTCTAGGCACGAACTTTGGTAATGTTGTGCAAACATTGTATCATTCAAAGCAAAGATAATATCATTCCACTCCTCATGTTTCTCGTCAACACTGGTACAAAATCAAAGTAATCCCAAACCTCCCCTTCAATTCCAGGATACTGGACAAAAACCCTGCAGACATCCTTGAAATTACTATAACCAAAATCATTCAAAAAACAACTTCCAAGACCTTCATGTGAAGGGTGCCGACCGAAATTGACATGGATTTTGTTGCATTGGTCCTTTTGTTGAGAAGAGAATCATTAGACATGGGCAAGCCAATGAGATTCGTAATCATAGTTTCTAAAGTAAAGAGTGGCTCCAACTACCCTCATGAAATATCTCCATGGTTAATTTCTTTTCTAGCTCTTTGAAGTTGTCCTTTGAGTTGTATTGACTTGACTGGTGAATGCAAGGGTTTGAAAAAAAAAAAAACTCATTTTGTCTTCACAATTTTCCTGGTATTCACAAATCTTTTATTCCTTCAGTGTGTCTTTGCACCTTTAGGGGAAATTGCTATTATATCCTTATTTATCAATACCCATCCATTTTTATACTTGTCTAGAAGGTTATACTGTAATCTTTTTACAGTCAAAATGGTTTGACTTTCAATTAGTTATGAAAAATTTAAAAATACTTTATAAAGGTTACTAAAGTTTTGAAAAACAATATTATTAATTTGAATATTTTTAAAATTTCTAATAATGTTTGAAATTTTTGAAATTTGAATTTCTATTTTCTTGCTGGCTCATATAGATGAAATGCCTAACTTTATAGGTTTATAAATCGAATTTGTCATATATATATATATATATATATATATATATATATATATATATATATATATATATATATATATATATATATCTGTGTGTGTGTGTGTGTGTCACGAAGTGTCATAATAGTACATACGTCAAATCTCAATATTTATGAAAATTTCATTTGTAGGTAAGTGTGTCAAACTCATGTTTGACTTTTAATTAATGTGTAGTTTTTGAAAATAATTTACAAAGTTTACTCAAGTTTTTGAAAAATTTTAACAATCACATTTTTATTTTATGATTTTTTTGTGATTTAATATATGTGTGTGTGTGTGTGTGTGTGTGTGTGAGAGAGAGAGAGAGAGAGAGAGAGAGAGAGAGAGAGAGAGAGAGAGAAATCACTTTATATATAGATTCACCTTTATATATAATATTGACATCTATAATCTACTTGATATAATAAAAAGATCTAAAATGATTAATTCACTACTTAAATAAAATATTTCTAAATTATAATGGGAAATCTTTAACAATATCTCTTTTAAGTCTTACTAGTAGGACTCCAATACTATTGCAACAACTATAAAAAAATCCAACAAACACATTTATGATATTCTATCACTTCCTATAAAAATACAGAGATATTATTGAAAATGGAATCTAAGTTATTCCTCTAGATTCTTGATGCATTTGAGTCCCTTCATACATTAATACAACCTTCATAAATTGATTTCTAATTGGAACTGATATTATAGTCTCACTTTTACATTTATTGTCTATCTACTCTATTGATAACTTAAAGTCTCCCAACACTTATAAATATTTTTCTAATGATTTTCCATAAAAATACAAAATTTCTAAAACTTAACTATTCCTTTACTAACAACATATTTCAAAATAATATAATGTATTGATAAGAAAAAACAATGTCCCTTCATTATAAATCTTTATAGCTCTTTGGTATGCCCCTAAGTCAACCTTCATTTTCATAATTAATTATGCATTCCTTTAATATTATATAGTATTTTTCTTTCAAACATTTTTACCTGCCTTTAATATCTAGCTTGATTTTATGATATTAAATGTTTTTCTTTCAAGCATTTTTACCTACCTTTAATAGCTTACTTGATTTTATGGGAAACTTGTGTAGGACTCATACAAGGCCTTAAATGATGAAGTTGTCAAATAATGAAAGATAAATACTTATAAGCATTTGTAGATGCATTCGTTATTTAAGAATATAGAGAGTAAACAAAATCCAATTGATGCCATTTGTTGTGGAAATTTTTCGTTATAAATGATTTTCATGCAAAATAAAAAAGTTATTGTTTTAACTAAACACTTTTGAATCTTAACTTTGTGAATTCAACTATAAAAATCTCCCTACTTAAAAACTTTGACAATTGTATTTGTTTCAATATTTTGGAAATGTGTTCTAATATTTTGAAGTAAAAACCTAAATTCAAAAGTTGAAGAAGATCTAAACTATTAAGGAATTTAGACTTCTGTGATCCATAACATTGTTTAGATATCTTCGGCAAAATCACATAACCAATCTTTTGTCGACGCGTTTCGAACCAACCAGTATGGTTCATCATCAGGACAAGTTGAAGAACTGATCTAGCTTAGCGAGAATAAATAGAGTGTGCAAAGATTCCAACAGCTAAATCCTAACGGCTAATTTTGACCAGGTCAAACCACTAAATTAGTTAGTTAATATTTCTCGAAGAAAGCTAAAATTAGGTAAATCAAGGAAATTCAATTGTTAATTTAAAAATAAGTATATTATTATTATTATCCCAAATATTAAGAGAAATTAATATTATAATTATAATGGTCATAATATATATTAATTAATCTATAATCAATTATTATTCCAATATAAATTACAAGTAAAGATAATCCATTACTAATATTTTTAGAATTTAGTTATCCTAGGTAATTGAGTCATAATTATTTAATGGTCCTTGGTAAGATAGATCTTGTTCTTTAGAATATATCATATTTATTGTTTAAATTAAATGGTCCATTAAAATGATAAGTTATATAAAAATAATTATAAAATATTATCAAACAAATTGTTAAACCATTAATATTTCTAGAAATTAGTTATATTAGGTAAATCCATAATCTAGGGTCGTTAAAGATAGGTCTATTAATAATAGTATAACTAATATCATAACTAATATTTTAAACCTAATGGTCAAATAATCAATATTAGAACTATATTTATTATTCCAATAAAATATTGAGGTTAACTAAGACTATAGGTAAACATATTATTACTTACAAGATGAATATCATAATCTAGGGTTGATATATCATGATCTATCCTTAAAACTTAATGGTCAAAATTATAATAATAATAATTATTTAATCAATATTTATTTATTCCAAAAATATTACAGTTAACTATGTCTACTTCTCAAAATTTCCTCAATAATTTAGAAGCCCCCTATCCCCTCCATTTCGCTTCATTTCAACAAATCCCCTGTTCCACACATTAGGGTAGGTTTTACTCAAATGATGTTTCTGAGCACGAAAAGATGAATTCTGGAAAACTGAGAGATGTTTTTGTCCATAATAGGCAAGAGAAGAAAAACCTTCTTCACGTTTTACACAAGTGTTACGGTTTTAGAGAAATGTCAAAAATACAAATTGCCTCTCGAGAATTGATGCACCTCTGAAGTGACCTTGGGAAAATCAAACTTTCACCTAGCTTTGTTGGCCAAATGACTTCTTGTACAAGTCAAAGGATTACTAGACACAAATAGCTTTCCAATGAGCTATCATGAGCTCCATTTTGAGTTGAGGAACACCTTCAAAAGTTGACTGCAACAGCACTCTGCCTTGAGGCAGCCTCATTTGACACATTTTGACCAGTCTTGGAAGATTTGACATTTTACAGAGTAAATGAACACCAAATTGAAAAATTCAAGTTGGGTTAGAATGTAGAATAATAATATTTCCCATGAGCTATCCCATGCCAAATTTGGACCACAGGAAGGTCCTCAAAAATGGTTTGCAAAAAGGCGCTACGTACAGAAATGTTTAACACAAAGTTTTGTCTCCCTATGCGTCGCGCCACGTGGCACTCGCTTTTCCTAAAGGGCTCCAAATCCAGAAAACTTTGCATTTATAGATTGTTCGTGATAAATTATGGTTTCTTGTGCATGGCCAAGAAATTTTGGCAGGTTTTGAGCGCTCAAGAGGTAAAAAACACTCAAAAAATGAGCTCACTACCCCTATTTTGACATACAGGAAGCAGTCTTGGGAGATTGAATTTTTGGAGTGGAAAATGAAATGAAAATTCAAAAATTCCACTCGGGATGGAAAGTAGACAAGAAGAGATTTCCAACAAGCTATCTTGGGCTCAATTTTGACTTTAGGAAGTGCCAAAAAATCAGCTCCAAATTGGGGAGACGCATAGAGGATTTTTGCCTATTTTTCACTGTTCAGCATAGCAATTCTCCCATTTTTTACTAGTTTTGCTTCTTGATGTTACTCTTGACCTTTCATGATGAAATTTGGTGACTATGATGTAATATTGGCACATTTTTTACTTGTTCTATAGGATTCATTCACTAAAAAGTGAAAATTAAATGAATGAATCAATTTCCTAGCATAGAGTGGTAAGTTGTTTGACTACCTAGATTTCAATTCCTTGTTTAGAATTGGTTCAAAATTCTCCTAGAATGATGAGCTCGATGCCTAGAGGCATGGGAAGGAGTTAGGCTTGTCTATATCATGTAATTTCTCAGTCATTTTCCGGGTTGGATACTTGGGATTGCTTGGCACCCTATTGTACATTTCATTTCTACAATTTTGGCTAAGGAAAGACCAGGGTTTTGCAGCACTCGTTGGGATCCTTGTGGCTCTGTGTTTTGATGGTGTTTTTCTTCATGCAATTGTAAGTTCATTGATGTTTCATGTATACAATTTCCCTTCTCTTTGCCTCTGAATTAAACAAGTTAAGTGACAAAGGTAGAATCCATGAGCTTGTTGTGCTAAGCATGTAGTTTTATTTAATTCTCAATGTTTTCTTCAGTTTGAGGAGGATTCTTGATACTCTCACACCCTATCCAGCTTCTCAGTGGTATTTTCCATCCATTCATTTAATCTAAAGCATCAAAACTACTGCCTACCTCGCCCCAACTAGAACTCTGCAAAAATTTGGCCTCATCCTCGGACCCAAATTTCCCTTTCCCTTTTTTCCAACAAAACCCTCAAAAACTCTAATTAAAACCTTGCACTTCATACCTAGCCTAAGATCAGTTGTTAAATCAGTCATCTCAAGCCCCATCGATTATCTTTCGCTGAGATTGACCCGGAGAGAGCCCTCTCCTGTCCTCGTAGGGCTAGCTACGATGTTGAGCGTGGTTTGATGTGGACCTAGAACCTTGTCTTTTCAGCCTGAGGCAAATCTAGGCTTTAACATAGTGGCAACCATACTAGGGAAGAAAATTGTTTGCTTGTTAGTGTTATTTAATTTATAAGCTACAGACGGAGCCTGAAGTTATGCAAGGTAGCCTTCGAAACTCTTTCTCTTTGCATTATCGCAAGTAGATAAATGCTGCTTCAGTCAATCTCCGGTCTAGCCTGTGAACGTGACACTTGACTTGTAGATTATCTTGCCCCAGTACATGTATCAAGTTCAGATATGATGGTTGATGGTGGACAACGATTAGACATAAGAAGGCTGAAATCATTCACCTGGTGACTCCATTCACTGAAAAATCCAGAAATCAATGCTTCATGGTGACTCCACTGCAGGAAGATTAATAGCTTTAAGATTTTCAAGATGGAATGGGTTTCAAGAAGATACACTCTCATGAGCCGAGATCACATTCCAGGTTTTCCAAATAAAATTCGCAAGGTAGATTGGCAAAAGAATTTTCCTATGTTTAAAGATGATGATAGGAAGGATGCTGCCTTACATCTGGTTATATTTCACATACGTATTCGCAAGTTGAAGGTTGATTTTCCTGAAGATTGCTTGATGAAGATATTCATGGCCACTTTGGAAGGTGAAGCCCGATCTTGGTATGAAAGTTTTCCGCCGGCTTGTATTTAATGTTTGAAGGATTTTCATGCCATGTTCTTTGGAAGCTATAAAGAATCTTATCCATCATTAAATTTAGTTCAGAACTATTGCAAACATGCTTATAGTTTTATTGAAAGCCTTGAGAAATATTATGAAGATGATGAATTCATGGATGACGAGATCATGGAAGCCTTGCACGGAAATCCATTTCAGCAGCATAAACAGAACTTAGAAGATATTTATCAAGATGCTCAGGAAAATTTGCAGCAGGATCAAGATCTTAGTACAATGGAAAATGATGAAAAAGAAGGTTTTATTTCAGACCTGTCCATTGAATAAGACAACATGCAAGAAAGTCAAGTTTCAATTTCAGAATGTGATAAAGTCGAGTCGGCTATTTCAGATCTAGATTCAGATCGTAATGATGAAGACTATCTTGTTTTGAATACCATGAAGGAGAGCTCTATTCTTGAGATCATCTGGAATGAAGAAGACAAAGTTGCTGACCCAAGCCTTCATGAGGAGGTAATCCAGTCAGTTCATGAAAAACATAATGAGATCTTTGTTCGAGTAAGTGATAAATCTTCTTTCAATAATTCAGTGATAAATGATAATTTGATTTCCATGTCATAAGAAGACAAAAATTACTTGAGCAAAACAAAACAGAAAGTATTATCTCCTATGTCTGAAGATGAGATAGATCGACTCTTTAAAGGTCAGGCTACAGCAAAAGCTAATGTAGGTCTGCAGTGTGCACATGGTCAAGAAAGTGTTGTTGAAACTTCTTCCTCTTTTGAAAATAATGATAGTCCTGAAATTAGATTTATTGATCAGCAAACAGATAATATTTTCTTTCGAGAAGATGAGAAGGCTGTCATGTTTGATGATCTTGAAGATTGTTTTCTGTTTAAGAATGACCTAGACCATGAAGTTGAGGAATATGAGCTTGAGAGAGACAATATGCCAAGATTTCTAATGGTCAAGGAACCTACAGCTAACACTCAGATGGCAGAAGCACATACCTCTTTGTGCATTCCTATCCCTCGGAAATCAATTGTTCTTTGAGTTCAAAATGGAGGGAGTACTTGTATTTTTGCAGCTGGATCTCAAGATAAGCTAGTGCTTTAGGATTTTCAAGATCCCTTTGGCATTCTTCTGCAAGAATTAGAAAAGATAAATATTGCTTGGTTCATTATCATAAGCTTTGGTTTGAGTGGTTATTTTGAGTTGCCTACAGGTTCATCGTTCCGCCTACTCGAGAAAAGTGAGAGCAGAAATTTGGTATGTAGCCATTTGCTAGATTGGTTACATATGAAAGCTCACTACACATGATTGTACATATTTCATTAGTATGCAGGTAGTGGTCGTCATGATCTGAGGCCCTCAAATCTCGATGGAATACTGACCTTTGAAAGCTTTGTAAGTACTTGTTTCAGTTAAGTCATTCTTGAGTCATTTTTTATTTCATTCAGTTTAAAGATAGTTTCAGTTGAGTGTCCAGTTTCAGCTTTTGAGAGTCTTGTTTCAGTTTAGCATTAGTTCAAGTATGAGCCTTGAGTCAAAGTTATTGGCTTTTGGGTGTTTTGAAGTTATTGACTCCATTTCCCAATGGATAAGGCACCGGTTTGCTCTCCCAAAGCTCTGCGGTTCTTGGCACCTCCAAGGAGCTACCATCCCCATTCGAGCCAATGTTAGAGTCAGTCTTTATATCCCTTCGTTAAAGATCAAACTCTTTTTGCATTTCATTTTTAGGTGTCTCGCTTGATTCACTCAGTTGCATTTCGCTACGGGCATGCCATAATCTGACGGAAGGGTCTTGTCATTCTTTACCCCTCGTGCCTTATCCATAATGGCTCGGGTCTATTCATCAAAATCCAGTTTTAAAGTCACTTACAGTCTTCTTTTAGTCTCTTGATTAGTGTTGGTATCATCCCAAGACCCCTTTTTCCTCCTAAAAACATATCATTTACCCATTCCTTTTCATCATATATCCCTTAGAATCCTTGAAAATTAATTATTAATAGTCTTATAGTTATTAAAATGCATTGGAATTGATTTAGGAATTTTATGTTGAAGAATTAGAAGTTTTTGGTGAAATGGTTACAGGAAGTTCCAACATCCTGTAATTAGCTCATTTTTTGACATGTGGCACAACAGCTGGGCAAGAACAAAAGGCATGGATGAAAAGTAGAATGTCCAAGCATGGACAAACACCTATCTTACAGCCAGATCGACTCTCCTACATGCGCGGTCAACTCAGGTCAAAGCATGGCACACTGGCGACAAAGGCAGAAACAACAGCTCATTCTATTTTGATTTAGTTTTTGTTCTTTTTGAAATCAGTTAGGATAGAAACATTTTGAAAAGCTCGATGTAATAAAAGCGGCAACAGCCAAATTCCAAATGTACATTCATTATCGAAATGACATGGTTGTGCTGGACATATGTAAATACAGTCCAAGTAATGGATAGAAGGCTAATTGTTGTATCATTCTAAAAACTCTGTTTTTGAACTTAATACTAAGAATCCAGTTACAGTTCCGATTTTTGTCTCGTGTATTGATTTGATAGATGGTCGAATATAGTCCAGTGTACCTCTGGAACGTGAGCGGGCCCTGCGTTCAACCGGTATACTGTTCTTTTCATTTTATTTGCACTTAGGTTATTGTATGGTTTGCACAGTAGTTACGATTGATTGGATTTCGATTTAAATAGGTCTTATATGGTTTGCACAGCAGTTACAATTACTTGGGTTTCGATTTCCATAGCTTTTGATTTCCATCGAATGTATATGGTTTGCACTTATGGTTGGTTTGCGTTTATGGTAGTGCTGAACAGTCATCACTGAGATCTGGAAGTGCGTCCTGTAAGGGATTCGATCCCTGTGTTGTCTTTTAAAAGCACCATCATAAAATTTGTTTTCATTTCAAAATTCATTTATGATCTCTGTATATTTTGATATTGTATAAATATTAGCGAATGCTGGGTGTTTACTGAACAAGGGTTTTATGTGTAATGTCTTTGTAAGGAGATTGAGATCATTGTCGCAGTGATACACAGTGTTTAGTTTCAGTGTGTAATTTGGGTAAATGCATTTAATGATAGTATTGTAATTGGTTATATTAGCAGAGTGACCTAAGTGTTTGATGATAGGTGACATACCCAAGTCTTTCGTAAAGAAGCCCTGTGACCTACATCATAACCACTTAGCCAACAATCCTTTATGTCTATATACTTTAGACGCATGCCTCTAAGCTTACGCATCCTGGTCGATAATTAATATAGTCTAGTCTAGTACCCTAGCTAGAACACTACATTTTGGCGCCGTTGCCGGGGAGGCATACTTAAAGGATTCAGACAAAAAGAAAAAAATTTCAACACACAAAAATAAACAAAAAGACAGTTAGAAATCATGTTCATTTATGCCTAGATTTAGAGACAGTCAAGGGAGATTTGCAAAAACCCCCCACCATCTAAAAACTAACCCATCATCATCAGGAGCAGACTCTCTAGGGAATACAACACCAGCTGAGGAAGTTATCCAAACATTGGCAGAAAATTTTTATTCAGGACATGAGCTTACTCTTATTGAGAGGGAAACTTTATTCACACATAAATCGCAGAAGAAGCACTTTCCTAGACCTTCTACACAAGGAGAAAGTAGTACAGTTACTGAACAATCTTCCTTCCTCCTTTTTCCACCAAGTGACACTGACACAGAGAGACCAATTAGAAGGGCTGAGGAAGGATCTGGCTCAGTACCACGCCAAGGAGATGAAGAGGAGTCAACTTTTAAGTTCCCTATACATGAACCATAGGAGGATGAGGAGATCAAAATGAAAAACATACCCCCATCCGTGCTACAAAATTTCTATGGTATGGCTTCGGAGGATCCGGACTCATTCTTGTTCGAGTTTGACATTGTATGTCGAACTTATGGCTATACAGATGATTCCCATAGGCTTAGATTGTTCCCAGCCACATTAAAGGCATCAGCCTTAAAACGGTTCATGGGGCTTGGTGAGCATGCTATAGTTGTTGGGATGGTGTGAGGAGAATATTTCTTAGGAAATATCAGCCTTATTGCAGATCCAAAGACTCTAAAGATGATATCTTTAGAATGAGTCAGCAAGAGGATGAAACCTTAGAGGAATATTTAGAACGGTTTGTCTATAACTTACAAAAATCTAAACACCGAACTATGCCTCCTGAACTGGTTCGCACAATATTCTTGAAAGGTATTCGAGAGGAATACATGGATGATCTCAACCTAATGGGAAAAGGTGACATTTCTGCCTTACCCTTTGAAGAAATCGTTGAGTTGTGCGAAAAGTATTCAAGGAGTAAAGCTAAAATGGGAAAGAGAAGCCTGCCATCAAGGGTCACAAAATCTGCCTCTGCAAGTGTTACAAGGGCCGAAATAGGGAATCTTTTAGAAGAGTTTAAAACAGATTTTTTAAGCACTCTAGGCAACCAAATTGACACTTTAAAAGCCAAGAAGAAACAAGAAGATGAAGATCATATCATGGCTATCTTCTGCCCAAAATGCCGAAAGAAACATGCATTAAAAGATTGCCCTCTAGAGAATATCCAAGTTTGTGCTTTCTGTACTGAACATCATGATATGTTTAACTGTCCTAAAGTTAAAGTTTTGCAGAACTGTAATATGGCAGCCAATACAGAGATGGAAAACGTGTATTACATGGGCACAAAGCGACCATGGCAGCCAAGGCCAGCAACCCAAGGTATGTTTCCAAATCAAAATCTGCAGTTTCCGATGAATGATCAAATGTATGCACAAAACTCATGGAATGTACCCATGCCATGGCAGCAACAAAACCAACCACAACACCAATGGAGACCGTCTCAACAGTACTCCCAATCTTATCATACATATCCTCAATCATACCCACCTTACTCAGAACCATATCAATAATACCAACAGCCGTACCCATCACATTCTCAACCATATCAGCAGTATCCTCAGCAAGTTGTCTATCAGCCCCAACCTCCTCAACAAGCTCTACCTGCTCCTCCACCAATAAATGCACCACAACTGCAATTTCCAGCTAACTCACAACCTCCCAGACCCACTGAAATTCCTGCTCAAACTGTCCCAAATCCGAATAATAGAGCAGAGAGGCCATCCTACAATGTAGAAGAAGGAACCTCATATTCCACATTGCCTTTGCAAAACATTAATTTGAGGTCTGGTAGGGTGCTCAACAAAGATTCTCCAATAACAGATAAGCAAGAAGAAAACTCAGAAAAGGAAAATGAAATGACAAATCCAACAAAACCAATCAATGATACCAAAGAGAAACAGATGCAACCACTGCATCCACCTTTTCCAGACCAATTGGTCCAAGTAAAACCACCACTGCCTATACCACAATTTGATGTCTTAGATGAGCTTAAAAATGTCTACATCAAAATCCCACTGTTGCAAGCTATAAAAGACATTCCTATCTATACCAAAGCCATCAAAGACATGTGCCTCAAGAAGCCTGCTAGGAAAAGGATTGATCTTCAAACCATTCATGTTTTAGGAAATTTAGCAGGCCTTATGACCAATACCATCTCCATGGAGAAGTATGTTGATCCTGGCATTCCCAAAGTGACCACCATCATTAACAACATACGGATTCCAAACACTTTTATAGATCTTGGAGCCGCAATCAATGTCACGACTCTTGAAACCATGAGAACACTCCAGCTCATGAATTTGCGACATACCACGATTGTTCTTGAACTAGCTGATAGGTCCAAAGTCATTCCTGAAGGGATTTTGGAAGACATCATTGTCTCACTGGACTCTTGGGAGTACCCAGTGGATTTCCTAGTCCTTCAACCCAAATCCAATTTAGGAGGACACCCTATCATTCTAGGTAGACCATGGTTAGCGACTGTTGATGCATTTATAGGATGTCGATCAGGCAACATGATCATTTCAAGGGGGACCGAAAGAAAAAAACTCACCCTTTATCCATCGGCACATTCACCAACAGTAACACATAATTTGTGGCTTGATGATAAATTTAATGATAAAGAAGAAGTACAATCTGTTTTTAGCATTGACCAAATCTATGATTTCCAGGAAGACAATAATGATTTGGTAGAATTGTTCCTTTCTCAACCTGATATGTCTGAAAATTTGAGAAGTGAACAATATCATGCTGCAGATGTACTTCTGGCTCAAAGCTTTCAAGAAACATGCACCATCCAATCTTTGCAAACTACATTTCACGACATTTTTCGAGTTCAATCCATCACCAATACACAGAGTCAGATCATAGAGATTAGTCCAGGGAAAACTCTGAACATAGGCAATCACCTAGACTCATCTCAACAAGAGAAATTGATTAAACTCTTGAGAAAATACCAAAAAGCCTTTGCTTGGGACTATATTGATATGCATGGGATTCACCCCGACACATGCACTCACCACATCTACACAGATAGCACCATTAAACCAGTGAGGCAACCACAGAGAAGAATGAACCCCATGCTCCAAGATATTGTCAGAGAGGAATTGCAAAAACTTTTGAGAGTTAATTTTATATATCCTATTTCTGACAGTCAGTGGGTATCCCCATTGGTTATAGTGCCCAAGAAAAATGGTAAGTGGTGCATTTGTGTTGATTACAGACAGCTGAACAAAGCAACGCTCAAAGACTACTTCCCACTGCCATTTATTGACCAAGTGTTATACACCCTAGCTGGAAAATCATCATTTTCTTTTCTTGACGGTTTCAGTGGCTACAACCAGATCAGGATAGCCTCTGAAGACCAGGACAAAACCACATTCACCTGTCCTTGGGGAACCTATGTCTACAATGTTTTGCCATTTGGACTTTGTAACGCTCCAGCTACATTTCAGAGAGCTGTGTTAACTATTTTCGCTCATTTAATTCATGATTGTGTTGAAGGCTACATGGATGATTTTTCAGTATATGGCAATTCATTTGAACATGCATTAGAAAATCTTGAGAGAGTTTTGAAAAGATGTATTGAAGCTAACCTGTCCCTCAACAATGAAAAGTGCTTTATGATGTTAAACGAAGGGATAGTGTTAGGCCACTATATTTCTTTTCAAGGCATCCAGGTTGACCCAGCCAAGATCCAGATCATAGCTGATTTGCCAATTCCACAGAATCAAAGAGAGGTAAGAAGTTTCCTTCGGTATGCAAGCTATTACTGTAGATTTATTGAAAATTTTAGTAAGATAGCTTTACCTTTGTTTAAACTTCTAACCAAAGATGTACTTTTCAACTGGAATGAGAACTGCCAACAAGCATTCGAACAACTCAAAAAGAAACTATCTACCGCACCAGCCTTGAGAGGGCCTAATTGGAGCCTACCATTTCATATCTTTACAGATGCATCCGACACTGCAGTAGGTGCATCCTTAGGCCAAAAAGAGGAATCTTGTACTTATGCCATTTATTTCATTAGTAAAAATCTAACGCCTGCAGAGTTAAACTACACATTTACAGAAAAGGAAACACTTGCCATCATTTATGTTGTGAATAAATTCTGACATTACATAACTGGTTATGAGGTCTTTGTACATACTGATCTTTCGGCCATTAGACATTTAATGAATAAACCAATAACTAGTGGCAGAGTTACCAGATGGCTACTATTGTTACAGGAATTTAACATCACAATGTTAGATAGACCAGGCAAAGAGAACCAGGTGGCAGATTTTCTCTCTAGACTGCAAAATCCAGGTGAGGTTGTTCCAGTTGAAGATTATTTTCCAGATGAAAACTTATTTGCAATTTCCATAGTAACTCCTTGGTATGCTGATTTGGGCAATTATTTGTTTACAGGAAGGACATCTCCACACTTTACTGCAAAGGAACGGAAGAGACTAGTCAAACAAAGTGCTAGATATTCATGGCTTAATGGCGATTTATTTTACACTGGTTATGATATGATTATTAGGAGATGTGTAAGAAATGATGAGGTAATTGATATTTTAAAATCTTGCCATGATGAACTGTGTGGTGGGCATTTTGCAGCGAAGCAGACAACATTCAAAGTTCTTACTCTTGGATACTACTGGCCATCCATTTTCAAGGATGCCAAGAAGTATGTAAAGAGTTGTGACAGCTGCCAAAGAATGGGCAGGCCCATAGCTACAGTAGTCAATTTCCTTTTTGAGGAGATTTTTGTGAGGTATGGAGTACCAAGGGAAATTGTGACTGATCAAGGTACCCAATTCACCTCAAAGCTAGTGAAGGAAATCACAAACAAATACCAAATCAAGCATAGGAAGAGTACCCCTTACCATCCACAGGCCAATGGGCAGGTGGAACCCACAAACAAAACTTTGGAGGGGATCATTACTAAAACTGTTGCAATCAACAGGAAAAACTGGGAAGAGAAGCTCAAAGATGCACTCTGGGCTTACAGGATTACCTGGAAAGATACTACAGGATTTACACCATATCAGTTGGTGTACGGCAAAGAGGTAATGCTTCCTATTGAGTTCCAAATACATACTTTTAAACTGGCTGCAGATTTACAAATCGATTTGGACCAAGCACAAAAAGAAAGAATCCAGCAGTTGAACCAGCTGGATGAGATGAGGCAGCAAGCAGAGGAAACCACAATCCTCATGCAAAAACAAAGGAAGCAATGGCATGATGCACATATTAAGAAGAAGCAGTTCAAGGAAGGTGACTGGGCTTTACTTTTTGACTCAAAATTCAGAGATCATAAAGCCAAGTTCACCACCCATTGGATGGGCCCCTATGAAATTGTTGAGGCTTATGACAATGGTTCAGTCAAGCTCAAAACTATTGATGGAGAAGGTCACTCTTTCACAGTCAATGGTCACCGCCTGAAACTCTACACCAAGCCCATCAGCAAGCAAGATTTTCTCCATACACTATCTCAACAACGAGAGGTTGAGGTATTGCAGCCCTCAGCTGCAGTACCACTGCCTTAGTTTCATTTCCTTTCAATTTCAGAGTCAAAAAAAAGAAATAAAAAGAAAAATATAATAAAAAAAATTAATATAAAATAAAAACTAAAAAAAATATATATAAAAAAAAAAGATATAAAAATAATAATAATAATGGGTTAGGTGTGAAAACCAGTCTCTGGCACACTCTAACCTCGAATTCCTACTTGAAAACCAGTCTCTGGCGGGTATGAATTCTCCTTCTTTTGTTTACTGTTTGATTTATCAGCTGAATCATGACTTGAGGACAAGTCAAAATTTTAGTCGGGGAGAGAGGCATCATCACTTTGTTCTTTTATCTCTCCATTGTAAATTCTTAAAGATTTCTTATTCTATATCTTCACTGTAAATTTCCATAGCAGCTTGTTCCAACATTCTAGACTTCAATAAATACGCTGTTTTGCCATTGTTTTATCTCAGAGGGACCTGGTTATAAACGTTATGCAGGGGGACCTGTTTTGTCCAGACAACTATGCTACCAACACCAGCAGTAAGGGACCTGTTTAAGACATTCAGAAGGGACCTGTTAAAGAAATTGACACCAAGGGCTACTTCAACAAAGTTTCATCAAGCTTCTACAAGGATTTGGGCACCAAGACTCCATCAAATGCCCAAGCTCAGTGAACCTGTATCAATATAAGGAGCTGCATGAACATTTTCAAATTTTTCTCAAGGGACCTATTACATTCAATCTTTCTCAAGGGACCTGTTATATCTTCAAATTTTTCTCAAAGGACCTGTGCATTCAATCTTCCTTAGAGGACCTGTTACAACAAGCAAAAGAACAGTCAAAAAGAGACTAGCTACTCAGCATGTCAATACAATAACTACCAACAAAAGAGTAATATGTTTCTTGTTCTTAAACATTTAATTTCTTAGATTGATTTTTAATGTAACTTTGATGACTGTGAACTGTTATGATTGATTTCAAGGACACCTACATTTCCTATCATCCCTTATTCCACCGATTCTCATCATTCTCATACATCAACCTATTCATACTTCTAAACCCATTACCAACACATCAACCTATTCATACATCCTACAGTCATACCAACATCCTCCATCTGACTGAATACCAACTGGAATAGGACACGTGGCGGATTGTGTTTTTAAATACAAGGGAAAGAGACAAATGTAAAGCGGCCTATCTATTTCATTCCACACAGCCAAATCATAACTCCACCACCCGACGTACCCAATGATTCAAGGGACTTCCCAAAACCATACCCAGCATTATATATACATGCTCCCAGCGCTCTTGTGGTGACATCTATGTAAGCGTACAGCTTGTGGTGACATCTATGTAAGCGTACAGCACTCCTCTGTTTTAAAATGAATGAATACGTTGTGAAGTGAGTACAGCCAGGTATCCCACCATCATTTCCGCATTCGATTCCCATAACTTTCAAAGTAAAATCAGAAGCAGTGAGCACCGAAAGAAGTATTATCATTTGGGTCGATTTACACAGTGAGGATTGGAGGAAGTGAGCGCCGAAAGAGGAAAGTATCACCACTCTGTTTCGACTCCCACCACAGTCATAAGACAATCGACCGACCGAGCATCATATTGAAGACTAAGGGAAGCGATACACTAGGTAACCCGTTTGAAATTTCGTTGTTAAAATTGTAAGAACATAAACAGAGAAGGGTTAGAAGCACGACCCTCTGTCACTATGACTAATAGGGTCGAACCGAGTGTGTTCGACAGTTCACAATATCATGAGGATTGCATTGAAATTCTCAGAGAAATACAGTGGCTACCATTTCTAGAGAAATTTCATGGAAGCAATGAGGAGGTTACCAAGCAATTTGCCTTCACCTTCAATGGAGAAAAAGCACTGATAGGTAACTTCTCATTCAGGGTTTCAGAGGATATTATAGCTCAGGAAATAGGGATTAGTCCAGAAGGGGAGAAGTATTTTAAAACCAAGCAATTTAAAGAGAAATCGTGGACACAATTTATGTCTAGATCTAGAGTCTCATCAATGAACTGGAAGAAGGGTGTTCCAAGGAGTTGGTTGATGCATCCCTGGGATGAGATGGTCTAAATCCTTCAAAAATTTGTAACCTGTGAAGGCCGCTATAGTATTGTCTATCTATACCACATTAAACTACTCCTCCATTTGAAGAAACAATGTGTTATCAGTGTACCATATTTTCTGTTACAAAGCTTAACCAAGATGTCCAAGACTATCCAGAAGCAGAAGGGGAACGAAGACAAAAGCATGTATCACTTTGGCTTAATTAAAATCCTTATTGAGCATGAATTGCAGAGAAGAGGGAAACCATGGAGAGAATTCCTAGCTGTTAATCAAATTAGAGATGAGGAAGATAAAGAAGAAGTGCAAGAGGACTTAGGGTTCATGAAGGACATTGATGAAGAAATCCCAGTATCCAAAACCAGCAAGGCACCTCTACCTGTGGGCAGCATAAAGACTAGGAACATGAGAAAGGAAGATGCTAAGAGGGCCGAAAAAGATAAAATTTTCACCACTTACTCACGAAGAACAAGGACGACACCACAAGCCCAGTTACAAGACCAGTTTGAATCCAATGCACCTGCACAAATGGATGTTGAGAGTGGTGACCACTCACTACCAGGACCGGAAGTTGATATAGAGGTGGAAAGAAATAAAAAGTAGGAAAAATGTTCGCCACCTCCCATTAAGAGACAGAAGAAACTGGAAAAACAAATTGAAGAATTAAAGGAAGAGCTCATGGAGGCTAATATGATAGAAAAGGTTATCAAGAGAGAAAGTGAAATGCTCCGGGCGCAGAGTAAAGAATCTCAGAAGAAGAATGAAAAGTTAAAGGAAACAATCAGTGAACTGGAGGCTGAGAAAACTGAGATTTCTAACTGGGCCACTAAGTGGTACAATCAGAAGAAGACTCTCAAAGAAAAATACAAAAGATTAAAACAGGAGCTCAAGGGTCAAAAAGATAACCAGGTGAAAAAGAATGTGGACACATTGCTCAAGGCAGCTGAGATCCAGGCAGGGACAGAGTTCAAGGGAAGCACTTCGGGGATAGCATGAGGACATGCTAATTCCTTAAGTCGAGGAGAGATATTGGTATCGTCCCAAGACCCCTTTTTCCTCCTAAAAACATATCATTTACCCATTCCTTTTCATCATATATCCCTTAGAATCCTTGAAAATTAATTATTAATAGTCTTATAGTTATTAAAATGCATTGGAATTGATTTGGGAATTTTATGTTGAAGAATTAGAAGTTTTTGGTGAAATGGTTAGAGGAAGTTCCAACATCCTGTAATTAGCTCATTGTTTGACTTGTGGCACAACAGCTGGGCGAGAACGAAAGGCATGGATGAAAAGTAGAATGTCCAAGCATGGACAAACACCTATCTTACAGCCAGATCGACTCTCCTACATGCGCGGTCAACTCAGGTCAAAGCATGGCACACTGGCGAAAAAGGCAGAAACATCAACTCATTCTATTTTGATTTAGTTTTTGTTCTTTTTGAAATCAGTTAGGATAGAAACATTTTGAAAAGCTCGATGTAATAAAAGCGGCAACAGCCAAATTCCGAATGTACATTCATTATCGAAATGACATGGTTGTGCTGGACATATGTAAATACAGTCCGAGTAATGGATAGAAGGTTAATCGTTGTATCATTCTAAAAACTCTGTTTTTGAACTTAATACTAAGAATCCAGTTACAGTTCCGATTTGTGTCTCGTGTATTGATTTGATAGCTGGTCGAATATAGTCCAGTGTACCTCTGGAACGCGGACGGGCCCTGCGTTCAACCGGTATACTGTTCTTTTCATTTTATTTGCACTTAGGTTATCGTATGGTTTGCACAGTAGTTACGATTGATTGGATTTCGATTTCAATAGGTCTTATATGGTTTGCACAGCAGTTACAATTACTTGGGTTTCGATTTCCATAGCTTTTGATTTCCATCGAATGTATATGGTTTGTGCTTATGGTTGTTTTACGTTTATGGTAATGCTGAACAATCATCATTGAGATCTGGAAGTGTGTCCTGTAAGGGATTCGATCCCTGTGTTGTCTTTTAAAAGCACCATCATAAACTTTGTTTTCATTTCACAATTCATTTATGATCTCTTTATAATTTGATATTGTATAAATATTAGCGAATGCTGGGTGTTTACTGAACAAGGGTTTTATGTGTAATGTCTTTCTAAGGATATTGAGATCATTGTCACAGTGATACACAATGTTTAGTTTTAGTGTGTAATTTGGGTAAATGCATTTAATGATAGTATTGTAATTGTTTATATTAGCACAGTGACCTGAGTGTTTGATGATAGGTGACATACCCCAGTCTTCCGTAAAGAAGCCCTGTGACCTACATCATAACCACTTAGCCAACAATCCTTTATGTCTATATACTTTAGACGCATGCCTCTAAGATTACGCATCCTGGTCGATAATTAATATAGTCTAGTCTAGTACCCTAGCTAGAACACTACAATTAGCAAGAGTCATTTTAGTCATAAGGTCTAGGGTTTCGCAAATTTGGTTTTCAAAAGTGTCCAATAATGCCAGCAGGGCAAAGGGAGGTTCAAAATATGTTTTCATTTCGAAAATTTCATTGTCGTACTGATTGATCATGACTTTTCTTCAAAACCATGTTTTGAAGAAAAAGTCATCTTTTCGTCTTTTGAAATAATTGCCATGTATATTTTCAAGGTTTTTAGGTTGAAACTGTTCAAATGCAGCCTCTGGTAAAAGTAAAAGTGCCAAAGTTCTGCAAAAATTATGAAAGTGGGTTTCATGAGCTAAAATCTCAAAGGCTCTTTTTTTATAAGCAATTCCTTCATTTGAAAAGATCATTTGTAAAAGAGAAGAAAGGCAGGAAATCAAGTGAGAAATTGGGCGAAAAACGCATTAAGTTGCTAGACACGGTGCACTGGGCAGGAGGCGCGGGGCATACAACCGGTGCGGCGCACTGGGCCTCAAAACTCAGTGCATTTTAACACGGGTGTGGTGCATCGGTGAGGTGCGACGCATTGGGCTGGCTTCACGGCGCATACAGACAGAAGGTTCAAAAATTGCTAGAACTTGCCAAAATTACTCAAATCGCCCAAAAATGCACGGATTTGTCACATAGAGAATCCATTATCATTTTCTATCCAAGTTGGGTGCTTACTTCATGTTGCTTATTTCATGGTGATTGGTTAAAGAAGTTGAACCCTATCATTTCAAGTTCCTCCAACAAAAATTGCTGCCTAGGGTTTTGATGACTATTTTTCCACCAAGTTTACTCCCTTATCCCTTTTTCATTGATTCCCTTATTCCTTAAGTTCCACTACCCCCTTAAATCACTAATCCCTTATCCTAAGTTCCCTTTCCCAAAATCCCAAATGCACCAAACCCTAGTCTCATACTTAAAATTCCCAAACCTTAATGGATGTCCAAAGAGCTTTATTTCACCATTCGATAGAGTGTACCATTTCTCAGGGATTTGTCATTATCATGTCAAGTTACACTGGGTCATTTTACACCTTGTTCACGCTTAAGTTCCGCCTAGGTAATGTTCATTTCCCACTCCTAGGGTTTTGAGGGTAATTTCTCTTGGATGGTCAAATCATCGGAAAAAATTGTATCTTGATGTTCATACACTTTCCCCTATCCTTAATGTACCTTATTAAACACTTCCCATTACTGAGATCCCCCAAATTCCTCATTTTCGCACAAACCCTAGTTTGTTGCTACAACTTGACAATTTTCAAGGCTAGGCATGTGATTTGCCTTTTTGGACCCCTTTCCCACACTCAATATTTGAAACTAAACTTTCCCCTGTGTCCTAACATCCATCCCTACTTCTCAAAATTTCAGCAAGAATTTAGAAGCCCCCTATCCCCTCCATTTCGCTTCATTTCAACAAATCCCTTGTTCCACACATCGGGGTAGGTTTTACTCAAATGATGTTTATGAGCAAGAAAAGATGAATTTGGGAAACCTGAGAGAGGTTTTTGTCCAAAATATGCCAAGGAAGAAAAACCTCCTTCAATTTTTATACAGGTGTCATGGTTTTAGAGAAATGTCAAAAATACAGTTGCCTCAGGAGAATTGATGCACCTTTGAAGTGACCTTGGGAAAATCAAGTTTTCTCCTAGCTTGGTTTTCCAAATGACCTTCTTGATGAGTCAAAGGATAGCTAGACACAAATATATTTCCAATGAACTATCATGAGCTCAATTTGGATTTGAGTAACACCTTCACAACTTGACTGCAATAGCACTCCGCCTTGAGGCAGCCTCATTTGACACATTTTGACTAGTCTTGGGAGATTTGACATTTTATAGAGTAAGTTAACTGCAAATTGAAAAATTCAGGATGGGTTAGAAAATAGACTGTATAAAATTCCAACGAGCTATCCCACACCCAATTTGGACCATGGGAAGGTCGTCAAAACTGGTCTTGAAAAAGGCGTTACGCACAGAAATTTTTAACACAGGGTTTTTTCTCCCTATGCGTCATGCCACGTGGCGCTCGCTTTTGCTAGAGGGCTCCAAATCAAAAAAACTTTGAATTTCTGGATTTTTCATGATATATTTTGGTTTCTTGTGCATGGCCAAGAAATTTGGACAGGTTTTGAGCCCTCAAGAGGTCAAAAACACTCAAAAAATGACCTCACTGCCCCTATTTTCACATACAGGAAGCAATCTTGGGAGATTGAAGTTTTGGATGGGAAAATGACATCAAAATTCAGAAATTCCACTTGGGTTGGAAATTCAATAGGTAGGTATTTCCAAAAATCTATCTTGGGCTCAATTTTGACTTCAGGAAGTCCCTTAAAATAAGCTCCAAAGTGGCGCGATGCATAGAGAATCAGGCGCGGCGCATAGAGGATTTTTGCCTATTTTTCATTGTTCAGCTCAGCAGTTCGCCCAGTTATGACCAGTTTTGTTTCTTGATGTTACTACTGACCTTTCATGATGTAATTTTATGAATATGATGTAATACTGGCACATTTTTACTTGTTCTAGGGGATTCATTCACTAAAAAGTGAAAATTAAATGAATGAATCAGTTTCCTAGCATATAGGGGTAAGTTGCTTGACTGCCTAGATTTCAGTTCCTTATTTAGAATTGGTTCAAACAACTCCTAGAATGATGAGCTCGACCCCTAGATGCATGGGAAGGAGTTAGGCTTTTCTATCTCATGTAATTTCTCATTCATTTTCAGGGTTGGATACTTGGGATTGCTTGGCACCTTATTGTACATTTTATTTCTACAGTTTTGGCTAAGGAAAGACCAGGGTTTTGTAGCACTTGTTGGGATCCTTGTGGCTCTATGTTTTTATGGTGTTTTTCTTCATGAAATTTTAAGTTCATTTATGTTTCATGTATGCCATTTCCATTCTCTTTGCTTCTGAATTAAACAAGTTAAGTGACAAAGCTAGAATCCATGAGTTTGTTGTGCTATGTCTGTAGTTTTGTTTAATTCTCAATGTTTTCTTCAGTTTGAGGAGGATTCTTGATACTCTCACACCCTCTTCAGCTTCTCAACAGTCTTTGCCATCCATTCATTTAATATAAAGTATCAAAAATACTACTTACCTCGCCCCAACAAGAACTCTGCAAAAATTTGGCCTCATCCCTGGACCCAAATTTGCCTTTCCCTTTTTTCCAACAAAACATTCAAAAACTCTAATTAAAACCTTGCACTTCATACCTAGCTTAAGATCAGTTGTTAAATCAGTCATCTCAAGCCCCATCAATTATCTTTCGTTGAGATTGACTCGAAGAGAGCCCTCTCCTATCCTTGTAGGGCTAGCTACGAGGCTGAGCGTGGTTTGATGTGGACCTAGAACCTTGTCTTTTCAGCCTGAGGCAAATATAGGCTCTAACATAGTAACAAACATACCGGGGAAGAAAATGGTTTGCTTGTTAGTGTTATTTGATTTATAAGCTATAGACAGATCCTGAAGTTATGCCAGGTAGCCTTTGAAACTCTTTTTCTTTGCATTATCGCAAGTAGATAAACGCTGCTTCAGTCAATCTCCAGTCTAGCCTGTGAACGTGACACTTGACTTGTAGATTATCTTGCCCCAGTACATGTATCAAGTTCAGATCTGATGGTTGATGGTGGACAACAATTATACATAAGAAGGCTGAAATCATTCACCTGGTGACTCCATTCACTGGAAAATCCAGAAATCAATGCTTCATGGTGACTACACTGCAGGAAGATTAGTAGCTTTAAGATTTTCAAGATGGAACGGGTTGCAAGAAGATATGCTCCCATGAGCCAAGATCACATTCCAGGTTTTCCAAATAAAATTCCCAGGGCAGATTGGCAAAAGAATTTTCCTATGTTTAAAGATGATGATAGGAAGGATGCTGCCTTACATATGGTTAGATTTCGCATACATATTCACAAGTTGAAGGTTGATTTTCCTGAAGATTGCTTGATGAATATATTCATGGCCACTCTAGAAGGTGAAGCCCAATCTTGGTATGAAAGTTTACCTCCTTCTTGTATTTAATGTTTGAAGAATTTTGATGCCATGTTATTTGAAAGGTATAAAGAATCTTATCCATCATTAAATTTAGTTCACAACTGTTGCAAACATGCTTATAGTTTTATTGAAAGTCTTGAGAAATGTTATGAAGATGATGACTTCGTGGATGATGAGATCATGAAAGCCTTGTACAAAAATCGATTTCAGCAGCATAAGGGGAACTTAGAAGATATTTATCAAGATGCTCAGGAAAATTTGCAGCAGGATCAAGATCTTAGTACAATGGAAAATGGTGAAAAAGAAGGTTTTATTTCAGACCTGTCCATTGAAGAAGACAACATGCAGGAAAGTCAAGTTTCAATTTTAGAATGTGATAAAGTCGAGTCGGCTATTTCAGATCTAGATTCAGATCGTGATGACGAAGACTATCTTGTTTTCAACCCCATGAAGGAGAGCTATGTTGTTGATATCATCTGGAATGAAGAAGACAAAGTTACTGACCCAAGCCTTCAGGAGGAGGTAATCTAGTCAGTTCATGAAAAACAGAATGAGATCATTATTCGAGTAAGTGATAAATCTTCTTTCAATAATTCAGTGATAAATGCTAATGTGATTTCCATGTCATAAGAAGACAAAAATCACTTGAGAAAAACAAAACATAAAGTATTATCTCCTCTGTCTGAAGATGAGATAGATCAACTCTTCAAAGGTCAGGTTACAACCAAAGCTAATGCAGGTCTGCAGTGTGCACATGGTCAAGAAAGTCTTGGTGAAACTTCTTCCTCTTTTGAAAATAATGATAGTCTTGAAATTAGCTTTATTGATCAGCAAGCAGATAATATTTTCTTTCATGAAGATGATAAGGCTGTCATGTTTGATGATCTTGAAGATTGTTTTATGTTTAAGAATGACCTAGACCATGAAGTTGAGGAATATGAGCTTGAGAGAGACAATATGCTAGGATTTCTCATGGTCAAGGATCCTATAGCTAATACTCAGATGGCAGAAGCACATACCTCTCTGTGCATTCCTATCCCTCGGAAATCAATTGTTCTTTGAGATCAAAATGGAGGGAGTACTTGTATTTTTGCAGCTGGATCTCAAGATAATCCAGTGCTTCAAGATTTTCAAGATCCCTTAGGCATTCTTCTGCAAGCATTGGAAAAGATAAATATTGCCTGGTTCATTATCATAAGCTTTGGTTTCAGTGGTTATTTTGAGTTGCCTACAGGTTCATCATTCTGCCTGCTCGAGAAAAGTGAGAGTAGAAATTTGGTATGTAGCCATCTGTTGGATTGGTTACATTTGAAAGCTCATTAGACATGATTGTACATATTTCATTAGTATGCAGGTAGTTGTCGTCATGATTTGAGGCCCTCAAATCTCGATGGATTGCTGCCCTTTGAAAGCTTTGTAAGTACTTGTTTCAGTTAATTCAGTCTTGAGTCATTTTTTGTTTCAGTCAGTTTCAAGATATTTTCAGTTGAGTGTCCAGTTTCAGCTTTTGAGAGTCTTGTTTCAGTTTTGCATTAGTTCAAGTATGAGTCTGGAGTCGAATTTATTGATTTTTGGGTGTTTTGAAGTTATTGACTCCATTTCCCAATCGATAAGGCACTGGTCTGCTCTCCCAAAGCTCTATGGTTCTTGGCACCTCCAAGGAGCTACCATCCCCATTCGAGCCAATGTTAGAGTGGGTCTTTATATCCCTCTGTCAGAGATCAAACTCTTTTTGCATTTCATTTTTAGGTGTCTTCGTCGTTTCACTCAGTTGCATTTCGCTAGGGGTATGCCATAATCTGACGGAAGGGTCTTGTCATTATTTACCCCTCATGCCTTATCCATGTTGGCTCAGGTCTATTCATCAAAATCCAGTTTTAAAGTCACTTATAGTCCTGTTTTAGTATCTTGATCAGCAAGAGTCATTTCAGTCATCAGGTCTAGGGTTTCAAAAATTTGGTTTTCAAAAGTGTCCAATAATGCCAGCAGGCCAGAGGGAGGTTCAAAATATGTTTTCATTTCGAAAATTTCATTGTCATACTGATTGATCATGACTTTTCTTCAAAACCCTATTTTGAAGAAAAAGTCGTCTTTTTGTCTTTTGAAATAATTTCCATGTATATTTTCAAGGTTTTTCGGTTGAAATTGTTCAAATGCAGCCTCTGGTCATTTTTTGCCGAAATCTAATGCCATCCATCCCTACATAATAGACAAAGAGATTCATCATCAGTTCAACAAATCAAATGGAAACAAAATCAAAGTTTGATTAAAAGGTGAAAGTACCAAAGTTCTGCAAACATTATGAAAGTGGGTTTCATGAGCTAAAATCTCAAAGGCTCTTTGTTTATAAGCAATTCCTTCATATGAAAAGATTGTTTGTAAAAGAGAAGAAAGGCAGGGCAATCAAGTGAGAAATTGGGCGAAAAACGCATTAAGTTGTTAGGCGCAGCGCATTGGGCAGGAGGCGCATTGGATACAGCCGGTGCGGCACACTGGGCCTCAATACTCAGTGCATTTTAACATGGGCATGGCGCATCAGTGAGGCATGGCGCATTGGGCTAGCCGCGCGGCGCATACAGACAGAAGGTTCAAAAATTGCTAGAACTTGCCGAAATCGCTCAAATCGCCCAAAAATGCACAGATTTGTGAGGTAGAGCCTCCATTATCATTTTCTATGCAATTTGGGTGCTTACTTCATGTTGCTTGTTTCATGGTGATTGCTTAAAGAAGTTGAACCCTATCATTTCAAGTTCCTCCAACAACAATTGTTGCCTAGGGTTTTGATGACTATTTTTCTGCCAAGTTTACTCCCTTATTCCTTTTTCATTGATTCCTTTATTCCTTAAGTTCCACTACCGCCTTAAATCACTAATCCCTTATCCTAAGTTCCCTTTCCCAAAATCCCAAATGCACCAAACCCTAGTCTCATACTTAAAATTTCCAAATTCTAATGGCTATCCCAAGAGCTTCATGTCACCATTCGACAGAGTGTACCATTTTCCAGGGGGTTTTCATCATCATGTCAAGTTAAACTGTGTCATTTTACACCTTGTTCATGCTGCAGTTGCACCTAGGTAAGGTTCATTTCCCTCTCCTAGGGTTTTGAGGGTAATTTCTATTGGATGGCCAAATCATCAGCAAAACTTATATCCTGACGTTCATACACCTTCCCCTATCCTTAGTGTACCTTATTAAACACTTCCCATCACTGAGATCCCCCAAATTCCTCATTTTCGCACAAACCCTAGTTTCTTGCTACAACTTGACAATTTTCAAGGCTAGGTCTGTGCTTTGCCTTCTTGGACTGCTTCCCCTCACTCAATATTTGAAATTATACTTCCCCCTATGTCTTAAAATCCTTACCTACTTCTCAAAATTTCCTCAAGAATTTAGAAGCCCCCTATCCCCTTCATTTTGCTTCATTTCAACAACTCCCCTGTTACACACATCGGGGTAGGATTTACTCAAATGATGTTTTTGAGCAAGAAAAGATGTATTCTGGAAAGCCGAGAGAGGTTTTTATCCAAAATATTCCAAATAAGAAAAACCTCCTTCACTGTTTACACAAGTGTCATTTTTTTATAGAAATGCCAAAACTATCGTTGCCTCAGAAGAATTGATACACCTCTGAAGTGACCTTGGGAAAATCAAGTTTTCGCCTAGCTTGGTTGGCCAAATGACTCTCTTGATGAGACAAAGGATAACTAGACACAAATATATTTCCAATGAACTATCATGAGCTCAATTTGGATTTGCAGAAAACCTTCAAAAGTTGACTGCAACAGCACTCTGCCTTGAGGCAGCCTCATTTGGCACATTTTGACTAGTCTTGGGAGATTTGACTTTTGATAGAGTAAATGAACTCTAAATTGAAGCATTCAAGTCGGGTTGGAAATTAGACTCAATAATATTTCCAATGAGCTATCCCACGGCCAATTTGGACCATTGGAAGGTCTTCAAAACTGGTTTGCAAAAAGGCGCTATGCATAGAAAATTTTAACACAGGGTTTTGTCTCCCTATGCGCGGCGCCACGTGGCACTCGCTTTTGCTAGAGGGCTCCAAATCCAAAAAACTTTGCATTTATTGATTTTTCATTATAAATTAAGGTTTCTTGTTCATTTCCAAGAAATTTAGACAAGTTTTGAGCCGTCAAGAGGTCAAAAACACTCAAAAAATGACCTCATTGCCCCTATTTTGACATACAGGAAGCAATCTTGGGAGATTGAAATTTTGGAGGGGAAAATGACATCCAAATTCAAAAATTCCACTTCGGTTAGAAAGAAGACAGACGAGGCTTTCCAAAAAGATATCTTGGGATCAATTTGGACTTCGGGAAGTGACTCAAAATCAGCTCGAAAGTGGCGCAACACATAGAGAATCAGACGCGACACATAGAGGATGTTTGCCTATTTTTCACTGTTCAGCTCAGCAATTTGCCCAATTTTTACCAGTTTTGTTTCTTGATGTTACTCTTGACCTTTCATGATGTAATTTGACGAATATGATGTAATATTGGCACAATTTTACTTGTTCTAGGGGATTCATTCACTAAAAAGTGAAAATTAAATGAATGAATCAGTTTCCTAGCATATAGGGGTAAGTTGTTTGACTACCTAGATTTCAGTTCCTTATTTAGAATTGGTTCAAACAGTTCCTAGAATGATTATATCGACATCTAGAGGCATGGGAAGGAGTTAGGCTTGTCTATATCATGTAATTTCTTAGTCATTTTCAGGGTTGGATACTTGGGATTGCTTGGCACCCTATTGTACATTTCATTTCTGCAATTTTGGCTAAGGAAAGACCAGGTTTTTGCAGCACTTGTTGGGATCCTTGTGGCTCTATGTTTTGATGGTGTTTTTATTCATGCAATAGTAAGTTCATTGATGTTTCATGTATGCCATTTCCCTTTTCTTTGCTTCTAAATTAAAAAAGTTAAGTGATAAAGGTAGAATCCATGAGTTTGTTGTGCTCTGCCTGTAGTTTTGCTTAATTCTCAATTTTTTCTTCAGTTTGAGGAGGATTCTTGATACCCTCACACAATCTTCAGCTTCTCAGTGGTCTTTTCCATCCATTCATTTAATCTAAATCATAAAAAATACTGCCTACCTCGCCCCAACCAGAAATCTGCAAAAATTTGGCCTCATCCCCGGACCGAAATTTGCCTTTCCCTTTTTTCCAACAAAACCCTCAAAAACTCTAATTAAAACCTTGCACTTCATACCTAGCCTAAGATTAGTTTTTAAATTAGTCATCTCAAGCCCCATCGATTATCTTTCGCTGAGACTGACCCAGAGAGAGCCCTCTCCTGTCCTCGTAGGGCTAGCTACGAGGCTGAGCGTGGTTTGATGTGGACCTAGAACCTTGTCTTTTCAGCCTGAGACAAATCTAGGCTCTAACACAACACTAGTATGGTGGGAAGCCAAGACACAAGAAGAGATAAAAAAAATGGTAAGATGTCCAATTCTTGGTCTGATTTCATTGTTGCAATTAAAAGATAGTTTTACCCTTTAGCATATATGTAGAAAGCCATCATGAATTGGCAGAACTTTAGACAACTTAAAGGTCAAAATTTGCAAGATTACACCCAAGAATTTAGAAGAAGGTCTCTAATGTTAGGTGTAGATTTGCAATCACAAGACACGTTGCTGAAGTATATAGGGGGTTTATAGAGTTACCTTAGGCACACTATCTCTATGTTTAATCTGAATAATCTAGATGAGATTTTTGTGCAAGCCACTCATCTTGAGGCAAGAGGGAAAAATATTCTAGAAGAGGGTAGTAAAAAACCATTTAAAGGTAAAGGAAAAGAAAAGGGGTTCAAAGGGAAAGGAAAGAAAAATTCATCCATTAAGAAGGAGAGAAAATAACATGCAAGCATTGTTCCAAAGAGGGTGACGATGAAGCTCATTGTTGGAAGCTTCATCCTGAGATGAAACCAAAGAAATTCAACAAGGGAAAATGAAAGGAAATTCCAGCCACTCAACAGGATTTGGGATCCAATTCGGGTGATGAAATTAGAATTACATCCATGGGTATGAAAGGAAAAGAATCCATTACTAGCACTAGTACTTCAAATTTACAGAATGAAACTCCAAGTGAAAAGAAGAGAATAAAAGTTTTTCACATAAGGGTAGTCTCAAAACATAGCAAAATTGATACTCTTTTTTGTAGTGGCTCTCAAGCCAATCTCATCTCTAAAAACATTGTCAAAAGTTTAAACTTGGAAACCATTTCGCATCACAAGCCATATCCATTAGGATGGGTTTGTGACAATGCACAATTGCAAGTAACCAGAAAACGTAGACTTAAATTTTCCATTACTGCAAATTTCATAGATGAAGTGGAACTTGATGTTGTGCCATTAGACATATGTGGTATAGTTTTGGGCAACCTGTATCTCTATGATAGAAAATTTGTCTTCCATAGACATGAAAAGAGATACCATTTGTTCAAATATGGAGTAGAATACATTGTAAGACCCCATAGCAAGAAACTAAATCTTTCACTTGTTAATGTTGGCATTATGATACAAGTGTTGTCCTTGCTGGAAACTCACTCACAGGTCAGTTCAGATTTGATGAAAGGCAGCTCACAAAGTAACAAATCAATTCAGAGGTAACAAGGCATCGGTACAGTAGAATAGGAAGTTGGAACAAAATTCTACTAATTAGAATCAAGAAGTTTAAGGAAAATGATGTTTTCAGATAGTTTAAGTTGTATACACAAGTTCACCTTATCCAAGAAGCGTATACGCGCTAGTTCACATAACAAAAAGGGCGTATATGTATGCACGCATTTTCACGAAAGGAAAAGCATGTATGGGATGGAAAATCAAGGAAATACAATATTAAAGAATACCAAAGGGGAATACCATGGTATTAGCCCACAATATTGAGCAGACTAATGGTTATTTGATCCTATCTAAGAACACCATAGGTTCTAAGTGTTGTTTTGGTCCGAGTTATCGAAAAAGGCTAAAACTATATAAGGAGGAGAAGATCAAAGGGATAAGTGTACAAGTACTGAATATCTTATGAAGTGTTACATCAAAAGAAAATATGCATGTTATGGGTTTCTGATGATTTGCTTGATCTGCACTAAGTATGCACGAGTGTTTTGATGATGGATAAAATCTAATGATGGATCAGGATCATAATGACTTATCATTATGTGATCTGATAATTGATAGGCTAGATTTGAATGCTAATGAATTTTTTATCCTTTATATGTCATGATCTGGGTATGTATGATGTCTAGAATGGCTGCAAAGTTATAAGTAAGTGATTGTAGATATATACTTTGTTTCACCTTGGTGAAGGCGCGTATACACATTGGTTCGACATTTCCAAGTAGTGTATGCAAAAGAAAAGCTTGTTGTTCAGAGATGACTAATCTATTTGATCAGTGTTGTTGTTTTACTGTTGTTTGTCAATGATTTCTTCATTATATCTGAAAGTAAAATTGATTGTATAAGGAGATTGAGTTTGGTTGATTGAATTATTGATTAAGAAGGGTGATTCTTGCTACTATCTGTTTAGAACTTTGTAAATTGACAATAGATCTTCAGAATGTCACTGATTGGTATAGTTTGTGGTTCAAAAGTTTTTATGACTAAATAATTTTGGAGGTATACACTGGTTTTGTTAAAGGAAGTAGCATATACACGCAGGTTGGCTTCATTGAAGTAGCGTATACATTCTGACACATGATTTTTGAGGTTACAGTTGGTTCTGGTTGTTGATGCAGTGTTCTGGGTTCAGATCTGTGTACTGGTTACAGTGATCTATCTATTCCAGTTGATTGGTTGAATTTTGATTAAGGTTTGAATGAATGGTTGATTCAGTTGTGTCAGAGGTTCAATGATTGTTTGATTCAGTGTGTCATAGGTTTCAGTGATTGATTTATTTAGTTATGGTTGATTCAAAGATTGATGATTGGGTTTTAGTTATATCAGAGATTTATGATTGAGTTTCAGTGATTGGTACATGTAGATGCATTTGATGGTTGTATTACAGTGACGATTCATTTTGAGCTTCAATGTTACTGATGGGTCCAATGTCAAAATTTTATGAAATGTGGCCTTCATATTGTGTTTTTGTGTACTAGGAGTATCCAATATGAAAATTTATGAAATGTGGTCCCTAGAGGATACTGAGGGTTGGAGCCTTCAGTGAGGAAGTCAAAGCTTCCCACCAGTAGTGGTTTGTGATTAGTTTAGGGGGTTGGAGCTTCCTTCTAGTAATAGCTGGAGAATGAGTGAGGGTTGGATCCTTCTGTAGGCCGACACCTACGTAGTAGTAAACATATAAGCTAGTACAAGAGCTAGCGGGTTGTATCTCCATTGCAATAGAAGATGGAGAATGAAAGAAGGTTGTAGCCTTCTTGAGGTGGGTGCCTGTGTACTGGTACAAGTCTGCACTAGTACAAGATTGTAAAGAGATTATTATTTATGTTAAAGAAGACAGAGATAACAGTAGCAGGTTGTTTTTCTCCCACATTGGGTTTCCACCTTAAATCATGGTGTTCATGTGTGTTGCTTATATGTGATGGTTTATTCTATTATTACTGCACATGGTCACTGTTTAATGTTTAATAAAGTACAGATTCACTTATTAAAGATCAACATATGATGAATTAAATGAATCATAAGTTCACTGGATATACGTTGGTTGCCTTAAGAACAGTTGCGTGCACACACAAGTTCCCTTCATTGAAGTAGCGTATATAAATCTGATTATGAAAATAAAAAAGTTATTCATTTGTAAATATTGATTCAACCCCCCCCCCCCCCCCCCTCCTTCTCATTATTATTTCCAACAATTGGTATCAGAGCGTATCCTTTGGAAGAAGCTTGATTGCTTGAAGGAGATCCGTAGTAACATTGGGAAAGAAGCAAAGAAGAAAGCACCTCAAAAGAAGAAGACATCTAAAAGGAACTGTGACAGTGGGAGAGACGATTGGACATTATGTGGAAGAAACTCTTCATATTCGAAATCAACTCAGAATGAAGATGAAAAAGAAAAAGAATTATCAGGTAGTAATTTGTTTTCCTCTGGTGATACATTTCTCTGTTCATTTGAAGATAATGAATGTGATAGCGAAACAGCTGAATTTTCTATTATGGGTGAAAGAGAAAGAAATCAAATAGAGGAAGAATTTAAAAATCTCACAGACACAATTAGAGATCAAAAAGATCTAATCGACAAAAGGGAATTTACCTACAAAGAAGATCTTACTAGGTTAAATGCTCACTTGGAGGAAGGAAACAAAGTAAGGAAGTAGTACAAGGAAAAGGAATATCAATGTCAAAGGCTACAGGATGAAGTGACATCATTGAGAAATGTGTTGGGTGTGGAACCTCATTATCTTATTTATTCAAAGGTATCATTGCATTGTACCCCAGTTCGTAATGTGGCGACAACACCGCTCGTAATATTTGCGCTGCAAGTGGGGTCCAAGGGGGGTGGCTACGATCCTTAGGAGCTCGCCCCTAGCAGGGGATTGGGGGCAATGCCCCCGAAGCTAAAAATAGATATAAAAATTCCTTGTAAAATGTTGTAACTTTGAATTCAATCTGGGTCATTCATTAGGCGGAGATTTGATGGTAGAAGTTATGTTTAATTTAGGTTTTTTTCCCTAGAAGGAAACCCCTCACTATATAAGAGGGAATTGTATTACGTCTATGTATATTTGTATTCTGAGTGAGGAAGAGAAAGGAGATTGTGTGAGAGTGAAGAAGGAATTACAACGGATTTGTTGTAGGTTGTATCTCTTCAGTTTGTTGGATAATATAAAAGGAAGAACTGTCTATTTCTCCATGGACATAGCCCAAATTGGGTGAACCACGTATATTTGTGTCTCTCTTGTTTTATGTGCTTTCTGTGTTTATATTTCTGCAATATATTTTATGTGTTCCATTTCTCTATAATATATCATTTTCTAACAACTAGTACTAGAGCCGAAGGTCTATTTGGGTGATAAACTCGCAGGAGAGAAGGGTTCCTGGTTCGACTGGGAGCAATGGCGAAAGATGGTAGGTATAGGGTCAGAAAATTTAATGCCCAAAACTAACAACCTTGGAAGATGCATATGGAAACTTATTTGTATTAGAAAGATCTGTACCTACCATTGAGCGGAAAGACAATGAAACCGGCGAGTATGACAAACACAGAATAAGATATTCTCGACAGAAAGGCACTTGGAATAATACAATTATGCCTATCGGCTTTGGTAGCCTTTAATATTTCAAAGGAAAAGGAAACAAAGGGCTTAATGTCGACATTGGCCAAAATATATGAAAAACCCTCAACCTTGGTGGCCAGGGTGCAAGCGTGATTGATAAACGCTTAAATCTTGTAACAATCTCCTCTAATTCTAGTGGAATTCCTTCTTCCTTATCAGATGGAGTATAAATCGTCTATTTAAGAACTCACTGCATTATGAACCTTTCCTTTATAACCGCAATAACCAGTCCTTTTCATTAATCACACAAAACCTTCGTTAGCATGTAGATATCATGCCCAAATGGTAACTGGGCACAATTTCATATTAGTGGGGAATAACACTACCGCGTATCGCACTTCGGCAATCACAATAGACCGTGCTTCTACCTTTGAACTTCTCCAATGCGATAATAACCAATGATGCAATATATCGTAGTGATCATTTATCGCATAGTCACAATTGCAACTTCCATATGCCTAAACTCCTCTTTTCAAGAGATGCGATTACACTTAAACCACACCGATCCAACAGTTGCGGTTAATCACGATCTAACGGTTGCGATTAAATAACACATTGGCCCATCACCATATTGCAAGTCGCAATTCCACAAGCCAGGCTCCTTCTGCTTCAAACCTTCGATCCGATATTGCCTTATGGACTCAATAAGGTTATATTCCATCGTTGATAGAATTTCAGGTCCGGATTTTAGATCCGGTTCTGTGTTATGTGACGATTTCCAATAGAAACTGGATTTATGCTTGCAGGACTTAACCAGTTTATAAATTGAAAACACAGGCCAAGCTGATATCAATTAACCTTAAATCTCTGCTTGTGGACCTCCATTAATGCATTGGATGAAAACCAGGCCAATCGCGTTGTTAACAAAGACTTATGGAAACAAAAATGAAATATTCCAGGTCTGACAAAACACTAAAATTTAAAGACAAACTGTATTTAAACGATGCATAGGAATATTTCGGAGGTTGCAGTCCCTTCGGGATTGACCAATACACAAAGATATATTTCTTCTTTCGTTAATCAAAACAATTCAAATCTAATCGGTCAAAATCCTCGTTTCATCATTCGAAACTTACATTAATACACTCCACTCTAACTATCAGATGCTTAAACATTGGATCGAATCTCCCTATTTTAGACAAAAACAAATCTGAGCAATTTCCTCTTCAAAGTTCTCAACTAAATCAAAAATATTCTAATTAAATTACATAATCATTCAATCCTAAATTCTAGCTCAAAATCCCAATTAGAAATCTAGTAAATTGATGGTTAAAGGATCCCATTCCTTTGCTTGTAGTTTGTTTTTGTATTTTTGGAATAAGTTTGAAGACTTTTTCCTCCAAGCCTCATGCTCCTGCTTCAGGCTCCCGAGGACAACATTCTCCATGGGCTCCTGTCCATGAGCTCTTCTACAGAACTGCCCAAATTTTGTAGCATGGCATCTGTCATCCAGGTAGCTTTAGCAATTGGTTGTTCCTTCCATTTGACCAAATACTGAAAGTACTCTTGTCCTCTAGTCTTCTTCAACAATTTCTTGTCCAATATCCTCTCTGGTTCCAATTTCTTTGCTATAGGTAATTGTTTTACCCAACCATCCTCTTGTTGATCTTGATCCTCTGTTGTGTCTGCTGCCTGTTCCTTTTCATACTTGTATAAGTCATCAACATTAAATATTGGAGATATTCCAATATCAGGGGGTATTTCAATTTCATATGCATTTGCAGAAAATTATCTCAAGACTTTACATGGCCCAATTTTCTTAAACTTCAATTTTTTATACTCCCTTTTTGGAATTCTTTCCTTCCTCAGGTGTGCTAAAACCATGTCACCAACTTCAAAATTAATTTGTCTTCTCTTCAAATCTTCTCTGCCTTGTATTTGATGTTGCTGCCCTATAGTTGTTGCTTTACCTGCTCATGTACTGCTTGAACTTCTGTAGCAAAATATTCTCCTTTCGCACTTCTCCTCTCAGCTTGTCCCAAATTTCTCAACTCAGTCACTCCTCTTGGGTGCATTCCATAATTTATATGGAATTGACTCTGCCCTATACTCCTATTAGAAGAATCATTATACACATATTTTGCCTGTGCCAACATTTGATCCCGCTATTTTGGATGGCCACCTGCAAGACTTCTCAAAAGATTACCTAAGCTTCTATTCACAACTTCAGTTTTTCCATCTCTCTGAGGATGATAATCATAACTGAAACTCAATTTGGTTTCAAGTTTCTTCCATAATGTCCTCCAGAAATGTCCGACAAATCTAATGTCTCTATTTGAAACAATCTTCCTAGGCAACCCATGTAATATTATAATCTCCTTAAAAAACAGATTAGCAATATCAATAGCATCACTGGTTTTATAACATGGAATAAAATGTGCCATTTTTGAAAATCTATCAAATACTACATAAATTGAATCATTTCCTCTTTGAGTTTTTGGTAAACACAAAACAAAGTCCATATTTACCATATCCCAAGACCTATCTGGAATTGGTAATGGAACATATAACGCTCTGTTTTGGCTTCTTCCCTTTGCATATTGACACACTTTGCAACAAAAATAAAACCTGCTCAACTGTTCATAAGTCTTCTCTGCACCTAAATTCCCTCCAAGTCCTCCACTATGTTTTTCCTTGATCAAATTCTCCCTCATGGAACAACTTGGTATGCACAGTTGATTCCTTTTATACAACAGTCCCCCTTGTAGGAAATAATCCAGCCACTTTCTTCTGTCTAACAAAACAGGATTCTTGCAAGCTTCAAATGCCTCATTAAAATCTATATCATTCTGATATAACTCTTTAAGAAAATCAAAACCCAACACTTGAAATTGACTTTCTTGAGTTAAAAAGCTTTTGCTACTTAAGGCATATGCTACTTTGTTTGACTGACCAATTATATGTTTTAATACAAAATTAAAACTTTGCAGGTATTCCACCCATTTTGCGTGCTTCTGCTTAAGCTTTGGTTGCTGCATAATGTACTGTAATGCATGGTTATCCGAATACAGTATGAACTCTTTGGACATCAAGTAATGTCTCCACTTATTCAAAGACATTACTACTGCATACAAATCTTTGTCATAAAAATAATATTTCTTCTTCGTCTCATTTAGCTTTTCACTAAAATAAGCTACAAGCATGTCCTCTTGACTCAAAACAGTTCCAATGGCTTCTCTGCTAGCATCACACTTCACTTGAAAAGGTTTATTAAAAGTAGGAAAAATTAAAATAGGTTTCTCAGTAATCTTTCTTTTCAACAGCTGGAAGTTCTTTTCTGCTTCAGCAGTCCATCTAAATGGTTGTCTATCTTTATTTATTGTGTCTATAATTGGCACATTAATCTTACTAAAGTTTCTTATGAATTTCTTGTAGAAACTAGCAAGACCATGAAATATTCTTACCTAAAAGACACTCTTTTGAGAAGGCCACTCCATGATAGCCTTGATCTTCTCTGGATCCATTTTTAATCCTTCAACAGAAACAACAAAACCCAAATACACCAACTCCTCCTTCATGAATGAACATTTCTTTAAATTTAATGGTAATTTCTCTTGTTGTAGCCTCCATAAGACATAATGCAGACGTCTCACATGCTCCTCCCTGGATCTGTTGTATACTAATATATTGTCCAGATATACTATTACAAACTTACCAATAAATTCCTTTAAAACTTCATTCATAAGTCTCATAAATGTACTAGGTGCATTTGCCAATTCAAAAGACATTACCATCCACTCAAATAATCCTTCATTGGTTTTGAAAGCAGTTTTCCACTCATCTCCCTCTCTAATTTTGATTTGATGATAACGACTTTTTAAATCTAACTTTGTAAAATATCTAGCCCCACTCAAAAATTCCATCAAATCTTCAATTCTAGGTAAAGGAAATCTGCATCTGATTGTTATCTTATTGATTGCTCTTGAATCAGCGCACATTCTCTAGCCTCCATCTTTCTTTGGGCTCAACACTGTTGGCACTACGCAAGGACTCAAACACTCTCTAACCAGTCCCTTGTCTAGAAATTCATGAACCTATTTCCTAATCTCTTCATTCTCTGTGGGAGTCATCCTGTAAGCTGCTTTATTAGGTAGATTTGCTCCTGGAATCAAATCTATGTGATGACTGATTTTTCTAATAGGTGGTAACTCATCAGGCAAATCATCTACAATGATATCATAGTATTTATCCAACATCTCTTGAATTTCAATTTTTAAATCCGAATCTTTTGTGGAAGTAATTATTATCTTGGGTTTCCAAACCAATGAATAACTTACCTCATCTTCCTCCATCTGCTGTAAGTACTCCTTTCCACTCAGAAAAAGGGCTTTTGAATAAGGTTTCTTTGATGTATCCTCTTCCTCTAGTGGCAACAATGTATGATTGACACCATCTTTGTTGAATTTGTATGGATTCTTATTTCCATCGTGCATAGCTGCCCTGTCATACTTCCATAGTCTACCCAGCAGTATATGACACACATCCACAGGCATCACATCGCACACGATTTTGTCTCTATATTTTCCCAAATGCAACTCTACTTCACATTGTTCCTTCACCATCAACTGATGTCCCTTTTGAAGCCATGACACCTTATAAGGTGTTGGATGTTTCTTTGTTTTCAACTTCAATTTCTCCACCACTTTTATGAAGACCAAGTTGTTTGTACTACCACCATCTATTATCATCTAACAACACTTCCCTTGAACTTTGCACATAGTCCTGAACAAGGTTTTCCTTTGTGCTAGTTCAAAAATTTCCTTATCTCGTTTCAACAAAACTTTGTTGACTACCAAAGATTACCATTTCTCTGGTACATTCTCTTCATCAACTACCTTTGTTGCTTCCTCTTCAGTTTTTGCAACAATTGCATTCCTCTGATTCATTCCCACATTTTATGGGCACTCATAGGCTTTATGTCCCAGTTTGTTACATTTGTAACATATTACTTCTCTTCCTCTACCTCTGCCTCCTGTTCCTCTAGAAAAACTCCCTCTGCCACTTGCATCATCTCTTATGGATGCATGCTGACTTGAGCTGCTACTAGCTCCATCTCCAGGTGCTATAGATCTTCCTCTACCATCTTGTCTTGCCCTTCCTTGGAAAGTACCTCTATTTCTGGCAAACTACTTCCTTAAGATTGTTTCTTCAACCTTCAGTACCATCTGATAAGCCTCTTCTACTGTTTTAGGAGACAGTACACTTATCTCATCTTGAATGTCCATTCTAAGACCATTCACATATCTCGCAACCTTCTCATCTATATCTTGAATCTATCCTGCTCTTATGCTTACTTTATAGAATTCCTCTATGTATTATTTTACTGTCATAGACCTCTGTCTAAGATTATGCATCTGTCTAAATAATGTTTTTTGTTAGTCACTTGGTAGAAACTTACCTCTCAGTTTTTCCAGCATCCTGCTCTAATTCTTAATCGGCTGTTTGCTAAGTCTTCTCCTTTCTACCTATACTCCATCCCACCAAAGTGTTGCATGTCCTTTCAGTTTCGTGACAACAAACTTTGCCTTTTTGCCTTCATCTGTTTCTTCATAATCAAAGAATTTCTCCATATCATTTATCCAATCAATCAATTCCTCAAGGCTTAAGCTTCTTGTGTAGATCGAGACTTCTAGTATAGTCTTGGATGTTGATCTCAATACAGACTTAAAAAATCTCATCTAAGGAGTCACCTCTGCAGGTTCTTCATCTTCTGCAGCCCCAGCTTCAGGTTCACTGACATCTCGAGCATTTGTATCTCTTCCCATCTCCACAGCTTCCAATCTAGCTTGCATATGTTGCATAGCATCTAACACTTCAACATTTGCAATTGGTTGTCCTCTTCTTTGACCATCACCTCTTCCTCTAACTCTGAAATCCATGTTAGATTTCTTCTGCTGCTCTTTGAGATCTTACTCAATGTCAATAATATGCTCCGATACCACAAATGGTGGTCGGGGTGCAGGCGTGATTGATAAATGCTTAAATCCTGTAACAATCTCCTCTAATTCTGGTGGAATTCCTTCTTCCTTATCGGATGGAGTATCAACCATCTATTTAAGAACTGACTATTTTATGAACCTTTCCTTTATAGCCACAATAACCAGTCCTTTTCATTACTCACACAAACTTTCGTTATCGTGCAGATATCATACCCAAACGGTAACTAGGCACAATTTCATAATAGTGGGGAACAACACTATCGGCGTATCGCACTTCGGTAATCACAATAGACCGAGCTTCCACCTTTGAACTTCTTCGATGTGTTAATAACCAATGATGCGATATATCGCAGTGATCACTTATCGCATAGTCGCAATTGCAACTTCCATATGTCGTAACTCCTCTTTTTAAGCGATGTGATGACACTTAAACCCCGCTGATCCAACACTTACAGTTAATCGCGATCCGACGGTTGCGATTAAATCGCACATCGGCCCATCACCATATCACAAATCACAACTCCATGAGCCGGGATCCTTCCACTTCAAACCTTCGATCTAATATTGCCTAACGGACTTGATATGGTTATAGGCCACTGTTTCTAGAATTTGAGGTCCAGATTTTGGGTCTGGTTCTGTGTTATGCGACGATTTACAATAGAAACTAGATTTATGCTTATGAGACTTAATCGGTGGATAAATTGAAAACATAGGCCAATGCCAATATCAATTAACATTAAATCTTTCTTTGCGGACTTCCATTAATGCATTGGATGAAAACTAGGCCAATCACGCTGTTAACAAAGACTTATGGAAAAAAAATGCGAAATATGCCAGGTTTGACAAAACTTTGAAATTTAAAAACAAACTGTATTTAAACGATGCATAGGAAGATTTCGGAGGTCGCAGTCCCTCCGGGATTGACCAATACATAGAGATATATTTCTTCTTTCCTTAATCAAAACAATACAAATCCAATCGGTCAAAATCTTTGTTTCATCATTCGAAACTTACATTAATACACTCCACTCTAACTATCAGATCCTTCAACACTGGATCAAATCTACCTATTTTAGACAAAAATCAAATCTGAGCAATTTCCTCCTCCAAGTTTTCAACTAAATCAAAACTATTCTAATTAATTACAGAATCATTCAATCCTAAATTCTAGCTCAAAATCCTATCTAGAATGTTGGTAAGTTGATGGCTAAAGGATCCCACTCCTTTGCTTGTAGATTTTTTTTGTATTTTTGGAATACGTTTGAAGATTTTTTCCTCCAAGCCTCATGCTCTTGCATCAAGCCTCAAATAAGGCATTTCTTATGAAGCATTTATTTAATATTAAGATGTGTTATAGACAATTTTGTGCCTTACAGCAACAAGCATGAATTGTCAATAATCCAAGGGATCCAAAGTTCCCTAAACATGATGTTCCTACCCCTAGAGGAACAAGGTCAGCAAACCAACAGCTCTCAGATCAGTTCTCCACCTGAAAACACTCAAAAACAAGCAATCCTGAAATCAAAGCAGGTGCTCCACTAGGGTTCTGCGCTGAAACTTAGTTGCTCCATGGTGTACCTGCGTTGCAAAGCAAGTGGAACAAAGGCCACCTGCGCTGAGCGAGAAAGGACAAGTGGCACAGTGAGTCATTGCTTTGGAATCTTCCAAAAATGACACTTGGATCAGGTATTTCGCCTTGTGATGAGTCAGAGGCTTTGTTTCTCCAAGTGGAAGCAAGGTTCACCAAGTGGACTCAAGAACTGAAGATCAACTAAAGATTAACTGAAGAGAGAGAGGACACAAGGCAGCTACACATCAGTTGCAAGCTGACTCATCCTTTCTCAATTCATCTATATATTGAGCTCTCTCCTATGAGCTCAGGAGGCTGGAATTTTGTGCAAAGTAATGATATGCTGTTGGTTTCATCATTGAGTTATTGGGTGATTGTTTGAGAGAGGTGAAGAAGAGCAATTCTTTCTGCTGGGAGGTGTTGCTGGGTTGGAGCCTGCAATGGTTGTAATACTCTCAGAACCTTTATTTCTTCATTAATAAAAGCTATTGAGGTTCTTCTATGTGCTCTTGTTTCAATTATATATTGTGATGATTGCATGTTTGGTTTACACTAATCCATGAACCAGTTATGATTGCATGCCTCTTGTAGTTTCCTTCTTTGTTATTGTGCAGGATCTCATTGTAGCTGGGCGAGCAGAAGAACAAAGAGCTAGGAGCTAGCGGCAAAAGAGAAGAGTTTGGATTCGACATTAAGCGCAAGGCAACGGTTAGTGATTTCTCCATTCTCTTTTGCTTTCATAAAGAAGTAAACCTTGAGTAGTTTGTTTTACAGTTGTTGCTAAGGAATTGTCACCCTTAGAGTGGGATAGGGTCATCCGAGTCGGATACTTTTCCCTACAACAAACTGGCGACTCCACTAGGGATCGTATCCGTTTGATTGTGTTTGTAGTATTTTGCTATTCATTTCCTGAACGAAAGAGTACCAAATCGAAAAGCTTTTGACTATATCAAAAGCGAAGTAGAGGGCAGCTACTCTTGCTCATTTTCTGAGCAAATTCATGATTTGAAGAGCTGATCTACAAAGATCCTTGTAAGCTCTTAGTGATAGCTTTGCACCTTCTAAATCATCCCTTTGAGTGTGCTTGACTGATTGCTTCTGATTTGAGCAAAAACCGTGCATTTTTGAGAAAATTATGACCCAGAAACTGTGAAAATGCAATTCTCGTTTTCCAAAGCAGGTAGTACACAGGCTGCCTGCTTTGCAACGCAGGTCCCGAAGGGGCTACCTGCGCTGAGAGCCAGTTTGGCTGTGCAGAGCCTGCGTTGGCCCAAATTTGCCTAGTGCATTTGGGGTTTCCTCTTTTCTCTTGCCTGTTTTCACTTAGTTTTGCTGCTAGGTGTCAGTCTTGTGCCTGTTTTGAAACCAATATTACTTGCCACTATTCTGCCTCTGTTATATAACGAAATTGTACTTGTTCTTTGTATTTCTTACTCATTTACAATTTCCCATAACGAAAAGTAAACTAGTCATGCTTTTGGCCTCTTAGATCTGAACCTGTGTTAGGCATTTTGCTGGTCTAAAGAGTTAGCTTGTTTGTTGTCCATAGCTGATTAGTCATTTTACTTTCATTAGTATGGTTTGATTTCATGTATTTCCAGTGATTAAGCAAGTGAATCTTAAGGTGTCTTTTGATTTTGGACAAACTTGTTTACTTTCGCTTTAAATCGAAATCAAAGTTATATAACCACTTTCTTTTTGTATCCATCCACATTAAGAAAGGGAAAAGAAAATACATGCATTGTGCATTTTGCATTTGACTGTGTGCTTGACGATTTAGGAAAAATTTGCATTTTAGTGTGTGCTCTGTGATCTGTGTGAAAAGATTTGCCTTTCTTTTCCCTCAGTAGTTAAGGTTTTCAAAGTTGAAAGATTGAAAAGTTTGCTTCTCATCTTAGACTGCATTCAGGAATTTGTTATATACATCTCGTGGTGATCCTTAAAGGCAAACTGATAAGCAAGATCAACATTAAAATAAATCCAATTTACATAACAACGCTTTGTAACATAACGCAAACACATAGAGGTCTAGGTAGAGACGTGTTCCAGCGTCGTTAAACATAGTGATTTTCGATCTCTACGAAGGTGGGTGATTCCTCCTGAGAGTCGGTGGCACTAATACGGACTTGTGCTCCCACGTACGGTCGCGTATATATTGGGAGACCCCTATAGGCAATTATCCTTTATCCATAGGAAGCCGTGTCGACCGCCCTACTGATCGCGATGCAGTGAACACAGCATTCACGAAGATCGACCACCCGTACCGTAAAACGTATTCTGTGGTTTCGCGAAAGGTTTGGCACACCCTCTGCCTAGATCTCCAGAGCAGTTTCTTTTGGCCCTTTTCAAACTCTATAACTGAAAAGGTCCAACCGAGCATTTGTCACTTCGGGCTCGTTAAAACATCGAAGGCGACTAGAGTCATCTTTAGCTTTTTCTCGACTCTTAAAACATGAAAAAGCAAGTTTGTGTCTAAATGCGTCGTTAATAAAATTTATTTTAAGCGGAACATAATCACCTGTTATTCCCACGTTGATCTTTCAGTTGAAAAGTATGGAGCCCACCAACCAAGGAAGTAACCTTGGCGGAAGTCCAAATCCCTTCTCCTCTTGGGGAGATGTTGGTGCGCCTCATATGGCAACATTGTCACTTCCAGGATTGACAATTGGCCTACCTGTATGGCTCTTTTCAACTAATGTAGTCCAGATCGCCACTAATCCTGAGCAGTCGAATCAACAGTCAGACCAATCTAGAGTTACCCACCAGCCTTCCACTTCTTACAATTCTTCCTCTCATCCTTCATATTCACAAGGTAGAGCCGACAAAAGTCAGCCTCCCATGGAGAAGAAGGAAAAGAAGAAGAGAGAAAAGAAGCAGAAGGGGCCTATGGCGAAGGCGACTGGGGGCAAGCAAAAGACAGCTGACAAAAACCCACACACTGCACCGACCGGGCCTAAATCGCCATGTGTCATTTGCAAAGGGGCCCACTTCCATCGTGATTGTCCTTGTATTCCCCGGATACTAAGGGACTGGTCCCCAAGGTTGCACAATCCAGTAGCATCAACCTCTGGTAGTCATGTTGATTGCAGTCTGTCAACTAGCGAGAGTGAAGGACGAAGAGGGAGACCAAGATCACCCTGTATATTGTGTGAAGGCGAGCATGCCATCCACCGATGTCCATTTTTAGATGAGGCAAAGAGAGTTTTAGAAGATCGTCCGGTTTCACCGTTACGGCTTCCTCCTGGATACCAAAAACTCGCGCCTAATCCCTCAATAGTTGAAAATCCAGCTGACCCGCCCAAGTGGTCAGCTGAAGTGTCGGTCATTGAGAATGAACCTACTGAATCCAGACCGGACAAAAGTCTAAAGGTCGAAACGGCAGTTGACCCGGTTCTTCCTTCAGAGGTTTCATCGTCCAATGACTCCGTCATTGAAGACCCATCTTCAAATGACACCCTCACTGAAGAGGATAAGGATGACACCGTCCATATTCTTTTCATCAACACAGACTCTGATGAGCATCAGGGCAATGCGCCCATTCCTTTATCGCAGGAAGGAACATCGTCAGGGTCGTATCCGGCCGTATATTCGGTCCCACCACCAAGCAACCTAGTTGTATCCTTTGATTGGAATCAACTAGGCAGACCCTGGTTACCAGCCAGTATCCCATTCAGAATCATTGTCCAAATCTACAGAATGGTGATGGCTGGAACCATCATTGATGAAGGGGCATCTGTGAGTATCCTTTCCTCTGTTGCTTGGAAAGCACTGGGTTGCCCGACGCTTTTACCTGAGATGAGAAATCTATCAGGTTTTGATAAAGGAACCAGTCACCCGTTAGGGATTCTCCCCAATGTTCCAGTTACATTGAAAGGGAAGACAGTTCATATGAACATCATGGTCGTCTAGGGACCCTTGGCATATAACTTACTCCTTGGACGAGACTATATATATTGCATGGAGGCAATAGTGTCCTCGCTCTTTAGAGTCATGTGTTTTCCGCACGAAGGAAGAATGGTCAAGCTCGTAGATCAACTTTCATTTCCAGGATCACGCATTGCAAATAGTCAAATACCATCCCTTAACGGTTTATTCACTCAAGGAATGCCACCGCCCCCGATTCTACTTCCCGATAAATGTGAGTAATTCGAGAAGAAAAGAATGGGGGCACAGGGGGCATGCACCCTGGCCTGCCTCGGGCAGAGAAAACCTTAGGTATAAAGTTAATTTCCGCAGAAGGATGGACTAGTCCGTACCCTGTCCGGCAGAGGAAGAGAGGGTTGTTCTAGGATAAAATTCTTTTGTCAAAGTTATGTGAGCGAAAAGATCGTCTCCCTTTGTCTAAAAAAGTAGGCTCTCCTAAGGAGGAGATCCATTTGTGGCAGCAAGTAGCCACCATCTTTGAATGTCAAGCCTCACCCATTAAAACAATATGTTTTGAAGGATAAGTAGGGGCAGTCTCCAAAGAAAGAGATGAAATTGCTGCAACAAGTAGTCACCATCCTTAGCAACCTAATGATAGACATCGCCGAAAAAAGAGTTTAGTTTGTGGCAGCAAACAAAACCATTTTTCGGATAATAAGTAAGATGGCAGAATCTCGAAATTATACTTTATACCTGGGGGCATGCAAATCTTTTGAAGTGCAAGCACGGGACGACTATTTATTTTTTTAAATTTTTAGGTCCTCCCTTTAAACCTGTAGGTCTAACCCGTTAAACTCATAGGATTAGCCGTTTCCAGCTTGCATAAAGAAAGGATGAAAGGCAAAAGTTAAAACCTGCCAAATTGGAGTAATTAATGAGGTATCGCTCCTTAAATAAGATTACCTCACCTAAAGCATTCCTTGTATTAAGACTGGTATAAATCGAGCAGTTTTTGTGTAGAGTTCATGCTCGTTAAAAAATAAACATAAATTGTGAGCAATCTTTCCCTAACAGTTCAAGCTCACCCAGAAAAAATGAACCGGTAAACAACCTCGAGAAATGTAACCTTTGAAAGCCATATTAAAAGCCCTTGGTCGTGTTTATATGCCATCACCTCCATCCGTTCATTTGGCCAATCGTTCACCTCCATATGTTTGTTTACCCATTTTGAGGAATAGCTGCGAAGAGTGATTTCACTTAACCATCCTTGTGACACTGCCGTGATTGGAGAATTCCAACCTGTACCTGGAATCCACTGCTATCCCTGTTCATCACTCGTTCCTCAAAAGACGAGTCTTCTTTGAGCTCTTTTCACTGACTCGTAAAATATGAAAAGTTTGCCGAGTTTTGGCCTTCCAGCTCGTTAAAAGGACCAGAAGAGCTATCCCTCCTCTAGATTTTAATCCTTTTGGACCTGAGGGATTATTACACAAAAAGATCGAGCGCTTGTTTTGTTCGGCTCGTTAAAGCAATCGAAAACTCATCCCTTCTGTATTGTTTTATACTTTTTCGGACTTAAGGGATTAGAAGACGAAAAAGGAATTTTGGAGTTAACTTTTCGTACCTTTTCAGACTCTCTAAAAATGAAAAGGACCGAGTTTTCCTTGTCGTTAGACTCGTTAAAATGATTAAATAGCGACAAACTTGTCTTTAGACGAGAACGAGTTTCCCTATCGCTAGGCTCGTTAAAACATAGTGATAGGCTTGCCCGAAGGGCAGGTTATAGAACAAGCATATGTTATCCTCCTCAAGCTTGACAAAAATAAAGAGGTACTGGTCAGCAATGACTGGGGAAAAATTGGGAGAACCTCACAGCATTAATGGTAGCAAGTCGCTCTTGAACATGACACTTTGTCCTCCGTATCACATCGGGTTGGGTTGTTTCATTCACCGGTCGCATAACCATGGTCCTCGCCACACCATCCGCAATTGGGGTAATGCTACCAATCCATCACATCAGTGTCGTTATATGTTCAAGAGATGTGGTTCTGTAAAGAGTCAACCGTGTTCCACCGACTACCATACATTATCCTTCATCCACTTCATGACCGCCACCCTGAATCATACATCACAGTTTGTTTTCACCTCATCACAATCACTAGCTCCGTTCCGTGTCACTGATGTGGGATTCATTAAGGCCCTCCTTTGACGGATCGCTCCTTGTCGACATCAGCTCATTATCCAAGGAGTTGATCTAGGAACACCCCCCTCAGTACTTTGAAGCTTGCATGCCTCAATGGCAAGTTTCTCACTTCCGGCGACAGGTATACATCAATGACCTTCGACCAGAAGATTTTGCATGGTGGTCGACGCCAAGTCCTTTATTCCCACCATGTGGATTGTACTGCCGTACCTTGAGGGTCATCATCCTTATCGGTGATTCCTCTCGCGCTTGTTAACGGTTTGCATCATTGACCGGTAATCAAGCGATGTCTTTCCATGTTCGACTTCAAGAAATTCTCACATGGATCGACTTGTACATCGAGTGAAGATCGGAAGAGATTGAAGACCCCGGATCTAGTTTCATCCATCCGAGCTGCGATATATATTCAGGACATAAAGACATTTGATATGTACATCATTACAGCAGATGATCATCCTTCTCAAAGGATGATAACTTCGGCAGAGAATTATCAGTCTACAATCAGACGATCGTCTGTTCTATGTACCAAAATGTATTTATAAAGCTGAGCATGGGAATGCCCGCCTCAGCTAGATCATGAAAAATTTATGAAAAATAATGTATTGTATTGTATCTTATTACAGGGCACTTCTCAGCAGATTGAATGAACTTCGGATCCTCTCAATAAAGCATTTCACCCGATAAACGACCTCATACTTTAGGGGGCATCTGTTATAGACAATTTTGTGCCTTACAGCAACAAGCATGAATTGTCAATAATCCAAGGGATCCAAAGTTCCCTAAACATGATGTTCCTACCCCTAGAGGAACAAGGTCAGCAAACCAACAGCTCTCAGATCAGTTCTCCACCTGAAAACACTCAAAAACAAGCAATCCTGAAATCAAAGCAGGTGCTCCACTAGGGTTCTGCGCTGAAACTCAGTTGCTCCATGGTGTACCTGCGTTGCAAAGCAAGTGGAACAAAGGCCACCTGCGCTGAGCGAGAAAGGACAAGTGGCACAGTGAGTCATTGCTTTGGAATCTTCCAAAAATGACACTTGGATCAGGTATTTCGCCTTGTGATGAGTCAGAGGCTTTGTTTCTCCAAGTGGAAGCAAGGTTCACCAAGTGGACTCAAGAACTGAAGATCAACTAAAGATTAACTGAAGAGAGAGAGGACACAAGGTAGCTACACATCAGTTGCAAGCTGACTCATCCTTTCTCAATTCATCTATATATTGAGCTCTCTCCTATGAGCTCAGGAGGCTGGAATTTTGTGCAAAGTAATGATATGCTGTTGGTTTCATCATTGAGTTATTGGGTGATTGTTTGAGAGAGGTGAAGAAGAGAAATTCTTTCTGCTGGGAGGTGTTGCTGGGTTGGAGCCTGCAATGGTTGTAATACTCTCAGAACCTTTATTTCTTCATTAATAAAAGCTATTGAGGTTCTTCTATGTGCTCTTGTTTCAATTATATATTGTGATGATTGCATGTTTGGTTTACACTAATCCATGAACCAGTTATGATTGCATGCCTCTTGTAGTTTCCTTCTTTGTTATTGTGCATGATCTCATTGTAGCTGGGCGAGCAGAAGAACAAAGAGCTAGGAGCTAGCGGCCAAAGAGAAGAGTTTGGATTCGACATTAAGCGCAAGGCAACGGTTAGTGCTTTCTCCATTCTCTTTTGCTTTCATAAAGAAGTAAACCTTGAGTAGTTTGTTTTACAGTTGTTGCTAAGGAACTGTCACCCTTAGAGTGGGATAGGGTCATCCGAGTCGGATACTTTTCCCTACAACAAGATGTTAGAAGGTGGATTTGTTGCTGAGCATTTAAATGAATTTAATACAGTTACCAGTGAGTTAAGTTTTGTAGGGGTAACTTTTGATGATGAAGTTAGGGCTCTATTATTTCTGTGCTCATTATTAGAAAGTTGGAATGGTTTAGTTATGGCCATTAGTAAATTTTTCTTTGGATCTCGTACTTTAAAGTTTGATGATGTTTTCGGTGCAATCCTAAGTGAGGAAATGCAACAGAAAAGCTCCGGTGAGACATCAGGTAACGCTTTGACTGTAGAGGCTAGGGGAAGAAAAATGGAGAGAGGAAAGAGCCTAGAATATCATAGTAAGCCAAGGAGAGGCAGATCCAAGTGATAGTGTGCTAGAAATGCGAGAAGAAAGGACACTTGAAGAAAGACTGCAAGTCTTGGAAGGGAAAAGAAGGAGACATGTAGCAAGGAAATAGTCATGAAGAGAATGTGACAGGTGATGTGTTGCAAGATGCTTTGATTCTTTCATTAGAAAATATTATTGATGCTTGGGTGGTAGATTCAAGGGCCTCATTCCATGCCACACCTGATAGGAAACATTTTCATGATTATGTTCAAGGAGATTTTGGAGAGGTTTGATTGGGTGATGATAAACGGTGTAAAATCATTGGAATGGGTACAATTTTCATAAAACAACAGAATGGAAATCAATGGCTATTGAAAGAGGTAAGGCATGTTCCAGATTTGAAGAAAAATATGATTTCAACAGGGCAGTTGGGAGCTAAAGGTTGTGCAACAACTTTTAAAGATAAAACCTAGAAGGTCACTAAAGGAGCCCTAGTAATAGCAAAAGGAGAAAATGTTGCTACATTGTATTTATGCAATGGTATTTCTAATTTTGTTAATTATTTAACATCTATAGGAGCTGATATGAAATTTGTGGAATCATAGGCTTGGGAACATGAGTGAGAAGGGGATGCAGATTCTTCACTCAAGAAATTTGTTTCTAGGTTTCAAGCATGTTGATTTAAAGTTTTGTGAGAATTGTGTTGATGGAAAATAGAAGAGAGTCAGATTCCTCGGAGTTGGGAAGGAAAAGAAGAGCCAAAAATTAGGTCTTGTGCATACAGATGTATGGGGACCTACTCAGGTATCATCTCTTGGTGGCTCTCATTATTACGTTACTTTTATTGATGATGCAACCAGAAAGACCTATATTTATTGTATTCGAAATAAATCTGATGTATTTGATACTTTCAAGAAATTGAAAGATTTGGTTGAAAATGAGACAGGAAAAAGGTTGAAGTGTCTTAGATGAGACAATGGAGGTGAATATTGTAGCAAAGAGTTTTATAGGCGATGTTCATACAATGGAATTCACAGAGAGAAGACAGTTCCAGGAACACCACAAGAAAATGGTGTGTCATAAAGAATGAACAGGACAATCATGGAGTGTGCAAGGTGCATGAGATTGCATGCAGTATTGCCTTGACAATTTTAGGCAGATGTTGCATATACTGTTGTTTATCTAATAAACAGAGGGCCTTCAAGTTCCTTTGATGGTGGTATTCTAGAGGAGGAATGGACAGGTAAAAAGGTAAACTACTCATTTTTAAAGACTTTTGGTTGTGAAGCCTTTGTCCACATTAATAAAGAAAATAGAACAAAGCTTGAGGCAAAATCAAAGAAATGCACCATTATTGGATATGGTCTTAATGATTTTAGTTATTTCTTTTATGATTATGAAAAACAAAAAATAATTAGGAGCAGAGATGTCATATTCAATGAAAAGGTTTTGTATAAGGATCAATTGAATGAAAAGAAATAGGAAAAAGAAAACAAAGAATGCACAGTGTTTGATGAGATCACAGAAAAAGTGAAGGTACCTGAAAATTATAATGATCAACATTAAGAACAAATACAATAACCATAACATCAACAAGCGCCTCAAACACCTAAAAGTGGTGTTAGAATATCTACCAGATAAGTAGATCCCCTAAATGATACTATCCTTCATTATATTATGTATTGTTGACTGATTCTGGTGAACTAGAATGTTATGAAGAAGTAGTGCAGGTAGAAACTAGGAAGAAGTGGTAATAAGCCATGAAAGAAGAGATGGACTCCTTAGCACATAACCAGACTTGGGACATAGTTAGGTTTCTTGAAGGTAAAACATCATTGCAGAATAAATGGGTTTACAGGTTGAAGGAAGAAGATGGAGGTAGAGAAAGGTATAAAGCTAGACTTGTGGTGAAGGGGTTTGCACAGAAAAAGGGTATAGAAATTGATGAGGTATTTTCTCCTATTGTTAAAATGACTTCAATTAGAACTATTTTAAGTCTAGTAGTAGCTGAAGATTTTAATCTTGAGCAGTTAGATGTAAAGATAGCCTTTTTGCATGGGGATTTGGAGGAAGAGATATATATGCAGTAGCCACAAGGATATGAGGTAAACCAGAAGGAGAAACTAGTGTGTAGGTTGAAGAAGAGCTTGTATGTCTTAAAATAGGCTCCAAGGTAGTGGTATCTAAAATTTGACAGGTTTATGTATGAACAAGGTTATACTAGATGTCACTCTAATCATTGTGTTTATCTCAAAAGAAACAATGATGGCAACTATACTATATTGTTATTGTATGTAGATGAGATGCTTGTTGTACGTTCTAACATGTAGGAAATAAATGTTCTCAAAAGCAAATTGGCAAACTCATTTGCAATGAAGGATTTGGGTGTTGCAAAACAAATCCTTGGTATGAGAATAACTAGAGATAGGAAGAATTGCAAATTAACATTGTCTCAGAGTGAGTACATACAAAAGGTGTTGAAAAGGTTTAATATGCAGAATGCAAAACCAGTTAGTATACCTTTGGATATCCATTTCAAACTAAGCAAATGTCTCCCAAGACTCAGGAAGAAATGGATTATATGTCTAAATTTTCATATGCATCATCAGTTGGAAGCTTAATGTATGCAATGGTCTGCACAAGGCCTGATATTTCACATGCAGTGGGAGTTGTAAGCAGGTACATGAATAATCCATGAAAATAACATTGGATGGTGGTGAAGTGGATTCTCAGGTATTTGAGAGGTACCACAAATCAAGCATTATGATTTGGTGGTTCAAACATTGCTCTACAGGGATATGTTGATGCAGATATGGAGGGTGATAGAGATAACATGAGGAGCACAACAGGGTATGTGTTTACCTTAGGTGGAACACCTGTCAATTGGGTTTCAAAACTGCAAAGTATTGTTGCACTCTCAACGATGGAAAAAGAGTATGTTGCTGCTATAGAGGCTAGTAAAGAAATGATTTGGTTACAAAGGTTTTTGGATGAATTGGGTAAGAAATAGGAGTTGGGCAGGTTATACAATGACAATGAGAATGCCATACATCTTGCAAAGAACTCTGTATTTCATTCCAAGAATAAACATATACTGCTCAAGTACCATTTCATACGATCAGTATTGGAAGATGGACAATTGAAGCTGGAAAAGATACACACTAGCCAAAATCCTGCAAATATGTTAACAAAAGTTGTAACCAGGGAGAAACTGAGATTTAGATTAGTTTCAATTGGTCTTCAAGCATGATGACGAAGATGAGAAACAACCAGGTCCAAACTAGAGTCATTATCCAGCAAAGGAAGCAATGGTGGAGTTGCTATAATCAGTCTCCAAGTGGGAGATTGTTGGGTGTGGAGCCTGATTATCTTATTTATTCAGAGGTATCACCACATTGGACCCCAGTTCGTAATGTGGCGGCAATGCTACCCATAATATTTACGTTGCAAGGGGGGTCCATGGGTGGGGGGGTTCCGATTCCCCCCCCCCCCCCCCGGCGGGGGATCAGGGCAACACCCTCGAAGCTAAAAATAGATGTAAAATTGCCTTGTAAAATGTTGTAATTTCGTAGTAAATTTGGGTCGTTCATTAGCCAGAGATATGATTGTAGAAGTTATGTTTAATTTATGGTTTTTTTCCCTAGAAGGCAACCCCTTGCTATATATGAGGGAATTGTATTGCGTCTATGTATATCTATATTTTGAGTGAGAAAGGGAGAGGAGATTGTGTAAGAGCGAAGAGGGAAGTACAACGGATTTACTGTAGGTTGTATCTCTTCTGTTTTCTAGATAATATAAAAGGAAGGACTAACTGTTTCTCCGTGGATGTAGCCCAAATTGGGTGAACCGCGTATATCTGTGTCTCTCTTGTTTTATGTGTTTTATGTGTTTATATTTTTACAATATATTTTATGTCTTCCATTTCTCTGTAATATATAATTTTCTAACAAAATTAAGTAAATGAAAAGGATACAACAATTAAGAAACTTATAGAAATATCTAGTTACTATAAAAGTCTTGAAGCTGAGATGGTCTCTCTAAAAGACGATCTTGACAATTCAACTAAGCATAATGAAGAAATACCGCAAGTAGATGAAGAAAAAGAAAATGAGATTCTCAAATTAAGGCAAAAAGTGGAAGAAGGTATAAAGGCTGAAGAAATCATGAAGAAACAATATTTGGAAAGGGAAGAGCAATATCAGGTTGAAGTAAATATCTTAAAAGGTAAATTAGAAGAAAAGGATAAAATATTACGATTTCAAGATAGCACTAAGACTTTTGATAAAATTATTAGTAAGAAAAGGTCTCCTATCATCAAATATGGTCTTGGTTTTCATGAAAATATTGAAGGTGAATCTAGCTCACAAGATGAGGCAAGGAACTCTAATGCAAAATATGAAATGCTCAACAAGGAGATAAGAGGTCAACCCCATCAACAACCAAGGAAGGAAAGACTTGAAAGAAAATCATTTACTCCTAACTATGGAAGTGATAATCAATTATTTCCTCTAATGAATAATGTACAATGTTTTGTATGTCATAATTTTGGACATGTTGGAACAAGATGTAGAAGTAGAATGGTTCAAGATAATAACTGTCACATAAAAAGATCATCAGCTTCGAGGTACTTTAAGCGATTTTATTTTTCTTGCAATATGTTTTGTCACAAAGCCATTGATTTCTTTAGAAGGAATATGAAACATATAAGATGTTATGCTTGTAACAAGTTTGGGCATATAGCAAAATAATGCAGGAGAAAATTTTGACCAACATACAAAAAGGAGAAAACATCATCACACTCCAAGGTATAGAAGAAGTAGGATGTATATTCAGTGATATGTGGCATAGCTCAGTATACAGACAAAACAAACTCAGGAGGAACTGAAAGTATGAAATTTCAGTGTTCTAATTCTCATACACAGTTATCATGAAGACAAGTTGTGTATATACACGAGTTTGAAGCTGCTCAATCACGTATATGTTGGTTTGATGAAGAAGCAGTGGGACAGACTCAGAAAAAGGGTCGATAGGGTTCAGAAAATTATCACTTATCTTTTATGTCTATATGATTGATGACTAGAGTCTGTGAATGTTACTTAGAAGTGATTTTTACCCCCATAAGTGTTGATGACTTGATGTATAACTAGCTGATGATGATGCTTTGATGACTCTTAGTGATATATGTAATGATCATATCTAACAGTGAACAATTGGCATAGGTTTAGGGGGATAATATGCGATGCTTGTAATAATGCATTGTTGGAATTATGTTTAGAAGTATTTCATACATAATGAATCTTATCAATGGTGAGGATGCTTATGTTGTTGAAGTGTTTGAATAGATCAGGCTATGTTGTAGTCCTAAGTTTCCTATGACGAAATCTCAGATGATACTTATGTTTCTTGAGTCGATCATATTTGTGGATGACTCTTTTTGATGATGCATATATGTTATGTTTCTTACATGGTGATATTCATAAGGACAAGAAGATGAACAATGCTTGAGTACACAACTTCATTATTTGATAAGTGTCATTTCTTTTATGTTGTTGTCATCATGCCTTCAAAGATGTATAAAGGTCATATGGTGTGGCTATGGATGAGGATTCCTATAGTTGTTGGCTCTCACATGGTTGCGGATTGTTATTGTTGATGGTATCAACAAATCTTGACAAATGACTATGAGCTCATGGTTTTCTAGATACATACTGCTCTCTCCTTGATGGATACACATTGTTTTGGATACATGGATGATTACTTAAAGTTGCATATTCATAAATATTTTTGGCTGGCCAAGGGAGTGGTGTTATTGCAAGTATCATAACTATTTGAAGACATGGATATTCTGAAACATGGCTTACTTAGTCACATAATGATGATGACTCCTTACATTGTGATGATAGTTTTGGTATTGAGATATGTTGATTATCATGGTTGATTCTTATCAAATGTGAGATGTTTCGTATTGACGATGCATGGTTGATATATTTTGGGTTATTGTGGAAATATATTGAAGTTCCTGATGATGATGTTATGATCATTGATGATGGCTATGGTGTTTTTAGATACATATGATATGATGTGAATGATTTTGTGTTACTGCTTGGAGATATGACATATGCTTAATTTATTCATGGAAGGTTAAGGTAAGGCTCTTTCTACTAAGGAAACATAACAAGTTGATCTTGATGAGATCAAGAGGATGAGTTGATATCTATATTTGCATACTTTGTCATAGGTTGATGATAATTACATTGTCAGATCCTGGGAAGTGATGATGGACATATATAGGTTGCTGGTCTGACTGTTGCTGACAGATGCTTATGGTGCAGATCATATATGGTGTATGATAGTTGTTGATTACTATCATGGTCTTGTTTAGATATTTGGTCTTTGATATAAATGTCATGTATATCATTTGATGTAAAGGTCATATAAAGGCCCATGATGTAATAATATGTCTATGTCTATCATAGTCTTTTAATGAGTCCTTTTTGGTCATATGATGTAATTTGTACCCCACTATGCATGGGAAGGATGATGCAATAATTTCTATATTTTAGTCATGTATAAACAATTGGTATATCCCCACTTGGCTGGGTAGATGAGTCAAATTTGGTATATCCCCACTTGGTTGGGAGGTTGATGTATGTATAAGTCATTGGTGATAGAAAGGTCATACCCACATAGCTGAGTTATAAAGTCATGTTATTCTTTTGGAAAATATTTTTGTAGACTTTACATGTGCTTAGGGGGAGCATGGATGGTTTAGTTCATCTCAACATGTACAAAAGGGGATTTCTCAGCATGTGCCTAGGGGGAGCCTGATCAATGTTCATCTTCAGTTGTTCAGATATGTAAGTCTTGATTTTGGTCAGACCTTTTCCCTTGATCTCAAAAGGAGAGAATATCTTGGTCCGCCCTTTTCCCTTGATGTCAAAGGGGGAGAGTATTTTTGTTTTTCTTGATATCTCTTAAAGTTTATATAACTTGCAGTAATCAACACCAATATTGTTGCCATCAAGTCCAATGGGGGAGATTCTTGGCATTATGATACAAGTGTTGTCCTTGATGGAAACTCAATCACAGGTCAGTTCAGATTTGATAAAAGGAAACTCATCGTGTAACATGTCAATTCAAAAGTAATAGGGCATTTGTACAGAAGAATAGGAATTTGGAACAAAGGTCTACTGATAAGAAACAAGAAGTTGAAGGAAAAGGATGTTTTCAGATAGTTTAAGTTGTATGTGCAGGTTCAACCTATCGAACTAGCATATACACACTTGTTCACATAACAAAAAGGGCATATATGTTACAGGGAAAAGTGTCTATATAGAACTGCTCTATCCCACTAAGGTGTGACAGTTGCCTTAGAAACAAATAGAGAAAAGCTACTTTTGTATTTCCTTTATGAATTATAGATAGAGAGGAATAGAAAGAACCAACCTCTGTCTTGCGCTAATCATTTGATCTGATCCCTCTCTTCTTTGATAGTCTCCAGCTACCTGCTCCCCAGCACGCCCAGCTTCACAAAGTACCTGCAAGATCACAGAAGCATAGCACTATACCAAGACATGGATCTATATTCACAAACAACTTAGGATCAGATTTAAATTGACCATACAAATGTAACAAACATCAATGATACAAATGCATGGAGGAAAATTCAAATAGCTTTTATTGATAAACAAGAAAAGATCCAGGAGGAGTTACAACCAGTGGTTCCGACTCAGCATCAACCTCCCAGCAAAGAAGCCGCTCTTCACCTCAAACAAAGCATAGATCACCCAACAATCTGATTTCTGTCTCTAGAAACCAACAACAATTCCTTACAATATGCAAAATTCGAGCCTCTGGATCTCTGGGATGAGGGATCCATATATAGATATCTGTAAGGAGGATGAGTCAGCTTGTGATTTGATTAGTGTCTTCTCTCTATCAGTTCTTGCTTCCACTTGGAGACTGAGGACCTCTTACTCATCCTTGGTCAAATTCAGTGAGGCAAGTGTCACAGGAGAAGATTTTGGAAGCTTCCATTGCCTCTCCACCTTGCGGAATGACACTTCCATTTGTCATTTCTCGCCCATCGTACCCCACATAAGGGATTTTTGAAATGGAATGCACCCTCACAGTGCATTTGGGTGAGATGCAATGCACCTAGCCAGTGGAGCAGCTGCAATGATCCTGTTTTGACCAATTCTGAGCAGTTTCTGGTGGAGAACTTCTGGGAGAAGCTGTAATCTGTTGACCTTGTTCCTTTAGGGGTTAGAACAACACTTTTAAGGACTTAGGAACCTTTGGTTTATGGACATTTCATGCTTGGAGTTGTAGGGCACAAAAATGTCTATAACAGTTGCCCCATAAAGTATGAGGCCGTTAACCTTTTGGTGTCGGGTGAAATGCTTTATTATGAGGATTTGAAGTTCTTTCAATGCTGGGAGGAGACCTGTAATAAGATACAATACAATACATTATCTTCATAATATTTTCATGATCTAGCTGAGGCGAGCATTCCCATGCTCAACTTTATAAATTCATTTTCATGTAGATAGGACAGACAATCGTCTGAGTGTAGCCTGATGATTCTGATAGAGCCATCATCCTTTTGGTAGGATGATTATCTGTGCTGCAATGCTGTACATTTAATGTCTTTATTTCCCTAAATATATATCGCAGCTCGGATGGATGAAACTAGATCCGGGGTCTTCAATCTCGTCCGACCTTCACTCGAAGTACAAGTCGATCCATGTGAGAAATGTTCTGAAGTCGAACATGGAAAGATATCTCTTGATTACCAGTCAATGATGTAAACTGTAAACAAGCGCGAGAGGAATCACCGGTAATGATAATGACCCTCAAGGTACTGCAGTACAATTCAAGTGATGTGAATAAAGGACTTGGCGTCGAACACCACGCAAAATCTTTCGGTCGAAGGCCATTGATGTGAACCTGTCGCCGGAAGTGAGAAACTTGCCATTGAGGCATGCAAGCTTCAAAGTACTGAATGGGGTGTTCCTAGATCAACTTCTTGGAAAATGAGCTGATGTCGACAAGAAGTGATCCGTCATAGGAGGGCCTTGATGAATCCCACATCAATGACACGGAACAGAGCAAATGATTTTGTTGGAGGTGAAAATGATCTGGTGATATAAGGTTCAGGGTGGCAGTCATGAAAGAATGGAGTATAATGTATGGTAGTGGGTGAGACACAGGTGACTTCTCTGGATGACCTCTCTTGAACATATCGGCGACACTGATGTGATCGATTGGTAGCATTAACACCAAATGTGGATGGTATGGCGTGACCATGGTGATGTGACCGGTGAATGAAACAACCCAACCCGACTCGAACACGGAGTGGAAGTGTCATGTTCAAGAGCGACTTGCTACCAACAAAGTTTCTTTGAGTTTTCTTCCCAAATTTTCCCAGGCATTGCTGACCAGTACCTCTTTATTTTTTTCAAGCTTGAGGAGGATAACAGATGCTTGTTCTATAATTTGCCTTTCGGGCAAACCCATCGCTATGTTTTAACGAGCCTAGCGATAGTGAAACTTGTTCTCGTCTAAATACAAGTTTGTCGCTATTAATCTTTTTAACGAGTTTAACGACAGAGATAAATCAGTCCTTTGCAATTTTAGAGAGTCTGAAAAGAAACGTAAAGGTAACTCCAAAATTCCTTTTTCGTCATCTAATCCCTTAAGTCCGAAAAAGTATAAAACAATACAGAAGGGATGAATTTTCGATAGTTTTAACAAGCCGAACAAAACAAGCGCTCGATCTTTTTGTGTAATAATCCCTCAGGTCCAAAAATATTAAAATCTAGAGGAGGGATAGCACTTCCTATCCCTTTAACGAGCTGGAGAGGCCAACGGCTCGGCAATCTTTTCATATTTTACGAGTTAGTTGAAAAGAGCTTAAAGGAGTTTTGAGGAACGAGTGATAAAACAGGTAGCAGCTGATTCCAGGTAAGGTTTGGAATTTTCCAATCACGGCAGTGTCACAAGGATGGCTAGTGAAATCACTCTTCACAGCTGTTCCTCAAAATGGGTAAACAATCAAATGGAGGTGAATGATCGGCCAATGAAAAAGTGGAGATGACGGTGCAAACACGACCAAGGCTTTAATGGCTGAAGTACTACATTCACGATGGTTATTTATCGGGGAATAGTTCATTTTTTAACGAGCTTAAACGCGGGTGGAAACATTTTCTCATATCTTATGTTTATTTTTTAACGAGCTTGGACTATTTGCTAAAACTGCTCGATTAGATGGTCTTGTTTTGATTTTACCATAAATAGCTTTGTCCTTTTAAAGATCGTACTGTATTTTCAACTGCTTCATCAAACTAGTCAGAAATGAACAATATATGATTGAAAACGAGTTAGAACACTAATATTTTACTTTGAAGTACATAAAAGTAATGAAAAAGTGTTTTTACCTCTCATTTTACCATTTCATTTGAAGTTGGTTTGTTGGAGCTTTGGAGGTGCTTTTCCCCCTCGATTTTCATCAGCTGATTTTGGGAGATTCTGTGGACGAGAGCTCTTTCATTTTATGGATTCCATTTTGCATTTTGATCTTGATTGACAGCTTTTCTGAGTCCCTGGGGTTTAAATAACTCGTTCTGCCATCAACGCACCCTTAGTGTATCGAAAATTGCGTTGAATGTTGGCTTGTCTAAAGGTTATTTGACATTCAACGCACCTAACACACTGCTGCAGGTGTGTTGGGCGCAAAAAGGAAATTTGATGCACAATTTTTGATGGAATTTTTGCCTATTTCTTACCAAAATCAGGATCTAACTCCCCTCTTGTTTGTTTTTCAGAGATCTTTGGAGTAAGATGACAATTACATGGCGAGAATGTGACATTAAGAAGAGGACATGATTGCCCTACACGATCCAGTTACAGTGAACGCGCTGCGGAACTGTGGCTTGCTGAAGTTCTTCCGCATTTCTAGCATGAGACATCAGATCAAATTACTGCAGTATTTGCTCGATGCTTGGGATCCTAGCAATCAGGTTTTCCAGATCAGGGGAAAATCTATCCCCTTGACTGTAGTAGACATCTATTTCTTGACTGGCTTGTCGAGGCGGGGTGCCCCCATCTCTTTGTCAGGTTCAGCCCGAGGAGGCGACTCTGTGAGAGATTATGTCCGCCGGTACTGCAGAGAAGGATCTCAGCCGAGTAAAGACGGCAAGATCATCATCCGTGATGTCACTGACAGGTCCCTTAGGACTATTCTGTTTACTTTTGGTAGGATGGCCGGTGGTGCGGCTCTTCATGTAGCCAACCGATCTTACATGCAGCATGCCTTGGAATGCCTCCAACCGAAGGTGTTCAACTGGTGCGACGTAGTACTTCTTGTGATGAAAGAACAGTTGACCAAGATAAAGAGCGGGAGGTTGAAGAACTTTAGGTATGGTTCTATTTTGATTGCCTTTGCCTTGGAGAAGATACCACTGATGTAGCTGCAGTACATTGCACTCAATTTACCTTCTCCTACTGAACCACGTATGCAGAGATGGGTTGACCATATGTCTAGGCATGCTGGCCAATCTCAGATTTCATTTTCTGATACCTTCTTTAGGTGGTTTGATCGTCAGGAGATGGTTTATTCAGAGTATCCATACGCTGGCATGGACTTCCGGGGTGATCCAGATTTAGTACTTCCGGATGGCGAGCAGTGGGGCGCCATTGGTAAAATCTTTGACCATATTCATGTTGATCTTTTTTTGTTTATAATGTCGTTGTGCTTTATTCTATCAAGACTTTAATCAAACTCATGTGTACATGCAGATGTTGGTCCTGTTCATCCAGTAGTTTGCCTGAGAGTACCAGTTGCTGCCGTAGCAGGAGAGGCCGTCAGAAGGGTTATTCTTCATGACCTCGATGTGGCTAAGACTCTCACAGCTTTACAAGAGCAGGTTGAGGGCCTCACTCTCGGTATTCCAGATGTGAGGACTGACGAGCTACCTTTCCTGTTACAGCAGCATACTACTGGTGTGCCCGGACGATGGACTCGTCTCTTACGCATGATCGCACAGGTTGTGACTTGCTATCACGAGCATCATTAGACTAGGGTGCCCCTAGCATTTAGAGTTTTTGGGTCATTTGACCAATTTTGTCTTGGTTACATAACATTATGTGTAAACCATAAACAATTATATATATTTTTTATTTTCGGAGTTTTATTTTGGTTAAGCTACATGATCCACATGCAAACATTGATGGTGTGTTTCTTTTTATAAATGTTGCAAATCTCTATCTAACACATAGTTTGCTAATGAGTCAGTTAATGTGTTTAAGTTTCTGGAAATATGTTGATATTGAATAAAATCAAATTGTCTTTCCAAAATCTTAACCCTTAGGAACATGCGATAAATAGCTGGGTTTCGGACGGAATATATACCATTGAGTTGTAGTATTACGAGTTGTGAGTCTAGCTTGACAATTAGTCGGCGTATACCATGTGTGATGGCATCAGAGAGAAGTTCTACCAACGTGCTATATTCAGCGATGTTATTCGTTGATCAACCAATACATACACCTCTGAAACTTACTAACTCGCCGCTTGGATCAAAAATGGCCCAGGCTGCGGAGGATAGGTTCCGCGAACTACGACTTGCTCTGTTGGCATATCTAACACATGACTCCAATAGGTATGATATCTGCAACAAATGTAAAAAGTGGATTACTTGACCAAAATAAACACTTTAGCGAAAACAAAAACATAACAAAAGCATACTGGTTACCATTACGCATAGTAACGCTTGAGGTACAACCCATTACGAGGTTGTTCCAGTGGAATTCCATCATAATCCATTAACTTGTCGACTCCTTTTTCTAACACTAGTTTAACAATATAGGGGCCCATCCATAAAGACTTAAATTTACCTGCTCCCAATTTATCGGATTCTTGGTCATAAAGCAAGACCAAGTCACCTTCTGAGAAGACACGGGGTTTGACATTTTTGTTGAACCGTGCCTTGACTCATTTCATATGGGCTTCTTTAGCCAAAGCGGCATCACGACGGGTTTCATCCAATTGGATTAATTCCAAGAAACGAGCTTCTTCTTCTGAAGTTCTGGGGAGGAGATCAATTGCGAGTTTGAGAGACGAGATTTCACACTGGATTGGTAAGACTGCTTCCAGGCCGTATACCAGTTGGAAAGGTGTGAACCCGGTTGCATTCCTTACCAATGTTCGGTAAGACCACAAAGCTGAGTATAGGATTAGGTGCCATCTTCTTTTGTGAACTCCAATCATCCTTTGCAGCATGCGTTTGAGGACCTTGTTGATTGCTTCAACTTGTCCGTTGGCTTGTGGATAATATGGAGTAGAGCTGTCGTGAGACAACCCTAGTTTGGCAGCTAATTCGACCATCATGTGATTGCGAAAATGCGATCCATGATCTGTGACTATAGCCTGCGGCACGTCGAATCTGGTGACTATGTGATTGAAAAAGAAGAGGGTGGCTGTTTCACCAGTATTATCTAATGTAGGCATCGCCTCGGCCCATTTGGTAAAATAGTCAACTGCGACTATGATGTACCCATGCCCCTCGGTGGAGGTGGGGTTACATGTCATGAAATCGTTGCCCCATTTGGCGAATGACCCAACAGCAACTATTGGTTGCAGAGGTGCGGGTGGTCTTCTGGTTTTGCTATCGAAAATTTGACAAGCATCGCAACTTCTGACTGCGATTATGCAATCTTTGAACATTGTTGGCCAGAAGTATTCTGCTCGTAAGATTTTTTGTGTCGTAGCATATCCAGATTGATGCCCCCCACACGCACCTGAATGACAATCATTCAGGACTTTTTCGGCCTCCTCATGGGTGAGGCACCTTCTGAGAACTGTATCGATACCACGACGGTACAGTGTATCACCGACGATCATGTAGTCTTTTGCTTGGTATCGAATACGTTTTTGTTTGGAGTGGGAGGTGTTTGGCCTCTATTTTTGCGTTTGGAGATAAATGATTATATCCCCATACGACTCATTTCTGGCAGATATGAGAAACAAACTTTCATCCATGATTGTTTCTTCGGATGTTTCATCATTGGACGACGATGGGAGATCGCACAATAATTTTGCGAAAACTAGAGCTTTCTTTGACTTGGATTTTACAAATTCCAGATCAAAATCTTGTAGGATTGTTATCCATTTTGAATATTTCCCCCCCAGCAACTGTCGCGAAAATATATAAGTCATGGGGTTGCAATCTGACAGAATGGTAGTTTTTCGAAAGAGGACATAGTTTCGAAATCTCTGTATCGCTTGAACAGCTGCGAGTGCGAGTGCTAGTGTTATACCGCGCTTGTTAACAGTTTACATCATTGACTGGTAATCAAGCAATGTCTTTCCATGTTCGACTTCAGAACATTTCTCACATGGATCGACTTGTACTTCGAGTGAAGGTCGGATGAGATTGAAGACCTCGGATCTAGTTTCATCCATCCGGGCTGCAATATATATTCAGGGAAATAAAGACATTAAATTTACAACATTGCAGCACAGATAATCATCCTACCAAAAGGATGATGGCTCTATCAGAATCATCAGTCTACACTCAGACGGTTGTCTGTCCTATGTACATGAAAATGAATTTATAAAGCTGAGCATGGGAATGCCCGCCTCAGCTAGATCATGAAAATATTATGAATATAATATATTGTATTGTATCTTATTGCAAGTCTGGGGCTTATCGGGGACATACGTTTTTACCATTCTACGACAACGTCGCCATTCATGTATATGATCAGATATGTGAGTGGCCGTCGTCTTTTTGAAATTGGTAAGAAATTCTGTTCCCGTTTCGTACCTTATTGGTAACTGAAAATGGGTTAAAGAGGTTGTGGCTAAGGTTGTCTTATCGAATCATCATTTAAGGTGTTTGATGAACACCATAGATGAAAGGTCATCACATGATTCGATGGATCTTCACCCAGATTTCCATTAAATTTAGGAATATCTGATGGAAGTTTATGCAGAATCGCTGGCCACCAAGGGGCGTAAGTAATTGGATCGTTGGTTAACCGGTTTAAATCAGGTAACTCCAAAGTTGCCACAAAGGGTAACTGCTGATTCAGGTTAGGCAAAGCATACCCAGGATAAGATGGGATTGCTTGAGCAGTTGGTCTTTGCATACGGGCATAATGCATTTGATGTTGGTATGTTTGGTAAGGTTGGTGGACATGACCATTGTAAAATGGTTGATTTTGACCGTTTTGAATGTACGACTGTCCACTGTTAGCAAATATTTGTTGCTCAAAACCTTGGTATACTTGTTGGAACTGCGGTTGCTGGTATTGCACCAGCCATGGTTGTGAAGCCATGTGCTATTGCCCTATACTAATAGTTTGACCAAGATGAGGGGTAATTGTACCCGTCTGAACCTGTGTCGTTCCACTAGTCGGCGATTGTGGTTGAGTCGCAGGGTCAAGGGGCTGTTGCATTAACCCCTGAGAAACCTGAGGTTGGCATACAACATGCAGCGCTTGAACTTGCGACACCGTCACAATAGCTGGCGTAGTCGAGATATTCGAAATAGGTACGCATTGTTGCATTGAGTATACAACTCTTGGTTGTTGAGGTAGTATAGGTACCCAACCACTTGAGGTAATTCTAGTATAACCTGAATGTTGTTGTGAACTCCCGTATGGATATCCTCCCAGAGGGGATAATGAAAGGATATACTTCCCCCCATATGGTGGCAATCTAGAACTCAAGGGAATTGTTTGCCCTTGGGGGCCGGACTGCCCAAATTGACCTCCAAATGGATCAATTTGTTGAGACTCAACATAAGAGTTTCCGGATATTATTCTAGATGAACAATCAGGAACAGACCATACTGTCGAAATAGCCTCTGAGTGGGCTCCTTCTAGCGGCTGAGAGCTAGTTGGGACAGATGGTATACCGGCGAACATTGTCGGAGTGATAACAGGGAGTTCTGCCGTCGCTGTGTCAGACGACACAGTCCTAGATGTTGGCGGTTGTTCAGACATTTGTAGTCTATCCAAAATATTACCTAGCGATTGTATAGGAGCTTCCGCTGGTGGTAGACTATCTTCTGACGAAGAAGGGTATAGAGTGATCCCGACTCCAAAGTGCGTTGGAGTACTTGTTTGAAGATCTTCTACAATTTCTTCTATGGTAATTAGACCAGGTGGAAGGGGAAGACCGTTAGGTCTGTAAAATATTTCTGGTGCCGAAGAAGGCGTGAAATCGGCAGCGACAGATGTTTGAAGAGCAAGACTCTCCGAACTGGTTATAGATGGAACTGGTTCGATAACACAAGTGTTTACTCTCAGACCAGGATCAGTATCACTGTCCTTCTGTGGCTACTGAACTTCTTCTGTAGAGGCAGGGATTCCAGAAATGTTTGGAGTAACCAGAGTCTCTAATGTTGTTGGAACACTTGTTCTAGCTTTAATAGGAGATTTGGAACCGGTTAAACGAGTTCGCTTTGTCCGTACTGGCTTCGATTCCGGAGACAAGGAAGGTTGACTCGTAAGCCTCCGCGAACGACAGGGTTTCAATTGACTTTCTTCCACGATTGCAGATTACTCGATGAACTAAAATAAAAGGGGAAGTATGTTTCCGAATTAAATGAATTTTAGACGCTTTGACACTCCTTGTTTTTTCAGTTTTTAAGAGTCGAGAAAAAACAAAAGGTGACTCTAGTCTCCTTCGATTTTTAATGAGCCTGAAGTGACAAGTGCTCAGATGGACCTTTTCCGTTAAGGAGTTTGAAAAGGAACGAAAGGGACTGCTCTGGAATTCTAGTTAGAGGGAGTACCCAACCAATCACAAAACTGCAGAATACTTTTTACGGTACGGCAGTCAATATTCCCGAATGTTGTGTTCAGTGCATTGCGATCGATAGGGTGGCAGACACGGCTTCCTATGGATAAAGGATTTAAGCCTATAGGGGTCTCCCAAAATATACTCGACGGTACATGGGAGCACAAGTCCGTACCAACACTTATCGTCTCAAAGTGGAGGAATCACCCAACCATCAGTGAGAAAAATAGTTACCAGGCTTTACGACGCCAGAATACGTCTTTAGCCTAGACCTCTCAATGTTGTGCGTTATGTTCCAAAGCGTTGTTAGATTCATTGAATTTATTATAAGTTGATCTTGTTTATGAAGTTTGCCTTTTGGGTTCACCACGAGATGTAGATGTAATTCCTAAAATGCAATCTAAAGATGATAAACAAACTTTTTATCTCTTTTGTGCAATGAAAATCCTAGCTACTAGAGAAAAGAAAGACAAAATCTTTTCACAAAGAGCGAAGAGCACACTGTAAATGCACTTTCCTAAATCAAGCCAAACAGAGTGTCTATATGCAAATGCACATGCATGTATTTTTTTTTCGACTTTATTAATATATAGATGCTAAAAAGAAAGTTGATGTACAAATCTGAATTTCTTTTCAAGCGACAAACATAAACAAGCTTCTTTTCGAAATAAAAAATAGAGATGATTACGACACCTTATGATTTTGAAATGAACACTCGTTCTAGACACTAGAAAATTACAAATTCAGACCAAAAGCAATAGTAATAGGATAATCGACCATCAACAGCAATCAAACTTTCTCCTATGATCGAAATCGACACTTGCGACAAATTCAAATCAAAGGACGACAGTACAACTATGCCACTTTTGCAAAGGAAAACTGTAAATGACTCAACAAACACACAAAAACATCTACAGTTCTTTTGTACAAAGGAGGCAGAATAACAGTAAGGAAAAGGAGTTTCAGACAGACATATACTGATCACAGGCAGCAAAATTCAGGAATAGAACTGGAAAGAATGAAGCACAGAAGCCACAGCTGCATAGAGCTAGTCTGATCAGTGCGCCTATAACACAGGGAATCTAAAATGCAGCGCAGGTTGTCCCTTCGGGAAGTGCACTGAAATTCAGAATCTCTGAACAGTACCTACGCTGGGCCAAAAACGAGACTCTGTCCGGGTTCCGGGTCACAGTTTACAGTTCAGTTCTTGGTGGCAAATGCAGTTCGAATGCTACCTGTAAGTTTATGAAACAAACAACAAAGACTGATAAACAAACAAACTAATTATCTCCCCAGCGGAGTCGCCATTTTGTTACAGGGAAAAGTGTCTATATAGAACTGCTCTATCCCACTAAGGTGTGACAGTTGCCTTAGAAACAAATAGAGAAAAGCTACTTTTGTATTTCCTTTATGAATTATAGATAGAGATGAATAGAAAGAACCAACCTCTGTCTTGTGCTAATCCTTTGATCCGATCCCTCTCTTCTTTGACAGTCTCCAGCTACCTGCTCCCTAGCACGCCCAGCTTCACAAAGTACCTACAAGATCACAGAAGCATAGCACTATACGAAGACATGGATCTATATTGATAAACAACTTAGGATCACATTTAAATTGACCATACAAATGTAACAAGAATCAATGATACAAAAGCATGGAGGAAAACTCAAATAGCTTTTATTGATAAACAAGAAAATATCCAAGAGGAGTTACAACCAGTGGTTTCGACCCAGCATCAACCTCCCAGCAAAGAAGCCCCTCTTCACCTCAAAAAAAACATAGATCACCCAACAATATGATGTTTGTCTCTAGAAACCAACAGCAATTCCTTACAATATGCAAAATTCCAGCCTCTGGATCTCTAGGATGAGGGATCCATATATAGATATCTGTAAGGAGGATGAGTCAACTTGTGATTTGATTAGTGTCTTCTCTCTGTCAGTTCTTGCTTCCACTTGGAGACTGAGGGCCTCTTACTCATCCTTGGTCGAATTCAGTGAGGCAAGTGTCACAGGAGAAGATTCTGGAAGCTTCCATTGCCTCACCACCTCGCGGAATGACACTTCCATTTGTCATTTCTCACCCATCGCACCCCACAGAAGGGAGATTTGAAATGTAACGCACCCTCACAGTGAATTTGGGTGAGATGCAATGCACCTAGCCAGTGGAGCAACTGCAATGATCTTGTTTTGACCAATTCTGAGCAGTTTCTGGTGGAGAACTTCTGGGAGAAGCTGTAATCTGTTGACCTTGTTCCTTTAGGGGTTAGAACAACACTTTTAGGGACTTAGGAGCCCTTGGTTTATGTACATTTCATGCTCGGAGTTGTAGGGCACAAAAATGTCTATAACAGTATACGTATGCACACACTTTCATAAGAGGAAATGCATGTATGGGATGGAAAATCAAGAAAATACAAGATTAAAGAATAGAAAGGGTCAATACTATGGTATTAACCCACAATATTGAGCATAGTAACAGTTATTTGATCCCATCTAAGAATACCATAGGTTCTAAGTGATGTTTTGGTCCAAGGTATTGAGAAAGGCTAAAACTATATAATGAATATCTTATGAAGTGTTAGATCGAAAGAAAATATGAATGTTATGGGTTTCTAATGCTTTGCTTGATCTGGACTAAGTATGCACCTTAGTGTTTTGATGATGGATAAGATCTAATGATGGAACCGGATCATAATGAATTATCATTATGCGATCTGATAATGGATAGGCTAGATCTAAATGCTAACGAATGTTTTATCCTTTGTATGCCATGATCTAGGTATGTCTGAAGTATAGAATGGATGCAAAGTTATAAGTAAGTAATTGAAAATATATATGCTGGTTCGACTTGGTGAAAGCGCATATACACACTGGTTCGACATTTTCAAGTAGCATATGCAAAAGAAAAGTCTTTTTTTCAAAGATGATTGATCTATCTAATTGGTACTACTATTTTATTGTTGTTTGTCAATGATGTCTTCATTAGATCTAAAAGTAAAATTGATTGTATAAGGATATTGAGTCTAGTTGATTGATTGATTGATTAAGAAGGGTGATCCTTGCGTCTATCTGTTTATAACTCTATAAATTGACCGTAGATCTTTAGAATGTCATAGATTGGTACAGTTTGTGGTTCAGAGGTTTTTCTGATTAAGTAATTTTGCAGGTATATGTAGGTTTTGTTAAAGGAGGTACTGTATACAAGTAGGTTGGCTTCATTGAAGTAGCGTATACATTTCGACACATGATTTTTGAGGTTACAATTGGTTTTGGTTGTTGATGCAGTGTTTTGGGTTCAAATTTGTGTACTGGTTACAGTGATCTATCTGCTCTGGTTGATTGGTTGAATTTTGATTAATGTTTGAATGAATGGTTGATTCAGTTGTGACAGAAGTTCAATGATTGTTTGATTTAGTGTATCATAGGTTTCAGTGATTGATTTATTCCGTTATGATTGATTCAGAGATTGATGATTGGGTTTCAGTTATATCAAAGATTGATGATTGAGTTTCAATGATTGGTTGATGTAGATGTATTTGATGGTTGTATTACAGTGATTATTGATTTTGAGCTTCAATGTTACTGATGGGTCCAATGTGAAAATTTGATGAAACGTTGCCTTCATATTGTGTTGTTCTGTACCAAGACTATCTAGTATGAAAATTTATGAAACGTGGTCCCTGGAGGATACTGAGGGTTGGGGCCTTTAGTGAGGAAGTCAAAGCTTCCTGCTAGTAGTGGCTAGTGATTAGATCGGGGGGATGGATCTCCCTTCCGGTAGCAGCTGGAGAATGAGTGAAGGTTGGAGCCTTTTGTAAGACGACAACTATGTACTAGTAAACATATCAACTAGTACAAGAGCTAGGGGTTGTAGCTCCCTTCCAGTAGAAGTTGGAGAATGAGAGAAGGTTGTAGCCTTTTGCAGGTGGGTGCCTGCGAATTGGTATGAGTCTACACTGGTACAAATTTTAAATAGATTATTCTTTATAATAAAAGAAGACAAAGACAACATCAGTAGGTGGTTTTTCTCCTGCATTAGGTTTCTACCTTAAATCTTGGTCTTCATGTGTGTTTCTTATGTGTGATGGTTTATTCTCTTATTATTGCACATGGTTACTGTTTAATGTTTAATAGAGTATTGATGCACTGATTAAATATCAACATATGATGAATTAACTGAATCATAAGTTCACTGGATATACGCTGGTTGCAATAACAATAGTTTCATGCACACGCATCATCCCTTCACTGAAGTAGTGTATATAAATATGATTATGGTAATTAAAAAGTTATTGATTTGTAAATATTGATTCACCCCCCTCTCTCAGTATTATTTCCAACAGTTAATGTAGGTGAGATGAAAAGACTAGTGAATTCTAGCAAGAATTTGTGCTTCCAATGATCAAACCAAAAAATGATATTGATAATGAAGCTTTTCAAGGTTGTGACTCAACATTGAAATCTGAATTGGTTGATGTTATTAACCAATATGATGAGATTTTTCAAGAACCAAAATGATTTCCTCCCAACAGAGGAATCCAACATGAGATAAAATTGCAACAAGATAGTCCTCTTCCTAACATTGGCATGTATAGGATGCCCGTGATGGCAAGTGTATAAATTAAAAAGAAAATTCAAGAGTTGTTGGATAAAGGGATCATCAAGCCAATTTCTTCACCATGTGGGTCACCTATTGTTTTGGTTCCAAAGAAGGATGGAACATAATGCATGTGTGTTGACTTCCGTGCATTGAAAAAGATTACGATAAAGAACTGTTACCCACTACCAAGAATAGACGATTTACTTGGTCAATTGAAATATGTCAAGTATTTTACTAAGTTGGACTTAAGGAGTGGAAACCATCAAATTAGAGTCACTAAAGGAGACATTTGGAAGACAACATTGAAGACAAAACAAGGTTCGTTTGAATGGATAGTTATGCCTTTTGGTTTATGTAATGCTCCTACTATCTTCATGCATGTGATGGATGATGTGTTGAGGTCATTTCTTGATGAGTTTGTTATAGTATACTTAGATGACATCTCAATTTTCAGTAAAACTCGTAATGAACATGTCATGCATGTGAGAAAATTAATTGATGCCTTAAAGGAAGAACAACTATATTTAAAGATGTCAAAGTGTGAGTTTGGAAAAATTTCTTTAGTTTACTTGGGTCATATTGTTGGAGGAGGTAAGTTGAAAATATATCCCTCCAAGGTTGATGTCATTTGAATTGGCCAAGGCCTAAGAAATTTATGGAGGTAATAAGTTTTTTGGGAGCAACCCAATATTGGAGGAAATTCATTGCTAATTTTTCTTCCATATCCGCTCCTTTGCATGCATTGAATAGTGTGAAAAATGTTTTTAAGTGGGAGGAAAACAACAAAAGGCCTTTGATGCATTGAAGGAAAAGATCAATTCAGGAAATGATACGTTCTCTTTGAAATTGAGCATCAGAGTTTGTTTCTCAAATCCGGCTCCTAACAATTAGTTCCATGATGAGAAGTATTTAAACGCTTGTGTTGATTTAGCTTGTCCCTACATAGGTACTCTAGATGTCTCCCAGTTAGTCGATTCCATTTGATGATTCAACAATTCCACTTGGTAATAAGGTAGGAGAACATCTTCTTTTCCAGCATTAAGTCACATCAATGAAGTGTAGATTTTTTCACTTAGTGCATGGGCTCGTAACTAGGGTTTTAATTCTTCTCCTTCTCCAACTATCAGTTCTTATGATTCTGAATCCCTTACTAATTTCGATCCCTTGGATTTTGACAAAGAATTCTTCTCCAACTGTGTGGTTATTCCTGATCTTTCTCAAGGGTTATTAGGTTTAGTAAATGATATTTCCTCTTTGAACTTGAGCATCAGAGTTTGTTTCTCAGATCCGGCTCCTAACAATTAGTTCCATGATGAGAATTATTTAAACGCTTGTGTTGATTCAGCTTGTCCCTACATAGGTACTCTAGATGTCTCCCAGTGAGTCGATTCCATTTGATGATCTGAAATCATCCCTAGGTGACCTCAAAAAATTAATGAAGGTATTGGAGACTCATGTGCTGGTGTGTGTGTGTCTATGTTATCTTCTACAATGGATGGATAAGATTGCGAAATACACAGACACTTGAAACAGTAAGAGATCACAGTAAGCAAACATAAACACAACAAAATTTAATAAGGAGTTCACCCAATCCTCTTGGGCTACGTATCTTGGTCCAACCTTCAGTGGTGGCCCTTTTATTATGTTTTTAAAGTAGAGTCTTACAATAAGGAGTTGAATTTGAGTCTCACTTGATAGAGGATGAATAGTAGGATGGCACATGGAATTCCCAAGTCCTTAGAGTTCACAGACTCCCCTTACCGAATTTCGACCTCAATTGGTCTCTGTCTGCTTGATGCTGCCCTTACTTTGATGGTCAGCTTTGCTTCTCTATCCTCTGCAACTTTGTCTCTCTTTCTATGTTTCTCGGCCTTCAGCTTCTTCACTGCTTCTCTGCCTCACTGTTCCCCTGCTTCTTGTCAGCTCGTGGCTTTAAGCCAGTTTATTTGTCCAACTGTTCATTTCTACTTCCGGCTCTCAGGTCGCTTACCTTTGTCCACTGGGACTCCTCTGCCTTGCATCATCATTTCTGTGTAACGCTTTGTAGAGAGGTGGCCACTTGTCTATTTGCAAATTGAGTGTCAGTTCTTCCTGAACGGTCGTTTTTTTCTGTTATTTCCCAGATGCCTGTGAAACGGATCCTTCTGTCGATTCATTGGTCAAATTAGACTTCAAATCTTATGCGTCGTAGTTTATTTATGCCTCGAGTTCAGCCATCCATCGGGTTGAACATCCGTCGTTGACCTAGAGCCCCTAAATCGTACGGTCTTCGTTCCTATCACACGATTGATTTGGTTGACCATTACTCCACGATGTAAGCAGTTTTTCTCTTCTCCCACTGTACACGCATCACTTGGTGTATGGAATCGCTAGGTCCTCGACCAAATCCACTTACTGCCCGAAATTCCTCTGATATTTCATCGGTTTTTAGTGCGAGACCCGCCTTGTCAGTGTTAGCGCTTTCCCACAGTTTTCTAGGTCCCCTTGTGACTGAGCACTCGAGGTATTTCCTTCTCGAGGGGTTTTTCCAAGTGATATAGAAATATCCTCCATTTCCGGATTTGTGCTTCCCAATTGCCATTTTTGTGCCATGCGTGGTATCCATGGGCCAATGGTCAATGCGCTTTGACCGAATGTCCTTGTTGCTCCATGCTGGCTGCAAATTTCCATTATTCAGAGGTTATTTCTCATAGCTATAAGATTTCTTGAAGTCTGTCATTCATTCTTAACAATCATGGAATTGTTTGAGGATCCAATTCGGATCACGGAATTCCCACTGAAAACGATTTTGGACCACCAAAAGTTAGTTTTCAAGCATCGACTAAGTGAGGGTACAACTTTCTCACTTGTCCAATCTCTATCCATATTCCACTACTTGGCTTTGAACCCCTGAGTCCAATTCTGAGGTACTCAACATCTCCCCTGCGCATTGTTCTCACCTTCCAGTCTAGAACTGTGTCTTCCTGCAATTCATTAAGATATTTAGGTAACAGGTCATCAATAGAAGGCAGTTGACTCTGCTCTTTAAGATCTTCAATTAACAAAGGTTCAAATAGTCTCAAGCTGTCTGCATTGACGACTGAGTAGATGTGCATATAAGCTGGCAAATCAAGGCAAAAAGCATTCTCGCCAATTTTCTCAAGGATCTTGAAAGGTCCATACCTTATTGGTTTTAGCCTTTTACCTTCACCTTGCATCCAGTCCTTGCTAATATACAGCGAGACTTGATCACCAACTTGAAAACTATGCTCCATCCGATGCTTGTCATGCCTTGCCTTGTATTTGGCCTGGCTCTTTTCTAGTTGTTCCTGTACTTCCTGATGGATCCCTTGAATTTGTTCAATGAACCTAGTTGCCTTGTCCACATCGCTATGTCCCTCAACTATTGTGTCCTTACCAAAGAGAAAATCCAAGGGAGACCTTGGTGTGAAACCAAAACAGGTCTCAAAAGGAGATCTTTGTGTGGAATAATGTTTGGCTCGGTTGTAAGCATGTTGCACATAACACAAATGTTCATCCCAAAGCTTGGGATGTGTGTTGCAATATCCCCTGAGCAACTCGATCACTGTCCTGTTGACTACTTCTGTCTGGCCATTAGTTTGTGGATGGAAAGTTGTGCTTTTCTTCAGTTTGGTGTCCATCATTTCCCATAGACTTTACCAAAACTTCCCCACAAATCTGGTGTCTCGATTAGATATAATGGAAGTGGGTAATCCGAAATGAACACATACATGTTGAACGAATAGTTTTGTTGTTTGTTCAGCTGTAATCTGTTTACTACAAGGCATCAAAATACACATTTTTCTCAACCTATCCATAACAACATACATATAATCATGACCCTTCCTAGATTTGGGCAGTCGTCCAACAAAGTCCATGGAAAAACTTTCCCAAGGATGAGAAGGAACTGGAAATGGAGTGTACAAGCCTAGTTTCCTATTGCTAGACTTGCTTTTAGCACACATAGTACACCCTCCTACATATCTAGAAACTGTCTCATTCATTTTTGCCAATAACAAAATCTTTGCAGCTATGAAACTGTTTTTCTTACCCCAAAGTGACCTGATATTAGAGAAGTGTGTGCTTCTTGAATTATCTTTACTCTTTAGGTTTGTGGAATGCATAGCTTCCCACAATGATACAAGAGTTGGTCCTTAATATGATAATCTAGTTCTTCTACTCGTTTTCCTTGACTTAAAGTTGCATATACATCTTTAAAGTCTATATCTTGAGCATAATGTTCAATGTAACTTTCATGTAATGTAGAATTATGCTTAAGTATAGTAGATGCATTTATAATGGGTCTAGATAACATATCTGCAACTTTATTATGTATGCCCTTTTCATATCTGATGACTAAATGAAACTGTTGTAGGAACCCCATCCACCTGTAATGTCTTGATTGCTGCAACTTAGTTTGGGAGTATAGATATTGAAGTGGTTGATGATCAGTATGGATAACTGTTTCTCTTCCCATTAAGCAATGTTTCCACTTTTTCACACTCTGTACTAATGCACACAATTCCTTATCATATGTGGGATAGTTAAGTACTGCAGAGTTAAACGTCTTAGAATGATAACATATGGGTTTACCGTGTTGTATCCACATTTCTCCCATGGCATAGTCACTGGCATCTATTTGGATCTCAAACGATCTTTGAAGATCTCGCAGTGCTAGTACTGGTGTTGTACTAATCTTTTCTTTCAAGGTGTCGAAGGCTTTTTGTTGTTTGCCTCCCCACTGAAATACCTTGTTCAATCTTGTTAAAGCATGTAAGGGGGCTGCAATTAAGGAAAAGTTAGAAATGGACTTTCTCCAATATTGTGATGCTCCTAAGAAGCTTCTAACTTCTGTAGTAGATTTGGGTTTAGGCCAGTTTACAGTGACTGCCACCTTAGAGGGATCTACCTTCAATTCACCACCCCCTACTATATGTCCCAAATAACTCAAAGATGTTTTGCCAAATTCACATTTTGAGAGTTTAACATAATGTTTTTCTCTTTTCAAAACATATAGTGTCTACTTAACATCCTCTAAATATTCTTCCCATGTTTTGCTAAATATAAGAATGTCATCCAGATATACAATAACAAAATCATCAAGAAAAGGTCTGAGCACATCATTCATTATTCTCATGAAAGTAGTAGGAGCATTAGTTAAGCCAAAATGCATAACCAGCTAGTCATACAATCCCTGCTTTGTTTTGAAAGTATTCTTCCATGCATCTTGCTCTGCAACTCTAACATGATGATATCCACTATGCAATTCTAACTTGGAAAAATAAACAACTTCCTTTAGCTGATCTAATAGATCATCTATGCGAGGAAGGGGATAACGATTTTTGACTATTATTTTATTCAGTGCTTGGTAATCAATGCACATTCTCCATGAGCCATCTTTCTTTCTCACCAAAACAATTGGTGACCCACATGGTGATGTGCTAAGTCTGATGAACCCCTTCTCAAACAACTCCTGCACCTGCTTCTTGATTTCTGCATTCTCTAAAGCAGATAACCTATACATCCCAATGTTAGGCAATGGAGCATCTTGCTGCAAATTAATATCATGCACTATTTCCTTTTTGGGTGGCAGACCTTTAGGTTCTTGAAACAAGATATCATACTCTGAAACAACTTTTTCTAAATCAGCTTGTTTTTTAGCATCACAACCCTCAAATACGTTGGTTTTATCAAGTTTCTTTTCCTTTACAACCATCAGCAAAAATTGTTTGCATGAATTTACAATTTGTTTCGTCTGCCCTGAGTTTATGAGAGTATAATTATACTTGAGCTTATGAGATATTACAAAGTATTCGATTCCATCTTTAACAAGTAGATACTTCTTCTCAGCTCTATAGAAAATGGCTTTTTTGTCATACAATTAAGGACTTCCTAAAACAATTCCACATATATCCAAAGGAATTATATCTAACTCAACCTCATCTATAAATGTTGACCCAAAAGAAAACTTGAGTTTGCATTGTCTAGTCACTTGTAGTTGTGTTTTATCACTTAACCAACCTAATGGGTATGGTTTCTTGTGAGGTGTAGTTAGTAATCCCAACTTCTTTACAATTGCTTCAGAAATTAAATTTACTTGTGAACCACTATCAAACAAAGTATCAATATTTTGATGTTTGGAAATAACTCGAATATGGAAAAGCTCATGTATTTTTTCTCTCATTTGCTTCATCAATAGTATATTGTGTAGAATTACTAGTAGATGCTTCAGAATTCTTACCTTTTATACCTGTCGCTGCAATGGTTGTTTCATCTCTTGAGTCCGACCCCAAATATTTCTGAATAACTGCAACAGGCTTCTTCTTCTTGCCCTCGAACTTCTTAGGTCTCAGCTCTGGATGCAGAATCCAACAGTGCTCATCATCATGCCCATCCTTCTTATAGTGAGTGCATGAAGACTTTCTTTTCTGTGGAGCGTTGGCCTTACTCTCTTTCCATTTCTGTTTTTTTCCCCTTATTCTTACTTGCAATGGGCTTGGATGATCCTCCAACCTCTGGGTTCCCATTCTTTCCTCTAGCTTCTAGATGCATAGCTTGAACAAATACCTCATCTATACTAGTGGGATTAAACATGAGGATAGTGTGCCTCATGTAGCTATGTAGACCACCGATGTACTTCAACAGAGTCTCAAGTGAGTCTAATGAGGTTCCTAGAATCAAAGCTCTCTTCCTAAATTCTTGGGTGTAACCTTGTACACTTTGCCCTTTCAATTGGAGAAGATTTTTCCAACTCATCATGGCTTGTTGCATGTAGGCCAGTGGATAGAACTGCTTTTTTATTGCAGAAACAAATTCACTCCATATAGAAAGAGTCTTACCATATCTCTTCATGTCAGCTTGGGTCCTGCCTTCCAACCAAACCAAAGTAGTGCCCCCAAGGCATAGGTTGGCTAGCTGAATCTTGCTCTTGTCTAAGTCGATACTTTGCACTCAGCAATAAACATCAATTTGTCTGATCCAATTGTCCAGCTTTTCTTCATTCAACTCTCCATCACATATTAGTAAATCAAATTTAAGATCTAGTTTAATCAAAGATGTATTCTTTTTATGTTCAGGGCTATTAGGAAGTGTGAGAAATTTTTCTTCTTTCCCTTTGCCTTTTGAGTGGTCATGGAGGAGAGACTCTTCTTCTCCTTTATCTTGTTTGGAGCCTGATGATTCCTCATCTTTATGCTTTCTGAAGTCCTTATACATTTCCTCTACCATGGATCTCATGGCCAGGAAACTATCTATAAATTGAGGGTCTGGACCCACAGAACCTTCCTCCAACATTGTCTTCTGAGGGTAGACTCTTCCAATTTTAGGATTAGTTTCAACCAACTCACATTCTCCTAATTTGAGCTTTGATCTAGTTAGCATTCCAGAGCTAAATCCAACACAAGCTTGTCTAACCTTAACAACCTATAGCTGTGATACCACTTGATCTAAAATCACCCCTAGGCGACGTTAGGAATTTAATGAAGGTATTACAGACTCATGTGCTGGTGTGTGTGTCTATGTTATCTTGTGCAACAGATCGATAAGATTGTGAAATACACAGACACTTGAAACAGTAAGAGATCACAGTAAGCAAACATAAACACAACAAAATTTAATAAGGAGTTCACCCAATCCTCCTGGGCTACATCTCCTGGTCTAGCCTTCAGTGGTGGCCTTTTTATTATGTTTTTAAAGCAGATTCTTACAATAAGGAGCTCAATCTGGGTCTCACTTGACAGAGGATGAACAGTAGGATGGCACTTAGAATTCCCAAGTCCTTAGAGTTCACAGACTCCGCTTATCGAATTTTGACCTCAATTGGTCTTTGTCTACTCGATGTTGCCCTTACTCTGATGGTCAGCTCAGCTTCTCTGTCATCTGCAACTTTGCCTCTCCTTCTGTGTTTCTCGGTCTTCAAATTCTTCACTGCTTCTCTGCCTCACTGTTCCCCTACTTCCTATCAGCTCATGGCTTTAAGCCAGTCTGTTCCTCCAACTGTTCGTTTTTTCTCTCGACTCTTTGGGTCGCCTACCTCTGTCCACTGGGACTCCTCTGCCCTACGTCATCATCGCTATGCAACACTTCGAAGACAGTTGGCCACCTGTATCTTATCGAACTGAGTGTCAATTCTTCCTGAACAATCATTTTTTCATTATTTCCCAGATGCCTATGAAACATATCCTTCCGTCGATTCATTGGTCAAACCAGACTTCAAGCCTTATGTGCCATAGTTTATTTCTCCCTCAAGTTCGGTCATCCATTGGGTTGAACCTCCACCATTGATCTGGAGCCCCTAGTTCCTACTGTCTTCGCTCCAATCACACGGTTGAGTTTCTCGACTGTTACTTCGCAATGTAAGTGGTTTTTCTCTCTCCCCACCGGACACTCATCACTTGTTGTATGGAATCACTGGGTCCTTAGCCAAATCTGCTTACCGCCCGAAATGCCTCCGATATTCCACCAGTTTTGAGCGCGGGACCTGCCTTGTCGGTTTTAGTGCTTTGCAATGATTTTCTGGTTTCCCTTGTGACCGAGCGCTCGGGGTATTTCCTTCTCAAGGGGTTTTTCGTATCGGAAACAACCTCCATTTCTAGATCTGAGCTTCCCAATTGCCATTTTTACACCATGCGCAGTCTCCATGGGCCAACGGTCAGCGCGCTTTGACCGAAGGTCCTCGTTGCTCCATGTTGGCTGCAAATTGACATTATTCAGAGGTTATTTATGATAGCTATAAGATTTCTTGAAGTCCGTCATTCATTCTTAAAAATCATGGAATTGTTTGAGAATCCAATTTGGATCATTTGAGAAGATGTTTTCTTGACTAAATTGGTTTCTCAGGTCATCAGTGGCAGTGATGTTTTAACCAAGCTTCCATCTAATGGATGTTTCAATTCTTCCTCTCCCCAGCATGATAAAAATAACTCATCCTTCAAAACATTGATTTATATTGAATCATGTCACCATCTCATGTCTCAATCTGACTCCTCTTTCAGTAGCACGGTCCCTTCAACACACTTGTCAAGTGTTCACCCTTCCCATGAAAACATTAACCCTTCTGACCAGTCTACCATCGAAACTTCATCTCATTCACCTTCATCTTATAACATGTCTGCCATTGACCCTTCCCATCCCAACGCTGACCCTTCCTCTCGTATGCATTCTTCTTCCAACATGACTAAACATCCTCCTCATCGCTATCGGTATTCCCTTTGATGCAGTGTCCATTCATCTCCCCATGTCTCTGTTCAATTGTATTATCACTCACCTTACCTTACTAGCTGTTCCAGACATCCATCGCCCGATCGACAAGTTTCACATTCCTTATCCAATTTTAGCTTTAATAAATAGAATCTTAGGTTTAATAATCAATCATCCCCTTATAATTCATTTTCCAATTGTTTAAGGGACAATTCTAATGAATTGTTATCTCATAATTATTTGATTAATAATGATTGGATTATTAAATATTTGAATAGTATAGACATTCGAAAAGATAGTAATAAGGATTTGAATAATTTGAATTTTATTAATAATCTCAACCTACTTTATAATGATTCAAATAATAATTATAATATTATCACTAACCATAGTAGTAATAATAATAATAACAACAACAATAATAATAAGTCAAATAATAATAATAATAATAATAATAATAATAACAATGATAATAATAATAATAATAATAATAATTTCTCTTCTCCTTTTAAAAATGTTATTAATCTCTCTAGTAAAAATTTTAGTCAATCCGTTTTTAACCTCTTAAATAAGGGTCTTAATTTTTCCCTTGCCCCTAATAAGATTCCCATTAATGACATTATTTGTAACATTGAATTTGGTATCAAAGACCTGCTTGATAATGTTAAGGAGGTTATCAGGCAAGACTATGCTATTGTTCTTAGGAAGGCTAAGCCTCCCAAAATAAACATTAGCAAATATGAATTTCTTGCCCTTAAATCTCTAAAGGAGGACCCTAACATTGTCATCCTTAAAGATAACAAAGGCAGAGTTGTTGTCATTCTTGATTGACCAAAATGATTGACCATGTCTATAATAGTGGTAGTTACATTAAGATTAATAACAATCCTATTTAAAAAGTTAATAAAGAAATTTTAACAGCCATTAATTCCATTAATTCCCTTAAGCCTCTCAGTAAGAATCTTATTGAAAGAAATACCCTTAACCCCAAGATTTATGGCCTTCCTAAGATTCAGAAGGTTGGGGTTCCCATGCGACCTATTTTTAACCCAATAGGTGGGCCTATGTATCTTCTAGCTAAATTCTTAGCTCAGAGGATCAAGTCCATTGTTGGTCGCATTGATTCCTTTGTTAAGGAATCTTCTTTCTTTGTTAAAGAATCGAAGGATATTAGACTAGATCCTAGTCATTTGTTAGTAATTTTTGATGTTTTTTCCCTTTATACCAATATTCCTATTCACGAGGAAATTGATGTCATAAGTCGGATCACTGACAATGAGATTGCCAATTTAGTTGGCCCATGCCTCACTTCTACCTTTTTCAGTTTCTAAGGTGAGTTATTTGAACAAACCTGTTGGGTAGCGATGGGTTCTCCTCTTTCCCTTATGGTTGCTAACTTATTCATGTAATATTTTGAGACTGAAGTATTAGACTTAGCCCAATTTCGCCCTAAGAAATGGAAGAGGTTTGTTGATAGTAATTGTGTCATTTGGCCTCAAGATCACAGAAAATTGGATTTGTTTCTTAACCATCTTAATTATCAATCCAACTCCATCAAATTCACGATGGAGGTTGAAGTGGATGGGTGTCTTCCTTTCCTTGACATCCTTATCTCTAGAATGAATGATGGTTTCATTTCTCACTGAGTCTTTCGCAAAAAAAATCACATGGAATAATATCTTCATTCCATTCCTCATCATTTCCGATGCAAAAATTCAGGGTTCTTAGTACTCTAGCCACCCATGCTTTAAGAATTTTAGATGAGAATCACCTAGAAGAGGAAAAATTTCATCTTCTTAAAGTTTTTGAAAAGAATGGCTATAGCAGATCTCTAGGCCTCAAATATTTTCAAAGGGCCCATAAATTTTTGAGGGTTAAACCTCTGCGTGATGACCCTATCTCTAAGGTACAATTCCCGTTTATCCAAGGGACCAAAGACAAGATTTCCCATATTCTTAAGAGGAATAAAGTTTTTTCTACTTTCAAACCCCTTAATACCATTATAAATTCTCTCAAATCCATTAAAGACCCTATAGACCCTAAAGACATGAAAGGGGTCTACGCGATATCTTGTTCATGTGGGATTCCCTACATTGGGGAAACAAGACGCTCTATTAAGCAGAGAATCCAATAGCATACAACGAACATCAGGCGTAACCAATCGCACTCATCAACTCTTGTGGAGCATGTAGAGAAATATAAACACCATTTTTAGATGGAGGAGGTGAAGGTCATTGCGTGAGTCGATCACTTCCAACACAGGAAGCTAAGGGAGGTGATTGAGAATGAAAAGAATACAATCAATCTCAATAGGGACGATGGGTGGAAACTATGTAAGATATGGGTTCCAGCTATTTCGTCATGATTTCCCACCATTATTACCCTCATCATTTCTTTTTTTACCCCTTAAGTTTTTATTTATAAATATGTGACCTAATATTGATCATAAAATACACTGAAGTAGAATTGATTATTTTCCAATAGTGAATTGATCGTTAAATTTAAGTATTGAATGTGGAATACTGAAGGAAAGTAGTTGATTTAAGACTTAATCAAGAACTTAAGAAGCATAGTTAAACATGAAGTTGCAACAAGAACAAAGATAGAAGACATAAAACATTGATTATGGAGTTCATCCCTAATGGGTTACGTCTCCAAGTCTGCTTTCAAGATGGGCATCTTCTTTATTAGGATTGATCGAAAGAGGTATTTTACACAATAAAAACACTAGAGTGAATGTGCATGCATGGACTTCTAGTCTTTTTCAAAAGAAAGCTCTCTCTCTTAGCTTTCCAATGCATGTCTTGGTTCGCAATTCCGCCTTGAGATGACCAAGATACATTGGAATAATAAGATCCTCCTCAATAAATCCTCTCCACTTGAAAGCTTTTGGACCACAAAAGTTTGATTTAAGAAGATATCATGTGAGGGTACATCTCCCTCACTCTTCGGATCTCCATCCACCTTGCCTTGCCAGGATTCATGCCCTTGAGTCCCACTCGAGATATTCAACATCTCCACGCCTTGAAGAGTGAACCTTCCTGTCCAAGATGGTATCTTCCTACAACTCATTCATATACTCAGGTGCCAAATCATCAACTTTCAGAATCTATGTATCTTCCTCGAGATCCATGATCATCGGGAGTTCATACAACTTTAGATTTTGTACATTTAAAATTAAGTAAATATGAATGTAAGGAGGTAAATGTAATCGAAATGCATTATTTGCAATATTCTCAACAATCATTAAAGGACCATACCTAATGGGTTTCATTTTCTTACCTTCACCTTTCAACCTATCTTTACTAATATACAACCATACCTGATCGCCGACCTAAAAATGATGATAGAATCGATGCTTGTCATGGCACATTTTGTACATGGCCTGACTCTTCTCTAACTGATCTTGCGCTGCTGCATGTATCTGCTATATCCGTTGAATTAACTTAGCTACTTTGTTTGCATCATCATGTTCACCCACTTTATCCTCTTCACCAAACATGAAATCCATCGGTCACTTTGGTAGATACCCAAAACATGTTTCAAATGGCGATCGATTAGTCGAATAATGTAAGGCTCAATAGTAATCATGCTACACATAAGGTAAAGATTCATCCCACAACTTAGGATGTTTATTGTAGTAACCTCAGAGAATATGTATGATTTTCCTATTCACCACATCTATCTCTCCTTTGGTCTACGGATGAAAAGTTTTGTTCTTGTTCAGCTTTGTGTCCACGAGTCCCCACAAAGTGGACCAAAACTCTCCTACAAAATGAGTGTCTCGATCAGAAATAATGGAAGTAGGTAACTCAAAGTGAACCCATACCTATTTGAAGAACATATTTGTTGTCTTTTCAGCTATCACTTGATTTTTGCACGGAACACGAATTCACATATTGCTGAATCTGTCAACCACAACATCCATGTAATCATGCCCTCTCCTGGACATAGGAAGTCCTCCAACAAAATCCATGGAAATGTTTTCCCATGGTCGCAAAGGAACTTGCAAGTGGCATGTACAAAGAAATATTTTGATTGCTTGGCTTTCCGGTCAAACACATCACACATCCTTTAATGTACTTAACGAATGTTTCATACATGCGAGGCCAGTAACAATACCTTTGAATTTTTGCTATTGTTTTTCTTACTCCAAAATGTCCTGAAATGCGAGAAGAATGTGCTTCCTGAATGACCTCGCTCTTTCTGTCTGTGGTATGCACAACTTACCTAGATGATATAACAACCTGTCATGAATATGATAATTGACTTCTTCCACCTATGCACCATGAGTTAGTGATTCATGAATATCTTTGAAATCAACATATATACTATATTTTTCTATATAACTTTCATGTTTTAAAGAACTATTTTGTAGCACTATTGAAGCATTCATAGACAGTTTAGACAACGTATCAGCTACTTTGTTTGTGACACCTTTCTTGTACTTAATTACTACGTGAAATTGCTGAAGAAATCCCATCCATCTGTAATGACGAGATTGTTGCAACTTCGTCTAAGACTGAATCTACTGAAGCACAGACGAGATTGTTGCAACTTAGTCTAAGACTGAATCTACTGAAGCGGCTGATGATTTGTGTGAATCATTGTTTCCTTACCCATTAAATATTTTTTCCATTTCTTAACACTTTCAACCAAAGCAAATAGTTCTTTTTCATATGTTAGATAATTCATTACTGCCTTAGAAAAAGTTTCAGAATGAAAACAAATTGGTTTCCCTTTTTGAAGTGATATTGCACCCATTGCATAATCACTAGCATCTATTTCAATTTTAATGCCTATTGAAGATCTGGTAAAGCTAAGATTGGTGTTGTGACAATTTTCTGCTTAAGTGTATCAATTTATTTTTTTTGTTTTCCTCGCCATTAAAAGGGAAATTTAGAACCTATTAAAGCATGTAATGGTGATGCAATCAAAGAAAACTGAGCAATAAATTTCCTCTGATACTGAACTTCACCTATTAAACTTTAACTTCAGTCACATTATGTGGTCTTGGCAACTTAACAATCACATCGATTTTAGCTGGATCTATTTTCAAAGTTCCACCTCCAACTATGTAACCAAGATAATTTAGTGAATTTTTCCCAAACTCACATTTGGAAAGTTTAAGGTACAATTTTCCCCTCTGCAACACTTCAAAAACCTATTTAACATGTGTAACATTCTCTTTGATACTGGAACTAAAAATTACAATATCATCTAAGTAGATTATGAAAAATTTATCAATGTATGGGCATAATACACCATTCATAACCCGCATGAAAGTTTCTAGTGCATTACACAAACCAAAAGGCATTACCAACCATTCAAATAGTCCCTACCTAGTTTTGAATGCATTTTTCTAGATGTCATTTTCTGCAATGCGAATTTGATGATACCCACTTCGCAAATCTAACTTAGTGAAATAAACAACATTTTTAGTTGATCAAGTAAATAATTTATCCTTGGGAGAGGATACCTGTTTTTTATTGTAATTTTGTTTAAGGCCCTAAATTTGACACACATTCTCCATGTCCTGTCTTTCTTAGGAAGTAAAATTATAAGTCAACCACATGGAGATGATTGGGTCGAATGAAACTTTTTTCAATCAACTCTTGGATTTGTTTCTTTATTTTATTGTTCTCTATAATTGACATGCGATACATTACGATATTAGGAAGTGGGGCATAAAACATCAATTGTATCTCATGTTGTATTTCTCTCTTAGGAGGAAGATGTTTTTGGTTTTTTAAATAGACTTGGAAAAGATTCTACCACTTTAACCAAACTATATTTAAACTAAGACTCACAACTTGAAAAAACATTATGTAGATCCTTATGTTGTTCTTTTACAACAATGAGTACATATTTCTTACTTGAACTTATTAATCGCTTCATCTGATTAACTGAAACTAAATCGAAAAGTGAGTTGAGTTTATGTGCCCTGAAAATATATTCAATCCCATCTTTCTTAAGGTGATATTTATGTTCTTTCCAATGAAAAATTGCATCGCGGTCATAGAGATAAGGACTTACTAGCACTACTCCACATATGTCTACTGGAATCACATCTAAATCCACATTATCAATGTAATTAGTTGTGATGGAAAACTTTAACTCACGCTGCTTTGTGACATTAATCTGAGTTTATTTATTTAGCCAACCTAATGGGTATGGTCTTGAATGATTCTGTGTCTCCAAACCTAATTTCTTAACTAAATCTTTAGATATTAAATTTGCCTATGATCCATTGTCAAATAATGTATCTATTTTCTTGTTCTTAGAAGTTATCCTTATATGAAATAATTCAACCCTTTTATCCTCATTCAGATGATTTATGTTTGAAGAAGGTGCAGAAGTACTAGAATTTGAACAAGTGTCTGAAGTTTTACCTCTCGAAACTGTTGCGGTTATTTTACCTTCATCACCTGAGTTGGAGCCTAGATATTGTTGGATTGCTACTTTAGCATTCTTTTCACCTTTCTTCTTCTGGAACTTCTTTGGTTTGAGTTTTGGGTGAAGTTTCCAACATTTCGATTCATCATGTCCAATCCTCTAGCAATGAGTACAGGTAGGTCTTTCACTTTCCTTCTGAACTGTCGTTGATCTCTCTCCCTTCAAATTGCTCTTCGTCTTGTTGTCTTTGGAATCCTTGATTTTGAATTGTTTGGATGGTTTCTGTGAAAACTTGAATGGTCTCCCACTTGATTCAATATGTATGGCTTGAACACACACTTCAACAAATTTGTTATACTCCTATAGCAATAGGTGTCATATTTCATGATTGACTGGTTGAGCTCTGTAAAATGTTCATCCTTTCCCTACTGTAAAGGTTTCCATATTATCAAAAAATCAAAAAATAAAAAAAATGTAAAGAAGGTATACCCTAAAAGAAAAATCAAAGGGTAAAAAGGATAAAATGGTCAAAAGAAAAAATGAGAAGAGATGAAGCCAAAACAAAGAAAGACCAGGAAAGTGTGAAAGTTTAAATGCCACTACTTTTTCATTTTCTGTAAATAAAGCATTGTGTGCAGCTTGTTGAACTTCATGACACAATTGATGAATGGCCAAACAGCTTAATCTTGGCAAAGTTCATGTTTGAATTTCCTGTTTTAGAGATAGAGAATTAAATCTGACCAAACTGTTTAATCTTGGCAGATAAGTAGATAGGTAGAGAAGTAAAGGAGCTCAAAGAAAGAAGGGCTTGCTAGTCTAAATGCACCCAAAGAAAGAAGGAAAAAATGTTAGGATTAAAGTAGGATGGGTAGGTAGATGGTGTTGCAGAAACATACTTGTGATTGATTTTGTCTCTAAAAAATGTGTTAATCTTATCCCTATCGGAAGTACAAGATAAATATTTCATCTTGGAGCAGCTCAAGCAAGGCAAGATTTTCATAACTAATTCCCCTTCATATTTTCCCCAAATCATTTACTAATTTCCCCCAAAGGTATTAAGATTTTCTTAATATCACTGAAATCACTCATTCCGTTTCAAAGTGATTTCCTAAGTAAAAATCTGTTTTACTTAGAGGATAACCATATTTCTCATTCATAAAACATTTTTCCCCTTTAGAGCCTAAGTTAAACGGCAAAAGACAAATTGTTTTTTAACTTGGCGCTTTCATTTTTCATCTTTTCATATTAAAAATTAACCTTTATTATATAACTCCCATGTAAACATTTCCCTTCCCCGTACTATGTAAATAAATTAAAAAATCCCCAAATATTAATATTCCCGCCCCGCAGTTAACTATAACCCTATTCACTGTATAAAGTAAGGGATTAATAGATTCATTCAAAATTTATTAATGACCTAAACCCACCGTGCGTTCAAAAGGATTAATTAACCTCTGGTTAATTAATAACTAACCATCCCCCGAACAATGAAATTACCCCCGATATGATTTATTAATGTTGATTATATCGGTCCCACACCATTAACTCTTAGCCATCACCGCTGAGCGCCCGCCGTCTAATCTGCCCCTGTTCATCTGACAGCCTACGATCACTTCGCACCACCCTCAATTGCCGAGCTTTAACTCCCAGGGAAACGACGCTTTTTGGCACCGTACCTCTGCCACGCATCGCGCTCCCACTGCTATCATTCACCCTCCGCCCGAAACCGCCCAAGCCCAAAAGTGGTGTAGGAAAAACCATTTACCAACCCCCTCGCTAATGTCACCCTTCCACATCACCTTCTACTGACGTCACTCCCACCTCATCTACCTCGTACTTCCGTTGACGTCACCCATCCGTCAAATCATGTTTTCCACTGAACTACATTTTGTCAAATAAAGGGTAAAAGCGCCATTTTTCTATAGTTTTCTGTATCATGCTCCAGGCGTAAAAGTGAATAAAATCAAATGATCTAGGTTCTCGACCGCCTCCCGACCAGGAAAAAGCTCCAGTAGACCTTTAGAAACATGAATTTCCAAAGAAAGGCGGTGAAAAGACACATTGGCAGTTCTATTTTGCCAAACGGCAGTGAGCAGGGGTTAGTACACAGCCAAAGAAGGTCGGTTCAGCATTAATGAGCATCAAAACAAGTCAAAGAGTATCAGTACAAGCATTGAAGTGTATCAGAGTGGAATTAAAGACATCAGATAAGAGTTAAAGACTAGCACATCAGAATTAATGCATAATTAAGACAAGCAGTCGGCGCGGAGCTACTACAGAAGATAGCTGCCAGCCGAAGTAAAGAGCTAGCCTCTAGCACAACATCAGTTATCTTTCTCGAGCCGCTTCTATGTTACTACTAAACTATTTTAGGTTAAAACTAGATATTATCTCACAACTGTTATGAGATATAGGTTGTACATATTTTGCTGTATAAATACCCCCTCCATGAGAGTTTTGAGAGGTCGGTGTTGTGTAGATTTTCTTAGACTGTGCTGCAATACTAAATATTATTGGAATATAAAGCCGTTGGAACCAACTGTTGTCTGGCCGATTAGATGAAAAATTGAAGCAGAGGACATGTCATAGAATTCTTGAATCAAACTCTGGATCAATAAGTCCCCTATATCTCATGTTTTACAGTTCTCTTGGTTACTATATCATCTTTGTTTCATAATCTGAATGATGAAGAAAATGGTTAATTCAAAATTCACTTGATTGCACTCTGTATTCAGTCTTTATTATTCTCTGTGTTTTCTTCAGAATTAGAATAAACGGTGAATTCTTAATTGCTCCTGTTTCCCGATTCTCTCATGTTGTATATTTGCTAAGGAATTCTTAACTGCTCCTTGTCATTAATCATCCACTTTCCCTCTATTCAATATGTTGAAGTATTCTTAACTGCCCTTCACCTATTTGAGTCCATTCCATCTGATTCCAGCCTTTTATTTGTTCCATGTTTGACTACCTTGCTCTATGATGCCATCCTCTATCATAAACCAAATCCAACAAACCTATCTTCTTTGACTCCATCATGCCCAATGGACTGAACTATTTTGTCTTACATGTCTGTTCTATTGAATTTCACCACCCAAACTCAAAACAAAACCCTTGAACTTCACAACTAGCCTAGTATCTTCAAAAAACAAAGCTAAATCATAAAGAGAGAGCCCTCTCTGGATACAGATTGGCTAGATTTTGTATCTAAAAGATTGTTCTGTGGTTACCTCGGCTGTATTGCCTTTCTTACAGCTTTTGGGAACAACCTAAGTGATAACATCAATGGCGACTCCACTGGGGAACTTGAATAATTGTTTGTTACTATTGTTTATTTCATAAGGTACAGATGGAGCCTGAAGTTAGCTAGGTAGCCTTTGAAATGCTCTTGCTTTGCATTTGCATGAGTAAATGAATGTTGCTTCAGTCTAACTCTGGTCTAGTTTATGTATCCAATATTTGGTTTCAAATACTTAATCAGTTTTTATATTTTATTTTTTTTAAATAAGTCTTTAAGAAAGTTCAAAACTCCCACACATAAAATTTCTTAAAAAAGAACTGTTAAAGTTGTATTGTTAAAACCATTCCAAGAAAAAACCAAAACGATACCTAGAAACTGGCTTTAGAAAAGATTCATTACACCAGATCAAATCCTGATCCAAATCCTCCACCTATGTTTGAAAATCCTAATCTGATTTCTAGGATTCTTAGAAGACAAGAGAGCCAAGAAAATTTTGCTAGTTCACACCTTGACAAACATTTGTAGAACTCCATTCAATTTGAGCTTACCATTGAAAGAACACCAAACCTTTCTGTGATTGCTACAACTTCTCCAAGTTCACTTCAAACTATCCTTTCCACTCCTCCATCTAAAACTCACATTTCCATTGTTATTCCTCCTCCTCCAGTTCTCACATCTATAACTACAACCATGGCAAACCGATATACTCCCCTAAACTTACCTGCCAATCCAGGGCTATGCCTCAAGACGGTCAAACTAAAATCCCTTCTTTTGACGGTACTAGTGCTTACATAGCTCAACAACATACCAAGAAAATGACCAACTATTTTGAAAGTTATGAGATTGATGATGATGATGTTCGGATGAAAGTATTTGTTCAAAGTTTAACTGGAGATGTTAGAACCTAGTTTAGAGCCCTCCCTGCAAACAATATCAATGACCCGCAAGCTCTTTATCAGACTTTCTTGAACATATGGGAAAAGAAGAACGATCCTCTCCACATTTTATCAGAATATGAAAACTTAAGAAGAGGCACACAAGAAACTGTCCAAGATTACTGTACCAGATTCAATAATGTCTATAATGCTATTCCTCAGAATCTTAGACCTCCTCCAGATTTGGCCTTGATCAAATTCCCTGATGCATTTGATTCTGATATGGCATATCAACTTAGGGAAAGATCTCCTCGAAACTTAGAAGAGATGCAGAGCATCGCTGTCAGTGTTGAGGCCAACCTGATATCTAAATGATCTAGAGCCAGAGCTGAAAGGAGGACACCTTTCAAAGAAGAACTTTCTGCCTTTAAATAGAAATTAGATGCAATTATCAAAGTAATGGATAGACTTGGTGATAGAGTAGAAACAATTGATAGAAAATCCCCTTGGGATGGTCAACCAAGAAACACTCAGAGAAATCCAAATTTCAGGAAGAACCAAAATCCTAACACTGGAAAGACGGGGCTCGACCAAAATATTAGGCCCCCATTTGAAAAAAATTATGCTGAAGCCTCAAATTCTGATGAACCAATAGAAGAAACTCAAATTAATCTTATGGGACTCAAAAATGAACAACAAGTTTTCTTGACCCAAGAGGATCAGAAGCTCACATCGTAAAACAATTCCAAACTCAGTCAGGTGAATCATATGACTTTAGGGAGGGATATGACACAACCATTTATGAAGTGCACAAACAATACAATCTAAGGAGCAGAAGGATAGATGCCCCTGAAATCAGCAAATAGAAAGATACCAAGCAGCATAACAAAGGTAAGATCAGTACCCCCCTTGTACATATTCTTGCTAAAACAGGTCCTAACCCAAATAACCCAATTGTTGAAGATATATCAGATGATCAAACACCTAACAGAAAACTTTCCACTTCTGTTCCTTCTAAAGAAAAGGTATAAGAGCCTATAGAAATTGATTTGGAAGCAAATTCAGCCAATCATCCCACTCCTGAAGAAGAGAAAAACGCAGAAAATTCAGCTATCCGAAATACAAAAACTCAGACCGAGAAACCTTTTAACCTTGATACAGAAGTAGGAAAACTAAAGATAGTTGTTCCATTATCAGAATTAGCTAAACATGATGTCTATAGAAGTCAAATCACTAGATCACTCAAAATTTCTATGAATGAAGATTCAGTAAATATTTTTGATGACCATCCTGAATTGATATTCGACCCTAAAGTAAATGCAAAAATAGCAGAGGGAGAAGTTCCTCCTTTCTATGTAGGTTTAAACATACATGATAAAATACTTCACAATGCCATGTTTGATTCCGGCGCTTCCCATAACTCAATGCCTAAATTTGTAATGGAGAAACTAGACCTTGACATCACCAGACCATATAAAGATCTTTTCTCTTTCGATTCAAGTCAAGTCAAATGTTTGGGTTTAATCAAAGATTTATGTGTGTCACTAGTCCAATATCCTACAAAAACGATCTTGATGGACATAGTAGTAGCTGATATTCCACCAAAGTATGGTATGTTATTGTCTAGATCTTGGGGTGCAAAGCTTTAAGGATATCTACAGTTGGACATGTTTTACACCACTATTTCAGTGTTTGGTCAACCAAAGAGACTATACAGAGAAACCTCAAAATTTCCCTATCTACTCAGTACATTTAGATATGGATTCTTTTATCCTTTACAATGCTAAAACTGATCCCCCTCATGAAATGAAAGGTTTAGCAGATAAAATAGAAAAAAGTGCAAATGAAAGGTCTAGGGTCCAAATCCAAGAAATGTTTGAAAATCATGAAACATCAGAGAAATTAGAAGAAACTAAAAAACTAGATCTCCCTATTAAATAAATCCAGGAATCTCCTGATATTAAGTATGAACATGAAATCCTTTGGTACTTAGAATTTGACGGTTCTGTGAACAAATTAGGAGATGGAGTAGGAGTCTGGGTGCGCAATCTTGAGAACAACCATGTTGAAGGTCATGCCTACAGATTAAAATTTAGGTATATGGCTGAATATGAAGCTCTGTTGCTAGGTCTTAAACTGCTAAAGAAATTGCAAGAAACTAGAGTGTTAGTCCTAGGCGACTCTGATTTAATCATTCAACAGATAAAAGGGAAGTTCTTGACGAATTATCCTAGATTGAGAGAGTACAGAGGAACAACCATACAGATCCTCAATACATTTCTAGAAACTCAGCTTGCCAAAATCCCAAGAAAACATAACTTGCAAGCTCATAGCCTAACAATGTTTGTTAGCACCTGTAGATTACCATTTCAACCAAATCATCAATTCACAACAGAAATTAGACATAGGCCAGCCATACCTGACAATGTAAAGAACTAGCAAGTGTTTGAAAGTGATAACCAAATCAACAATTTTTTAACCTTAGAAGAAGATTTTTCCAGCACTAATGTAGATGGAGTTACGGTTAGTGAATTTGGTCCAACAAACCAGATGGAAACAGACATTTCAACAGAAAATGCAACTCAAATGCTTCATCCAACACAATTCACCAAAGAGGAAACACAGGATCTTAAAGAAACAGATGTTGCAGAGATTATTGAAGGAGAATATGAAATTATCAATTTGAAAGACAATCATTTACCCAAAGGATTAACTCCTTTGGAAGATCTCTTTGATTTCAACGATATTTCAAAGAAACCTCAAATGGAACCTCCAGAAGCAGACATTGAAGACTACAACATAGGGACAAAAGAAAATCCAAAAATGATAAAATTGTCCAAATCTTTGCCCCCTGATAAAAAACTTAAGTATGTTGCACTGATCAAAGAATTCTAGGATGTTTTTACCTGGAGGTATGAAGACCTGAAATCTTATGACACCTCTGTAATTCAACATACAATACCCCTCAAGGAAAGTCAGAAACCATTTAAAAAAAACTCAAAAGAATCAACCCTGTACTGCTTCCTCTAATTGAAAAAGAAATCAAACGAATGCATGATGCAGGGATAATTGCTCCAATCATATTTTCAAAATGGGTGTCTAATTTAGCGCCTACCAGGAAGAAAACAGGAGAGATCAGATTATGTGTTGACCTAAGGAATGTAAACAAGGTTTCTTTGAAGGAAAATACCTTTACCTAATATGGATCATATTTTACAAAGGGTAGTAGGTGCTTCTAGGATTTCACTTTTGGATGGGTTTTTAGGTTTTAATCAGATTCTGGTTCATCCCGATGACCAAGAAAAGACTACATTCACAACACCATGGGGTACATTCAAATATGTTAAAATTCCATTTGGACTCAAGAACGTAGGGGCAAACTTTCTATGAGCAATAGAATTAGCTTTTTCAAAAGAAATTCACGATTTTCTGGTTGTATATCTAGATGACCTCACTGTATTTTTTAGATCAAATCAGCAACATCTAGATCATTTGAGACAAATGTTTTTAAAATGCAGAAAATATGGTATTTCATTAAATCCTAAAAAATCTTTGTTTGGTATTTCCAAAATCTTAGGCCATATCATCTCCAAAGATGGCATCAGAATTGATCCTGCTAGAATCGAATCTATCTTGCAAATACCCCACCCTAGAAATGTCAAAGAACTTCAAGCTTTCCTAGGGAAGATTAACCTTTTGAGGAGATTCATACCTAATTTGGCTGAATTAATCAGAGTGCTGAACAACATGTTCAAGAAGGATTCAAAAGTTAAATGGACAGTAGAAGCCAAACAAGCGTTTGAAGAAATTAAATTGGCTTTGACTAGAACACCAGTCCTCACAAGTCCAAAGTTTGATAGAGATTTTATAATTTTCTCATTTGCATCAGAACGCACCATAGCAGTTGCTTTACTGCAAAAATATGATCAAGGATGCGAAAAGCCCATAGCATTTTTTAGTAAAGCACTTAGAGATGCACCTCCGAATTACAAAATCATGGAAAAACAAGCTTATGCACTTGTGAAAGCTATTCAAGACTTCAGAGTCTATATATTGTACTCTCATGTAATAACTTATGTGCAAAATGCTGTTGTCAAAGATATCATGACTCAGGATGGAATTGAAGGCAAACGAGGTAAATGTATAGCTAAAATATTGGAGTATGACATTGAGATAAAACCTACAAAGCTGGTAAAAGGACAGGGATTAGCTAAACTCATGACTGAAACAAACTTTCAAGCCCTGGATATTAATGAACTAGATAACGAACAGGAGATGGAAACTCCACAAATCAGCCATGCCTTCTTAGAATCACCTTGGTATGCTGATATAATTCATGTATTATTAAACTTGTAGGCTCCTACAGCGTTACCCAGAACAAAGAAAATGTTTTTAAAGATGAAAGCTTCAAAATTCTGTATTTTAGATAATGATCTTTTTTGGAAAAATCATGAATGTATTTTACTGAATTGTTTAATAAAAGAAGAAGCTGACAAAGTTCTCAAAGAATTTCATGCAGGGGACTGCGGTGGACACCTGTACTAGAAATCAACTGCAGATAAAATCCCGAGGGCTGGATTTTACTGGCCAACCTTGTTCACTGATGTAAAGAAGTTTGTCACTACTTGCCACAAATGCAAAATTTGAAGGCAAAAGAAAACTGTTACCCTTACCCTTGAGACCTATTTCCACTAAAAAGCCCTTTCAATAATGGGGTTTGGACTTCATTGGAGAAATCCACCCTCCTTCTTCTGGACAACATAAATGGATTCTTACTGCCACAGACTATTTCACCAAATGGATAGAAGCCATTCCTTCCAAACAAGCCAATGATGTAGTGGTTATAGGATTCTTAGAAACCAGCATCTTATCTAGATTTGGTTGTCCTAAAAAAATCATAATCGATAATGTTGTTGCCTTCAAGTCCAAGAAACTGATAAATTTCTATAACAAATACCATATCACTTTAGGCCATTCCACAACCTATTATCCTCAAGGTAATGGTCTAGCTGAGTCCTCTAATAAAAGCCTGATTAACGTTATTAAGAAATTGTTAGAAGAGAACAAGAAAAACTAGCACAAGAAGCTTACAAATACACTATGGGTAGACATACTTACTACAAATAGATCTATTGGAACTAGCCCTTTTCAGTTATTTTATGGCATGGAGGCTGCCTTTCTTTCATTTTTGGGAGTTCCGGTGATGAAATTGCTGCAAGAAGCTCAGATGGAACCCAATGGAATTCAAAGAAGAATAAATTAGACCATCCCTTTGCAGCAGACCAGCGAAGAAGTGCACCAAATATCCCAAGTGTTACAAGAGAAACTCAAGAATATATTTGATAAAAGGACAAAAGCAAAATACTTCTACATTGGAGACAAAGTTCTAAAGTGGGATTCCAGGAGAGAAGACAAAGGAAAACATGGGAAGTTTGACTTCCTATGGAAAGGGCCATATATCATCCATGCATTGCAAGGGAACAATAATTACTTTCTGAAGAGCCTAGATGTTACAAAAACAGAAGAAGGACCAGTGAATGGTGGAATGCTGAAACATTACTTTGATCCAGCTTTTTGATGAATTTTGACTCTAACATGTACATACTATATCCTTGATGATGCCATAATTTGAATGGGATAGTAACTTGCTACAATTGAAGCCTGAAGAGAAGGCCCTAAGCTTCACAAGTGTGTTTTCATACATACAATAAAGCAACCAGCAAAGGAAGATTTCAGAGCAGAGCTAAAGTTATGCAGAAGGCCATCTGACGTAGTGTTCTTAACTTTCCACCAGGGAAAGCCATCCCCAAGTGGATCTAGTGTTATACTCCTATAGGAATATGTGTCATATTTCATGATTGACTGGTTAAGCTCTGTAATATGTTCATCATTTCCTTGCTGTAAAGGTTTCCATATTATCAAAAAATCAAAAAATTAAAAAATGTAAAGAGGGTATACCCTAAAAGAAAAATCAAAGGGTAAAAAGAATAAAGTGGTCAAAAGAAAAAATGAGAAGAAATGAAACCTAAACAAAGAAAGACCAGGAAAGTGTGCAAGCTTAAATGCCCCTACTTTTTCATTTTCTGTAAATAAAGCATTGTGTGCAGCTTGTTGAACTTCATGCCACAATTGATGAATGGCCAAACAGCTTAATCTTGGCTAAGTTCATGTTTGAATTTCCTGTTTTAGAGATAGAGAATAAAATCTGACCAACTTGTTTAATCTTGACAGATAAGTAGATAGGTAGAGAAGTAAAGGAGCTCAATAGTTTAATCTAAGCCCTTCGAAGTAATAAGTGCAGACTTAGGTAGGCTTACCATGGAAAAGAAAAGAAAAGAAAATTTGATGAGGGCTTGCTAGTCTAAATGCACCCAAAGAAAGAAGGAAAAAATGTTAGGATTAAAGTAGGCTGGGTAGGTAGATGGTGTTGCATAAACATACTTGTGATTGATTTTGTCTCTAAAAAATGTGTTAATCTTATCCCTATCACAAGTACAAGACAAATATTTCATCTTGGAGTAGCTCAAGCGAGGCAAGATTTTCATAACTAATTCCCTTTCATATTTTCCCCAAATCATTTACTAATTTCCCCCAAAGGTATTAAGATTTGCTTAATATCACTGAAATCACTCATTTTGTTTCAAAGTGATTATAAGTAAAAATCTGTTTCACTTAGAGGATAACCATATTTCTCATTCATAAAACCTTTTTCCCCTTTAAAGCCTAAGTTAAACTGCAAAAGACAAATTATTTTTTAACTTGGCACTTTCATTTTTCATATTTTCATATTAAAAATTAACCTTTATTATATAACTCCCATGTAAACATTTCCCTTCCCCGTACTATGTAATTAAATTAAAAAATCCCCAAATATTAATATTCCCGCCCCCCGGTTAACTATAACCCTAGTCACTGCATAAAGCAAGGGATTAATAGATTCATTCAGAATTTATTAATAACCTAAACCCATCGCACGTTTAGAAGGATTAATTAACCTCTATTTAATTAAAAACTAACCATCCCACGAACTAATGAAATTAACCCTGATATGATTTATTAACGTTGATTATATCGGTCCCACACCATTAACTCTCTGCCATCACTATTGAGTACCCGCCATTTGATTTTCCCCTGTTCATCTGACAACGTACGATCACTTCGCACCACCCTCAACTTTCGAGCTTTAACTCCCGGGGAAACGGTGGTTTTTGGCATCGTACCTCTGCCACACATCGTGCCCCTACTACTATCGCTCGCCCTCCGCCCGAAACTGCCTAGGCCCAAAAGCCGTGTGGGAAAACCATTTACCACCCACTGCTGATGTCACCCTGCCACATCATATTCTGCTGATGTCACTACTACTTCATCTGCCTCGTACTTCTGCTGATGTCACCCGTACGTCAAATCATGTTTTCCTGCCGAACTTCATTTTGTCAAATAAAGGGTAAAAGCGCCATTTTTCCATAGTTTTTGTTAAGTTATGGTATGTTCTATGCTTATAACAGTTTACTTATTTTTCCTATTATATTTCACCGATTAACAATCACATGTACATAAAGTAAAGTGCAGATAGAACATTAAACGAGCGACAGAAAACAAGCCAAGGCAAGAGACATAAGATGTGGCGGCTAGCCAGGGACAAACCCCACAATTTGTGGGGAAACCCTTTGATCAAATCTTCTTTTATCTTCAATAATTCAGTAGAGAGAAATAGTACAATAAATCTGATTCATATCAGCAGTAGCAAACCCTAGATCAGTAGCATCAGCATTAGCGGCTTCATTATCAAACTAGGGCAGACGATATCTCACAAACCGACCGTCAGATTGACTTCATTCCACCACCAAAAGTTTCGGCTTCCAGAGGAGGTTCAGATGAACCTACAGCGCAGTTCATATGAGGAGATCTTCTAGGCCACGCAAGTCAATCTTTGCTTCTGCAGTTGTAGCTTCAGTTTCAGTAGTTTCTGGCTTCAAACTAGTGCAGTCGATATCTTGCAAACCGTTCGTCGGATTGACTTCATTCCACCACCAAAAGTTGCAGCTTTTAGAGGAGGTTTAGATGAACCTACAACGTGGTTCAGATGAGGAGATATTCTAGGCCACGCAAGTCAATCTTTTCTTCTGCAGTTGCAACTTCAGTTTCAACAGTTTCCGGCTTCACATGTGAGAGAGAGAGAGACCCATTTCAGCGCAGTAGAGAAGAGACTCATATCTGCACAGTAGAGAGAGAGAGAGATGTGATGAGATGAGTGAGTTTAAATGAGGAAAATTCCTCTTATATTTATACACAATGTTGGTGGGTGAATAGATGCGACTGTTGGGCTTCTGAGCCTACATGAGTTGTAGGTTGGCTTGATAATAATTCCATAATCAAAATAAATTCATATCTCCATGAATACTTATCGGAATTGGATGATATTTATATCAATCCTACACCTCTCGACGAGAGGAATCTAATAAAAATATTATTAGCCATGAATAAGAGGACCCACATGAATTTTTTCCCTGGTTGCCAATTTTAACACTCCCTCTCAACCATGGAGAACTTCATCTGCAATCTGTCTATCGGTTGTTACTATTCATCGATCAAATGCACTGCCTTGTACAGCCTGACCCTTTCCCTGCTCTGCTCTATTTTTCCTGTTCTGCTTTGTCTTGTTCTTCCCTGCACAGATCTATACTGTTTTGTTATGTTCTTCTCTGCTCTTGCATTGTTCTATTCTACTCTGCTTTTGTCCGAATTATGAAGAAGAAGAAATGATTGAGGATGTATCATACTGACTCAAAGTCAGTCTCAGAGTATGTACCACTGGTCCCAGACCAGTCTCAACCAACCCAAAGTAAGTGTCATAGTGAGTACAACTCCAATGGTCCCAGACCAATATCATCCTCCACTGACTCAAAGTCAGTCTCAGAGTATGTACCACTGATCCCAGACCAGTCTCAACTGACCCGAAGTCAGCGTCATAGTATGGTACAACTCCTACCACTGGTCGCAGACCAGTATCATTGATCCCAGATCAATGGAGGTCATCCTAGCATAGGGAGTACGGTAGTTACAACGATGTGTCCATCGGTACTACTATGGTCCCTAACTTCATTTCCCTGCTCATTGATCAGATGAGAGGTACTTCCCATGAGTCCTAGACTGCATGGGTAGGATGCCTCGATAGGAGAACTAATCAATCTTGTCCTCACAAGAGAACACATCAATCTTGCTACAATTGCCATGGAGAACACATCAATCCAGGCCTCACAGGAGAACACATCAATCCTACTACAATTGCCATGGAGAACACATCAATCCAGGCCTCACAGGAGAACACATCAATCCTGCTACAATCGCCGTGGAGAACACATCAATCCAGGCTGCCATGGAGAACACATCAATCCAGGGCTCACAGGAGAACTAATCATCCTTCTACACAAGAGAGTGAATAATCCTGTTCCACAAGAGAGCGAATCATCTTGTCCCACAAGAGAGCGAATCATCTTGTTCCAATGTGCACCACCAGGGGAGGGTGAGTCACCCTGTGGTCATAAGTTGCTCCAGTAGGAACCACAAGCCCTCAGAGCTCCTAGAGCTCAATGTATGCAACATGCAAGACCCTTGTACAAGGGTTTCTTGCAGACTCCAAGTCGTTTACGAAAATCACAGATTAGATCTTTCCTCAGGGTTTGACAAGGTGTACCAACCTGTACATCATCTTAATGTGATGGAGCTTCCTTGCTCATCGACTTGCCATATCCCAGATGATGTCTATCTGCTGGAGCAATTGACGAATAAGGGATTCCTCAATAATCGAATCCCACCTCTGGTTGTTATAGAGAATCACAGTGGTATCCAATGTAAATCCAAACAGCTCACTGAAGAGCTTTCGGAACTAGACTGCCTCACACGAGGTTATGCTAGAAATAATATATCCTGCTTCGGCGGTGCTAAAAACCACCGACTTCTGCTTCCTTATAATCTAGGATATCAAAGCAGATCCCAAGGTGAAACAGTACCCATAAGTGCTCTTACGGTCCACCACACTGCCTGCCCAATCAACATCAGTATATCCAAGTAGTCTCACATCTCCGACAGTGTATCTTAATCCATCAGAGATTGTGTCCTGAAGACATCTCAGAAGATTCTTGGCATCAATCCAGTGAGGCTCAACCAAATATGAGCTCACAATGCTAACTGCAAAACATATGTTCGGACGGAGGTTCACCAAGAACATCAATGCGAATGAGTTTTTGAAACTCAGAGGCATTTCCCAAGTCTGGTCCGACATCACTACCATATAACTTCTAAAAGTTAAGATCCTCGAGGTAGTCACAGGCTTGCAGTCCATCATACCAAATCTTTCCAATATATTCACCAAATATTTTCCTTGAGATAGGAAAATTTCTCCTGGATTTTGCCACACTTCAAGTCCTAGGAAGTAGTGCATCAGTCCTAGGTCTTTCATTTCAAATTCAGAGGCCAGCTCCCTCTTACATTTGTGAATTAGAGGGTCTACACCTATTAGAAAGAGGTCATCCACATACAACACCAGTATGAGAGGCTTGTCATCTTCAACCTTAAAGTAAAGGTTAGGATTGGCTTCACTCCTAGTGAATCCCAGCTTCATCAAGTAGCTATCAATCGTCTTATACCATGCTCGGGGTGCTTGCTTCAGCCCATAGAGAGCTTTCTTCAACTTGCATACATGAGATTTTCGATCATAAATCTCAAATCCTTCGGGTTGCTCCACGTAGACCTTTTCTTTGATCGAGCCATGCAGGAACGTAGTCTTGACATCCATCTGATGTAGGTTCCATCCTTGTAAAGCGACAAGGGCTATGATCGAGCGGATGGTCGTATATCTGGAAACAGGTGCAAATATCTCATCATAGTCTATACCTCCCTTTTGGGAGAAACCTCGAGCAACAAAACAAGCCTTATACTTTTCCGTGCTTCCATCTGTTGCATGCTTTATCTTGTAAAGCCATTTGGAAGTAACAACAGTCTTGTCCTGGGGTCTGGGAACTACTTCCCAAACATCATTCTTTATGATAGACTCATATTCTTCGGTCATAGCATCCTTCCATACTTGATGCTTGACGGCATCTGAGAATGACGGAGGCTCATTTTGTATGATCGTGCTCATGATGGTCAGGTATCCTTGATATCTATTAGGTTTCTTACTTTCACGAAAGGTTCCTTGGGGTGCAACATGTCCTTCAGCATCATCAAGTAACCCCTTAAGCCATGAAGGCCTCTTCCTAGAAGAGGAAGGCTCATATGGAGGAGGATCAATCGGACCCATGGGTTCTTCTACATCAGGCATTGATTCATCATCCTTTTCTTTCGGTTCACTGGTGTTGGCTTCTAGAGAGCTACTCAAATTTAGTAGATTGTCCACCTTGCTGAGAGCCATATCTTTGTCAAAGGTGACATCATGACTAATCACGACTTCCCTTTGACCGGTGGTGAAGATTTCTTCAAGAGATTAGGAACCCAATGCTTGATGAGGGCATCAATTTTGTACATATATGGCAGTGATTGTAGTTTCAGCCCATAGAAACTTTGGAAGTCTTTGATCATGTAGCATGGCCTGGACATCTTCCATCATCATGTCGTTCTTCCTTCCTGCCCCACCATTCTTCTCAGGAGTATGTGGTGTAGTAGTCTCCCTCTTAATGCCAGCCTCAGATATGCGTAAGTGAACCAACTATAATATATCGGAGGTCTTGCTTTGGCTTGAGGGGAATGGTCCCCTTTTGAGCATTCCTTCAGTACATCCTGGACATACACCTTCTTTCTCTACTTGGAATTCAGGCATCCCTGTTACCATCTGTCTTACATCAGGTAGAGCTTTGTAATGAAGGTGGGCAAACCTCCGATGCCAAGGTTCGGATTGAAGAGTTGTGTCACAAGACATGACACCTAGCGGACTTCCATCGACCTGATATAATGAATCAACATTAAACCCAAGAGTAAATGCATATTTAACATTATTTTTCCATATACATACCTTGCCATTGCTGAAGGTTACCTTGTAGCCTTTGTCTTCCATTGTTGAGATGGACACTAGGTTCTTTTTGAGGTCAGGTGCATTTAATACATATGGAATTTCTAGCCTTCTTGAATGGTTTTCCTCTTCCTTGATCCGCAGCTCTCGTCTTACCTTTGCTGTTGAATTTGTCATTCCTTTGATTTCCATCAGAGGGATTTTGAGTTGCACCACTGCATACTATACCATGCTTCCCTAATCATGATTATCATCATGCTGCCCATGTCCATGATCTCATTCATCATCATTCTCATGATCTCATACATAATGACTTGCTTTATCGAAAATGTAACATCGTCAATTTCTTCCACCCTTAGATCCAGCCTTTCCTTTTGATTTAGTCCTAGAATTATTTATTTTCTTTGCATGAGAAGAAAAGGCAGCAGGAGGACCTTTAGGCATGGGCATTTCTAGCACTTCTTCCCTTGTTTCTTCTTGAATGCATCTAGCCATTAATTCCTCAAAACTAGGAATTACATTATAGTTCAGAAGAGTAGTCTTGAACACATACCATTCAGATGATAATCCTCCAAGAGTTATGAGTGCCATTTCTCTGTCAGTAATAGTTTCCCCAATAGATAGGAGATCATTCTTGATCTCAGTGATTCTTAAGAAGTATGCTTGCATACTTTCATCTTTACCCTTCTTGATTTCCCTCAACTTATTTCTAAGAAACAAAACTTGATTTGCATCATTAACTTTAAATAAACTCACCGGTCTGTCGTAGATTTCCTTGGAGGTGTGTAGATCAGAGATGTAGGCCACCAAGCGCTTGTCGATAGAGTCCCGGATGATCTTCTTTGTTTTGACTTCTCCATTTTTCCATTTGTTCCAGGCAGCAGAAGATGCATTTGATGAAGGCTCATCAATATTGCCTCTTACATGGTCCAACACTCCTTGATCTTCAAGGGTTAGATCGATAGACATCTTCCATCCATGATAGTCAGCTTTCTCACGAAGCTTGTCTTCGGCAGGACAGAGTGTTGAGGACCCCATAGTTCTTTTAGGATAGCGTTGCCAATCTTCTCTTCAATGATTGCTCTTGCTCTTGCTCGGGATTTTTCTTCACCTCAGCTCCGATACCATGTTAAGTTATGGTATGTTCTATGCTTATAATAGTTTACTTCTTTTTCTTATTATATTCCACCAATTAGCAATCACATGTACATAAAGTAAAGTGTTGATAGAACATTAAACGATCGACAGAAAACAAGCCAAGACAAGAGACACAAGATGTGGCGGCTAGCCAGGGAAAAACCCCACAATGTGTGGGGAAACTCTTTGATAAAATCTTCTTTTATCTTTAATAATTCAACAGAGAGAAATAGTACAATAAATCTGATTCATATCAGCAGTAGCAAACCCTAGATCAGTAGCATCAGCATTAGCGGCTTCATTATCAAACTAGGGCAGACGATATCTCACAAACCGACCGTCAGATTGACTTCATTCCACCACCAAACGTTTCGGCTTCCAGAGGAGGTTCAGATGAACCTACAATGCAGTTTAGATGAGGAGATATTCTAGGGCACGCAAGTCAATCTTTTCTTCTGTAGTTGCAGCTTCAGTTTCAGCAGTTTCCGGCTTCAAACTAGGGCAGTCGATATCTTGCAAACCGTTCGTCGGATTGACTTCATTCCACAACCAAAAGTTGTGGATTTCAGAGGAGGTTCAAATGAACCTACAGCACAGTTCAGATGAGGAGATCTTCTAGGCCACGCAAGTCAATCTTTGCTTCTGCAGTTGGAGCTTCAGTTTCAACAGTTTCTGGCTTCACATGTGAGAGAGAGAGAGACCCATTTCAGCACAGTAGAGAAGAGACTCATATCTATGCAGTAGAGAGAGAGAGATGTGATTAGATGAGTGAGTCTAAATGAGGAAAATTCCTTTTATATTTATACACAACGTTGGTGGGTGAATATATGCGACTGTTGGGCTTCTGAGCCTACATGAGTTGTAGGTCGGCTTGATAATAATTCCATAATAAAAATAAATTCATATCTCCATGAATACTTATCGGAATTGGATGATCTTTATATCAATCCTACACCTCTCGACGAGAGGAATCTAATAAAAATATTATTAGCCATGAATAAGATGACCCACATGAAGTTTTTCCCTGGTTGCCAATTTTAACAGTTTTCTGTCTCGCGCTCCAGGTGTAAAAGCGACCAAAATCAAATGTTCTAGGTTCTCGACCGCCTCCTGACCGGAAAAGCTCTAGCAGTGAGCTCATGGCCTCAGTTAACCCACCATTTCATAGTTTTCCTCCCCTTTAAACATAGTTGAACCATCACCGAGGGACTTCCGAGCTCGAAGAAGAAAGAAACAGAGATATACAGGGATATTTGTTACCCTAGCTAGTAGACCTTCAGAAACATGAATTGCCAGAGAAAGGTGGTGAGAAGACACGTTGACAGTTCTATTTTTCCAGACAGCAGTGAGAAGGGGCTTGTTCATAGCCGAAGAAGGTCGGTTTAGCATTAATGAGCATCAAAACAAGTCAAATAGTATCATTACGAGCATTGAAGTGTATCAGAGTGGAATTAAAGACATGAGATAAGAGTTAAAGACTAGCACATTAGAATTAATGCATAGTTAAGACAAGTAGTCGATGCAGAGCTACTACAGAAGACAACTGCCACCCGAAGTAAAGAGCTAGCCTCTAGCAAAACATCAGTTATCTTTCTCGAGCCACTTCTATGTTACAAGTAAACTATTTTAGGTTGAAACTAGATATGATCCCACAACTGTTATGAGATATAGGTTGTACATATTTTGTTGTATAAATACCCCCTCCATGAGAGTTTTGAGAGGTTGGTGCTATGTAGATTTTCTTAGACTGTGCTGTAATACTGAATATTATTGGAATATAAAGCCGTTGGAACCAACTTTTGTTTGGCCAACTGGATGAAAAATTGAAGCAGAGGACTTGTCACAGAATTCTTGAATCAAACTCCGGATCAATAAGTCCCCTATATCTCATGTTTTATAGTTTTCTTGGTTACTATATCATCTGTGTTTCATAATCTAAATGATGAAGAAAATGCTTAATTCAGAATTCGCTTTATTGCACTATGTATTCAGTCTTTATTATTCTCTGTGTTTTCCTCAGAATTAGAATAAAGAGTGAATTCTTAATTGCTCCTATTTCCCGATTCTCTCATGTTGTTTATTTGCTAAGGAATTCTTAATTGCTCCTTGTCAGTAATCATCCACTTTCCCTCTATTCAATATGTTGAAGGATTCTTAACTACCCTTCACACATTGAGTCCATTCCATCTGATTTCAGCCTTTTATTTGTTCCATGTTTGACTACCTTGCTCTGTGATTCCATCCTCTGTCAGAAGCAAAATCCAGCAAGCCTATCTTCTTTGACTCCATCATGCCCAATGGACTGAACTATTCTGTCTTACATCTCTGTTCTATTGAATTTCACCACCCAAACTCAAAATAAAACCCTTGAACTTCACAACTAGCCTAATATATTCAAAAAACAAAGATAAATCATAAAGAGAGAGCCCTCTCTGGATAAAGATTGGCTAGATTCTGTATCTAAAAGATTGGTCTGTGGTTACCTTGGCCGTATTCCATTTCTTACAACTTTTGGGAACAACCTAAGTGACAACAAAAGTCATCAGGATTAAACATCAATAATGTATGTTGTAAATATAAATGTAAACTTCCAATGTACTTTAATAAAGTTTCACATGTATCTAATGGAATAACAAGCACCAAAGCTTTCTTCTTAAGCTCCTTTGTAAACTCCTGAACATTCTTCCCTTTACCTTGCCTCAAATACTCCCAATCAATAATAACGTGTTGCATGTATCCCAAATGATAGAATTATTTTGTGAGAGCTTTTAAAAACTTAGACCATGAAGAGATCACTTCACCTTTTTGCTTTACATATGTTTTAGTTTTACTTTCCCGCCAGATTAAAGTTGTTCCCCCCATTGTAAGTGTAGCTAACTAAATTTTTGTTTTTTCATCAAAAATGTTCTAAATACGACAATACTCTTCTAACTGCTTAATCCAGTTATCTAGCTTTTCAGGATTCATTTCACCATCATAAATATGTAGCTCAAATTTTACATCAAGTTTCAAAAGAGATGAATTTTTAGGTTTCTTTTCTGTTTCAAAATCGGAATTGGAAGAAGAAGAAGAAGAAGATGATGATGATGGAGATGATGGAGGAGAAGGAGGTTTATCATCCTTGCCTTTTCCCTTGTGTTTCTTCAATGTATTTGAAGAAAAATCTGCATCTCTCACCTTCTTATCTTTGTATAGTTCTCCCAACATCCACTGCATGCTCAAAAACACTTTTTGAAACTATTCCTTGCTCATATTCTCTTCAGGAGTTTCACCTGCATTAGATCCTGTCATTGTCGATATATGAGCGACTTTGCGCGTTCCAATATCTAGATCAAACTCCTCAAGTGTTCCTTCTCCATGTCACCACCTTGTCTCGGTTAACATTCACTGGAAAAAATTCTACAAAAAAAAACATGCTCTGATACCAAATTATATGATCTAATATAGATCATAAACTAAACTAAATTAGAATTGAGTATTTTCGAACAGTGAATTGATCGTTAACTTTAAGTGTTGAATGTGGAAGATTGTTAGGTCCCCCTAATACTAGCGATTCCCCTATTACTATTGTCATTGTATCCCTTATTGTTATTATTGTGCCCCATAGAATCCCACTCTTGTTATTTTTGTGCCTTTATATTCTTATTGTTAGGTCGGCTTGGTTACATCTTGACCCCTTAAACTCCTATATATAGAAAGGAGTTTTTGTCATTTGTATCATCTAATAATTGTTCATTTGTGTAATGTAAAGGAGGTTGCCCCCTTGAAGAGGCTGAATTATAAGCCATTGATCAATCTTTTCTATCTTTTTGTGAGCTGGTTTCATAACATTTGGTATCAGAGGTTTGAATTCTAGGGCTTTGCTGCTTCAAAGAGGTCATTGTGACATTTTCGCTATAACTTTTTTTCTGTGATGTTTTAGAGGTGGAAAAGAACGCATTTGAGATGAAAACTTGCTGAACCTCGGGTCCAAATTTCATAGCTTGTCTCCCTATATTTTCGGAGATATGATCTGAGGAAGTTAGAGTTTGTGCAAGCTCCAGAATTTCATCTAAAACAGGTAATCGTGGAATGTTCGCTATAACGTTTTCTCTACGACATTTCAGAAGCTAATAGAAAAATACATTTTAAAAGAAATTAGTCTGAACGTTGGCTCTGAATTTCAGATCCTGTCTCGCTATATTTTCGGAGATATAATCTGCAGAAATTAGGGTTTTTTCAGATCCTTGAATTACATTCCAAATAGGTCACCTTGGGAAAAACGTCATAACTTTCTCTTTGAGAATCAGATTGAATTTTAGAAAGAATTTGTAGAAATAGGATGAATTGTAGTTGTTTGGGTACCATTTTCATAACCTAAGGTTGAAACAATGACCCGCGACACGTCGTACAAGTTAGCACTACTGAACAAGTCTATACTCAGGTCATCGTGGGAGATTTGGCATAACTCTTCATTGGAGAATCAAATCTTCATCAGACTTGTGGGGCTATAAATATTACTCAGAGGGTTACTGCATGAAGCAATTTCAAGCCTGGGAGACCCAAAATTATAGAGATAAATCAGATTCAATATCAAGCTCCTACAAAGTGAAAAACAATGTGTAGTTTTTTTTTTTTTTTTTTTTGCATAAGCTTGGTTTGAAAAAATTCAAAGGGCATGTTGAAGCATTATTATCAGTAATTGATGCCTCGAAGAGAGAAAATGGAAACACCTAGTAAGAAACCTTGAAGCTCTAGCATGAATCATGAATAAGGGGAATAAATGCAACATGATATATTAAAATTATGAGACCAAGTGCAACAAATTTCACTCACACAAAAAGTAACAGAAAATAAGATGGATTGTTTAAAGAAAGACGTAGAAGCTAAGATGGATGGTTTAAAGAAAGGCATGGAAGCTAAGATGGATGGTTTAACGAAAGGAGTAGAAGTTAATATGGATGGCATGGAAGCTAAAATGGAAGGCGTGGAAGCTAAGATGGATGACGTGCAAGCTAAGATGGATGATTTGAAGATAGATTTGAAGACAAGCATGGAAGATTTGAAGACAGATTTGAAGATAGATTTGACAAAGTTTCTACACAAAATTCTTACTAATGGTGAAAGGGTAGTAAAGGAAACTCATGATGAGAACAAAATAAATGTTAATAATGATTTCATAGACTCTAATGTTGGATCGAAGAACCACCATGTTTCAAAGATTGATATGAGGAAGTTTGATGGCAAGGATCCCAAAACATGGATATTGTAGATGGAGCAATTTTTCGATCTTCATAATGTGCAAAACATACAAAAGGTATGCATTGCAACTTTATATTTGGAACCAAATCAGTTTGTATGGTATCGATGGCTTTTCTCTCGTAAACAAATTGTCACTTGGGCTATTTTTACGGATGAAATGATAACACATTATGACGATACAAAAAGCAACACTTTTTTTAGCCAATTCATAAATATCAAACAAAAGGGTTCAATGATGGAGCACATTGAGGACTTCCAAAAATTTAATATAAGGGTAAAAGATATTCTAGAAGAGCATAGGATTGATCTGTTCATAGGGAATATAAAATATAATATCCAACATGAGGTTCGCCTTTGGGAACCAAATTCATTGGAGAAGGCATTCAGGTTGGCAAGAAAAATGGAAAGAAAAATTATGGTAAAAAGGAAGTCTACCACTCACAATCATAAAGATGGAAGTGTTGTTGCCCCTATCCATCCACAACCTATAAGGTTGACACCACACAAATTGGAAGAAAAAATAGCAAAAGAGCTTTGTTATAGTTGTGATGACAAATACACTAAAGGTCATAAGTGTGCCGAGAAGAAATTATTTTACATAGATTGTGAAGAGGAGGAAGAAAAGAAACAATAAATGTCAAAAGAAGAGGATATACACCACGAAAAAACCCTAGAAAAAGAAGAAATGAATTTGATCATATATTGTAATGCGTTGGCTCAAATTACCACTCCTAAAACTATCAAGATAGAAGGGAATATCAAGAAGAAAAAGGTAATAGTGTTGATTGATTAAGGAAGTACCCATAATTTTATTCATTTTAAGATAGCCAAGGAATTGAATTGCTTCCTATATCCAGCACCAGAGTGTCAAGTGATGGTTGCAAGTGGAGGAACCATAAATTTCTTAGGAAAGTGTCATGATATCAAGCTATCCATGGGAGAATATGTATTGAATAGCCCAAAGCATTCAATTCCAATGGGTGGTGCTGATGTTGTACTAGGAGTCCAATGGCTACAATCCTTGGGTACAATAGCTTTTAATTTTCAAGAACTTTTCATGATATTATTTGCATAAGGAAAGGAGGTTGAATTAAGGGGTATTGCAGGGAAATCAGGAAAGATAATCAGCTCTAACGAAATGACAATTATTCTAAACAAAGAACAATGAGGCATAATCACACAATAATGTTCACTAGATGTTCCCACATCAAAATCATCCATTTCTCTAGATCTCCAAAAAGTCATGGACAAACATTCCAAGGTATTTGAGACTCCCAAAGGCCTCCCACCTTTTTTTGATCATGATCATGCTATCAATTTGATTCCAGGAAGTGTTCCTCCAAAAATTAGGCCTTATAGATATCCCTATGTCCAAAAGAGTGAAATTGAATGTATGTTTGCAGAAATTCTAGAGGCGGGTATAATTCAACCTAGTCAAAGTTCTTTCTCTGCTCCAGTAGTATTGGTTCACAAGAAGGATGGATCATGGCGCATGTGTCCAGATTACAGTGGGCTCAACAAGCTCACTATTAAAGATAAATTTCCCATTCCTGTCATTGATGAATTGCATGGATCGATCTACTTCACCAAGTTGGATCTTCGTTCAGGATATCATCAAATCAGAATGAAGACTGAAGACATTCCAAAAACAACATTTAGAACTCATGAGGGTCATTATGAATTTTTGGTCATGCCTTTTTGCCTTACTAATGCAACTTCTACATTTCAAGGTTTGATGAATTCCATTTTCAAACCCTTCCTTAGAAAATTTGTGTTAGTATTTTTTAAGGATAGGCTAATCTACATCAAGTCTTGGAAGGATCATGTCCAACACATTGACATGGTCCTGAAACTATTGGAGGAGAAACAATTATATGAAAAAATCTCCAAATGTTTATTTGGAGTAAAAGAGGTGGAATATCTGGGTCATATTGCATCTCATGAAGGTGCTAAGGTAGACCCTAGCAAAATTAAAACAATTAAGGAATGGAAAATCCCCACATCCATAAAGCATCTACGAGGATTTCTCGGGTTGACAGGGTATTATCGCAATTCTTATAAGAATTATTGGAGAATAGCAGCACCTCTAACAACATTATTGAAGAAATATGCATTCGCATGGACTCCAGAAGCAATAAAGGCCTTTGAACATCTTACTGAGGCAATGTGCCAAGCACCAGTATTAGCTACACCTGACTTTGCAAAAACCTTTATTGTGGAATGTGATGCCTCAAGAAATGGAATTGGTGGTGTTTTAATGCAAGAAGAAAGACCCATTTCTTTCGAAAGTCATCCAATCAAAGGACAGTATTTACACAAACCTATTTATGAGAAGGAAATGATAGCAATACTACATGCACTTAAGAAATGTCGACCCTACCTAATGGGAAGACACTTCAGACTAAAAATAGATCATGATAGTCTTAAATACTTTTTAGAGCAAATATTATCTTCAGAAGAGCAACAGAAAAGGGTCACAAAGATGTTGGGCTATGACTTTGAAATCATCTACAAAAAAGGAAAGCAAAAAGTTGTGGCAGACGCACTCTCAAGATTGGATGAGGATTCGGAAGCATTTCTTTGTGTCATTTCTATTATCCAATTGGATTGGATAAAAGAAGCAAGGGATGAATGGAAGAATGATGAGGAAGTGTGGGCACTCATTCAAAAGATACAATAAGATCCCAGTACATCTGATACATTTAGCTGGAAAAATGATTCATTATGGCACAAGGATCGGTTATACCTATGTGATAATTCCCAATTCAAACAAAAGATTCTTAGGGAATTGCACACCTCTCCCTTAGGAGGGCACTCAGGATTTCTAAAAACCTACCACAGGGTTAAGAAGGATTTTTTTGGGATGGCCTTAAATTAGATATTCAAAAGTTTGTGGCGGAATGTTTGGTTTGCCAACAAAATAAATTTGAAACAATTAAGAGCCGAGGACTATTATAACCTTTATCGATGCCAAGCCAACATTGGGAGGAGGTTTCAATGGATTTTATCATAGGTTTACCCAAGTCTGAAGGAAATAGTGTTATCATGGTGGTATTTGACAGACTTACCAAGTATGTATACTTTTGTGCATTATCTCATCCATTTAAAGCAAGTATAGTTTCTACTGCATTTATGGAAACAATTTAAAAGCTACATGGAAACCCAAATATTATTGTAAGTGACAGAGATCCCATTTTCACTGGAAATTTTTGGACAGAATTATTTTCTTGTCTTGGTACTCAGTTAGCTCAGAGCTCATCTTATCATCCTCAATCTGATGGGCAAACTGATATGGTAAACAAATGTTTGGAAGGATATCTTTGTTGCTTTGTATCTGATCAACAGACACAATGGGTCAAATGGTTTCCTCTAGATGAATGGTGGTATAAGACTTCCTTCCATACTACAACAAAAATTACCCCATTTATGGGACTTTATGGATATCATCGACCATCCATCACATAAAATTTAAGAGAAAATTATAAGGTTCAGGCAGTGGAAGATCACATCGAGCATCAACAACAAGTTCTCCAACTCTTAAAGGATAATCTCACCTTTGCGCAGAATAGAATGAAACAGTAGGTAGATCAACATCGCAGTGAAAGAAGTTTTGATGTAGGTGATTGGGTATTCCTACGGCTACAACCATATAAGCAAATGTCCCTCAAGCAAGCTAAGAAGGATAATAAATTATCACCAAAGTATTATGGTTCGTACAAGGCGTTGCAAAAGATAGGTACTATGGCATACAAATTGGAGCTTCCTGCAACTTCCCGAGTGCACCCATTTTTCCATGTTTCATGCTTAAAGAAGGTTATAGGTGACAAGATTCTAGTTCAAACAATATTTCCAAAACTTGATGAGTAAGGAAAAATCATATTGGAACCTGAAGTAGTCAAAGAAACAAGAACTCGATAGCTACGAAATCAATCAATTTCAGAGTATCTCATCAAGTGGAAGAACTTAACCGTTGAAGCATCCAAAACTACTCAAGCGTTGAGGAAAACACTTTTTTGAAGGAGAGGGGCATGTTAGGTCCCTATAATAGTAGTGATTCCCCAATTACTATTGTCATTGTATCCCTTATTGTTATTATTCTTCCCCATAGAATCCCATTACTGTTATTTTTGTGCCTTTATATTATTATTGTTAGGTCAGATTGGTTATATTGTGACCCCTTAAACTCCTATATATATATAAAAGGTTTTTTCATTTGTATCATCCAAGAATTTCTCATTTGTGTAATGTAAAGGAGGTTTCCCCCTCAAAGAGGCTGAATTCTAAGGCATTGATCTATCTTTTCTATCTTTTTGTGAGCTAGTTTCATAACAAAGACTGAAGGAAAGAAGTTGATTTAAGACTTAATCGAGAACTTACGAAGCGTAATTAAACATGAAGTCATAGCAAGAACAGAGATAGAAGAAAACAAACATTTGTTATGGAGTTCATCCCTGATGGGCTATGTCTCCAGGTCGGCTTTCAAGATGGGCGTATGCTTTATTAGGATTGATTGAAATAGGCCATTTACATAGCAAAAAAAACTAGACTAAATGTGCATGCAGGAAATTTTGGTCTCTATCAAAAGAAATCTCCCTCTCCTAGCTTTCCAATGCCTATCTTGGTTCCCAATTCCACCGCCGGACGACCAAGATACACTGGACTAACAAGGTCCTCCTGGATAAATATGTTATTATAATTTCATATATATAAACTAATAAATAATAGTTTATTGTTATTAATAAGTAATTTCATATATATATATATATAAATTAAAAAAAGCTATTTTTGAATTCTATAACTAAAAATTAATAAAATATTATATTTATATATTATTATTATTTATTAAGTTATGGATTGATTTATTTATTTTTTATGATAGGTTAATTTATTAATTAATAAGAATATGTTTATGATTTTTTTAACTATATGATAAAATTGTTTATTATAATATATAAATAGTAATTTAATATTATTAATAAATAATTTCTAAACAAATAAAGGCTAGCTTATCATAACTAGTTTTTCATTAAAAATTAACAAATATTATTTTATTAATTAAATAATTAATTCCTAACAGTTATTTTCTAATGGCTAATTCTGGACTCTGATGCATCCTTGTTATTTATTCTTTAGGATCAATGGATTTTTTCACCTTCGTCTTAAGGATGAACCACATTAGTTGGTTCGAAACTCGACCAAATATTAATAATGTGATTAATTTGAAAGGCATTCTTGTGTATAAGAAAGGTATCTACAATAAAGTTGTCGATAAGCTTTCTAGGCCTATTATTAGTGCAAATACTTTACTCCAGCATAATTATGTTTTCATGAAGTGTATATTGAGCAGTATGCATTAGATAATGAATTTCAAGATGTTTATGCAAGAATTATTCAAGGTAACCAAGTAGAGAAATTAGATTATCATTTGCATGATAACTTGTTGTACCATCTTGTTAAGCTTTGTATTCCAAAGGGAGAAAGAGTCAACATCATAAGAGAGGTACATACTTCTCTTATTTCTATTCATTTTGGTGTAAGTAAGATGGTGGCACATCTATAAAGGTATTTTTATTGGCCTCACATGCTTGAAAGTGTGTCACATTTTATTAAAGGATGTTCATTATGTGAAGTTAGTAAGCCTAGAAATAAGAAGTTAGGATTGTACACACTGCCTCCAGTACCTTCACAACCGTGGGAGGGTGTTTCTATGGATTTTGTAGGAGGTCTTCCATTGTCAAAAATAGGTCATGATTATTTGTATGTAGTTGTGGATAGGTTCAACAAAATGTGTATTTTGATGCCATGTAAAAAGCAAATTACAGCTCAACAAATTGCTCAATTATTCTTTTAGAATGTATGGGTGCATTTTGGATTGCCCACATCCATTGTTAGTGATCGAGATTCTCGCTTTGTTGGGCAATTTTGATCAAGCTTGGGGGGATTTATGGAAACCAAATTGAAAAAGAGTACACCATTTCATTCAGAAATAGATGGTCAAACCAAGGTGGTGAACAAGACAATGATACATATTCTTTGTGGGTATTGCAATAAGCATTCTAAGTTGTGGGATGAACATTTGCACTACATTCAACATGCTTACAATCGGGCCAAGCACTCTTCTACTCAAGCATCACCATTTTAAGAATGTTTGGGATACTTGTCTATGTCTCCTTTGGATTTCATTTTTGGAAAGGATGTTGCTATTGATGGTCATAGTGACAAAGACAAAGAAAGAAGGTTCATTGAAAAAATCCAATTTACACACCAAAGAGTTCAAGAACAACTGAAAAGAGCTAAGGGAAGTACAAAACAAGACACGAAAAGCATCTGGTAGATCACAAGTTCCAATTTGGTGATGAAGTTTGGCTTCACATTAGCAAAGAGATAGTCCAAGGAGAAGGTAAAATGTTGAAACCAATTAGATATGGTCCATTCAGAATTATGGAAAATATTGGTGACAATGCCTTCAAGTTAGATTTTCCTTCATATATGAAAATTTATGTTGTTGTTAATGTTGGGAACTTAAGGTTATATGAGCCTCCTTTGATTGAAGATCAAGGAGAAAATGTTCAAATTCCTTCCATTGAGGATTTTTCTCCTAAATTCCTCGATGAACTACAACAAAACAACATTTTTGATAGAAGAACAAGTTCTTCAAAATGAGGGAGTGTGGATTACCTTCGAGTGGTGCTCAAAGGAAAAAATCCTTCAAAATCCGAATGGATTGAGATTGGAAAGGTGAGGAAACTATACCCTCACCTCCTGAACAAATGAAAGTGATATTTTGGGGTCCAAAAGGCTTCTAGTGGGGAGTAATGGTCAAGTGCTTAAAATTTTTCTCAAAATTCAAAGTTGTTAGATTGGTGTGGAACTTGAATCAACGTGCAATGCTCTTCATCTTGAATTGGGTTCAACTAGTTTCGCGTGAAACAAACATTGTATGCTCCCATAATCATGTATTATTCACTTCCCAAAAAGGCAATTTTTTTCAAAAATATGACAACCTAGTCAACAGTTTGTATTGCTGATGTGGCACTAACTGTACATGCCACCGTGGCATGGTGACTGTGAAAATGGTGGGTTTTTCCTCTAGCAAATGGCAAAGTGCTAAGTGGCACAGTTCGATTGGTACAAGATGGTGAGTTTTCATTGCTGCATAGTGTTTGGTGGTGGCCAATAACAAGCTGCCACGTGGCAGGGCTAGGGGCCGCCATGTGGCATCCTGAGGGCCACCAAAATGGGTTGAAGGTCCAAGCACTAGTAGGCGAGGTCTAACCAACGTCCTTCAAGTAAACAACATAGACTCCCACCAGTTGGGTTATCACACGGGTCTTAACATACAATGGTTCTGAATAATTATTATGGTAATGTTGTATGGCAGTTGGGGGAAAAGGGTCAGTGTCTAGCCCCAGTCGTGGTCACCAGGAGGGATGACCATAGATGAGAGGCTAGCCTCGTGCATTCCCCATTATAAGTATTGGCTATTAATAGTAACAAAACTGTGATAGAGGAGTGGGGCCCTGGCCGGTAGGGGCGAGCCATTGGCGTTAGCCCCGGGTACGTGGCCCCCCATGTGGCCACAAATTTCAGAATTGAGGTAATGGCAGGCTTTTAAACTACCCAAAAAAATATCCCTACAATAGGTGGAAATAACACTTGATTAGCGGAAATCTCTGTGAAATTGTGGGTTTTGGTGCCAAAATTTGGGGTGTTTGTAGAGGGAATAGCAGCCAAACTTGGGGAGATCATAACTTGATGAGTTTTTTACCAAATCAGGAGTAGAAAGAGGCTAGAGAGGCATTTTTGGGCATTTTGGAGCCATTGGAACATGTTTCAGAGCTATCTCAGCATTGTAAACTAATTTATTCACACTTTTGAGCATAATAGAGAGGGCCAAGCCATTGGAAGCTGGAACAAGGAGACGTAGCCCAAGCGGAGTGAATTCCTTCATCATGTGTTGTTGTGATACTATTTTGGTGATGTTAATGTCTGTTATATGCTATTGTTTAGTCATTGGTTTATGTTAATTTGCATACCCAATTTACATAAAAACACTCAAAAAATCATGTTTAAACTTGCAATTAACCTCATGAATCCTTAAGAAATTTTACATATTTTGAAGAGGAATTTAGCATAACAAAACTAATTTTCCCATTCAAATTAAATTTCCTTAGCCATAATAAACCAATGAACACCCACACTAGGATTTCTTGCCCAACATTTAGCTTGGAATAAGTGTCCCATCAACTGTGGTTATTATTTTTCCTTTATTAACTTTTATTACATGGAATTTTCACCAAGGCTGTTACAGAACCCTCCCCCTTAGGAGACACCATCCTTGGTGTTCCACCACAACTCTACCTCAACAAAACCATAGAAAATAAAACACAATAACCATGGAGCTTTATAACATAACTCGATGTAGTCTTTACGATGATCACCCTACTAAAAACAAAACCAACATGAAAACATAACAACATGAAAATTTTAAGGACATGATACTCATACCGCTTATTAGAGCTTTATAACATAGCTCATGGTGGTATTTACATCCATATACATATGTACATATACCAAACATCACCAAAACATGTACCTAAAACATATACCAAAGACATATACTAGAACATCCTCTCAACCAGCGAATAATTAAGGATACATAGCCGGCATATGATCCACTATATCTCATGTAGCTTCATTAGGCCAAAATTTCTTCCATTGCACTTTAACATACTTGATTTCTCAGTTCCAAAGCATGAACACCTTTTTCTGCAATATATACTGAGGCTCCAACTTGAATTCTCCATCTAGTTCCACCTACAATACAAACCAGTCAATCACATGATCAACATCCTTAACATACTTCTTAAGAAATGACACATGGAAAGCATCATGGAATTTTATTGTCGGTGGCAGTGCAAGTCAATAGGCTACTAACCCAATCCTCTCAATAATCCTGATATGTCAACATAACTGGGGTGCTATCTTGGCAGATGATCCAATCCGTAAGGAGCTCTTCTTCAGTTTGATGTGAAAGTACAATTGTTCCCAAACCTATAACTCCTTGAACAACCTATTCCAATATGCATAGCTCTTCTTCCTATCATGTGGTGCTTTTAATTTTTTCTTGATTACCTTCATTTCCTGTTCCATTTCCACCAACATGTCAGGTCCAATCAACACCATGTTAACTATATCACTCCAACTAATGGGAGTATTTCAACTCTGCCCATACAATGCCTCAAACAAATTCATATTCAAAGATTCTTGATACCCATTGTTGGAAGTGAAGTCTACCAGTGGACGATACTCTTCCCACTTCCACTGTTGATGCATCAAGAACATCCTAAACATGTCCTTCAATATTCTATTGAACCTCACAATATGTCCATCTATCTGTATATGACAAGTTGTACTGAAGGCCAACACTATGCCCAAACATGCAAATAACTCCTTCCAAATCTTGGAAGTGAACTTTGCATCCCTATCTGACATAATATTCTTCGAAACTCCATGTGATTTGACCACATCTCTAATGAATACATGTGCTACATCGCTAGCTAAGAATGTAGACTTCATTGGAATGAAGTGTGTAACCTTTGATAACCTGTCCACAACTACCATGATGGAATCATGATTCTTGACTGTCCTAGATAATCTTGTGATAAAGTCCATGAAAATGACCTCCTATTTGCATTCTAGAATCATAATCACTTATGGCATTCCATCTGGATTATTACACTCTACCTTCACTTGTTGACAATCTAAACATATAGCCACAAACTCTACTACAACCTTCTTCAAATTCGGATAATAATTAAACTTCTCCACTGCAGTCAGCATCTTTTGATAACCTAGGTGACCTGAATATGGTTTCACATGAAACTCCCTCACTATCACCTTCTTGAGCTTGTTTTTTTTTGACACATATATCATATCTCTAAACCTGACCAATCCATCTTCCATGAGACGATAGTCCACATCCTATACACATGCACCTATACCTATACCTATACCACTACATGTACCTGTACCTACACTATACCTATACCTATACCTATACCACCACCTGTACCTGTACTCTGTTACAACTTGTGCACAATATCCATATAACTAACATCCTGCTAACCTCCTTGCAAGATCGTAACCTGTAGATCAGTCCCATAGGAACTCATAGCTACTAAATGATTTACTTGTATCAACCTGGTAAGAGCATCTGCAACCCTATTCTCTTTTCCATTGATGGACTTGATCTCAAAGTCAAACTCACTAATCGTGGCCAACCATGTAGCCTACCTGGCATTCATATTCTGGTGGTGAAATAAGTATCTCAACCTGATGTGATCACTCATCAGTACAAACCTCTTGCCTAAAAGATCGTGTCTCCACATATTCAATGCATGTATGAATGCTACCAACTCAAGATCATGTGTCAGTGTTAGGTCCCTATACTACTAGTATAACCCATTATTATTATTAGTGAAACCCTCTTATTGTATTATTGTGGCTATATAGTCCCCATGTTGTTATTATTATGCCCCATAGAAGCCCACTACTTTTATTGTTGTGCCCCTACAATATTATTGTTATGTAGGCTCTGATTGTATTAGGACCCCTTAGATTCCTACATATAGAAAGGAGGCCTTGTCATTTGTATCATCCAAGAATTATTCATTTGTGTAATGTAAAGGAGGTTCCTTGCTTGAAGAGGGTGATTTTTAAGTCATTGATCTATCTTTTCTATCTTTTTGTGAACTCGTTTCATAACATTTGGTATCAGAGATTTGGATTCTAGAGTTTTGCTGCTCCAAATAGGTCATCGTGGTATTTTCGATGTAACGTTTTATCTACGAAGTTTCAAAAGATAAAACGAAAACCCATTTCATACAAAATCGTTCTAAATATCGGGTCCCAATTTCAGATCTTGTGTCACTATATTTTCATAGATATGATCTGTGGAAGTTAGGGTTTTTGCAAGTCTAGAATTCCATCGCAAACTGGTGATTGTGGAATTTTGACTATTATTTATATTTTATGACATTTTAGAGTCTGACATTAAAACCCATTTTAGCTGAAACCTTGATGAAGCTCAGACCTAAATTTCAAATCTTGTTTGTCTATATTTTTGAAGATATGGTCCAAGACATTTAGGGTTTTTGCAGGTTCTTGAACTACATCCCAAATAGGTGACTTGGGAAAATCATCATAACTTTCTCTTTGCGCATCAAATTGCAATTTCATATAATGTGATAGACAAAGTACAACCTGTAGTTTTATGTGTATCGATTTTAGGTCCTCATGTGGAAACAGTGACACGTGGCACTTCGTACAACTTTTCTCTATTGAACCAATCTATAATCAGGTCATCATGGGAGATTTATCAGAAATATTCCTTTGAGAATACAATATTGATCAGAATTGCAGGATTAGAAGGAGGCCTCGGAGGGCTACCACAGGAGGTAATTTCAGATCTTGGAGATCCGAAATTATAAAGATACAACAGCTTCAATATTGAGCTCCTACAAAGTGAAAAAAGGTGTGTAGTTTTTTTTTAAGCTTTGCATAATTTTGGTTGAAAATTTAGTTTGAAGGAGTTCAAATGGCATGGAAGCTAAGATGGATGGTATAGAAAAGAAAATTAAAGCTAACATGGAAGATTTGAAGAGATATTTGATAAAGTTGCTACACAAAATTCTTACTAATGGCGAAAGGCTAGTAAAGGAAACTCATGATGAGAACAAAATAAATGTTAATCATGATTTCATGGACTCTAACATTGGATTGAAGACCCACCATGTTCTAAATATCGATATGAGGAAGTTTGATGGCAAGGATCCCGTAACATGGATACTACATATGGAGTGATATTTTGATCTCCATAATGTGCAAAACACATAAAAGGCACACATTGCAACTTTATGTTTGGAACCAAATTAGTTTGTATGGTATCGATGGCTTTGCTCTCGTAAAAAATTTGTCACTTGGGAATTTTTTATGGAATAAATTGTTATGAAACCAGCTCAAGAAAAGATAGAAAAGAAAGATCAACACCTTAGAATTCAGCCTCTTCGAGGGGGCAACCTCCTTTACATTACATAAATGAACAATTCTTGGATGATACAAATGACAAAACCTCCTTTCTATATATAGGAGTATAAGGAGTCCAATATAATTCTGTCGACCTAACAATAATAATATAAAGCCACAAAAATAACAATAGAGGGATTCTATGGGGCACAGAAATAACAATATGGGGGTAATAGGGGCACAACAATATAAATAAGGGGTATAACTACAATAGTAATGGGGTAATCACTAGTATTATAGGGACCCAACATGCCCCTCTCCTTCAAAAAAGTGTTGTCCTCAACGCTTGAGCAATTCTGGATACTTCTGCATAAAATTCTCATCCTCCCATGTGGAATCTTCAGCGGATAAGTTCTTCCACTTGATAAGATACTCTGAAATTGATCGATTTCGTAGCTGTCGAGTTCTTGTTTCTGTGACTGCTTCCGGTTCCAATATAATTTTTCCTTCCTCGTCAAGTTCTGGCAATATTGTTTGAACTGGGAGCTTGTCACCTATAACCTTCTTTAAACATGAAACATGGAAAACTGGGTGCAATCGAGAAGCTGCAGGAAGCTCCAATTTGTATGCCATAGTACCAATCTTTTCCAACACCTTGTACGGACCATAATACTTTGGTGATAATTTATTATCCTTCTTAGCTTGCTTTAGGGACATTTGCTTATATGGTTGTAGCCGTAGGAATACCCAATCACCTACATCAAAACTTCTTTCACTGCGATGTTGATCTGCCTGTTGTTTCATTCTATTTTGTGCCAACACGAGGTTATCCTTTAAGAGTTGGAGGACTTGTTGTTGATGTTCGATGTGATGTTCCACTGCCTGAACCTTAGAATTTTCTCTTAAATATGATGTGATGGATGGTGGTTGATACCCATAAAGTGCCATAAATGGGGTCATTTTTGTTGCTGTATGGAAGGAAGTGTTATACCACCATTCAGCCAGAGGCAACCATTTGACCCATTGTGTCTGTTTATCAGATACAAAGCAACGAAGATATCCTTCCAAACATTTGTTTACTATCTCAGTTTGCCCATCAGATTGAGGATGATAAGATGAGCTATGAGCTAACTGAGTACCAAGACAAGAAAATAATTCTGTCCAAAAATTTCCAGTGAAAATGGGATCTCTGTCACTTACAATAATCTTTGGGTTTCCATGTAGCTTTTGAACTGTTTCCATAAATGCAGTAGAAACTGTACTGGCTTTAAATGGATGTGATAATGCACAAAAGTGTGCATACTTGGTAAGTCTGTCAACTACCACCATGATGACACTCTTTCCCTCAGACTTGGGTAAACCTGTGATAAAATCCATTGAAACCTCCTCCCAACGTTGGCTTGGAATGGATAAAGGTTGTAATAGACCCGGTGTCTTAATTGTTTCAACTTTATTTTGTTGGCAAACCAAACATTCCGCCACAAACTTTTGAATATCTGATTTAAGGCCATCCCAAAAAAATTCCTTCTTAACCCTGTGGTAAGTTTTTAAAAATCCTGAGTGCCCTCCTAAGGGAGAAGTGTGCAATTCCATAAGAATCTTTTGTTTTAGCTGGGAATTCTTACAGAGGTATAAGCGATCTTTGTACCATAACGAATCATTTTTCCAGCTAAATGTATCAGAAGTACTGGAATCTTGTTGTAGCTTTCGAATAAGTGCCCACACTTCTTCGTCATTCTTCCATTCCTCCTTTGCTTCGTTTATCCAATCTGGTTGGATAATAGAAATGGCACACAACAATGCTTCCACATCCTCATCCTTTCTTGAGAGTGCATCTGCCACCACATTTTGCTTCCCTTTTTTGTAGATGATTTCAAAGTCATAACCCAACATCTTTGTGACCCACTTTTGTTGCTCTTCAGAGGATAATCTTTGTTCTAAAAAGTATTTAAGGCTATCATGATCCGTTTTTACCTTGAAGTGTCTTCCCATTAGGTAGGGTCGCCATTTCTTAAGTGCATGGAGTATTGCCAACATTTCCTTCTCATAAATAGCTTTGCTTAAAAACTTTCCCTTGATTGGACGACTTTCAAAAGCAATGGGTCTTTCATCTTGCATTAGAACAGCACCAATTCCATTTCCTGAAGCATCACATTCCACAATAAAGGTTTTTGTGAAGTCCGGTGTAGCTAAGACCGGTGCTTGGCACATTGCCTCTTTAAGATGTTCAAAGGCCTTTGTTGCTTCCGGAGTCCATGAAAATGAATCTTTCTTCAATAATGTTGTTAGAGGTGCTGCTATTCTCCCATAATTCTTAACAAACTTGCGATAATACCCTGTCAACCCAAGAAATCCTCGCAGATGCTTTATGGATGTGGGGATTTTCCATTCCTTAATGGCTTTAATTTTGCTAGGGTCTACCTTAACTCCTTCATGAGATACAATATGACCCAAATATTCCACCTCCTGGACTCCAAAGAAACATTTGGATCTTTTTGCATATAATTGTTTCTCCTCCAATAGTTGTAGCACCTTGTCAACATGTTCAACATGATCCTTCCAAGACTTGCTGTAGATTAGTATATCATCAAAAAATACTAACACAAATTTTCTAAGGAATGGTTTGAAAATTGAATTCATCAAACCTTGAAATGTTGAAGGTGCATTGGTAAGGCCAAAAGGCATGACCAAAAATTCATAATGACCCTCATGAGTTCTAAATGCCGTTTTTGGAATGTCTTCAATCTTCATTCTGATTTGATGATATCCCGAACGAAGATCCAACTTGGTGAAGTAAATTGATCCATGCAATTCATCCAGTAATTCATCAATGACAGGAATGGGGAACTTATCTTTAATAGTGAGCTTGTTGAGCTCCCTATAATCTGGACACATGCGCCATGATCCATCCTTCTTGTGCACCAATACTACTGGAGCTGAGAAAGAACTTTGACTCGGTTGAATTATACCAGCCTCTAGCATTTCTGCAACCATACGTTCAATTTCACTTTTTTGGACATATGGATATCTGTACGGCCTGATGTTTGGAGGAACACTTCCTGGAATCAGATGAATAGCATGATCATGATCACGCATAGGTGGGAGACCTTTGGGAGTCTCAAATACCTTGGAATGATTGTCCAGGACTTTTTGGAGATCTGGAGAAATAGATGATTCCAATGTGGAAACATCTAGCGAACATAATTGTGCAATTACACCTCTTTGCTCCTTTTTTAGAAGCTTTGTCATGCCATTAGAGCTGATTATCTTTCCTGGTTTCCCTGCAATACCCCTTAATTCAACTTCCTTTCCTTCCACAGAAAATTTCATGAAAAGTTCTTGAAAATTAAAAGCTATTGTACCCAAGGATTGTAGCCATTGGACTCCTAGTACAACATCAGCACCTCCCATTGGAATGGAAAGCATTGGGCTAGTCAATACATATTCTCCCATGGATAGCTTGATATTATGGCACTTTCCAGAACAATTTATTGTTCCTCCATTTGCAATCATCACTTGACACTCTGGTGCTGGATATAGGAAGCAATTCAATTCTTTTGCTACCCTACAATGAATAAAATTGTGGGTGCTTCCTGAATCAATCAACACTATTACCTTTTTCTTCTTGATTTGTCCTTCTATCTTGATGGTTTGAGGAGTGGTAATTCCCGCCAATGCATTACAAGATATGGTCGGATTTATTTGTTCTTCATCTAGGCTTTGTTCCTGGAATATATCCTCTTCTTTTGACCTTTCTTGCTCCTTTTCTTCTTCCTCTTCACAATCTATGTAGAATAATTTCTTCTCAGCACACTTATGACCTTTTATGTATTTGCTATCACAATTGTAACAAAGCCCTTTTGCTCTTTTTTCTTCCAATTGTTGTGGTGTCAACCTTGTAGGTTGTGGAAGACTATGGGCAACAACACTTCCGTCTTTATAGTTGTGAATGGTATGCTTCCTAGTTGCCATAATTTTGCTTTCCATTTTTCTTGCTAACCTGAATGCCTTCTCTAATGAATCAGGTTCCCAAAGGCGGACATCATGTTGGATATTATCCTTTAAAGACCCTATGAACACATCAATCCTATGCTCCTCTGGAATATCTTTTACCCTTATGTTCAATTTTTGGAACTCCTCAATGTGCTCCATTATTGAACCCTTTTTTTGAGACTTATCAATTGGCTAAAAAAAGTGTTGCTTTTTGTATCCTCATAATGTGCTATCAATTCTTCCGTAAAAATTGCCCAAGTGATAAATTGTTTACGAGAACAAAGCCATTGATACCATACAAACTGATTTGGTTCCAAATATAAAGTTGCCATACGTACCTTTTGTGTGTTTTGCACATTATTGAGATCGAAGAATTGCTCCATCTGTAATATCCATGTGGCGGGATCCTTGCCATCAAACTTCCTCATATCGATTTTTGGAATATGGTGATTCTTCGATCCAACATTAGCATCTATGGAATCATGATTAACATTTCTTTTGTTCTCATCATGAGTTTCCTTTAGTACCCTTTCACCCTTAGTGACCATTTCTTGTAGAAACTTATTCATATTTATCTTCAATTCGTCCATGTCTGTCTTCAAATCTATCTTCAAATCATCCATCTTAGCTTCCACGTCAATCATCTTAGCTTCTATGCCTTTCTTTAAACAGTCCATCTTAGCTTATACACCTTTCTTTAAACCATCCATCTTAGCTTCTACATCTTTCTTTAAACCATCCATCTTAGATTCTGTTCCTTTTTGTACAAGGGACAGTTGTTGCACTTGGTCTTGTAATTTTGATATATCATGTTGCATTTCTTCCTCTTCTTCATGAGTCATGCTAGAGCTTTCAGGTTCCTTACTAGGTGTTTGCATTTTCTTTCCTCGGGACATCAGTTACCAATAATAATGCTCTACTATGCCCTTTGAATTCCTTCAAAATAAATTTTCAAACCAAGCTTAGGCAAAAATTTAAGAAAATCTACACACCTTTTTTCACTTTGTAGGAGCTCGATATTGCCTCTGATGTATCTCTGTACTTTCCAATCATCTAGTTCTGAATTTGTGATTTGTAGTAGCCTTCTGTGTCCTCTTTCCAATGCCACAAGTCTGACCCAAATTGGATTCTCCAAGGAAGAGTTATGTGAAATCTCCCACAGTGACATGCTTTTAGACTAGTTCAGTAGAGCGAACTTTTATGACTTTCCACGAGTCACTGTTTCAACCTTTGGATCTGAAAATCACATACACGAAACTATAGTTTGTCCTCTTTCTGTAGCTTCCTACGAAATTTCAATCCGATCCCCAGAGAGAAAGTCATGACGATTTTCCCCAGGTCACCTGTTTTGAATGTAATTCAGGAGTCTGTAAAAAGACCAACTTCCTCAGAGAATATCTCCGAAAATTTCGCGCAAAAAGATCTGAAATTCGGACCCAAAGTTCAGCGCGATTTCTTCTCAAATGGGTTTTTCTTGTGACTTTTGAAACATCACAGAAAAAAAGTTATAGTGGAAATTCCACGATGACCTATTTGGAGCAGCGAAACCCTAGAATCCAAAGCTCTGATACCAAATGTTATGAAACCAGCTCAAGAAAAGATAGAAAAGAAAGATCAACGCCTTAGAATTCAGCCTCTTCGAGGGGGAAACCTCCTTTAAATTACATAAATGAACAATTCTTGGATGATACAAATGACAAAACCTCCTTTCTATATATAGGAGTCTAAGGAGTCCAATATAATCCAGCCGACCTAACAATAATAATATAAAGCCATGAAAATAACAATAGAGGGATTCTATGGGGCAGAGAAATAACAATATGGGGGTAATAGGGGCACATCAATATAAATAAGGGGTATAACTACAATAGTAATGGGGTAATCACTAGTATTATAGGGACCCAACAGAAATGATAGCACATTATGACGATACATAAAGCAACACACTTTTAGCCAATTGATAAATCTCAAACAAAAGGGTTTAATGATGGAGCACATTGAGGACTCCCAAAAATTGAATATAAGGGTAAAATATATTCTAGAGGAGCATAAGATTGATGTGTTCATAGGAACTTTAAAGGATAACATCCAACATGAGTATTGCCTTTGGGAACCTAATTCATTAGAGAAGGCCTTCAGGTTGGAAATAAAAATGGAAAACAAAATTATGGCAACGAGGAAGCCTATCAATCACAACTATAAAGATGGAAGTGTTGTTTCTCCTAACCTTTCACCATCTACAAGATTGAAACCACAACAATTGGAAGAAGAAATAGAAAAAGGGCTTTGTTAAAATTGTGATAGAAAATACACTAAAGGTCATAAGCGTGCTGAGAAGAAATTAATTTACATAGATCGGGAAGAGGAGCAAGAAAAGGAAAAAGAAATGTCAAAAGAAGAGGATATACACCAGGAGCCAATCCCAGAGAAAGAAGAAATGAATATCACCATATCTTGTAATGCATTGACAAAAATTACCACTCCTCAAACTCTCAAGATAGAAGGGAATATCAAGAAGAAAATGGTAATCGTGTTGATTGATTCAGATAGTACCCATAATTTTGTTCGTTGTAAGACAACCAAGGAATTGAATTTCTTCTTATATCCAGCACCAGAGTGTCACGTAATGGTTGCAAATGGAGGAACCATAATTTCTCTAGAAAGTGCCATAATATCAAGCCATCCATGGGAGAATTTGTCTTGAATAGTCCAATGCTTTACATTGCAATGGGTGGTACGAATGTTGTACTAGGAGTCCAATGGCCACAATATTTGGGTACGATAGGCCTTAATTTTCAAGAACTTTTCTTGAAATTCTTTTGGGAAGGAAATGATGTTGAATTAAGGGGTATCAAAGGGAAAATGGGAAATATAATCAACTCTAGTAACATGACAAAACTTCTAAAGTAAGAACAACGAGGCGTAATTGCATAATTATGTTCACTAGAGGTTTCCACATCAAAATCATCTATTTCTACAGATCTCTAGAATGATTTTGACAATCATTCCAAGCTATTTGAGACTCCCAAAGGCCTACCACCTATTCATGATCACAATCATGCTATTCATTTGATTCCAGGAAGTGTTCCCTCAAACATTAGGCCTTACAAATATCCATATTCCCAAAAGAGTAAAATTGAACATATGGTTGCAGAAATGCTAGAGGTTGGTATATTTCAACCTAGTAAAAGTTCTTTCTCTACTCCAATGGTATTGGTACACAAGAAGGATGGATCATGGCACATGTGTTTGGATTATAGGAAGTTCAACAAGCTTACTATTAAAGATAAATTTCCCATTCTTGTCATTGATGAATTATTAGATGAATTACATGGAGTAATTTACTTCATCAAGTTGGATGTTCGTTCAAGATATCATCAAAACAAAATGAAGACTGAAGACATTCCAAAAACAACATTTAGAACTCATGAGGGTCATTATGGATTTTTGGTCATTCCTTTTGGCCTTACCAATGCATCTTCTACATTTCAAGGTTTGATGAATTCCATTTTAAAACCCTTCCTTAGAAAATTTGTGTTAGTATTTTTTGATGATATACTAATCTACAAGAAGTCCTCGAAGGATCGTGTTCAACATGTTGACAGGGTGCTCAAAATATTGGAGGAGAAACAATTAGATGAAAAAGGCTCCAAATGTTTCTTTGGAGCATAAGAGGTTGAATATTTAGGTACTCAGTTAGCTCATAGCTCCTCTTTTCATCCTCAATCTGATGAGAAAATTGGGATAGTGAACAATGTTTGCAAGGATATCTTTGCTTCTTTGTATATGATAAACATACACAATGGGTCAAGTGGTTGCCTCTGGCTGAATGGTGGTATAACACTTCCTTCCATACTGCAGCAAAAATGACCTAGTTTATCGTACCTTATGGATATCATCCATCGTTGATCACATAATATTTAAAGGAAAATTATCAGGTTCAAGTAGTGGAATATCACATCGAGAATCAGTAACAAGTTCTCAAACTCTTAAAGGATAACCTCACTTTGGCATGGAATAGAATGAAAGAACAGGCATATCAACATCACAGTGAAAGAAGTTTTGATGTAGGTGACTGGGTATTTCTACGACTACAACCATACAAAAAAATGTCCCTCAAGAAAGCTAAGAAGGATAATAAATTATCACCAAAGTATGATGGTTTGTACAAGGTATTACAAAATATTGGTACTACAGAATACAAATTGTAGCTTCCTGCATCTTCGTGAGGGCACCTAGTTTTCCATGTTTCATGCTCAAAGAAGGTTATAGGTTAGAAGATCCCAGTTCAAACAACATTTCTAGAACTTGAGGAGGAAGGAAAAATCATACTGGAACTAGATTTAGTCACAAAAACAAGAAATCGAAAGATATGGAATCGATCAATTTTAGAGTATCTCATCATGTGGAAGAACTTACCCACTAAAGATTCCACATGGGAGCATGAGAATTTAATACAAAAGCATTGAGAACTACTCAAGCATTGAGGATAAGACTTTTTGAAGGAGAGGGTAATGTTAGGTCCCAAAACTACTAGTGTAACCCATTATTGTTATTAGTGCAAACCCCCTTATTATATTATTGTGCCCATATAGCCCATATTTTTTTATTATTATGCACCATAAAGGCCCACTACTATTATTGTAGTGCCCCTACAATATTGTTTTTATGTAGGCTCTGATTGTATTGGGACCCCTTAGACTCCTATATATAGAAAGGAGGTCTTGTCATTTGTATCATCCAAGAATTGTTCATTTGTATTAAAGGAGGTTTCCCCCTCGAAGAGGCTAATTTTTAAGTCGTTGATCTATCTTTTCTATCTTTTCGTGAGCTCGTTTTATAACAGTCAAATAGTTTTTCTCATGTTCATCTAGTTTCCATGACTCATAGCACACTACCTGTCCTTCTTGCATAAGGACTCCACAAACTCCTCTCTCGGAATCATCTGTACATACTATAAACTATTTTTCTGGATGTAAAATATTTAAAACCAATGGATGTGTCAGCAACTTCTTAGCTGCTCAAAACTAGACTTAGACTCCTCTTTCCATTCAAACTTCTTACCTTCCCTTTGCAATGATGTAATAGGATAAGAAATTTATGAGAAGTTCCTAATGGACCTCCTATAATAACCTTCCAATCCCATGAAGGATCTCATCTCATCTACATTTCTAGGAGTTTTCCACTCCTTGATAACTCTTTCCTCCTTGGCAACAGCATGTCCCAAGTAATGTACGTTAGCCTGAAAGAAACTATAATTTTTGAGCTTAGCATACAATTGTTGCTCTCTCAATAATGTCAACATTGCTACCAAATGATCAACATTCTCTTCCTCATTTTAGAATATAACAATATGTCATCAATGAACACAATAACAAACTTATCCAAATGCGGATGAAACACAGTATTCATCAAGTACACAAATGTAGCTGGAGCATTTAGAATTTCCTGTATATTCACAAGCTCATGCAAATTACTAAAGCAGAGGAGAAGAATCTACTTATACTTTCAATCAATGAAAGCTAATAGATTGATGAAAGCAATATGAACAAGAAGAAGACAAATCAATGTCACATAACACAATAAGTTTTCCTCAGGAAAGCCACAACTCAAAACCCCACCTATTTGTATTGCATTAAATAAAAAATATGTGTGAATATACAAAGCTTGTTCTCACAAGAATAATTCCGGACAGGTATGCTCAAGTCTCTACCTCACAGGTTCGATATTAGCCAATACTTAGCCAATTTCCATTGCCTTCTAAGCCCCAATATCCTTGCGCAATTCCTAGGACTAAAAACTGGTATTTAAAGGGAATTCATCCTTCCAAAACTGCATAGTCCAAACTTAGGCCCTTCTCTGATTGCATGCATTATATTTACAACTCAGTAAATCATACATTTGATAGTACATTGTCCCAACACTCTAGTCTCAACTGGGTCTTTCTCTGAGCTAACATGCATGAGTTTCTGATGAAGGAATCTTCTGTTAACTAGAATAACACTTGTGGATGCACTAGTGCACCAACTGACTATTAGACCTCTATTAGTTCCATAAATAGTTAGAACTAATTTAACTGACCATGAGTCAATAAAGTGAGTTAATCTCCACTAAAATTTAGGGAGAACATATGCATGACTATAGAAATACTTCCAACTCAAAATTCCTAAGCTAATTAATTTAATTAAACTTAATTAACTATTTACAAGTTGCTATGAGAATAGAAATCAATTTTAATTCATTGTTTAATTCAAGGACAAATTAAACTAGAATTTCTTGTTTCCATTTCTCAACACTCCCTCTCAATATGAAATGGATTATCAGTTACCCTGATCCTATCTTTACAAAACTCAAATTTACATCTTGACAATTCCTTAGTCAAAATGCCACCATCTTGCTCCTCCGTGGGAATGTACTCTAACAACATGGTCCACCTCAATAGACAATCTCTCAGATGATGATATTGGATATCAATGTTCTTGGACCTATCATGTTAGGTCCCTATTCTATTAGTGTAATCCATTGTTGTTATTAGTGAAACCTGCTTATTGTATTATTGTGCCCATATAGTCCCCATGTTGTTATATTATGCCCCATAGAAGCCCACTATAGTTATTATTGTGCCCCTATAATATTATTTTAATATAGGCTCTGAGTGTATTAGGGCCCCTTAGATTGCTATACATGGAAATGAGGTCTTGTCATTTGTATCATCCAAGAATTATTCATTTGTGTAATTTAAAGGAGGCTTCCCCCTTGAAGAGGCTGATTTTTTGGTCATTTATGTATCCTTTCTATCCTTTTTTGAGCTGGTTTCATAACATTTGGTATCAAAGCTTTGGATTCTAGGGTTTCGTTGCTCCAAACAGGTCATCATCGAATTTTCGATATAAATTTTTCTCTACAAATTTTCAGAAGCTAAAAAAAACCATCTGAGCTGAAATTGTTCTGAACCTTGGGTCTAAATTTAAGATATTTTCTTGCTATATTTTTGGAGATATGATATGGGGAAATTAGGGTTGTTGCAAGCTCCATAATTCTATCGCAAACAGGTCATTGTGGAATTTTCGCTATAATTGTTTTTTTATGAAGTTTCTGATTCTGAAATTAAAACCCATTTGAGTCAAAATATCGAGGAAGCGTGGGCCCCAATTGTAGACCTTGTTTCACTATATTTTCATAAATATGGTCCAAGACATTTATGGTTTTTGCAGGGTCCCGAATTACATCCAAAAAATGTGACCTGGGGAAATCATCACAACTTTCGCTCTAAGCATCAGATTGAAATTCTGTAAAATGTTACAAAAAGATAATGGTCTATAGTTTTTTGCATTTATTGTAGGTCCTAAGGTCGATAGAGTGACACGCGGAGCTTTGTACAAGTTCTCTCTACTAAAATAGTCTATAATCATGTCATCGTGGGAGATTTAGCATAACTCTTCTTTCAAGAATCCAAACTTGATCTGCCTTCTGGGGTTGTAAAGAGGACTCAAAGGGCTGTTGTAACATGAAATGTCAAGCCTTCGAGATCCGATGTTATAGAGATACAACAGATTCAATATAGAGCTCCTACAAAGTGAAACACAATGTGTAGTTTTTTTAAAGTTTTGCATAAGTTTGGTTGAAAAATTAGTTTGAAGCAATTCAAAGGGTTTGGAAGCTAAGATGGATGGTATAAAAACAAAACATAAAGGCACAATGGAAAATTTGATGACATATTTGACAAAGTTTCTACAATCAATGCTTACTAATGGCGAAAGGGTAGTAAAGGAAACTCATGATGAGAACAAAAGAAATGTTAATCATGATTTCATAGACTCTAACATTGGATTTAAGACCCACCATGTTCCAAAGATGTATATGAGGAAGTTTGATGGCAAGGATCATGTAACATGGATACTACAGATGGAGCAATATTTTGATCTCCATAATGTGCAAAACACACAAAAGGTACGCATTACAACTTTTTATTTGGAGCCAAATTAGTTTGTATGGTATCGATGGCTTTTCTCTCATAAAAAATTGGTCACTTGGGCAATTTTTATAGAATAAATGATATCACATTATGAGGATACAAAAAGAAACGCATTTTTTAGGCAATTGGTAAATCTCAAACAAAAGGGTTCAATGATGGAGCACATTGAGGACTTCCAAAAATTTAATATAAGGGAAAAGGATATTCCAGAGGAGCATAGGATTGATGTGTTCATAGGGACTTTAAATTATAAAATCCAACATGAGGTTTTCCTTTAGGAACTTAATTCATTGGAGAAGGCATTCAAGTTGGAAAGAAAACTCGAAAGAAAAATTATGGCAACAAGGAAGCCTACCACTCATAATTATAAATATGGAAGTGTTGTTTCTCCTAGCCTTTCACCAACTACAAGGTTGACACAACAACAATCGGAGGAAAAAGGAGAAAAAGCGCTTTGTTACAATTGTGATAGAAAATACACTAAAGATCATAAGTTTGTTGAGAAAAAATTAATTTACATAAATGGGAAAGAGGAGCAAGAAAAGGGACAAGAAATGTCAAAAGAAGAGGATATAGATCACGAACCAATCCCAGAGAAAGACGAAATGAATCTTACCATGTATTGTAATGCATTGATAGGAATTACCACTCCTAAAACTTTCAAGATATAAGGGCATATCAAGAAGAAAAAGGTAATATTGTTGATTGATTCGGGTAGTACCCACAATTTTATTCATTAAACGATAATCAAGGAGTTGAATTGCTTCCTATATCCAGCACCGAAGTGTCAAGTAATGGTTGAAAATGGCGCAACCATAAATTGCTCTGGAAAGTGCCATAATATCAAGCTATCCATGGGAGAATATGTCTTGAATAGTACAATTCTTTCCATTCCAATGGGTGGTGTAGATGTTGTACTAGGAGTCTAATGGCTACAATCTTTGGGTACGATAGTTTCTAATTTTCAAGAAATTTTCTTGAATATTTTTTTGGAAGGAAAGGAAGTTGAATTAAGGAGTATCGAAAGGAAACAAGGAAATATAATCGAATCTAATAGAATGACAAAGGTTCTAAAGAAAGAGCAAGAGGGCGTAATTGCATAATTATGCTCACCAGAGGTTCCCACATCGAAATCATCTATTTCTTTGGATCTCCAAAATGTTTTGGACAATCATTCAATGTATTTGAGACTCCCAAAGGCCTCCAGCTTATTCACGATCATGATGATGCTATTCATTTAATTCCAGGAAGTGTTCCCCAAACATCAGGCCTTACAAATATCCATATTCCCAAAAGTGTGAAATTAAACGTATGGTTGCAAAAATGCCAGAGGATGGTATAATTCAACCTAGTCAAAGTTATTTCTCTGCTCCAGTGGTATTGGTACACAATAAGGATGGATCATGGCACATATGTCTGGATTATAGGGAGCTCAACAAGCTTACTATTAAATATTAATTTCCCATTCCTATCATTGATGAATTACATGGAGCCATTTACTTCACCAAGTTGGATCTTCATTCAAGATATCATCAAATCAGAGTGAAGACAGAAGAAATTCCAAAAACAACATTTAGAAACAATGTAAACTTTGAAACGGGAACTATAAACTCAAAACAGGAACTCTAGCCAAAAAACCCCGGAAAACATCAAAAACAGTGCTAAAAATGAAAAGTGTGTATACTGGAACGATGATTTTATTTTTTAGGGGTCAATTTTGAACATGTTTTAAAAATAGCAGTGACTATGAAATTTACTACGAAATTTTCGTGCAAAATATAGCTTCAAAACGAAAGTGATGATACTGGAACAATTATTTTTTTTTAGAGTCAATTATCAAACTTTTTAAAAAATGCTAGTAAAACCAAATTTTTATGTGCCAAACAAAGTTGTTTATGAGGAAAAAAACACATTAATGTTTTTGGAAGGATATCATTTTTCTTTCCAAAGTATAAATTCAACATGTTTTCAACCATAACATGCTAGATACAAAAGAAAAATGATTCCAGGAATTGCCCAGCCACTAGCCGGGTGGGCGGGCGGGTCGCCGGGGTGGCGCCAACCAGGCCACGCCACCTTGGCGGCCAGCCTGCCCACCCGGTTGGTGGCTGGCAAATTCTGGGAATCGATGAGGCACTAGCTGGGTGGGCGGGCAAGTCGCCCAGGTGGCATGGTTAGTGACTGCGTGATTCTCGAAATCGCCCAGCCACGAGGCGGGCAGGCAGGCAGGCAGTGAGTGTGGCGCTAGACTAGGCCGTGCCACCTCGGTGGCCCGCCCACCCGGTTGATTCCCGAAATCGCCCATCCACTAGCTGGGCGGGCGGCTCGTGGCTGGGCAATTCCTGGAAACGCCCATCCACCAGCTGGGTGGGCGGGCGGGCCATCGGAATGGTGCCAGCCCAAGCTGTGCCACCCCGATGGCATGCCTGCCCGCTCAGCTGGTGGTTGGGGGATTCCCGGAATCGCCCAACCACTAGCTGGGTGGGCGGGCGAGCCACCGGGGTGGTGCCAGCCCAGGTCGGGCCACCCCGGCAACCCGCCCGCCCACTCGGCTGGTGGCTGGGTGATTCGCGCCACCCCGCTTGCCCGGCTGGTTGGTAGCTGGGTGATTTCGGGAATCGCCCAGGCACCAGCCGCCCGCGCCCACCTGACTGGTGGCTGGGTGATTCCGGGAATCACCCAGGTGGCTAGAATCACCCAGCCACCAGCAGCCCACCCGGCTGGTGGCTGGGCGATTCCCGGAATCGCCCAGCCACCAGTCGAGCGGGCGGCCGGGCCATCGGGGTGGTGCCATCCAAGGCCGCGCCACCCTAGCGGCCCGCCCGCCCGCTTGGCAGCCACCAACCGAGCGGGCGGGCGGGCCACCGGGGTGACGCCAGCCAAGGCCGCGCCACCCCAGTGGCCCGTCTGCCCACCTAGCTAGTGGCTGGGTGATTCCCTCTGCCTGACTAGTGGCTGGGTCATTCCTAGAATCACCCATCCACCAACCAGGCGGGCGGTTGGGCCGCGAAGGTGGTGTAGCGGTGGTGCAGCCTAGGGTGGCACCACCCCAGTGGCCCACCCGCCCGCCTGGCTGGTCGCTGGGAGATTCCAGGCCACCCCACCCCGGCAGCCCACCTGCTCACTTGGCTGGTGGCTGGGTGATTCCGGTAGGCTTGGCTGGTGGCTGGGTGATTCCCGGAATCACCCAGCCACTAGCTGGGTGGGCAGCTGCTAGCTTGTTGATTCCCGGAATCACCCAGCCACTAGCCGGGTGGGCGGCTGGTTGATTCCAGGAATCACCCAGCCTCTGGGAATCACCCAATAACCAGCCGCCCACCCAGTTGGTGGTTGGTTGATTTCTGGAATCAACCAACCAGCAGCCGCCGACCTAGTTGGTGGCTCCGCTCGACTGGTGGCTGATTGATTCCGGGAATCAACCAGCCACCAGCCGGCCGGGAATCAACCAACTACCAGCCAGGCGGCCAGCTGGTGGCTGGTTGATTCCGAGAATCAACCAGCCACCAGCCGGCCGGCTGGCTAGTGGCTGGTTGATTCCTGGAATCACCCAGCCACCAGCCGGCTTGTGGATGGTTGATTCAACCAGCCATTCCCTGAATCAACCAGCCACGATCCGCCCGGCTGGTGGCTGGCTGATTCCCAGAATCACCCAGCGACCAGCCGGGCGAGTGGGTGGTGGCTGGTTGATTCTGGGAGTCAACAAGCCACCAGCCGCCCGCTCGGCTGGTTGCTGGGTGATTCCGGGAATCAACCAGCCACTAGCTGGGCTGGCTCCTGGTGGCTGGTTGATTCCAAAAATCAGCCAGCCACCATCCGCCCACCCGGTTGGAGGCTCCGCCCGACTGGTGGCTGGTTGATTTCCGGAATCAACTAGCCACCAGCTGGCCGCCCGGCTGGTGGCTGGTTGATTCCTGAATAAAGAAGCCACCAGTTGGCCGCCAAGCTAGTGGCTAGGTGATTATGGGAATCAACCAGCCACCAGACGCCCGCCCGTATGGTGGTTGGGTGATTCTGGGAATCACTTAGCCACCAGCCGAGCCGGGCGGGTGGCTAGTGGCTGGTTGATTCGCAGAATCAACCAGCGACTAGCCGGGCGGCCAGCTGGGGGCTGGTTGATTCTCGGAATCAACCAACCACCAGCCGGGTGGCCAGCTGGTGGCTGGTTGATTCCGGGAATCAACGAGCCACAAGTCGCCTAGCCACCAACTCGCCGCCCGGCTGGTGGCTGGTTGATTCCGGGAATCAGCCAGCCACCAACCGCCCGCCCGACTCCGCTGGTGGCTAGGTGATTCCCAGAATCACCCAGCCACCATCCGGGCGGGCGTCTGGTGGTTGGTTGATTCCCATAATCACCCAGCCACCAGCCGCCCGCATGGCTGGTGGCTAGGTGATTACGGGAATCAACCAGCCACCAGCCCGGGAATCAACTAACCACCAACCGCCCACCTAGCTGGGGGCTGAGTGATTCCAGGAATCAACCAGCAGGGAATTAATGAGCCAAAAGTGGCTGGGTGATTCCGGGAATCAACCGGCCACCACCCGGCCGCCCGGCTGGTTGATTCCCGGAATCACCAAGCCACCAGCTGGCCGGCCGGCTAGTGGCTGGTTGATTCCAGGAATCAACCAGCCACCAGCTGGCCACCCGGCTGGTCGCTGGTTGATTCCCGAATAAAGCAGCCACCAACTGGCTACCCGGCTGGTGGCTGGTTGATTCCCGGAATCACCTGGTTGATTCCCGGAATCACCTGGTTGATTCCCGAATAAAGCAGCGACCAGCTGGCCACTCGGCTGGTGACTGGTTGATTCCCGGAATTAACCAGCCACCAACTGGCCGCCCGGCGCCGGCTGGTGGCTGCTTGATTCCCTGCCTGGTGGTTGGTTGATTCCCGAAATCACCCAGCCACCAGCCGGGCGAGCGGCTAGTGGTTAGTTGATTCCCGGAATCAACTAGCGGCTGTTGGCTGGTTGATTCCCAGAATCACCCAGCTACCAGCCGGGCGGGCGGCTGATGGCTAGTTGATTCACGGAATCAACCAGCCAGTCGCTGGCCAGGATCAACTAGCCACGAGCCGCCCGCAATGCTGGTGGCTAGGTGATTATAGCCGATCGGGCGGTTGGTGGCTGGTTGGATGGCTGGTGACTGGTTGATTCCCGGAATCAACCAGCCGCCCGCTCGGCTGGTGGCTGGTTGATTCCCAGAATCACCCAGCCACCAGCCACCCGATGGCTGGTTGATTCCATTCCCGGAATGAACCAGCCACTAGCTGCCCGCCCGGCTGGTGGCTGGTTGATTCCCGGAATCAACCAGCGACCAGCCGCTCGCTCGGCCTAGCTAGTGTCTGGGTGATTCCTGAAATCACCCAGCCACCAGCCGGGTAGGTGGTTGGGTGATTCCTGAAATTACCCAGCCAGCAGTTGGGCAAGCGGCTGGTGGCTGGTTGATTCCCGGAATCAATCGGCCACCAGCCGGGCAGCCGGCTGGTGGCTGGTTGATTCCCGGAATCAAGCAGCCACCAGCCGGGCAGCCTGCTGGTGGCAAGTTGATTCCTGAATTAACCAGCCACTAGCCGCCCCCCCAGCTGGTGGCTGGTTGATTCCGCCTGGCTGGTGGCTGGTTGATTTTCAGAATCACCCAGCCACTAGCTGCCTGCCCGGCTGGTGGCTGTTTGATTCCCGGAATCACCCAGCCACCAGCCGCCCGCCCTGCTGGTGGCTGGGTGATTCCAGGAATGAATCAGCCATTAGCTGCCCACTCGACTGGTGGGAATCACCCAGCCACCAACCACCCTCCCAGCTGGTGGCTGGTTTATTGCCGAAATCAAAAGCAAAAGGAGAGATAGTTAACATTGATAAAAAACCACAATTATTGGTTAACTATCTTATAGACATCTGTTCAGATGAAGGAGATTGGGTTCTGGATTTATTTTTGGCTCAGGTAAGTTTTATTATATGGAATTGAATTTCAATATGTTATTTTTTAATTAATATGTCATTGTACTAATTTAGTTCATTATTTCTTTTGTGCTTGATAATTAGGTACAACGCTAGCATGTTGCCTTCAAAAAGGAAGAAATTGCATTGCAATTGAAAAAGATCCAGTACAGTGCAATTTCATTCAGCAAAGAATTAATGTTCTTCAATTTCTTCCAGATGTAATGCAAAAAATTGGGTTGAATAAAGGGGACTTTAGTGAATCACGTGTGGCAAAAACGGCAAAGGAACCCCAACCACCATTACATGGAATGTTTGGAAAGACATACATTGGGAGATTCGCAGACATCAAAGGCCCATTAGAAGAGGAAAGTGAGCAAAAGGAAACAGAAAATATTGTGGAAGAAGACAATGATGAAACTCTAGAGGACGAAGAGTTTGGATTACGTGACATTTTTGATTAAATTTAAGTTATGCTTGTAAATCAAGCTTTGCAATGTTTTGAGTTTGACATTTTATGAGAAGAATAAACACTCAATTAGGGTTGTTATACGTTCTATATTTGTAATATGTGATTTTCGCATTGATTTTTAAGTTAATCATTATTTTTTGAAAAAAACAATGATTATTATTATTATTTTGACATGAAATTCATAAAAAAAATATTATTTAACCATTTTTAGTTAAAATTATCGGATAAAAATTGTGATTTTGACATCTCAATTCTAGCAAAAAATTATCAAAACGTGTAGTTTTTTAGTTATATTTATGTTAAAAATGGTTATTTTTATGTCCATTGTTCAAAAAAATTGTTTTTTAGAAACAATTATTTCATGTGGATTGAAAAATTAATTAAGAATGTATAAATATGTAGAATATCGAAAATTCTAAATATCGACCTCCTAATTTAAAAATGCAAAACAATAAAAACCTCACTAAAAAAAAAGTTAAAATTAAAATAAAAAACAAGAAAATGTGAAGAAAACGACCACTTCAAAAAAGATCAAATTTACATAATAATTATTTAAATTTTATACATTAGAAAATTTAAAGCCAAAACACGGGTCTTTTAAAAAAAGGGGGTGATGCAGAATACTCAATTTTTTAAATCAGCATGAAAATCACTACCATTCTAAAATGATTCTAAAACGTAATGTACATAAAAAAATTAAAGTGCCAAAAACTATGCTCTAAAAAAAACATGTTCGTTCTGCATCACCCCTTTTCAAAATCGGGTCACTTTTTTTCTATCTCTATGAAACGGGTAACAATATCAATTCCCATTTCAAAGTTTACATTGTTTAGAACTGATGAGGGTCATTATGAATTTTTGTTCATGCCTTTTGGTCTTACTAATGCACCTTCTACATTTCAAGGTTTGATGAATTCCATTTTCAAACCCTTCCTTAGAAAACCTGTGTTAGTATTTTTTGATGATATACTAATCTGCCACAAGTCTTGGAAGGATCATGTTCAACATGTTGACAGGGCGCTCAAACTATTGGAGGAGAAACAATTATAAGCAAAAAGCTCCAAATGTTTCTTTGGAGTACAAGAGGTGGAATATTTGGGTACTTAGTTACCTCATAGCTCATCTTATCATCCTCAATCTGATGGGAAAACTGAGATAGTGAACAAATGTTTGGAAGTATTTCTTCATTGTTTTGTATCTGATAAACAAACACAATGGGTCAAGTGGTTGCCTCTAGCTGAATGGTGGTATAACACTTCCTTCCATACTGCAACAAAACTGACCCCATTTATGGCACTTTATGGATATCATCCACCATCCATCACATGATCTTTAAGACAAAATTCTAAGGTTCAAGCAGTGGAAGATCACATCGAGCATCAACAACAAGTTCTCAAACTCTTAAAGGATAATGTCACTTTGGCTCATAATAGAATGAAACAACAGGCAAATCAACATCGCAGCAAAAAAAGTTTTGATGTAGGTGGCTGGGTATTTCTACGACTACAACCATACAAACAAATGTCCCTTGAGCAACCTAAGAAGGATAATAAATTATGACCAAAGTATTATGGTTTGTACAAGGTGTTACAAAAGATTGGTACTATGGAATACAAATTGCAGCTTCCTGTATCTTCCCGAATGCACCTAGTTTTCCATGTTTCATGCTTAAAGAAGGTTATAGGATAGAAGATCCATGTTCAAACAATATTGCCAAAACTTGATGAGAAAGGAAAAGTCATTTTGCAACCAGAAGCACTCACAAAAACAAGAAATCAACAGCTACGGAATCGATCAATTTTAGAGTATCTCATCAAGTGGAAGAACTTACCTGCTGAAGATTCTAGATGGGAGGATGATAATTTTATATAGAAGCATCCAAAACTACTCAAGCATTGAGGACAACACTTTTTGAAGGAGAGGAGCATATTAGGTCCCTATACTACTAGTGTAACCCCTTATTGCTATTAATGCAACCCCCTTATTGTATTATTGTGCCCATATAGTCCCCATGTTGTTATTATTATGCCCCATAGAAGCCCATTATTGTTATTGTTGTGCCCCTACAATATTATTGTTATGTAAGCTCTAATTGTATTGGGACCCCTTAGACTCTTATATATAGAAGGGAGGTCTTATCATTTGTATCATCCAAGAATTGTTCATTTGTGTAATGTAAATGACGTTTCCCCCTCGAAGAGGCTTCTTTTTAAGTCGTTGATCTATCTTTTCTATCTTTTTGTGAGCGGTTTCATAACATATCACAAAAAACTAGATTTTGAAAGAGTTTGATACAACTCCGATTATCGCAGTAAATCATAGTTGGATGCATCTGCTGACCAAACAAACCAAGCACGATCTTCCTCATCTAAATGGCCTCAGATGTTTCCTGACTCGCAACAATGTAATCTACCTCTGTCGAACTGAGTGAAGTTGATCTCTGTTTCCTGTTGTAGCAGGAAACTGTGACTAACCCAATACTCAAGATTCTTCCTGATGTGATATTTCTGTCAGATGGACTCCCTTCCCAATCTCCATAAATGAAGCCTTGAAGCTTTACTCCCTTTTTATGTCTGTACCACCATCCATACTGAGAATTTCCCCCGAGGTATCTCAATACTTGCAGCTTTTTCGCCTTCCAATGCAACTTGGTAGGCTTAACCATTTCTTGACTCAGCTGGTTAACTACATCGCATAAATTTGGTCGTGTGTTCGCTAAGTACATGAGTGAACCCACAAGCTATTTGTAAACAATAGCTTCCACTACCTCTCTCGAAGTAGCATCCTCCCTCCTCTAGTTACCAGCTAGAGGAGTCTCTATAGGCTTGGAGCTCTCCACATGGGACCTCTTGAGTATCTCATTGGCATAGTTTCTTTGAGACACAAACAAATCCCCATTACCCTAGCATACCTCCATGCACTGAAAGTAATGCATGAGCCCCAATTCCTTCATCTCAAACTCTCTTGCAAGATTTGATCAGTTGATCATCACCTATAAGTATGAGATCATCAACATAAAGTATAATAATAAAAAAATTACCTTCTACCACTATGTGGTACAGGTTCAAATCTGCTTCACTCTTCATGAAGCCCAACCTATTGAGGTAGTTGTCTATCCTGGTGTACCAAGCACAAGGTGCTTCCTTCAACCCATATAATGCTCTCTTGAGTTAGCACACAATTGACACATGGTCGAACGTTTCAAAACCTTTAGGATGCTCTATGTACACGTCTTCCTCAATCGTGCCATTAAGGAAGGTTGTCTTTAGATCCATCTGATGTATCTTCCACCCCGTATGTGCTGATAGTCCCAATATAGATTTGATCAACAAGTACCTTTCAACAGGAGAGAGGCTCTTATCATAGCTAAACCCCTCTACTTGTGAAAAGACATGGGCCACAAATCTAGCCTCGCACTTCTCCACACTACCATCTGTTGCTTGCTTTACCTTGTAAAGCTAATGGGACCTTACCATAGACTTATCCTCTAGTCTTGGAACCACATCTGAAAAACCATTACGAACTATAGAGTCATACTCCTCCACCATGGCACCAACCCAAACCAGCTTCTACCCTGCTTCCTCAAAGGAAGATGGCTTTGTCACAACACATCCAGTCATAAGAGCCATGTATCCAATGTACATATCAGGATACCTCCTTTCTGTACATTGTGATGTGGGTGCTCCAACATTCTCTCTAGCATCCAACAACAATCTATCCATGTCTCTGGTGTTCTTTCTCCCATCTCTGGAAGACTCTGCCGAAGTGGATGTATCCACTCTTGGAACCTCTGCATGTGCCTACTCCACATCAATCTGAGGCTCCTTAACCTTAGGAGCTAAAATATTCTCAACCGCATGTTATAAAAGCTCCATCTCAAGGGAAACTCGCATGGCCTTCTCCTGATCGAATCTGACATGCCCATGAACAACCGTCATCCTGTAGATCGGCAAGTGCACCTGATAGTTGTGAGGTGTATCAGTGTACCCCAAAAATATCCCCAACTATTTTATCATCTTAAGCTTCTTTTGTGCATCTTTGGTTACTTGGAAATATGCCGATGACCCAAAAATCCTGAAGTGACCAACATCTGGCCTCTTACAGGAATAAGCCTCCTCTGGTGTCTTCATCGAAAGTATTTGATGTGGGCTATTTCTAAACATAAACCACTGTGTTGTAGGCCTAAGTCCACAAGTGTAGTGGGATACCCTAATCATGCAACATCACCCTCGCTTCCCCTACTATGCTTTTGTTCTTGCTCTCCACCACCCCATTCTGCTAAGGGTTATGGGGTTCTCTCAACTCCCGTTTAATCCCTTGAGCTACATAGAAGTTATTAAACTCATTGGAGACATTCTCACCACTATTATCACTCCATAGAGATTTAACCTTCTTTCTTGACTCTTTCTCCACCAATTCTTTAAACTCGCAAAACTTTGTGAAGGTTTGATCCTTTTTCTGCATGACAAATATCCATCATTTCGAGAAAATTCATCAACAAATATAACATAATACATGTGTTTGGCCAAGGATACTATCGAGAATGGTCCAAAAACATCTGAATTAACTCACTCTAGAATAGCCTTTGCTCGATTGCCTCTGTTGTGAAAGGAAGACTTGGTGTACTTAGCCAAGGTACACCCCTTTCATGTAGAAGATATCTCTAGCGTAGCTTTGGGAAAGCCGGTGGAGATTTGCTGCATGATCTTCAAAGCCCCATGATGCAAGTGGCATAATCGCCTGTGCCACAACTCGCCAATGTCTCGGCTCGGCACCATCTCTTCTCTTGTTCTCAAAGCAACACAATCCTCTACCTCTGGTTTATAGAGAATCCTCACCCAAATCCCTATCTTCTTTACTTTTCCCGTCGCTATGTGTCGAAGGAACACCTTTCCTTTCGAGAATATCACATCATAACCTTTATACTTAAGCATGGAAATGGATGCAATTTATTCTTTGTCCCAGACACATACATAATATTCTTGAAGGTGAGTGGAGCCCCATGCTCCCTCTAAAAGGTAACTGTTCCCAATCCAGTAGCATTATACCTCCCATCATCACCCATCTCGATATACATATGGAGATCATTCTCCTCTAGGTCACTAAATAAATCCTTGTCCCGAGTAATGTGGAATGAAGCTCCACTATATAAGTATCATACACTTCCCATCATTGATGACACCATGTATGCAATGAGGGAAAAGTCCAATTCAAATTGAGAGGCCAAAGCCTCACCCACCACTCCTCCTAAGGACTTTGTCTTGGACTTCTTGAGTGGACAATTTGTAGAAAAATATCCCAAATCATGACAATGATAGAACTTCACTTTCATCATGTCTTTCTTCTTAACTCATTGACAAGAATCCAATTTGGAATGGGAAACTTTACCTTTCCTCTTCTTCACCTTAATCGCTAAGGCATAGTTCTCTTCATCATCAATCTTTGATCAAGAGCCATCCTTGGTGTCCCTCCTGATCTCCTCTTGCATCAAATCCAACCACAGTTGTTCCCAATTTGGAAACTTCTCCTGACCATTGAACGAGTCCTGATAACTATTCCAACTCTTTAGGAGTGCTAGAAGCGAAAGAATTACCATATCATCCTCAACAATTGTGATTCCAACACTTCAAATTTCATCACAACATTGAGTGAACTTGGTTAAGTATTTTGGAATAGTCTCACCTTTCTCCATCGCGATTTTTTAAAGATTGTCTTTTAGTGTGAATTTCTTTTGGTCATTGTTGTTCTGATACAAGTCCGTCAATGCTTTCCACATAGCATATAGAGTTTCCTTGCCATGGATATTTGAGACAATGTGGTCTCGAACTCCCTCAAGTATTATCTGCCTCGCCTTCACCACACACTTCTCCCACTCAACCATATTTTGTGTATCTAATGTTGCTGAGTTAGGAATTCCTTGATCAACAAATTCCTTCAAGCCATTATCTTCCAGGATAGCCTCCATTCTATCCCTCCAGGCTATAACATTTGAGCTTCCTTTCAAGGCATACTCGAGCCGCAAACCGTAGAATTCCATCTGCCAATCCTGAAGTATGTATTTCAAATTCGAATTTCACTTGTAACCCAAAACTTAAAACTTCAAAATATCCTCTAGTATATTGAGTTCAACTCTGATACCATGTAGAGTTTCCTATAGATTCACAAGCTCATACAATTTACTAAAGAACAGGATAAGAATATACTTTTGCTTTCAACCAACAGAAGCCAATAGATCTATGAAACAATATGAACAAGAAGAAGACAAATCAATGGCAAATAACATAATAAGATTTTTTGGGGAAATTCACAAATCAAAACCCTGCCTATCTGTATTACATTAAATCAAAAATATGAGTGAAGATACAAAGATTGTTCTCATAAGAACGATTCTGCACAAGCATGTTGAACTCTCTACCTCACAAGCCTACTGTTATCCACACTTAGACTATCTCCACTTCTTTCCAAGCCCGTATTTCCTTGCACAATTCCTAGGATGAATATCCCACATTTAAAATAAATTCATGCTTATGAAATTGTGCAATCCAATCATAGGTCCTTCTCTAATTGCATGCATGATATTTACAACTCAGTAAGTCATACAATTGATAGTACATTGTCCCTGCACTCTAGTCTCAATTCGGTCTTTCTCTGAACTGACATGCATGAGCTTCTCATGAGTGAATCTTCAGTTAATTGGAGTAACACTAGTGGATGCACTAGTGCACCAACTGACTGTTAGTCCTTTATTAGTTCCACAAATAGTTAGAACTAATTTAACTAACCATAACTCAGTAAACTGAGTTAATCTAATTACAAATCAAATAAACTCATCCCGGACTCCTAAAATTTAGGGAGAACATATACATGAATACATGAAGACTTCCAACTCAAAATTCCTAAGCTAATTAAGTTAATTAAACTTAATTCACTATTTACAAGTTCTTATGAGAATATAATTTGATTTTAATTCACTATTTAATTCAAGGACAAATTAAATTGGAATTTCTTGTTGCCATTTCTCAAGAGAGAATTAGTGAAACTGAATGGAACTACAATAAACTCATAATTCCCATACTAGGTCCAAAAAATTTTCTTCTGAATGTCCTCCTTTATAATGCATACTTGATGATATCTAGATCTTAGACCAATCTTTGAGAATATTGTTTCTCCCTTCAACTAATCAACCAAGTTATCAATCCTAGGAAATAGATACCTATTCTTGATGGTCTCTTTATTCAATTGCATGTAGTCAATGAATAATCTAAGAGTAACTTCCTACTTATTCACAAATAATAACAGTGCGCCCCAAGGTGGTACACTTGGCCTAATGTATCCCTTGTCCAACATTTACTTCAAGTGTACCAATTAAGGTGTTCTCATCCTGTAAGGTGCTTTTGATTTTGGAGCTGCTCGTGGCACTAAAACAATAGAAACATCTATTTCCCTGTGATGTGGAAGCTTTGAAATGTCTATGGGAAACAAATCCTAGAACTATTGTAGAACTGAGTAACTTTCAAAAACATCTGTATCCTCAACTTCCTTACCTTTGTCACTAGAAACATGCACTACAAATAAGACACACCCTTTTCTATGACTGTGCTTTGCCTGTATAGTTTTCACCATCCTAACTGATGTGGCTTTCCTCTTTCCCTGTAAGGATCTTGGTTCCCCATTATCATCCAAGCACTCAATGGCCTTGTCATAACAATCGACCTTATTCCTGTGAAGGTACAACCAAACCATACCCAACAACATATTTTATTATCCCAATGGTAATATATTCAAATGTGTCATGATAAGATTACCATTCAAATCAAATGCATAAGCTCTTACCCAGTGATGAACTCACTTCTTTCTAGTTGTAGCCAACTGCACTAACCAAGGTTATGCATGCACTTATTTATTAAAACCACACTTATCCACCAAGTTGGGACTAACATAACTATAATTAGATCCAGGATCAATATGAATATAAACATCTTGATCACAAGTCTTACCATTCATCTCAATGATAGATGGATGGCGGTCTTCCTGTATGTTATCCAATGTTATATAGATGTGAGGAACACTCTAACTAACATACCCAACAGTCAGCGCCTCCCGTGTAATATATATCTAAGGCCTACCACCTTGATTCTATGGACAATCTCTCTTAAGGTATTCCTTATGACATGTCCAACACTCCAACCATATAGTACCATCACCTCTATGTTGGTGTTGTGATCCATGTCCCTGTCTAGTTGTATTGAGCTTCTTTTATGGTTCCAAAGTTTCTTTCTCTGCTATATTATTAGGCCTTCCTCTTTTCGACTTCAATTTAACTTTACCTTTGTCTTTCCCTTTCCATCCTTTCTAATATTCATTATTATTCTTTGACGGTTCATAACAATTCTTCAATTTCCCAATAACTTCCTCAAGTGACCAAGGGTCATCATACTCAATTCGATCTCTAAATGATCATGGAAAACCATTGAAAAATTAATGAACTTTAGCTTTTTAATATTTAATATATGGTACAAACCTCAATAGCTACAGGAACTTGGTCATACACTCTTCATTTGTCATTGATCCCATATTTAGCTCAAAGAATTATTTGGCCTTATTGTCGTAGTACCTTTCTAACAAGTACTTCTTCCTTAAACGCCTCTTGAACTCATGACGACTCAAATCCTCTGCCCTGATGTCTCTAACCTACTTCACATATTACCACTAGATATCTACTATACCTCTCATGTTGAGGATAGCTACTATGGCCTTCATATTATTTGTGTAATCATGAAACTCAAAGAACTTGTTCATCCCAAGTATCCAAGCCTTTACATCTTCTGGTTTCTCCAAGTCCCCATCAAAAGTAGGTGGATTTTATTTCTTAAAATCATTGGGAATGTATCCCCTATCACACTTCTTGTAAGGATGATAACGATGATAATCATGATGCCTATCAGAACCAGAACTCGAATAATACTTGTATCCATAATCTCTCTTATCAAGAGTTTCCAACAATCTGCCATATCTGTGACCACCATGAGACCTACTGCCATATGCCCCATTAGTTCTATCCTCTTGTCTATGGCTGATCCGAAGTGGTCCTTTTCAATTCAATTCTGATAAAATATGAAGTCATATCACATTACCCTATGCTTGTTTCTCTTGTGCCTACATGACTTTGTCGTTGTCCACCTTACAACTCCTTATATATTCCTTCAAGATTCTCAATTTGTCTATTAAATCAGAAGAGTTCCCAACACCATTTTGCTCATCTGATTCATAGGGAGAATCATTGTAGTCTACCATATTGCTAGCCATTTTGATCTCTTTCCTGCAAGGCATACTATGTCAGCTAAACCAAATCACAATAAACCAACGTACCTTAGAAAACGTTCGGGAGGATATCTTGTTTACAATGTCAACCAATGAACATAGTATATGTAAAACATAATCATGAAAGGTTATATACATATACTACATAAGCATATAACCATCATTTTAGCTAGAGTCCAGTCATCAATGCATAACCATATCAACTACACATACCATGACCTCCTGCATGACAACGACAATGATACGAATGTACACTGACAATACACAAGCATAAACAACATGGAATCAATCATACACTCATGGTGACACACTTCACATCAAAAACATCCTCTTTCACATGGCGACGTCACTGCAACCATGATCGACACCATGCATATGCAACACGCATATAGACCACAAGGATGATTAACACACATTCAATTGACATGAATGCATGATTAACACACATCGTTCATCTAGTCCAACGGGCGAACCATGCTCTAATACAAATCTGTTACACTGTTCTCCTACATTTACCCAAGTATTCAAACAACTAGGGTAAAAATGTGACGAGAGGCTACTATGATGGGATCCAACCTTCTATATGACCTTAGGGAAGTGGAATCGATAGAAACACACCATATAGACCTTCCACATTAGTCTCAAGACTCCCAGGAACCATCCCAACCTCTTAGGTTACCAACCCCTAGGTCCCACTAAAGTTGTAGACCATTAAACTCCTAGATGCTCCCTTGATATGGGTGTGCATGCATGTAGAGGGCTATGGAAACTCCCATAATATGGTATGCTAGCATTTAGGGACTTTTTTTCCCAATTTTGTGCTTGCATCTTAGGATTTGAGACACTTTTTCAAACCCAGAGCCCAGATCACTCCCCAAAAATAAATGACACATTCACAATAGAAAGATAACAATGAAACGATGATACAAATGAAATTTATTGAACCAGGGATTGACTACACCGCTACTAGCCATGACAAACATTTCATCAAACATGTCACAAATATGTAATCCATAGGTGTAAATAATAGATCTGAGGATAGGGGTCTTATTCTTATCTAAGGATCGATAAGAAGCATTGTTGCCTTATATCATTAGTTGCATTATCATCTATTAGGTCCTAGATACATTGTTCATGCATTTACAAATCAAAACATTAGGAAAACCATACATCATCACTAACATAATACATGCTTATAACCAACATAATAACAACATAAATACCAAGGATACATCAACCATAGATTCCACATATAAATTAGTATAATACTAATGAATTACTAATAAGAAATAACCTCATATTAATGATGCAAAATGAAACTTAGTATGGGACTACGATGTTCCACTCGACCATAGAATGGGTGAGCCATTTCTCTCTTCATCCATTAACCCTCGTGCCATATTCCAAGCATGAATGTGGGACTCAAACCAGAAAAACCAACCAGGTCATCCTCAGGCTAAACCACCTCACCCTCATCAATAGAAACTAGGCTTTACCACAATCCATCCTGGATCACTAGGCCAACATAATAAACATGTAATAATAGGCTTTACCATGATCTCCACCAGATCACTAGTCTAAAACAAGCATGGATGCCACTGGATCTATCCACATACACCATGAGGAATTTCATGTCTCCTAGTCTCTCATGCTTTACCAAAATCCACACCAGATCACTAGGCCCTAAAATGAGACCAACTCTCCTATGTTTACTGCATATCCCATCCTAGGATTATTAGGCATGATGTAGAGCACCCACCTCTAGTCTTTATCGTATATATGGCCATTCACTGGTAGAGGATTCTTAGGCCCATGGAGGTAACACAAAATTTGGATTTACCACAACCCACAATCTAGTTCAAGGGTTACTAGGCCATATGTTCTATTATTCAGAGATCCACCTCACTTAGCTTCGAATCCATCTGGATAACTAGCTCAGCCAAAACATGAGAACCCCTTCACACCATGACTATTCGAAAATGGTAGGGCTAGGCTAAAAACACTGTCACACCAGGTAAAACCCATGCGATAATAGCAAAGAACCACATGCAATACCATGCATGCCAAATCTAACAAGGAAAACACACATGAAAATCAATACCTACAAAGAATCTTGTTGTAACTACTTGATCCTACTCTTCCTTGCTTGCTCCTTCCTTCCTCTTGCCTTATTTTACTTTTTTGATCCAATTTGAAAGTGCTCCAGGAAAACTCTAAGTGTCCAAGAGTGAGCGAGAGAGAGATAGAGAGAGGGAGAGAGAGAAAGTAATGAGAGAGCTCCAAAACTTACCTCAAAAAAGGTACCAACTCATCCTCAAAAACATTTTTATCAATTAGGCCTCTATTTTCTTCAATTTCCATTATTTTACTTCATTTTGCTCCTCACATGCAACTTGTGACCTTTCAACTTCCTTTTCTCCTATTTTCCATTTTTCATAAATAAATGTCCCAAAAATTCCATTTTTCATTTCCAAAGCCTTAGCCATTACCTTTTCCAATTTCCTTAGAAATAATAAACCAATGAACACCTAGACTAGGATGTCTTTCCCAACATTCAGCTTGGAATACATGTTCCATCAACCATAGTTATTATTTTTCCTTTATTAACTTTTATTACATGGAATTTTTACCAAGGTTGTTACATCATGGGATGTTGATGATGACCACAATGATAGAGTCTAGAATGAAATACCTTGCTCTCCATTTTTCTGCTATGTCAAGGGCACTCCCTTGTCAAATGTGGGGCAAATATTTTGAGCAACAAGTAACATAGGGTGCATTTCTAGTTGTAATTACTCAGGGTGGTATTGTAGACTTTGGGTTTCTCTTTTGGTGATGGGTTGGTTTTTTTTTGTAGTGATGGCTTGACATGCAGTAGAATCCTGGGAGGGTTAGAGTATGGGTTCAAAGGTCTCTATATTTATCACTAGAGGATAAGAAATAACAAGGGGAAACAATATAGGAATGTAAATGATACATCTCTTGTGTAACACCCTCCTTCCACATCTATCCATGTAACATTCCAACGAAGTAAACATGTGACAATAGGCTACTATGATGGGATTTAACCTCGTTGATGACCTTAAGGAAGTGGAATTGATGGAAACACACCATACAAACCTTCCACATCAACAACAATACTCCAAGGAACCATCCCAGCCTCTCAGTTAACCATCCCTTGGGTCCCACTAATATTTTAGACAATTAAACTCCCAAATGCTTCCTTGATATGGGGATGCATGCATCTAGAGGGCTTTGGACACTCCCACAATGTGGTATACTAGTGTCTAGTGACTTTTCTGCCAAGTTTTATGCTTGCATCCTTGGGATTTGTGCCAATTTTTCAAGCCAATAGCCCAGGTCACTTACCAGAACTAAATGACACCTTCAAAACAGAAAGTTAACAATGAGATGATTATACAAATGCGATTACTTGAACTAGGGCTTGACTGGATGCCTACTAACCATGATAGGCATTTAATCAAACATGTCACAAATATGTAATCTATAGGTGTAAACAATAAATCTAAGCATAGGGGTTTCATACTTATCTAAGAATTGCTAAGAAGAATTTTTCCTTATACCATTCGTTGAATTATCATCTATTAGGTCATATATACATTATTAATTCATTTACAAATAAAAACATGAGAAGATCCATACATCATCAGTGTCATAATACATGCTTATAACCAACATAATAACAACAAAAATATCAAGGATACAACAGCCATAGATTCCAAATATAAACCAGTATAATACTCATGAATTAATAAGGAGAAATAACCTCATATTAATGATATAAAATCCAACCTGGAATGGGAATACCACGTTCCACTTTACCATAGAATGGATGAGCCAATTCTCTCTTTAACCATTGACCACCGTGCGATATTCCAAGAATCAATGTGGGACACTAACCAAAAGAACCAACCAGGGCATCTTGAGGCTAAAGCACCTCACCCTCGTCAATAGAAACTAAGCTTTACCATAATCCATCCTAGATCACTAGGCCAACACAATAAACATGTAATAATAGGCTTTACCATGATCTCGACTAGATCACCAGGCTATAACAAGCATATATGCCACCAGATTTCTCCATCTACACCGTGAGGAATTTTCTTGTCTCCTAGTCTCCCAAGCAGTACCGCAATCCACACTGGATCACTAGGCTCTAAAATAAGACCCACTCTCTCGGATTTAATGCATATCACATCAAAAGATTACTAGCCTTTATTGTATATCCTACCATTCACCAATTGAGGATTCCTAGGCCCACCGAGGCAACAAAAAATCTGGCTCTACCACAACCCACAATCTTGTTCAGGGGTTATTGTGCCATGTGTTCTATTATTTGGAGATCCACCTGACTGAGCTTCAGATCCATCTGACAATCCAACTCAACCAAAACTTGAGAACCCCATCACACCATGGCTATCGGGAAATGGAAAGGAGAGGCTGAAAACATTGTCACACCTAGAAAAACCCATGCGATAACCACAAAGAACCACATGAAATACCATGCATGCCAAATCTTGCAAGGAAAACACACATGCAAATCGATACCTGTAAAGAATCCTGCTATAGTTGTTTGATCTTGCTCTTACATGCTTTCTCCTTCCTTCCTATTGCCTTCTCTTCCTTTCTTGATCCAATAATAATGTGCTCCAAGAAAAATCTGTGTGTCCAAGAGTGGGAGAGGGAGAGAGAGAGAATAATGAGAGAGCTCCAAACTGACCTAAAAAAAGGTACCAACTAATCCTCATAATCTTTTTTATCAATTAGGCCTCTATTTTCTTCCATTTACATTATTTTCCTTCATTTTCCTCCTCACATGCAACCTTTGACCTTTGACCTTCCTTTTCTCCTAATTTTCAATTTTTCATCAATAAATGTGCCAAAAATGCCATTTTTCCATTCCAAATCCTTAGCCATTTCATTTTCCAATTTCCTTAGCCATAATAAACCAATGAACACCCACACTAGGATTTCTTACCCAAAAATCTACTTGGAATAAGTGTCCCATCAACTGTAGTTATTATTTTTACTTTATTAACTTTTATTACATGGAACTTTCACCAAGGCTATTATAGAACCCTCCCCCTTTGGGGCATCATCCTCGGTGTTCAACCACACCTATACCTCAGCAAAACTATTGAAAAGAAAACGCACTGCCCATGGAGCTTTTTAACATGGCTCGATGCAATCTTTACAATGATCACCCTGCTGAAACGTAAACCAACATGACAACATAACAACATGAAAACTATAATTACATGACACACATACCACTTTTGGAGATTTATAACATATCTCATGGTAGTATTTACATCCATATAGGTATGTACATATACCAAACATCACGAAAACATGTACCCAAAACGTATACCAAAGACATATACCAAAACATCTACTCAACCAGCAAATAAGGAAGGATGCATAGCCCGCATCTGATCTTCCATCTCCCATGTAGCTTCATCAGGCCCAAAGTGCTTCCACTACACATTAACCTCCTTGATTTCTTGGTTCTGAAGCATGAACACCTTTTTCTGCAATATACACTGAGGCTCCAACTGGAATTCTCCATCTGGCTCCACCTAAAATACACATGAGTCAATCACATGATATACAACGTTAACATACTTCTTAAGTAAGGACACATGGAAAAAATCATGGAATTTTGTTTTCAAAGGCAGTGCAAGTTGATAGGCTACTGGCCCAATCCTCTCAATAATCCTAAAAGGTCCAAAAAAATGGGGTGTCAACTTGGCACATGATCAAATCTGCAAGGATATCTTCTTTGATTTGATGTGCAAGTATCATTATTCCCCAACCAAGAACTCCTTGAACAACCTATTTCGATATTCATAGCTTTTCTGCCTATCTTGTGTTGCTTTCAAATTTTTCTTGATTACCTACATTTCATTTTCTATTTCCATCAACATGTCTGGTCCAATCAACACCCTATTAACCGGATCAATCCAACTGATGGGAGTATGGAAACCTTGCCCATATAGTGAATGAAACAGACTCATCTCCAAAGGTTCCAGATACCCATTGTTGTGAGCGAACTCTAGCAGTGGAAGATACTCTTTGCACTTTCGTTGTTGATGGATCACATAAATCCTCAACATTTCCTCCAATATCCTGTTGACCCTCTCAGTTTTTCCATTTGTCTACAGATGATAATTTGTACTGAAGGAAAACTCTATGCCGAAACCTACAAATAAATCCTTCCAAAACATGGAAGTGAACTTTGCATCCATGTCTGACATAATCTTCTTCAGAACTCCATGCAATTTGACCACATCTCTAATGAATACATGTGCTACATCACTAGCTGAGAATATAGACTTCGTTGGAATGAAGTGCACAAACTTTGATAACCTGTCCACAACAACCATGATGGAATCATGCTACCTGACTGTCTTTGGAAATCTTGTCATAAAGTCCATGGAAATGACCTCCTATTTTCATTCTAGAACCGTAATTGGTTGTAGCAGTCCACTTGGATTCTTACACTCTTCCTTCACCTACTAACAATCTAAACATATAGCCAAAAATTCTACTACCTCCTTCTTCAAATTCGACCAATAATAAAACTTCTCCATTGTGCTCAATGTCTTCTAATAGCCTGGGTGACCTAAACGTGGATTCATATGAAAATCCCGCAAGATGACCTTCTTGAACTCACTCTTGTCTAACACGTATATCATGTCTCTAGACCTGACCAATTCATCTGTCGTGAGATGATAGTCCACATCATGTGCACCTGCACCTGTACATGTACCTATACCACTACCTGTACATGTACCTTCACTTGGTGGTGGTATTGGTGTCAAGTCAGCAAGATGTTAGGTGGTACAGGTGGTGGTACATGTACCTATACCACTACCTGTACATGTACCTCGCAAGCCCACTATTAGACAACACTTATCCAATTTCCATTGCCTACCAAGTCCCTATTTCCTTGCGCAATTCCTAGGATGAATAACCCGTATTTAAAGGGAATTCATGCTTCCAAAACTTTGAAATCCAAACATAGGTCCTTCTTTGATTGCATGCATGATATTTACAACTTAGTAAATATCATGCAAGTCAGCAAGATGTTAGGTATATGGAGATTGTGCATAGGTTGCAACAGAGTACAGGTACAGGTGGTGGTACAGGTGGTGGTACATGTACCTATACCACTACCTGTACATGTACCTCGCAAGCCCACTATTAGACAACACTTATCCAATTTCCATTGCCTACCAAGCCCCTATTTCCTTGCGCAATTCCTAGGATGAATAGCCCGTATTTAAAGGGAATTCATGCTTCCAAAACTATGAAATCCAAACATAGGTCCTTCTTTGATTGCATGCATGATATTTACAACTTAGTAAATCATAAAAATTATAGTACGTTGTCCTTTCACTCTAGTCTCAACTGGTTATTTCTCTGAATGGACATGCATGAGTTTCTCATGAGCGAATCTTCAGTTAGCTAGAGTAACACTTGTGGATGCACTAGTGAAACAACTGACTGTTAGTCCTCTGTTAGTTCCACAAACAATTAGAACTAATTTAACTGACCATAACTTAGTAACTGAGTTAATATAATTACAACTCAAATAAACTCATCCTGGACTCTTAAAATTTAGGGAGAACATATACATGACTACATAAAGACTTCGAACTTCAAATTACTAATCTAATTAAGTTATTTAAACTTAATTAACTATTTACAAGTTCCAATGAGAATAGAATTCGATTTTAATTCACCGTTTAATTCAAGGAGAAATTAAACTGGAATTTCTTGTTTCCTTTTCTCAATAGAGCATTAGTCAAACCAAATGGAACTACAACAAACTCATAATTCCCATACCCGGTCAAAAAATTTGTCTTGTAAATGTCCTCCTCTATAATGCATACTTAATTAAATATTTACAAGCTGCTATAAGAATAGAATTGGATTTTAATTCAATGTTTAATTTAAGGAAAAATTAAACTGGAATTTCTTGTTGCACTTGTCAACAAAGCATTAGTCAAACTAAATGGAACTACAACAAACTCATAATGCCCATACCCAGTCCAAAAAATTGTCTTGTAAATGTCCTCCTCTATAATGTGTATTTGATGATATTTGGATCTCAAATCAACCTTCGAGAATATTGCTGCTCCCTTTAGTCAATCGAACAAGTTATCAATACTTGGCAATAGATACTTTTTCTTGATGGTCTCTTTGTTAAACTGCATGTAGTCAATGCATAATTTGAAAGTACCTTCCTTCTTCTTCAAAAACAATACCAGTGCGCACCAAGGTGATAGACTTGCTCTAATGTATCCCTTGTCCAACATTTCCTTCAACTGCAAGTTCAACTGTACCAACTCAGGTGTGCTCATCCTGTAAGGTGATTTTGATGCTGGAGCTACCCCTCGCACTAACTCAATAGAAAATTCTACTTCCCTGTGATGTGGCAACTTTGAAATATCTACGGGAAACACATCCTGAAACTCCTATAGAACTGGGTGCCTGCTCAAAACATGTGTATCCTAAACTTCCTTACCTTTGTCGCTAGAAATATGCACTACAAATAACACACACCCTTTTCTGTGATTGCACTTTTCTTGCATCACATTCACAATCCTAACTAATGTGGCTTTCTTCTTTCCTTGTAAAACACTTTATTCCCCATTGCCATCTAAGCACTCAATGGCCTTGTCATAAAAATCCACCTTGGTCCTATGAAGGTACAGCCAATCCATACCAAGCAACATATTGTATGATCCCATTGGTAATACATTCAAATGTGTCACAATAGGCATACTATTCAAATCAAATGCACAAGCTCTTACCCAATGATGAACTCACTTCTTTTTACCTGTAGCCAACTACATTAACGAAGATTCTGCATGCGATTCTTTATTAAAACCACACTTATCCACTAAGTGAGGACTAACATAACTATAATTAGATCCAGGATCAATCAGAATAGAAACAACTTGATCACAGATCTTACCATTCATCTTAATGATAGATTCCTGATGGTCTACTTGCCTATTGTCCAGTGTTCCATAGATGCGAGGAACACTCTCACCAACATCCCCTGGCAGTCTGTGCCTCCTGTGTACTATATATCTAAGCCCTACCACCGTTATTTTATAGACAATCCCTCTTAAGGTGTTCCTTAGGGCATGTCCAACACTCCAAATATCTAGTACCATCACCTCTATGCTGTTGTTATGATCCATGTCCCTGTCTAGCTATATTGAACATCTTTTGTGGTGCCACATTTTCTTTCTCTTCTATGTTCTTAGGCCTTACTCTTTTCGACTACAATTTATATTTACCTTTGTCTTTCCCTTTCCATCCTTTCTAATATTCATTCTTATTCTTTGATGACGCATAATAATGTTTCAATTTCCCAAAAACTTCCTCAAGTGACCGGGGATCATCATACTCAATTCGATCTCTAAATGCTAATGGAAAACCATTGAAGAATCGATGAAATTTAGCCTTATCATCTTTAAGATTTGGTACACACCTCAATAGATCTAGGAACATGGTCATACACTCTTCATGTGTCATTGATCCCATCTTTCACTCATAGAATTATTTGGCATTACTACCGTAGTACCTTCATGCCAAGCACTTCTTCCTTAAAAACATCTTGAACTCATGCCAACTACAATCCTTTGTCCTAATGTATCTGACCCTCTTCACATATTCCCACCGGATATCTACTTTACCTCTGATATTGAAGATAGCTACTCTGGTATTCATATGATATCTGTAATCATGCAACTCAAAGAATTTGTTCAACCCAAGTATCCAAGCCTTTGCATCTTCTGGTTTCTCCAAGTCTCCATCAAAAGTAGGTGGCTTTTATTTCTTAAACTCATATTTTAAGTATCCCTTTCACACCTCTTATAAGGATGATAATGATGACAATCATGATGCCTATTAGAACAAGAACTAGAATAGTACTTGTATCCATCACCTCTCCTATCCATATTGTCCAACAGTCTGCCATATCTAACTATGTCTTCTCTATCTGATCTGTGACCACCATGAGACCTGCTCCTATATTCCCTATTAGTTCTATAATCATGTCCATGGCTGATCTGAAGTGGCCGTTGTAATTGCAATTCTGATAAACTTTGAAGGAGAATCGCATTAACCTATGCTTGTTTCTCTTTTTCTTGCATGATTTGGTAATTGTCCACCTTAAAACTCCTTATTTCTTCCTTCAAGCTTCTCAATGTGTCTACTAAATGAAAAGAGTGCCAAACATGATGTTTCTCATCTTATTCATGGGGATAATTTTTGTAGTCTACTACCTTGCTAGCCATTTTGATCTCTTTCATAGAAGGCATACTATGTCAGCTAAACCAAATTACAATAAACCAACTTACATTAGCAAACTTCGAGGAGGATATCTCATCTTCAAGATCAACCAGTCAGCATAGTACATGTATAACATAATCATGAAAGGCTATATACATATAATACATAATCATATAACCATATAACCATCAGTATAGCTATAGTCTAGTCATAAATACATGACCATATCAACTATACATACCATGACCTCATGCATGACAAGAACAACCATACCAATGTACAATAACAAGAAACAAGCATAAACATCATGTAACCAATCATACACTCATGACGACACACTTCACAACAATAAAATCCTCTTTCACGTGGAGACATCAATACAACCATGACCGACACCATGCATATGCAACAAACATATAGACCACGAGGATGATTAACACATGTGCAATTGAAATGAATGCATGAATAAGACACACCACCCATCCAGTCCAAGGGGTGAACCATGCTCTAATACCACTCTGTAAAACCCTCCTCCCACATCTACCCAAGCAACCAAAGAACTAGGGTAAACATGTGATGAGACGCTATTATGATGGGATTCAACATCCTATATGACCTTAAGGAAGTGGAATCGATAGAAACAAACCATACAGACCTTCCACATCAGTAACAAGACTCCCAGGAACCATCCAAACCTCTTAGGTAACCAGCCTCTAGGTCTCACTAATGTTTTAGACCATTAAAATCCTAGATTCTCCTTTGATATGGGTGTGCATGCGTCGAGAGGGCTCTAGACACTTCCAAAACATGGTATACTAGCATCCAGGGACTTTTTTTCCATTTGTTGTGCCTGCATCCCCGATATTTGAGCTACTTTTTCAGGCCCAAAGCCCAGCTCACTGCCCAGAACTAAATGGCACCTTTAGAACATAAAGATAACAATGAAATGATGATACAAATGCAATTACTTGAACCAGGGATTGACTCGACCCCTACTATCCATGACATACATTTCATCAAACATGTCACAAATAGGTAATATACAGGTGTAAACAACATATATGAGCATAGGGGTCTCATTCTTATTTGAGAATCGCTAAGAAGCATTTCTCCCTTATATCATTAGCTTCTTTATCATCTATTAGGTCATAGATACATTATTCTTTCATTTAAAATTCAAAACATGAGGAGAGACATACATCATCACTGGCATAATACATACCTATAACCAACATAATAACAACAAAAATATCAAGGATACATTAGCCATATATTGCACATATAAACCAATATAATACTCATGAATTACTAAGGATAAATAACTTCATATTAATGATGAAAAATCCAATCTGGGATGGGATTACCACGTTCCACCCGAACATAGAATGGTTGAGCCAATTCTCCCTTCTTCCATTCACCCATGTGCCATATTCCAAGCATGAATGTGGGACTCAAATCAAAACAACCAACTAGGGCTTCCTCAGGCTAAACCACCTCACCCTCATCACTAGAAACCATGATTTACAATAATACATCCCGGATCACTAGGAAAACATAATAAACATGTAATAACATGCCTTACCATGATCTCCACTAGATCACTAAGCTAAAACAAGCATGGATGCCACCGAATTTTTCCACCTACAACGTGAGGAATTTTCTTGTCTCCTAGTCAGTCAGGCTTTACCACAATCCACACCCAATCAATAGGCCCTAAACTAAGACCCACTCTCTAGTGTTTATCGCATATCCTATCCTGGGATTACTAGCCTTGATGGAGAGCACCCACCTCTAGGATTTACCATATATCTCACCATTCACTAGTAAAGGATTCCTAGGCCCACGGAGGAAAGAAACAATATGGATTTACCACAAACCATAGTCTAGTTCAGGGGTTACTAGACCATGTGTTGTATTATTCGAAGATCGACCTCAATCACCTTCGAATCCATCTGGAAATTGAGCTCAACCAAAACATGAGAACCCCATCACACCATGACTATTTCGAAATGGTAATGCAAGGCTGAAAACATTGTCACACTAGGCATAACCCATGCGATAACAACAAAGAACCACACGCAATACCATCCATGCCAAATCTAGCAAGGAAAATACACATTCAAGTCAATACTTGCAAAGAATATTGTTGTAGCTGCTTGATCCTACTCTTCCTTGGTTGGTCCTTCCTTCCTCTTTCCTTCTTTTCCTTTCTTGATCCAATTAGAAAGTGCTCCAAGAAAACTATAAGTGTCCAAGAGTGATAGAGAGAGAGAGAGTAATGAAGAAGCTCCAAAACTGAACTGAAAAAAGGTACCAACTGATCCTCAAAATCCTTTTTATCAATTAAGCCTCTATTTTCTTCAATTTCCTTTATTTTCCTTCATTTTCCTCCTCACATGAAACCGATGACCTTTCACCTTCCTTTTCTCCTAATTTCCATTTTTTCATAAATAAATGTGCCAAAAATGCCATGTTTCCTTTCCAAATCCTTACCCATTTCCTTAGCCTTAATAAACCAATGAACACCAAAACTAGGATGTCTTTCCCAACATTCAGCTTGGAATAAGTGTCCGATCAACCGTGGTTATTATTTTTCCTTAATTAACTTTTATTACATGGAATTTTGACCAAGGTTGTTACATCATGGGATGTTGATGATGACCACAATGATAGAGTCTAGAATGAAAGAACTTACTCTCCAGTTTTCTGTTGTGTCAAGGGCACTCCCCTGCTGCATGTGGCACAAATCATTTGAGCGATATGCAACATGGGGATTATTTCCGGCTACAAAAACTAAGGGTGGTGTTGCACACTGTGGGTTTCTTCTTTGGTGAGGGAGATGGTTTTCTTCCACAACCATGGCTTGACACACACTAGAATTTTTGGAGTCTTAGAGTCTAGGTTCAAGGGTCTCTAGATATAGCACTAGAGGCTAGGCAATAACAAGGGGAAATAATAGAGGAATGCGAATGATACAACTCTCGTGTAACACCCTCCTCCCACATCTAGCCAAGTAACCATCCAATAGAGTAAACATGTGATGAGAGGTTACTATGGTGGGATTCAACCTCCTAGGTGACCTTAAGGAAATGGAAATGATGGAAACAAACCATACAGACCTTCCACATCAATAATGAGACTCTTAGGAACCATCCCAACCTCTAAGGTAATTAGCCCATGGGTCCCACTAAATTTTTATACGATTAAACTCCAAGATGCTCCCTTGATATGGGCATGCATGCATCCAGAGGGCTCTAGATGCTCCCAAAATGAGGTATGCCAACATCTAGGGAATTTTCTTCCAAGCGTTGTGCCTGCATTCCTGAGATTTTATCCACTTTTTCAGGCCCATAGTCTAGGTGACTTCCCAGAACTAAATGACACCTTCAGAACAGAAAGATAACACTGAAATGATTATACAAATGCAACTACTTGAACCGGGGATTGACTAGATACCTACTATCCATGACAAAAACTTTATCAAACATGTAAAAAATATGTAATCTACAAGTGTAAATAACAAATCTTAGCATAGGGGTCTCATATTTATTTGAGAATTGCTAAGAAGCATTTTTCCTTATATCATTTGCTGCATTATCATCTATTAGGTCATAGATACATTACTCATTCATTTAAAAATAAAAACATGAGGAGAACCATACATCATTAGTGTCATAATACATGCTTATAACCAGCATAATACCAACAAAAATATCAAGGATACATCAGCCATAGATTCCACATATAAACTAATAAAATACTCATGAATTAATAAGGAGAAATAACCTCATATTAATGATGCAAAATCCAACCCAGGATGGGAATACCACATTCCACCTGACCATGGAATGGTTTAGCCAATTATCTCTTCTGTCATTCACCACCGTGCCATATTCCAAGCATGAATGTGGCAGTCAAACCAAAAAAACCAACTAGGGCATCCCGAGGCTGAACCACCTTACCCTTATCAATAAAAACTAGGCTTTACAGTAATCCATCCTAGATCAATAGGCCAACACAATAAACATGTAATAACAGGCTTTACCATGATCTCCACCAGATCACTAGGCTAAAACAAGCATGGATGCGACTGAATTTCTCCATCTACACCGTGAGGAATTTTCCTATCTCCTAGTCTCGCAAGATTTACCGCAATCCACACCGGATGACTAGGCCGTAAATAGAGACCCACTCTCTAGGATTTATCACATATCATATCCCAGGATTAGTAGGCCTGATGGAGAGCACCCACCTCTAGGCTTTACCATATATCTCGTTGTTCACAGATTGAGAATCCCTAGGCCCACTAAGACAACAAAAAATCTAGATGTACCGCAACCCGCAATATGGTCTAGGTGTTATTTTCCCAAGTGTTCTATTATTTGGAGATCCACCTGACTTAGCTTCGAATCCATCTCAACTGACACATGAGAACCCCATCACACCATGGCTATCATGAAATGGAAAGGCTAGGCAGAAAACATTGTCACACCTAGAAAAACACATGCCATAACAATAAAGAACCACATGCAATACCATGCATCCCAAATCTTGCTATAGCTGCTTGATCCCATTGTTCCTTGCTTGCTCCTTCCTTCCTCTTGCCTTCTTTTCCTTTCTTCATCCAATGCCAAAGTGCTCCAAGAAAAATCTAAGTGTCCAAGAGTGAGAGAGAGAGAATAATGAGAGAGATAAAAAACTAAATTGGAAAAAGGTGCCAACTGGTCCTCATAATCCTTTTTATCGATTAGGCCTCTATTTTCTTCAATTTACATTATTTTCCTTCATTTTCCTCCTCACATGCAACTTGTGATTTTTCACCTTCCGTTTCTCCTAATTTCCATCTTTTCATAAATAAATGTGTCAAAAATATCATTTTTCCTTTCCAAATCGTTAGCCATAGCATTTGCCAATTTCCTTAGCCACAATCAACCAATGATAATGCACACTAGGTTGCCTTGTCCAACATTCAACTTGGCATACGTGTCCCATCAACTGTGCTTATTATTTTTCCTTTATTAACTTTTATTACATAGAATTTGAACCAAGGCTATTACAGAACCTTCCCCCTTAGGGGACACCATCCTCAGTGTTCAACCACACCTATACCTTAGCAAAACCACTGAAAATAAAACACACTGCCCATGGATCTTTATAACATAGCTCGATGCAATATTTACAACGATCACCTTGGTGAAAAGCAAGACAACATGACAACATAACATCATGACGAATATAATGACATGACACCAATAACGCTTATTGGAGCTTTATAACATAATTGATGGTGGTATTTACATCCATATACATATGTACATATACCAAACATCACCAAAACATGTACCCAAAACATATACGAAAGACATATACGAAAACATATGCTCAACCAACAAATAAGTAAGGATACATAGTCTGCATATGATCTGCCATCTCCCATGTAGCTTCATCGGGCCCAAAGTCCTTCCACTACACTTTAACCTCCTCGATTGCTTGGTTCTGAAGCATGAGCACCTCTTTCTTCAATATACACTGAGGCTCTAGTTGGAATTCTCCATCTCACTCCACCTACAATACACACCATTTAATCACATAACCAACATATTTAACATACTTATTAAGCAAGGACACATGGAAAATATCATGGAATTTTCTTTTCAGAGACAGTGTGAGTCGATAGGCTACTGGAGCAATCCTCTCAATAATCCTAAAAGGTCCATAAAACCGGGGTGTCAGCTTGGCACATGATTAAATATGCAAGGAGCTCCTCCTCAGTTTGATGTGTAAGTACACTTGTTCCTCAACCTAGAACTTCTTCAGCAACCTATTCTGATCTGCATAGCTATTCTTCCTATCCTGTGCTGCTCTCAATGTTTTCTTGATTACCTGCATTTCCTATTCCATTTCCGCCAAAATGTCCGGTCCAATCAACACCCTATTAACCAGATCACTCCAACTGATCGGACTATTGCAACTCCTCCCATACAATATCTTCAAAGATTCCAGATACCGATTCTTGTAAGTGATCTCTACCAGTGGAAGATACTCTTCCCACTTCCACTGTTTATGCATCAAGTACATCCTCAACATGTCATTCAATATACTATTAACCCTCTCAGTCTGTTCATCTGTCTGTAGATGATAATTTGTACTGAGGGGTAACTCTGTGCAAAAACCTGCAAATAAATCCTTACAAAACTTGGAAGTCAACTTTGCATCCTTGTTTGACATAATCTTCTTCAAAACTCCATGCAATCTGACCACATCTCTAATCAATACAGGTGCTACATCACTAACTGAGAATGTAGATTTCATTGGAATGAAGTGCACAACCTTTGATAACTTGTCCACAACAACCTTGATGGAAACATGTTGCCTCACTATCTTCAGAAATTTTTTGATAAAGTAAATGGAAATGACCTCCTATTTCCATTCTGGAATTGTAATCAGATGTAGTAGTCCACCTATATTCTTACACTTTGTATTAACCTGTTGACAATCTAAACATATAGCCACAAACTCTACTACGTCCTTCTTCAAATTCTGCCAATAATAAAACTTCACTGCTACGTCAGCATCTTCTGATAGCCTAGGTGACCTGAATATGGTTTCACATGAAACTCCCTCAATACCACCTTCTTGAGCTCACTATTGTCTCACACGTATATCCTGTCTCAAAACATGACCAATCCATCTACCGTGAGATGATAGTCCACATCCTGTGCACCTCGACCTAAACCTGTACCTATACCACTACATGTACATATACATGCACTACTACCTGTACCTATACCTATACCACCACCTACAACTATACTCTATTACAACGTGTGCACAATCTCCATATACCTGACATCTTGTTGACCTACCTACAAGACCCTACCCTATAGATCATTCCCATAGGAACTCATAGCTACTGAATGATTTACTTGTATCTGCCTGCTAAGAGCATTTGCGACCCTATTCTCTTTTCCTTTGATGTACCTAATCTTGAAGTCAAATTCACTCATCATCACCAACCCTCTAGCTCGCCTGACATTCCGATTTGGCTAGTCAAACAAGTATCTCAACCCACTATGATAACTAATCAGTACAAACCTCCTGCCCAAAAGATACTGCCTCCACATCTTCAATGCATGGATGATCACTGCCAACTCAAGCTAATGTTTTAGATAGTTCTACTCATGTTCATTTAGTTTTCATGACTCATAGCACACTACTTTTCCTTCCTGCATAAGGACACCACCATGTCCTCTCTTGCAAGGATTTGTACATACTATAAACTCCCTTTTTGGATCTACAATATTTAAAATTGGTGCATCTGTCAACAGCTGCTTAAGTTTCCCAAAATGGGCCTTAGACTCCTTTGTCCATTCAAATTTCTTACCTGTCCTTTGCAATCATGTAATAGGATAAGAAATCTATGATAAGTTCTTGATGAACCTCTTATAATAACTTTCCAATCCCATGAAGGATCTCACCTCATCTACATTTCTAGGAGATGTCCACTCCATGATAACTCTTACCTTTTTGGGAACCGCTGTAATGCCCTCCTTGGAGACAAAATGTCCCAAGTAATGTACATCACTAGAAACTTCACTTGCTGAGATTAGCATACAACTAACTCTCTCTCAAAAATCTCAACATTACGACCAAATGCTCAGCATGCTCTTCCTCATTTTTGAATATACCAATATTTTATCAATGAACACAATAAAAAACTTATCCAAATATGGATGCAACATAATATTCATCAAGAACGCAAAAGTAGCTAGAACATTAGTCAAACCAAATGGAACTGCTACAAACTCATAATGCCCATACATGGTCCAAAAATTTGTCCTGTAAATGTCCTACTCTATAATGTGTACCTGATGATATCCGAATCTCAAATCAATCTTCGAGAATACTGCTTCTCCCTTCAACTGATCGAACAAGTTATCAATCCTCGACAACAGATACCTGTTCTTGATGGTGTTTTTGTTCAACTACATGCAGTCAATGCATAGTATCAGAGTACCTTCCTTCTTCTTCACAAACAGTACCAGTGTGCCCCAAGGTGATACACTTGACCTAACCTATCCCTTGTCGAACATTTCCTTCAATTGTAACTTCAAATGTACCAACTGAGGTGTGCTCATCCTGTAAGGTGCTTTTGATGTTTGAGCTAGCCCTGACACTAACTCAATAGAAAAGTCTACTTCCCTGTGATGTGCAACTCTTAAATGTCTACGTGAAACACATCCTGAAACTGCTGTAGAACTGGGTACTTGCTTAAAACATATGTTTCCTCAACTTCGTTACCTTTGTCCCTAGAAATATGCACTAAATAACACACACCCTTTTCTGTGACTGCGCTTTGCTTGCATACCTCTCACCATTCTAACAGATGTGGGTTTCTTCTTTCCCTGTAAGACTCTTGGTTCCCCATTATCATCTAAGCATTGAATTGCCTTGTCATAACAATCCACCTTGGTCCTATGAAGGTACAACCTATCCATACCCAACAACATATTGTATGATCCCAATGGTAATACATTCAAATCTGTCGTGATAGGCATACCATTCAAATCAAATACATAAATGCTTACACAATGATGAACTTGCTTCTTTCTACCTGTAGCCAACCGCACTAACCAAGATTTTTCACACACTTTTTTATTCAAAGTACACTTACCCACCAATTCAAGACTAACATAACTATAATTATATCGAGGATCAATCAGAATAGAAACAACTTGATCACAAAACTTACCATCCATCGCAATGATAGATGCCTGATGGTTTGCATGTCTCTTATCCAATGTTGCATAGATGCAAGGAACACTCTGACCATCATCCCCAATAGTTTGTGCCTCCTATGTACTATATATCTAAGGCATACCACCCTGATTCTATGTAAAATCTCTCTTAAGGTGTTCCTTACGGCATGTCCAACACTCTAATTTCCCAGTACCATCACGTCTATGTTGCTTCTGTGATCCATCTCCATGTCTAGCTATATTGAACTTCTTTTGTGGTGACACATTTGCTTTCTCTTCTATATTCCTAGGCCATGCTCCTTTCAACTGCAATTTACCTTTACATTTGTCTTTCCATTTCCATCCTTACTAAGATTCATTATTATGCTTTGATGGTTCATAACAATGCATAAATTTACCAATAACTTCCTCAAGTGACCGAGGTGCATCATACTCAATTCTATCTCTAAATGCTAATGGAAAACCACTGAGAAAATGTTCAAATTTAGCCTTCTCATCTTTAAGATACAATACATACCTCAATAGCTCTAGGAACTTGGTCATGCACTCTTCATCTATGATTGATCCCATCATTAGCTCATAGAATTCTTTGGCCTTACTGTCATTGTACCTTTATGAAAAGTGCTTCTTCCTTAAAAGGCTCTTGAACTCATGCCAACACAAATCCTCTATCTTGATGTCTCTAACCTGCTTAGCATATTCCCACTAGATATATTCTTTACCTCTCAAGCTAAAGATAACTACTCTGGCCTTCATATTATATTTGTAATCATGCAACTCAAAGAACTAGTTCATCCCAAGTATCCAAGCCTCTGCATCTTCTGGTTTCTCCAAGTATACATCAAAAGTAGGTGGTTTTTCTTTCTTAAAATCTTATGGAGTGTATCCCCTAACACACCTCTTGTAATCATGATAATGATGACAATCATGATGCCTATCAGATCCAGAACTAGAATAATACTTGTATCCATCATCTCTCCTATCCAAATTTTCCAACAATCTATCATATATAACCGTGTCATCTCTATGCGATCTATGACCACCATGAGACCTACTACCATACGCCCCATTAGTTCTATCCTCCTGTCCATGGCTAGTCCGAAGTAGCCATTGTCACTGAAATTCTAATAAACTCTAAAAGAGTATCGCATTAACCTATGCTTATTTCTCTTGTGCCTACATGATTTTGTCGTTGTCCACCTTACAACTCCTTATTTTTTCCTTCAATCTTCTCAATGTGTCTGCTAAATCAGAAGAGTTCCCAACACCACACTGCTCATCTGATTCATAGGGAGAATCTTTTTAGTATACCATCTTGTTAGCCATTTTAATCTCTTTCCTGGAAGGCATACTATGTTAGCTAAACCAAATCACAATAAACCAATGTACCTTAACAAAATTCGGGGAGGATATATCATCTTCAATATCAATCAATCAACATAGTACATGTATAACATAATCATGAAAGGCAATATACATTTAATACATAAGCATATAAGCATATAACCATCATTCTAGCTAGAGTCCAGTTATCAATGCATAACCATATCAACTACACATACCATGACCTCATGCATCACAACGAAAGCCATACCAATGTATACTGATAATACACAAGCATAAACAACATGTAACCAATCATACACTCATGATGATACACTTCACAATAACAACATCCTCTTTCACATGGTGACATCACTACAACCATGACTGACAACATGCATATGAAACAAACATATATATCACAAGGATGATTAACGCATGTGCAATGGACATGAATGAATGACTAACACACACTACCCATCCATTTCAAGGTGTGAACCATGCTTTGATACCACTCTGTAACACCCTTCTCCCACATATACCCAAGTAACCAGACAACTAGGGTAAACATGTGATGAGAGGATACTGTGATGGGATTCAACCTCCTATATGACCTTAAGGAAGTGGATTCAGTAGAAAAACACCATATAGACCTTCCACATCGGCAAAAAGACTCCCAGTAACCATCCCAACCTCTCAGGTAACCAGCCCTTGGGTCGCACTAAAGTTTTAGACCAATAAATTCCTGGACGCTCCCTTGATATGGGTGTGCATGCATCCAAAGGGCTTTGGACACTCCCAGAACATGGTATGCTAGTATCGAGGGACTTTTTTTCTAGTTTTGTGCCTGCATCCTTGGGATTTGAGCCACTTTTTCAGGTTCAGAGCCTAGGTCACTGCCTAAAACTAAATGACACCTACAGAACATAAAGATAACAATAAAATGATGATAAAAAGGCAATTACTTGAACCAGGGATTGACTAGACCCCTACTAGCCATGACAGATATTTCGTCAAACATGTCACAAATATGTAATCTACAGGTGTAAACAACAGATTTTAGCATAGGGGTCTCTTGTTTATCTGATAATCACTAAGAAACAGTGTTTCCTTATATCATTAGCTGCATTATCATTTAATATTAGGTCATAGATACATTATTAATTCATTCAAAAATTAAAACATGAGGAGGGCCATATAGCATCACTGTCATAATAGATACTTATAACCAACATAATAACAACAAAAATATCAAGGATACATTAGCCATAGATTCCACATATAAACTAATATAATACTCATGAATTACTAAGGAGAAATAACCTCATATTAATGATGTAAAATCCAACTTGGGATGGGACTACCACATTCCACCAGACCATAGAATAGCTGAAACAATTCTCTCTTTAGCCATTCAACCCCGTGACATATTCCAAACATGAATATGGGACTCAAACCAAAAGAACCAATGAGGGAATCGTTAGGCTAGATCACCTAACCCTCATCAATAGAAACCAAGCTTTACAATAATCCATTCCTGATCACTAGGCCAACATAATAAACATGTAATAATAGGCTTTACCATGATCTCTACCAGATCACTAGGTTAAAACAAGCAGGAATGCCAATGGACTTCGCCACCTACATTGTGAGAAATTTTCATGTCTCCTAGTCTCTCAAGCTTTACCACAATCCACACTGGATCACTAGGCCCTAAACTGAGGCCCACTCTTCAGTGTTTACCGCATATCCCATCTTAGGATTACTGGGCTTGATGGAGAGAACCCACCTCTAGGCTTTACCATATATCCCACCATTCATCGGTAGAGGATTCCTATGCCTACGGAGGCAACATAAAATCTGTATTTACTGCAACCCATAGTGTGGTTCAAGGGTTACTAGGCCATGTGTTCTACTATTTGGAGATCCACCACACTCAACTTCAAATACATATGAAAATCCAACTCAACCAAAACATGAGAACCCCATCATGCCATTACTATCCAGAAATGGGAAGGCTACGTTGAACACATTGTCACACCTGGGAAAACCCATGCCATAACAACAAATAACCAAATGCATTACCATGCATGTGAAATATAGCAAGCAAAACACACATACAAATCAATACATGTAAATAATCTTGATGTAGCTGCTTGATCCTACTCTTCCTTCCTTGCTCCTTCCTTCCTCTTACCTTCTTTTCCTTCCTTGATCCAATTCGAAGCTGCTCCAAGAAAACTCTAATTTTCGAAGAGTGAGAGAGAGAGAGAGAATAATGAGAGAGCTCCAAAACTGAATTGAAAAAAGGTACCAACTGATCGTCATAATCCTTTTTATCAATTAGGCCTCTATTTGCTTCAATTTCCATTATTTTCCTTCATTTTCCTCCTCACATGCAACCTGTCACCTTTCATGTTCCTTTTCTCCAAATTTCCATTTTTTCATAAATAAATGTGCCAAAAATGGCACTTTTCCTTTCCAAAGCCTTAGCCATTTCCTTAGCCATAATAAACCAATGAACACCCACACTAGGATGTCTTTCCCAACATTCAGTTTGGAATAAGTATGTCATCAACCATGGTTATTATTTTTCCTTTATTAAGTTTTATTACATGAAATTTTTTCCAAGGCTATTACATCCTGGGATGTTGATGATGACCACAATGATGAACATTGCAAGAGTGAGAGAGAATAAACTTCAACTGGCTCTCTCGACAACACAGGTTCATGCCTGGTGGGACAATCAAAATTAAGTAATTCTGTGTATGTCTAATTCCTTTGGTTTTGACAAATTATTCACTCATTTTACTTCTATTTTATGGGTGCTGGCATATAGTCCCCTAAGCACTGTGCGGGTGAGTAGTGGTTTTGAGGTTTTTTTCACTCAATGGTTGTTGGACCCTTCCTGAAGTATTCTACTTGCCCCACCTTTGATTTTGGTTTTCATCCAAAGTTGTCACATACCTCTTTGGTAATTTGTGCCCCTTTGGGTTTTTCCTTTTTTCTTGGTTTTTTTCATTTTTAATCCTTTTGGTTTCAGGGTGTTTTGGGTAAGAATTCTATCCTAGCCCTTGGTAATCATGTGTAACATGCTTCGATAGTGAATTCACTATCACCGAGGGTCTTGGGGTAAAGGTCCCCAAGGCTAACCATATGCCCAAGCCCAAGCTCAAGATGCCACAACCATTTTCAACTCCACCGCTCCTCGAGAAATTAAAGAGGAAATTTGTCAACTTTAATTCTTAACCACTAATGATCGACAAACCTATTCCGACTCAGAAATTCGAGTTGAAGTAGACAATTGGGTTGTTTACCCTAGACACACCAGGAGAAGACAGAGCCAATACTTGAACTCCATTACCTTATATTGGCAGATGAAGGCAATCTTGGGTAGGGTCATGAGGGAGAAACATGAAGAGTTCATTGATATAGTCTCCTCCCTAAATAAAATCAAGTGTCTAATGATACCAGAGCTCAGTCTTCCTAGTTTAGATGCTCAACTTGCTCATCTGGAAATCCTTCTCCAATGTGATTTGAAAACAATTGCATGAGCTCAAACCAACTCTCAAGACCCGATCCCAATTACTTCATCTAATTCTTGATGCTATGTTTAGCTAGTGAACAATTTTTTTCACTTTTTGTAGCTCACTTTATGTTAATTGTCATGGACTTTGTAGTGATAGTTGTTATCATTTTGATTTACTGAAATTCTTGTCCATGATCAACAAATTTGTTTTTCCTTCTAGCAAATTGTGACCAAACATAGAATGAACAATACTATTTTCTGTTGTTATATGAAGTAATACAAATCAAATTCACACACACACACACATAAAAATTAAATTTTAATAATAAAAATTATAATTTCAGAGATTATTTAGCTTAAAATTAAAAATGTAATGAAAAGTATTTAAATGTTCCTTATCAATGTTATGATGATAACATGAGGTATACAATTCTCATATAACATTAGGTATATAATTCTCATACAATGAATAATTTTTCCTGGAAAACAATAGAAATTCCCACAGAATTTTGAGAAAATTTAGTAGAAATTTTTGAAAATCAAAGTAATAATTGTCAAAAATATTTTTTTTTGTATCCCATAATTCATGATAGTGTTGAATCAAGTTCCGTAATAAAAAGAATTAAACACTCCCACAATTAAATTTCTTGAAGATTTTTTTACTTTGACAACCTCTATAAATAACGCCATTTTCATGTTTTTATTTTAACGTACTCCTTTAAACATCACTTATTAATTCACATGAACTATGGTATGTCAAGAGGGAATCTTAATGTTGGTATTAATATGCTCGGGTATTCCTCACGTTGTGTGCAACAACACATGTTAATGCTACAAAGTTGCTCATTCTAACAAAGCATGTGTGATTAGGGTTGGAATTTGGATTCCTCTTTACCCGTCCAACAATTTTTTTTGACATTTAGATCTTTATAGTACCTATCAAAGAACGTTATGTTAAAATTTTACCCTTCACTAGTGACGCTTTGATAATAAATTATGCATTCACCAAAAAATTTGAGTAAAAAATTACCCTTCTATAACACAATTATGTTAAAAATTTCACATATTTATCATAACGAAAAATACAAAATGACCATAACACAAATGAGTTTTTGAATCTGATTATTTCCATATAATTAATAATGATAACATATTTTCTATTTTAAAATGTCTTTTTATATCAAAATTTCTCAATAACTAAATTGAAAATCAAATTAATTGTTAAAAATTAAAATAAAAGTGATTCAATGCAAGTCTTGTGCACAAAATTATATAGTTCTTCATAAGTGAATTTTTGGTATTATGGACATTTTTAGACAACCATTTATTGTTTATTTAATTTAGACTTCACCATATTTTTAAATTTTTTTGTACATAGGCATATTATTATTTATACACATTGTTATTATTAATTCCAATTAGACTCAATTAAGTATCATTATTTACCTAAATTGCGAAATCCCAACCCTCATGAGGGCTACTAGGAGGACTCCACCCAACTAAATAAATCAATGCCTTTTGAAAACAAAGTTGCATCCTGTTACACAACCCTTTTGAAAATAAGTTCTATCCCATTATATCTCTTTCCAAAATGCAGCTAGTGAAACTATTAACATATATATACAATTACAAATGATTCATACATCATTAACTTGTAGCAAAAACTAGTCGAGTGAAAACAACCCTAAAATTGATTAAATTAAATTTTCAATTTCCATCGTACATTACAAGTTTATAGATTCTCTAATAATTTATGTCCTTCTTTCCCATACATTAAATAGTAAATCTATAGTCAATAAATACTCTATCCTCTTCCTCATATTTTAAAGTATCCTTACCCTTTACCTTGGGCATGGCTATTGTGTCACTCTCATGTAATTTCAGTCATCTCATGGTGCACATATTCTAATTTTCATGTGAAATTATAAGGTTTGCCTCTACTCCACTCCTAATGTCTCATCCTCAAAGTAACTCCCTTCTTTTTCTTTGTTTTGTGTGCTAATTTCTTATCATTTTAAACTAACTCCTTTTCTTTCTTTGTTTTATGTGGCAATTTATCATCATTTTAGAGCACAAATTGATATACTTCCTCTAAAATGCAACTTATGTAAATTTATCTCATTTTACATCGTAAAGTTTCAACATATTTGGGATGCTGGAATTCTTTTTTACTTGTGATTTTTCTGTAAAATTATATCTCATAAAATGCCATAATATACACTTTATACTCTATTGCTCAAACACATTTTCACTCATTTTCCTTCACTTTCAACTCCTTTATTTCATTTAGTTATTTCTTAGTGATAATTACAACTCATATCAAATTGAGAGTAAATTCAATTTAGAATTTCTTGGCAAAGAAATATTAATTAAAACTATTTTTTTTTTTCCAAAATTTATTATGACATGTTTAATAAACTTTAAATTAAACAATTTACATAAAAATAAAAACCAAAGGCTAGTGAAACTTATCACCTCAATTGGGATTTAATCACAAAATTATAATAAATCAGGGAAACTTAATCATCTCCTCATAATTGGAAGTTAATCATCTCCTCATAATTGGCACTTCACGACAACTTTATGATAAACCATACTTCATTTCAACACAATTAAAAATATGTTAAAAATTTTAATGGTTAAAAGTATAATTTAGAAAGAAGAATGAAAAAAAAATAAAAAAAATATTTGTTTATAGTCTTAAAAAATGAAGTAACAGTTCAATTTGTACTAAATAAACACCTGATGAAATTTATTTTTTATTTTTAATAATAAAAATAAATAATAATTTGCAAAATATTTATAATTAAAATACATTGAACAAAAATAAAAATATATGAGATATTTAAGGCCAAAAAAACACAAAAATCTAATAAAAAGATACCCAACAAAAGTAAAAATACACATGATGTTGCCGGCCAAATATACCAAATTTATCTAAACCATCCAAAGGTCACCCTTTATAAAACTTCCTATCCTAACCACAACCCATCTTTGCTAGTTCCCTCGTTTTGATTTATGTACTTCACTCGTTTTGATTTAATTTTCATTGCTACCAGATTTCGATATTTTTATTGGTTAATTTTTTAGTTAAATGACAATCAATAATGGTTTGGGTAGTTTTTAATTGGTAATAAATGCACATGTAATAACCTAAAGATACATAACTTAAAAATAGTTTTTCTAAGATAGAAAAAGCATAATATTATTTATATAAGAGATATAAAAGAGTCTGCATGATACATTCAGCCAGGATACATATGTGGCTGTGACATAGTAATTATTCATAACGAAGAACAAAACATATGTCCGATATATCAAATTAACCCAAAAAATAATTAAACTATTCATCAATGAAAGAAACAAAACATATCTCCAATACATCACTCCAATACATCAGATTAACCCAAAGAATAGTTAGACTGTCCAAATCCAATATCTCAAATGCTATGATGCGTCACTCGCCTGTCTAATTAATTCATTAGATACAACACAACACAGTGACCGACTTGGATCGCTACCGACTGCTGAAGGGTGGAATCGAATGTAAATTGGGGCATTAATTACATCGAAAAGCTGGAGCCTGCCAGAGCGTGAGAGGACACCTGTGGGAAAATATTGGTAAATAGGTGACTAGTATAAAGACGTTTTTGAAAAAAATTAAACGGTCAAAAAAACGTTCTGTAAGTTTCAAAACACATCCTGTGAAACGGCAATTTAAAATTATTAAACGTATTTTACGGTCAAAATGCCTTCTGACGGGCATTTTGCCCGTAAAATTCCAACCCTGTACAGTGCGATGATTCTACGAGTTAACTTTCCTTCATAGGAGAATTGGTATATAAAACATTCCTTTAATCTATTTATTAATAAAAAGATTATATATATATAAAATCTAAATCTATATGTATTATGTTATAATATAAATATATAATAAAGTAAATAAATATTGTATAATAAATACTATAAAATATAAACATTTTTAATTTATATAAGAAATGTTTTTACTTTTATTGTATTTATATATAAGATTATTAATTATTAATTATTTTTTATTTTTATTATATATAAATACAATATTATTAATTATTAATTATTTTTTATTTTTATTTTATATATATATGTGAGAGAATTTTTTTTTTGTTGTTGTTGGTATAATTAGTAATTAAAATAATTTTGTAATTTTTCTAAATTAAATTTAAAAATATTATAAGTTCAATCATAAAAGAAATATATAGCAATATAATATAATTATATTAAGATGATTAAAAAAATCTAAAGAGGGGAAGTAAATAGTGAGTATGATAAGAAATACAATAGAGAAACTATGATTTGAGTCCACAAAATAAAGAGTATCTTTTAATTGAATCCCCGAAAAAATGATGTGAACCTCCCATTATAAAAAGGAGAAAGAGAGGAAGTAAATAGTGAGTATGATAGGAAATACAATAGAGAAATTATGATTTGAGTACACAAAATAAAGAGTACCTTTTAATTGAATCCCCCACATTATGATTTGAGTACACAAAATAAAGAGTACCTTTTAATTGAATCCCCCACTTGGTGAATGGGAAAAAATGATGAGAACCTCCAATTATTAAGAAGGAGAAGCCTATTGTTTATTGTCGTGGTGGTTTAAGAAATGTCTAGTTATATTTATTGGCAAAACTTCACCAATACATGATTAAAAATGTTCCATGACTAAGAACATGTTATCCTTTACAAAGAGTTCATTCATTGAAAGAAAAAAAGAATGTAAATAAGTATACACATGGATGAGAAATTTTGGAAAAAAGACATATTTTATTCTCAAATGATCATATTCTAAAATGCATACATTTAAGTTTAAGCTTTGCATCCTTAGTGAAGTAAAATGCTACTAAGGATGCTAGACAAATTGTGAAATTAATTGAAAAACAAAAAACTAAACATGTGTTTGGTACTATGCATGAGGGATGACGACAAATACAAATGCTAAGAGATGGATAAGAAATGTCTTAGTAAATGTATACATTGTAGGGAAAAGTTTTTAGAAGGGCACAGGCACAACAAATCTAAAATCATGCCAGTATAGTGTGGAAGGATAATCAAATACTTCTACTAGTGACTCTAAGTAAGATGGAAACATGAAGGAAAGTGATTGGTTAGATGTAGTAAGAATTGGAATCCAAGTGATAGATGCATGCCCAGTGACTCATACAAATGGAAAAATAGAGATGGTTAGTAAGTAGAGGATTCCATTGAAAAAGACATGTTAAAATATAAAACAAACAAGAGCTCACTAAAGGCATCATTAGCAACAACCACTTGCACTAAAATAACCTTTCAAAAATAAGGATTGAGTTTCCTTAACTGCAACTACCTATGCTATAATATATTTCACCTCATATAAGGAACAATTTTACTATGAACACTTTTACTATCCACAATTATGAGGATAAAACCCGTGATATCAATTCTGGAAGTTATAAAACAATGGAACCAAGGACCCTACAACTAAAGGAGATCATAAAGAATAAAAATATCTCAATCCTAGTAGGCATTATACGTGTGCACGATTTCATTAATATTAACCTTGCAAAAAAACTATAATATTGCTAATCCAAATGCCTGAAATATTTCTTTACGGCCTAGGCTTAGGGTCTCTTCTCATAGGCATGTTCAAGGAGCTATGACCTAAAATCCTTCCAATAGATGCATATCACCTCGTAAAGGATACATATCTTTTAGAAAGATCCTATGTGGTGGTTCTAGTCCTCATTGTCCCTTTGGCCTCAAAAGCTACCTTTAGAGCTTAAGGACTAGTTTTCCTCCAACAAGCTTTGTCAAGGCTACTATGGATGGATGAAAGGTTTCCTTAGAACTTAATGCATGGCCTTCTTGTCTAGATCATTTCCAAGGCCCTCAATCACATACCTAAGTATCAAACTACATATTGGTTCCAACATCACTGTTTCTAAGACAAGTACACCCTTAGGATGCCATGCATGGTTGTTTAAGTCATCCGTTTTGGAAGTACATGAGTAGAAGATTCGTTTACACCTTAAGTTTCATGTTTCCTCCCTTGACTGTGATTAAGGCCCCAATAATGATCTATAAACCATCGTGGATATTCCATTGGTTAGTTCATCACTACCACGGGGTCTTCACTGTGGGAGCAATACCATAACATGTGCATTCATATTGGGGATATATATTGAGGAAAAAATGACATGATATATTCAGCATATAATAGGGGTTAAAGTGTTTTTGCATGGTGTATAAAAAATGGAGCTCAAAGTTAGTGAAAATATATAAAAGGAATAAAAAATGTTAATGAAAAAATGGATACCTACAATATTTAGTGAATGTAGTGGGTTTTTAAATTGGAAAGATGTATTGGGTTCATATTGGTAGGGAGTTAAATAAAGATATTTTTAGAGGTATTTTCCAATATGTAGTCGAATTAGGGATATTGTTTAGTATGCCACAAGTGCACTTGTTATGTTAGAGGTTCATTGAGTGAAGCCCCTATGATCATAACAAATAAGATAATTTTATACTAAAAATATGATGTTTATGTCATGAGGGTTATTTTACTTATACTTACGGATTTATTAAATTATTATTTTTATGTATGTGAAATAGAAAATGTAGAACCCACGGGGCTTTGGATTGACGGTGAATGGGTGCACTGTTAAGGCACTCCTTGCGATAGGTCACCGGTTCAAATCCCCCGTGGGTACTTAGGTTAGTCTTAACTAGAAAAAAAAAAAAGAAATAGAAAATGTAGAAATAGGGAGAAAACAAAAAAAGAATCACGTAAAACAATAATAACACAAGATATGACTTAGGAAACCCTTTTTGTAGAAAACCTAGCTAGAAGGTAAGCCTATTATACTCTCTATTTATCTAAATGGAAATGGATCCAACTACAAATAAGTGAGGCCTATGTCCTGTGGGGTAATACAATGCACAAACCATATATATTTTCCCTGTTTTTATCTACTGTTGTCTACTTTTCTCATATACGAAACAAAATGTACTTGAATAGAATCAAATAATTTCCCTTTTTTTGGCCCTATTATAACACATCTCCATAGCCTACTAGTGGTTAAGTTCGACTCCTTGAACTCTTAGCTAGAGTTACAACATCAACTCTTCTATAGTCTTCTTCATTATGATCACATGGTTAGCCACTTTCCAATGAATAATGGGGGATGACATGGCATCATCTCGAATCATGGTTCACAAAATAGGAAGGTCAAATTATATGTGTCATAAATTTTGCATATAGACTTCCATTGATGTGATTCATGCATAATTGCAAAGATACCTATGAACAAAATAATTTTGAGAGCCATTGATGTGATTCATGCATAATTGCAAAGATACCTATGAACAAAATAATTTTGAGAGGCCTGGCATTAAATAAACAAAATTTTATCCCCAAAAAATGTTTTTTATCCATCTTGCTTTTAGAAAATTTCATACCCTATTTTTCCAAACTAAAACACACCAACAAAAACGGTCCTTAATTGATCAATCTTGTGCAGTTGAAGAAAAAACAACTTAACATTAAAAAAAACTTATACATATCAATAAAGAAAATACTTCAACAAAATTGTCCCCAACACGTGATTTCTCAGAGCTCTATCCTCCCACAATGGCTATGGAAAAAGCTGCACTCATGATCTCCATGTGTGATATACTTTTGATCTTGTTCACTAGTGTTATTAAGATATTCATGGATATATATAACAAGATCAGTGGATTCCAAAGTGTCTCCTCTCATATTCTATCGTTTTTTAATTTAAATCAATAAAATAATGTACAAAGTAGGAAAAATAATAGATTGCTTCAGAAAAACGGTCATACCGCAAGCGATTTATAAGGCTTTCTCTAAGTTTAATTCTAGCTTTACCTATTTCTTTCTTTAACCTGAGATGGGTTGGTCAATTGTTCGAATCATGTAGCTCTTTACCAACGATGAAATATTGTACAGAACACAAAAAAATTAAGGAAAAAATTGGTTCAGCGAAAAAAAAATCATAACCCAAACCATTTATCAGGCTTTCTATACTCTTATATTTTGTTTTTTTGTTTTTTGAGCTAAGATGGATGACTCAATCACTCGAATTATCTCGTTCTTTACCAGCAATATAATATAAATAAATAAAGTACTACATGGAAACAATTTTTATTCTAGTTTTGGCCGAACAGATTCTATCGACTGGGGAGTTGAGGGTGAGTTTTAATATCAATGTCACTGAGATACCGCGTACATTAGCAGTTTACCTCAAACGAGGATTGTATATATATAATTATAATGTGTGCCTTCGAGGCGATTTATTAGGCATAAACCTTTACGAACGGCTATTCATTAGGTATAGACCTATATGAATCTCTACTGATGGTAATCGTCGTCTTCTTTCCCTGCGTTTCCCACCATAAAAAGCATACGGCGCTGCAAAGTGAAAGCACATTTCGTATTAATGTAAATGTGTAGATGATAAATAACCCATCCTTCAGATTATTACCTAAAAACCAAGGCCTTTAGCAAAACCCCGTGTCCCTTCTGGTGAAGATTTCGGCTTTGGGAGGCGGAGCTTCAACTGGCGTGACGCAAAGTTCCTTCTTGGCAGCCCTCTCACGTAAGATCCTCCCAGCCCCGCAACCATTATTGTCTGTATCTAAATTTAACTTTAAATTTATTTCCGGTCATTAGAATTGAGTTTATTTTTCTATCATCTAACATAATTACATTTACTGTAAATGTAATTGATAATACATTTAAGGTATATATCACTCACATGAACAACTATATTAGTAAATATGGTGAATAAACATAGATATAACTTAATAATAATAATATTAATATAATTAATTATTAATAATGAGTTAATTAATAATTAATTAGTAAGTAATGATTATAAATTAATTAACAAATAATTAATAATTAATTAATAAATAATAATAATCAAGTAATTATTATATATATATATATATAATCCCTTTATATTAATTATTGTTAATTAATTAAATTAAAGGGATTTATATTAAAATTCAAGGGATTATAAATGAGAGTTGAGTGCGATTTTTCGGACTTTACGGTGCTGGAATCTGGTGGAAAAAATTGAGGTGAAATCCTGATTTATGTTATTTAAACTGGTTTTTGGATTCTATATATGGATTCAACACCCTCAAAATCCCTTAAAACACTTCGATTATGCAAGGGTTACCCATTAAACTTGTGATTTCAATAAATTCCTATCGGATTTTAGAGATATTAGACCAAAAAAACCCACAGGAAAAACTTTCAAAAAGTCACACTAAAGATGCCTCGTTATAAATCGAAGGAAATAATATTAAACCCAAGGGATCAATATTATAAACCCAAGGTATATAAACCCTAAGATAAATATTAAACCCAAAGATTAGTATTATAAAACCAAAAGGTTAATATTAAACCGAAAGATTAATATTATAAACCCTATGAATAATATTATACCCTAGGAATATGAGCCCTTAGATTAATAAACCCAAGAGATTGATATTACAGACCACGGGATTAATACTAAAAACCAAAGGGATTGTAGATACAAGAGAATAATATTAAACCCAAGGGATAAATAGACCCAAAGTATAAAAACCCTAAGATAAATATTATAAACATTAAAATAAACATGGTTGACCATGGTTTACCATCATTGATTTTCATACTGAGATAATCTTTGTTACAATTCAACGTTGGACCATGGTTTCCCATGATTGATTTTCATATTGGTACAATATCTGGCACAATGTGGCATTGTACCATCATTAATCATGGTTAACCATGATTTTAAGAGAAAGGGATTTATCTCAAATGTTAGGATTAATATTATAAACCCTATGAATAATATTATATGCTAGGTATATGAACCTTTAGATTAATAAACCCAAGGGATTGATATTATAAATCGAAGAGAATAATAAACCCAAGAGATTAATTCTAAAACCCCAAGGTATTATAAACCCAAATGAATAGATAAAGCACAAGGGATTAATATTATAAACGCAAATATAAATATTATAAAACCTAAAATAAACATAGTTGATCATGGTTGATCATGGTTACCATGACTCATTTTCATATTGAGACAATCTTTGTCACATAGTGACAATCATGGTTGAACCCTTAGATTAATAAATATGATGGTTTGGTATTATAAACCTAACATGATATGAAACCCAAGGGATTAATACTAAAACCTCAAGGGAGTATGAACCCAAGGGAATAATATTAAAGCAAAAGGATTAATATTATAAACCTAAGGTATATAAACCCTAAGATAAATATTATAAACCTTAAAATAAATATGGTTGACCATGGTCGATTTTCATATTAAGATAATCATTATCACAATGTGACGTTGGACCATGGTTGACCATGATTGATTTTCATATTAAGACAATCTTTGTGAGAACGCGACATTGGAGCATGGTTGACCAACGCTAATTTTCATATAGAGACAATCTTTGTCACAATGTGATGTTGGACCATGGTTGATTTTACAAAAAGGGGTTGACCTTCGTTGACCATGATTGACCATGTTTAACCATGATATTATAAACCCAAGGAAATAAGAAACCAAAGGGATTATAAATCCAAGGAAATAATATGAAACCCAAGGGAATAATATTGAACCCTAGGAATATAAACTCTTAAATTAATAAACCCAAGGGGATAATAAACCTACAGGAATAATATTAAACCCTAAGAATATAAACCCTTAGATTAATAAACCCATGGGATTGATATGATAGACCCAAGGGATAATAAACACAAGGGAATAATATTAAATCCCAAGGGATTATGAACCTAAAGGAAAAATATTAAACTCAAAGGATTAATATTATAAACGCAAGGTATAGAAATCATAAGATAAATATTATAAACCCTAAAATAAATAATGTTGACCATAGTTAACCATGGTTGATTCTCATATTGAGAAAATCCTTGTCACAACACAACGTTTGACTATGGTTGTCCATGGTTGATGAAGATTGAATTTCATATCAACACATTCTTTATCAGAATGTGATGTTGGACCATGGTTGCCTAAGGTTGATTTTCATATTGAGACATTCTTTGTCACAATACAACGTTGGACCATGGTTGGCCATGATTGACCATGGTTGACCATGATTGATTTTATAAAACATGGTTGACCATGTTTGATCATGATTGACCATGTTTGACTATGATTTATCATGGTTGGGCATGACTGGTATTATAAACCCAAGGGATTAATACTAAAAACCTAAGGGATTTTAAACCCAAGAGAATAATATTAAACCTGATGGAATAACATAAACCCAAGGTGTATAAATCCTAAGACAAAAATTATAAACCCTTAAATAAACATGGTTAACAATGGTTGATTTTCATATTGAGACAATTTGTCGCAATGCGACATTGTACCATGGTCAACCATGGTTGAACATTTATATTAATAAACCCAAATGACTGATATTATATACTAAGGGGCATAATAAACCCAAGGGATTAATACTAAAACCCCAAGGGATTATTAACCTGAGGGAATAATATTAAATCTAAGGGATTAATATTATAAACCCAAGGTATATAAACTATAAGATAAATATTGTAAACCCTAAAATAAACATGGTTGACCATAGTTGATCTTGGTTGATTATGGTTGACCATGGTTAACCTTGGATGATTTTCATATGCAACGTTGGACCATGATTGACCTTGGATGATTTTCATATGCAACGTTGGACCATGGTAGACAATGTTTGACCATCATTGACCATGATTGATTTTCATATTGAGAAAATACTAAGATAAACCCTAAGAAAAATATTATAAATAAAAATATATAAACCCTATGATAAATATTATAAATGGTAAAATAAACATGGTTGACCATGGCTAACTAAAAACCCATGTGATTATAAACTCGAGGGAATAATATTATAAATTGAAATGATATAAACCTTAAGAAAAATATTATCAACCCTAATATTAATATCATGAACCTTGTGATTAATATTATAAACCCAAAGGATTAATATTATAAAACTTGGGCTCAATATTAAACTTTGGGAATATAAACCCTATGATTAATTTTATAAAAACAAGAAATTCATATTGTAAACCGAAGGGTTTATAAACCAAGGGATTTATATTAAGCCCTATGATTAATATTATAAACCTATTAATACTATTATACCATAGGAATATGAACCCTTAGATTAATAAACCCAATGGATTGATATGATAAACCCAATCGATTAATATTATAAACCCAAGGAGCTAATAAACACAAGGGATTGATACTAAAAACCAAAGGGAATATTATTAAACCGAAGGGATTAATATTGTAAACCCAAGGTATATAAACCAAAAGATAAATATTATACACACTAAAACAAACATGGTTGACCATGGTTGATTTTCATATTGAGACAATATTTGTCACAATTTGATGTTGGACCATGATTGACCATGATTAATTTTCATATTGAGAGAGTCTTTGTCACAATGCGACGTTGGACCATGGTTGACCATTGTTGACCATGATTCACCATGGTTGAGCGATTAATGTGACGTTGGACTATGAGACAATCTTGTCACAATGTCACCATGGTTATTGACCATTGTTAGCCATGATTGACCATAATTTAGCACAGTTTGTTTTCATATTGAAACAACCTTTGTCGCATTGCAACGTTGAAACATGTTTGACCATGTTTGATTTTTATATTGAGACAATATTTGTCATAATGTGACATTGGATCATGGTTGACGATAATTGACCATGGTTGATTTTTATATTGAGACAATATTTGTCACGATGTGACATTGGACCATGGTTGACCATGATTGACCATGGTTGCTTTTCATATTAACCATGATGACCATGCTTGACTATGATTGAGCATGATTGAGCATGCTTGACAATGATTGGTTTTCATATTGAGACAATCTTTGTCACAATACAATGTTTGACCATGGTTGATTTTCATATTGAGACAATCTTTTTCTAAATGTGACGTTGGACCATGGTTGACCATGATTGACAATGGTTGACGATGGTTACCAATGGTTGAACATGGTGGATTTCCATATTGAGACAATCTTTGTCACATGTGACGTCGAACCATGATTGACCAAGGTTCACCATGGATACCCATGGTTGTCAAAATGTAATGGTATACCAAGAGACAATATTTTTCATAATGTGACCATGATTATTGACCATGGTTGATCATGATTAACCATTGTTGACCATGGATTATTTTCATAGTGAGACAATCTTTGTCGCAATGTAACATTAGACCATGGTTCACCATGATCACTTTTCATATTGAGACAATCTTTGGGACGATGTGACATTGGACCATTCTTGACCATGCTTAACCATGGTTGACCATAATTGGCCATGGTCGACTATGTTTCACCGAAGTTGACCATGATTGATTTCCATATTGAGAAAATCTTATAATAAACCCTAAGATAGGTATTATAAACCAAGATATATAAACCCTATGATAGATATTATAAATGATTAAATAAACATGGTTGACCATGGTTGATTTTCATTTTCCGACAATCTTTGTCACAATGCGAGATTGGAGCATGGTTGACCATGATTGATTTTGATATTGAGACAATCTTTGTCACAATGTGACATTAAACCATGGTTAACCATGCTTGATCATGGTGATTTTCATATTGAGACAATCCTTGTCACAAGTTGACATTGGACCATGGTTGACCATGATTGGTAATGGTTGACCATAATTGATTTTCATATTGAGACAATCTTTGTCACAATGTGACACTGGACCAAAACTCCATGCAATCTGACCACATCTCTAATGAATACAGGTGCTACATCACTAACTGAGAATGTAGATTTCACTGGAATGAAGTGTACAACCTTTGTTAACATGTCCACAATAACCTTGATGGAAACATGTTGCCTCACTATCTTCAGAAATTTTGTGATAAAATACATGGAAATGACCTCCTATTTTCATTCTGGAATTGTAATCAGATGTAGTAGTCCACCTAGATTCTTACACTCTGTATTAACTTGTTGACAATCTAAACATATAGCCACAAACTCGACTATGTCCTTCTTCAAATTCTCCCAATAATAAAACTTCTCCGCTACGTCAGCATCTTCTGATAGCCTAGGTGACCTGAGTATGGTTTCACATGAAACTCCCTCAATACCACCTTCTTGATCTCACTAATGTCTCACACGTATATCCTGTCTTAGAACATGACCAATCCATCTACCGTGAGATGATAGTCCACATCCTGTTCACCTGAACTTGAACCTGTACCTATACCACTACATGTACATATACCTGCACTACTACCTGTACCTATACCTATACCACCATCTACAACTATACTCTATTACAACGTGTGCACAATCTCCATATACCTGACATCTTGTTGACCTACTTGCGAGACCCTACCCTATAGATTATTCCCATAGGAACTCATAGCTACTAAATGATTTACTTGTATCTACCCGCTAAGAGCATCTGCGACCCTATTCTCTTTTCCTTTGATGTACCTAATCATGATGTCAAACTCACTCATCGTCACCAACCATCTAGCCCACCTGACATTCTGATTCGGCTAGTCAAACAAGTATCTCAACCCACTATGATAACTAATCAATACAAACCTCCTGCCCAAAATATACTGCCTCCACATCTTCAACGCATGGATGATTGCTGCCAACTCAAGCTAATGTTTTGGATAGTTCTACTCATGTTCATTTAGTTTTCATGACTCATAGCACACTACTTTTCCTTCCATCATAAGGACACCACCATGTCCTCTCTTGCAAGGATCTGTACATACTATAAACTCCTTTTTTGGATCTGCAATATTTAAAATTGGTGCATCTGTCAACAACTGCTTAAGTTGCCCAAAATGGGCCTTAGACTCCTTTGTCCATTCAAATTTCTTACCTGTCCTTTGCAATAATGTAATAGGATAAGAAATCTATGAGACGTTCTTGATGAACCCTTTATAATAACTTTCCAATCCCATGAAGGATCTCACCTCATCTACATTTCTAGGAGATGTCCACTCCATGATAACTCTTACCTTTTTTGGAACCGCTGTAATGCCCTCCTTGGAGACAAAATGTCCCAAGTAATGTACATCAGTAGAAACTTCACTTGCTAAGATTAGCATACAACTCACGCTCTCTCAACAATCTCAACATTACGACCAAATGTTCAGCATGCTCTTCCTCATTTTAGAATATACCAATATGTTATCAATGAACATAATAAAAAAATTATCCAAATATGGATGCAACATAATATTCATCAAGAACACAAAAGTAGCTAGAACATTAGTCAAACCAAATGGAACTACTAAAAACTCATAATGCCCATACCTGGTCCAAAAAGTTGTCTTGTAAATTTCCTCCTCTATAATGTGTACCTGATGATATCCGGATATCGAATCAATCTTTGAGAATACTGGTTCTCCCTTCAACTGATCGAACAAGTTATCAATCCTAGGCAATAGATACCTGTTCTTGATGGTGTGTTTGTTCAACTACATGCAGTCAATGCATAATATCAGAGTACCTTCCTTCTTCTTTACAAACAATACCAGTGCGCCCCAAGGTGATACACTTGGCCTAACGTATCCCTTGTCGAACATTTCCTTCAATTGCAACTTCAACTGTACCAACTGAGGTGTGCTCATCCTGTAAGGTGCTTTTGATGTTTGAGATAGCCCTGGCACTAACTCAATAGAAAATTCTACTTCCCTATGATGTGCAACTCTTAAATGTCTACATGAAACACATCGTGAAACTGTTGTAGAACTGGGTACTTGCTTAAAACATATGTTTCCTCAACTTCCTTACCTTTGTCACTAGAAATATGCACTACAAATAACACACACCCTTTTCTGTGACTGCGCTTTGCTTGCATAGGTCTCACCATTCTAACAGATGTGGGTTTCTTCTTTCCCTGTAAGACTCTTGGTTCCCAATTGTCATCCAAGCACTGAATGGCCTTGTCATAACAATCCACCTTGGTCCTATGAAGGTACAACCTATCCATACCCAACAACATATTGTATGATCCCAATGGTAATAAATTCAAACCTGTCATGATAGGCATACCATTAAAATCAAATGCACAAATGCTTACACAATGATGAACTCGCTTCTTTCTACCTGTAGCCAACCGCACTAACCAAGATTTTTCACGCACTTTTTTATTCAAAGTACAATTATCCACCAATTCAAGACTAACATAACTATAATTATATCGAGGATCAATCAGAATAGAAACAACTTGATCACAAAACTTACCATCCATCATAATGATAGATGCCTGATGGTTTGCATGTCTGTTATCCAATGTTGTATAGATGCAAGGAATGCTCTGACCATCATCCCCAATAGCTTGTGCCTCCTATGTACTATATATCTAAGGCATACCACCCTGATTCTATGTAAAATATCTCTTAAGGTGTTCCTTACGACATGTCCAACACTCTAATTTCCGAGTACCATCACGCCTATGTTGCTGCTATGATCCATCTCCTTGTCTAGCTATATTGAACTTCTTTTGTGGTGACACATTTGCTTTCTCTTCTATATTCTTAGGCCATCCACTTTTCGATTGCAATTTACCTTTACATTTGTCTTTCCATTTCCATCCTTACTAAGATTCATTATTATGCTTTGATGATTCATAACAATGCTTCAATTTCCCAATAACTTCCTCGAGTGGCCGAGGTGCATCATACTCAATTCTATCTCTAAATGCTAATGGAAAACCACTGAGAAAATGTTCAAATTTAGCCTTCTCATCTTTAAGATACAATACATACCTCAATAGCTCCAAGAACTTTGTCATGCACTCTTCATCTATCATTGATCCCATCATTAGATCATAGAATTCTTTGGCCTTACTGTCATTGTACCTTTATGAAAAGTACTTCTTCCTCAAAAGGCTCTTGAACTCATGGCAACAAAAATCCTCTATCCCGATGTCTCTAACCCGCTTAAAATATTCCCACTAGATATATTCTTTACCTCTCAGGCTGAATATAACTACTCTGGCCTTCATATTATCTGTGTAATCATGCAACTCAAAGAACTAGTTCATCCCAAGTATCCAAGCATATGCACCTTCTGGTTTCTCCAAATATCCATCAAAAGTAGGTGGTTTTTCTTTCTTAAAATCTTATGGAGAGTGTCCCCTATCACACCTCCTGTAAGCATGATAATGATGACAATCATGATGCCTATCAGATCCAGAACTAGAATAGTACTTATATCCATCAGCTCTCCTATCCAAATTTTCCAACAATCTCTCATATCTAACCGTGCCATCTCTATCCGATCTATGACCACCATGAGACCTACTGCCATATGCCCCATTGTTTCTATCCTCATGTCCATGGCTAATCCAAAATAGCCCTTGTCACTGAAATTCTAATAAACTCTAAAAGAGTATCGCATTAACTTATGCTTGTTTCTCTTGTGCCTATGTGATTTTGTCATTGTCCACCTTACAACTCCTTATTTTTTCCTTCAATCTTCTCAATGTGTCTGCTAAATCAGAAGAGTTCCCAACACCACACTGCTCATCTGATTCATAAGGAGAATATTTTTAGTATACCATATTGTTAGCCATTTTAATCTCTTTCCTGGAAGGCATACTATGTTAGCTAAACCAAATCACAATAAACCAATGTACCTTAACAAAATTCGGGGAGGATATATGATCTTCAATATCAACCAATGAACATAGTACATGTATAACATAATCATGAAAGGCCATATACATATAATACATAAGAATATAAGCATATAACCATCATTCTAGATAGAGTCCGGTTATCAATGCATAACCATATCAACTAGACATACCATGACCTCATGCATCACACCTCGGAAAACGCATGCCATAACAACAAATAACCACATGCAATACCATGCATGTGAAATATAGCAATGAAAACCCACATACAAATCGATACATGTAAAGAATATTGATGTAGCTGCTTGATCCTACTCTTCCTTGTTTGCTCCTTCCTTCCTCTTACCTTCTTTTCCTTCCTTGATCGAATTCGAAGGTGCTCCAATAAAACTCTAATTCTCCAAGAGAGAGAGAGAGAGAGAGAGAGTAATGAGAGAGCTCCAAAACTGAATTAGAAAAAGGTACCAACTGATCCTCATAATCCTTTTTATCAATTAGGCCTCTATTTGCTCCAATTTCCATTATTTTCCTTCATTTTCCTCCTTACATTCAACCTGTCACCTTTCATCTTCCTTTTCTCAAAATTTCAATTTTTCATAAATAAATGTGCCAAAAATGCCACTTTTCCTTTCCAAAGCCTTAGCCATTTCCTTTCCCAATTTCCTTAGCCATAATAAACCAATGAACACCCACACTAGGATGTCTTTCCCAACATTCAGTTTGGAATAAGTATGTCATCAACCATGGTTATTATTTTTCCTTTATTAACTTTTATTACATGAAATTTTCGCCAAGGCTATTACATATTGGGATGTTGACGATGACCACAGTGATGAACATTGCAAGAGTGAGAGACAACAAACTTCAACTGGCTCTCTCGACAACACAGGTTCATGCCTGGTGGGACAATCAAAATCGAGTAATTCTGTGTATGTCTAATTCCTTTGGTTTTGACAAATTATTCACTAGTTTTACTTCTATTCTATGGGTGTTGGCATATAGTCCCCTAAGCATTGTGCGGGTGAGTAGTGGTTTTGAGGTTGTTTTCTCTCAATGGTTGTTGGACCCTTCCTGAAGTATTCTACTTGCCCCACCTTTGATTTTGGTTTTCATCCAAAGTTGTCACATACCTCTCTGGTAATTTGCGCCCCTTTGGGTTTTTCCTTTTTTCTTGGTTTTTTCATTTTTAATCCTTTTGGTTTCGGGGTGTTTTGGGTGAGAATTCTATCCTAGCCCTTGTTAATCATGTGTAACATGCTTCGATAGTGAATTCACTATCACCGAGGGTCTTGGGGTAGAGGTCCCCAAGGCTGACCATATGCCCAAGCCCAGGCTCAAGATGCCACAACCATTTTCAACTCCACCGCTCCTCCAGAAATTAAAGAGGAAATTTGTCAACTTTAATTCTTAACCACTACTGATCGACAAGCCTATTCCAACTCAGAAATTCTAGTTGAAGTAGACAATTGGGCTGTTTACCCTAGACACAACAAGGGAAGACAGAGCCAATAATTAAACTCCATTACTTTATATTGGTAGATGAAGACAATGTTGGGCAGGTTCATGAAGGAGAAACATGAAGAGTTCATTGATATAGTCTCCTCCCTAAATAAAATCAAGTGTCTAATGATACCAGGGCTCAATCTTCCTAGTTTAGATGCTCAACTTGGTCACCTGAAAATCCTTCTCCAATGTGATTTGAAAAAAATTACATGATCTCAAACCAACCCTCAAGACCCGATCCCAATTACTTCATCTAATTCTTGATGCTATGTTTAGCCACTGAACAATTTGTTTCACTTTTTGTAGCCCACTTTATGTTAATTTTCATGGACTTTGTAGTGATAGTTGGTTTTGATTTACTGCAATTCTTGTCCATGATCAACAAATTTGTTTTTCCTTCTAGCAAATTGTGACCAAACATAGAATGAACAATACTATTTTCTGTTGTTATATGAAGTAATACAAATCAAATTCACACACACACACACATAAAATTTGAATTTAATAATAAAAATTATAATTTCAGAGATTATTTAGCTTAAAATTAAAAATGTAATGAAAAGTATTTAAATGTTCCTTATCAATGTTAGGATGATAACATGAGGTATACAATTCTCATATAATATTAAGTATATAATTCTCAAACAATGAATAATTTTTCCTGGAAAACAATAAAATTTCCCAAACAATTTTGAGAAAATTTAGCAGAAGTTTTTGAAAATCAAAGTAATAATTGTCAAAAATATTTTTTTTTGTATCCCATAATTCATGATAGTGTTGAATCCAGTTCCGTCATAAAAAGAATTAAACACTCCCACAATTAAATTTCTTGAAGATTTTTTTACTTTGACAACCTCTATAAATAACGCCATTTTCATGTTTTTATTTTAACGTACTCCTTTAAACATCACTTATTAATTCACATGAAGTATGGTATGTCAAGAGGGAATCTTAATGTTGGTATTAATATGCTCGAGTATTCCTCACGTTGTGTGCAACAACACATGTTAATGCTACAAAGTTGCTCATTCTAACAAAGCATGTGTGATTAGAGTTGGAATTTGGATTCCTCTTTACCCGTCCAACAATTTTTTTTGACATTTAGATCTTTATAGTACCCATCAAAGAACATTATGTTAAAATTTTACCCTTCACTAGTGACGCTTTGATAATAAATTATGCATTCACCAAAAAATTTGAGTAAAAAATTACCCTTCTATAACACAATTATGTTAAAAATTTCACATATTTATCATAACGAAAAATACAAAATGACCATAACACAAATGAGTTTTTGAATCTGATTATTTCCATATAATTAATAATGATAACATATTTTCTATTTTAAAATGTCTTTTTATATCAAAATTTCTCAATAACCAAATTGAAAATCAAATTAATTGTTAAAAATTAAAATAAAAGTAATTCAATGTAAGTCTTGTGCACAAAATTATATAGTTCTTCATAAGTGAATTTTTGGTATTTTGGACATTTTTAGACAACCATTTATTGTTTATTTAATTTAGACTTCACCATATTTTTAAATTTTTTTGTACATAGGCATATTATTATTTATACACATTGTTATTATTAATTCCAATTAGACTCAATTAAGTATCATTATTTACCTAAATTGTGAAATCCCAACCCTCATGAGGGCTACTAGGAGGACTCCACCCAACTAAAGAAATCAATGCCTTTTGAAAACAAAGTTGCATCCTGTTACACAACCCTTTTGAAAATAAGTTCTATCCCATTATATCTCTTTCCAAAATGCAGCTAGTGAAACTATTAACATATATATACAATTACAAATGATTCATACATCATTAACTTGTAGCAAAAACTAGTCGAGTGAAAACAACCCTAAAATTGATTAAATTAAATTTTCGATTTCCATCCTACATTACAAGTTTATAGATTCTCTAATAATTTATGTCCTTCTTTCCCATACATTAAATAGTAAATCTATAGTCAATAAATACTCTATCCTCTTCCTCATATTTTAAAGTATCCTTACCCTTTACCTTGGGCATGGCTATTGTGTCACTCTCATGTAATTTCAGTCATCTCATGGTGCACATATTCTAATTTTCATGTGAAATTATAAGGTTTGCCTTTACTCCACTCCTAATGTCTCATCCTCAAAGTAACTCCCATCTTTTTCTTTGTTTTGTGTGCTAATTTCTTATCATTTTAAACTAACTCCTTTTCTTTCTTTGTTTTATGTGGCAATTTATCATCATTTTAGAGCACAAATTGATATACTTCCTCTAAAATGCAACTTATGTAAATTTATCTCATTTTACATCGTAAATTTTCAACATATTTGGGATGCTGGAATTCTTTTTTACTTGTGATTTTTCTGTAAAATTATATCTCATAAAATGCCATAATATACACTTTATACTCTATTGCTCAAACACATTTTCACTCATTTTCCTTCACTTTCAACTCCTTTATTTCATTTAGTTATTTCTTAGTGATAATTACAACTCATATCAAATTGAGAGTAAATTCAATTTAGAATTTCTTGGCAAAGAAATATTAATTAAAACTAATTTTTTTTTTTTTTCCAAAATTTATTATGACATGTTTAATAAACTTTAAATTAAACAATTTACATAAAAATAAAAACCAAAGGCTAGTGAAACTTATCACCTCAATTGGGATTTAATCACAAAATTATAATAAATCAGGGAAACTTAATCATCTCCTCATAATTGGAAGTTAATCATCTCCTCATAATTGGCACTTCACGACAACTTTATGATAAACCATACTTCATTTCAACACAATTAATAATATGTTAAAAATTTTAGTGGTTAAAAATATAATTTAGAAAGAAAGATGAAAAAATAAGAAAAAATATTTGTTTATAGTCTTAAAAAATGAAGTAACAGTTCAATTTGTACTAAATAAACACCTGATGAAATTTATTTTTTATTTTTAATAATAAAAATAAATAATAATTTGCAAAATATTTATAATTAAAATACATTGAACAAAAATAAAAATATATGAGATATTTAAGGCCAAAAAAACACAAAAATCTAATAAAAAGATACCCAACAAAAATAAAAATACACAAGATGTTGCCGGCCAAAATATACCAAATTTATCTAAACCATCCAAAGGTCACCCTTCATAAAACTTCCTATCCTAACCACAACCCATCTTTGCTAGTTCCGTCGTTTTGATTTAATTTTCATTGCTACCAGATTTCGATATCTTTATTGGTTAATTTTTTAGTTAAATGACAATCAATAATGGTTTGGGTAGTTTTTAATTGGTAATAAATGCACATGTAATAACTTAAAGATACATAACTCAAAAATAGTTTTTCCAAGATAGAAAAAGCATAATATTATTTATATAAGAGATATAAAAGAGTCTGCATGATACATTCAGCCAGGATACATACGTGGCTGTGACATAGTAATTCTTCATAACGAAGAACAAAACAAAACATATGTCCGATATATCAAATTAACCCACAAAATAATTAAACTATTCATCAATGAAAGAAACAAAACATATCTCCAATACATCACTCCAATACATCAGATTAACCCAAAGAATAGTTAGACTGTCCAAATCCAATATCTCAAATGCTATGATGCGTCACTCGCCTGTCTAATTAATTCATTAGATACAACACAACACAGTGACCGACTTGGATCGCTACCGACTGCTGAATGGTGGAATCGAATGTAAATTGGGGCATTAATTACATCGAAAAGCTGGAGCCTGCCAGAGCGTGAGAGGACACCTGTGGGAAAATATTGGTAAATAGGTGACTAGTATAAAGACGTTTTTGAAAAAAATTAAACGGTCAAAAAAACGTTCTGTAAATTTCAAAACACATCCTCTGAAACGGCAATTTAAAATTATTAAACGTATTTTACGGTCAAAATGCCTTCTGACGGGCATTTTGCCCGTAAAATTCCAACCCTGTACAGTGCGATGATTCTACGAGTTAAGTTTCCTTCCTAGGAGAATTGGTATATAAAACATTCCTTTAATCTATTTATTAATAAAAAGATTATATATATATAAAATCTAAATCTATATGTATTATATTATAATATAAATATATAATAAAGTAAATAAATATTTTATAATAAATACTATGAAATATAAACATTTTTAATTTACATATAAGAAAGGTTTTTACTTTTATTGTATTTATATATAATATTATTAATTATTAATTATTTTTTACTTTTATTATATATATAAATACAATATTATTAATTATTAATTATTTTTTATTTTTATTATATATATATATATATATATATATATATATAAAATATGTGAATTTTTTTTTGTTGTTGTTGGTATAATGAGTAATTAAAATAATTTTGTAATTTTTCTAAATTAAATTTAAAATATTATGAATTCAATCATAAAAGAAATATAGCAATATAATATAATTATATTAAGATGATTAAAAAAATCGAAAGAGGGGAAGTAAATAGTGAGTATGATAAGAAATACAATAGAGAAACTATGATTTGAGTCCACAAAATAAAGAGAATCTTTTAATTGAATCCCCGAAAAAATGATGTGAGCCTCTCATTATAAAAAGGAGAAAGACAGGAAGTAAATAGTGAGTATGATAGGAAATACAATAGAGAAATTATGATGTGAGTACACAAAATAAAGAGTACCTTTTAATTGAATCCCCCACATTATGATTTGAGTACACAAAATAAAGAGTAACTTTTAATTGAATCCCCCACTTGGTGAATGGGAAAAAATGATGAGAACCTCCAATTATTAAGAAGGAGAAGCCTATTGTTTATTGTCGTGGTGGTTTAAGAAATGTCTAGTTATGTTTATTGGAAAAACTTCACCAATACATGATTAAAAATGTTCCATGACTAAGAACATGATATCCTTTACAAAGAGTTCATTCATTGAAAGAAAAAAGAATGTAAATAAGTATACACATGGATGAGAAATTTTGGAAAAAGGACATTTTTTATTCTCAAATGATCATATTCTAAAATGCATGCATCTAAGTTTAAGCTTTGCATCCTTAGTGAAGTAAAATGCTACTAAGGATGCTAGACAAATTGTGAAATTAATTGAAAAACAAAAAACTAAACATGTGTTTGCTACTATGCATGAGGGATGACGACAAATACAAATGCTAAGAGATGGATAAGAAATGTCTTAGTAAATGTATACATTGTAGGGAAAAGTTTTTAGAAGGGCACAGGCACAACAAATCTAAAATCATGCAAGTATAGTGCGGAAGGATAATCAAATACTTCTACTAGTGACTCTAAGTAAGATGGAAACATGAAGGAAAGTGATTGGTTAGATGTAGTAAGAATTGGAATCCAAGTGATAGATGCATGCCCAGTGACTCATACAAATGCAAAACTAGAGATGGTTAGTAAGTAGAGGATTCCATTGAAAAAGACATGTTAAAATATAAAATAAACAAGAGCTCACTAAAGGCATCAGTAGCAACAACCACTTGCACTAAAATAACCTTTCAAAAATAAGGATTGAGTTTCCTTAACTGCAACTACCTATGCTATAATATATTTCACCTCATATAAGGAACAATTTTACTATGAACACTTTTACTATCCACAATAATGAGGATAAAACCCGTGATATCAATTCTGGAAGTTATAAAACAATGGAACCAAGGACCCTACAACTAAAGGAGATCATAAAGAATAAAAATATCTCAATCCTTAAATAAACGTGGTTAACAACGATTGATTTTCATATTAAGACAATTTGTCACAATGCAACATTGTACCATGGTCAATCATGGTTGAACATTTAGATTAATAAACCTAAATCATTGATATTATATACTAAGGGGAATAATAAACCCAAGGGATTAATACTAAAATCCCAAGGGATTATTAAGCTCAGGGAATAATATTAAACCTAAGGGATTAATATTATAAACCCAAGGTATATAAACTATAAGATAAATATTGTAAACACTAAAATAAACATGGTTGACCATAGTTGACCTTGGTTGATTATGGTTGACCATGGTTAACCTTGGATGATTTTCATATGCAACGTTGGACCATGGTTGACCTTGGATGATTTTAATATGCAACGCTGGACCATGGTAGACCATTTTTGACCATCATTGACCATGATTGATTTTTATATTGAGACAATTTTTGTCACAATGTGATGTTGGACCAGTGTGGATCATGGCTAACCATGATTGACCATAATTGACCATGGTTAACCATGATTGATTTTCATATTGAGAAAATCCTAAGATAAACCCTAAGACAAATATTATAAATAAAAATATATAAACCCTATGATAAATATTATAAATGGTAAAATAAACATTGTTGACCATGGCTAACTAAAAGCCCATGGGATTATAAACTCGAGGGAATAATATTATAAACTGAAATGATATAAACCTTAAGAAAAATATTATAAATCCTAATATTAATATCATGAACATGATGATTAATATTATAAACCCAAAGGATTAATATTATAAAACCTAGGCTCAATATTAAACTTTGGGAATATAAACCCTATGATTAATTTTATAAAAACAAAAAATTTATATTGTAAACCGAAGGATTTATAAACCAAGGGATTTATATTAAGCCCTATGATTAATATTATAAACCTATTAATAATATTATAACATAGGAATATGAACCCTTAGATTAATAAATCCAATGGATTGATATTATAAACCCAAGTGACCGATATTATAAACCCAAGGCACTAATAAACACAAGGGATTGATACTAAAAACCCAAGGGAATATTATTAAACGGAAGGGATTAATATTGTAAACCCAAGGTATATAAACCAAAACATAAATATTATACACACTAAAACAAACATGATTGACCATGGTTGATTTTCATATTAAACCAAATAATATTAAGACAATATATTAAATATTTTAAGACAATATATTAAATAATAAATAACTAGATTCATTTAATAAGATACTCACAAGTCCAATGGAATAAAAAGCGTTTATATTATAATACATAAAAGAAGACATCAACATGTAAATGTATAAGGGCAATGGAATAAAAAGCGTTTATATTATGATACATAAAAGAAGAGATGAACATGTAAATGTATAGAGGCGTGTAGGTATGTCCACGTAAGTGGTACCAATTATGTAAGTCAAAATTTGAAATTTCTTAGGTCGTCGTGCAAGAGATATCCACGGATGCATTATCTTTCTTTCAAAATATGAATCCAGGACGTGTTGAATACAATAAAATTCTGTGTGTCAAACTATAACCGGTGCTTTGGAATCAATTCCTATATGTATTAAACCCTGTGGATAACGCTTGTTTCATGTCATGTGCGGTTAATTGCGCAAGCTGCATGTTGGTGGAAATTATCGTTTGAGTGGCGTTCCCATCACCAACAACAGGTTTTGATGTACTTTCCACTCAAACGATATTTTCCCAGCAATCGCTAAAATTATCGTTTGAGTGGAGTATCAGCGATTGCTTTCTCTCCGCCATTGATATTGCTTGTAACATCCTTCTGGGAAGCCAGAGAAAACCGCACGAGATAATTTGCGGGCGGAGAACTCTATGAGAGGGCATGGACAATAACACTATAATGTTACTTGCAGCTGCTGAAGCACTTATATCTATAAAAAATATGATATGAATCTTATGCTCATCTTCTTCTTACTTGGCCTTATGATTTCTATTGAGATTCTACAACTTCTGATATGGCTGATTAATGCCCTAAAAAACTGCTGAAGGAATGAAATTGATCTCTATTAGAGGAAGGAAACAAAATATTCCTACGCTCTGTTCGCATTGCGTAGAGCAGAGGTTCAACCCATTGTGCGTGCACTCTATGCAGCATAGGATAATTAACTTATACCCAAATATTTCATGACAATAACACGACTTCTTGTACATTCTCCATCGCTTTCTTGCGTGGGTAGTATAAATGTAGAGAATTTTCCTTGTTCATTGTTGTTGTCTTCACTACTGGAATCTATTATAAAATCTGAGCCCTGGTTCAAGAGGTGCCACTATAAGATCATGTATGTAAAACATTGCTTTAATTCAAGAAGCATAATAGACCACGATGAAAATATTTGAAAGTGAGAACGTAAAGCTAAAATTGTTGCAAGCGAAGATTCAGTGATCTTTATTTAATGCTTTTCTAATACTTTTCTAATACTTTTGGTATATACTATGTTCATTCTTGCAGCATCTTTGGAAGCAAACCTCCACATCTCCATTGTTGCAGGCTGGAAACAAACCGCTGCACTCTCATCCTTGCATGTTCGAAATAAACCGCGACAGCACTATCCCACCTGTCAAACAATTGCAACCATGTAAATATCAATGAAGTGGTTTTAGGTTGTCTTATTGGTAGGGAAAACACATTTAGAATGTCAATCTTTCTCGTTTTAAATATCAATGAAGTGTTTTTAGGTTGCATTATTGGTAGGGAAAACACATTGAGAATGTGAATCTCCGGAAAAACGCCTTCCAGACATGCATGGAGGAATGAGTTATTTTCGAAATGTTTGACACTGATCTACTTTGTGGTTATGTGCATGGACGACACCAAATTGAAATGTTAAGTGATAGGCCAGGCGATCTGATTGAACATAAACCGATAAACTATTAAATGTATGCGGCACGCGCAATCGGGCCTATCGATTCAACTATTGATTCAATTAATTGTTTTTAAGTTGTAACGCAGATGAGGAGAGCGTACCCGCGAATCTTAGCCGTAGATGTTACATTCAAACGAAGCATTTTCCCTACAGACTTGTTGAAATATTAAAAAAATAAAATTCAACATGGGCTCATCCACTGACGGTCGAAATAGAAACGCCTTCGGTGAAACATTCGACTGATTTTTCCAGAGGACTTTGTTCTTATAATTTCCGAAGGGCAGGCCTTTGCTTCCTTTTTCCTTGTGGTCTCGCACATTTTTGTGACACATTTTTTTTTAAAACTAAAAAATCCTTTTCCTTTTTCTGTTGATACATCATAACGATAAGAATTATAATCTAGTTGGGAAGAGAGGGGTAGGAGGGAAGAAAATTATAATGTCATAGTTTACTGTCATGGTTTACTAATACCATGGGCCATCTAGATCTTTGATGATTATGTTATGAATATAGGTTTTTAATTATTCTGTTACAATAGCATGTGTCAATACCATGGCTTATCAATACTACATGCCCAAACCATAAGTTATTTCAAAATCAAAATATTTTACAAATACTTTTGAGGTATATCCAAACCATCTATCCTAACTACTACTAACAATATTCCCATAGAGATTAACTCGAAGTTTTAATAAATTAAAAAATGAGCATACTTTTATATATACATATGTGAAATCTATGTGAAATCTATATAATATAAATAATATTACATAGATGCATCTTAAAGGATCCAAGTGAAGTGAGAAAGCAAAGTGATTAACAATGATAGAGAAAAGATAGTGCATGATTCTTTAAAGTTTTTTATTATTGTATTTTCTTTAACATGATTAATCCAAAATATAGGTTTAATATTTTACAACCAATTATGTTTTTTTTGAGTTTAGATACTTTCTTAAATACAATACAATGGGATTATATTTAAGAAAGAGAGTGAGATGGAAGGGGAAATAGAGTAGGGGAGAGAGACATAGAGGTGGGAGAGAATGAGAGAGAGAAAGGAACAGAGAGAAGAGGGGGAGAGATGGAGGGAGAGAGATCGATTTGGAGGGGCAAAGAGAGGGAGTGAAGAAAAAAGACATTGAGAGATAGAGGTGGCGAGAGAGAGAGTGTGTGACAAGCGAGATATGACGATGAAATGAGGGAGAGAGGAGACGAGGGAAGAGAATAGAAACGCCTTCGGTGAAACATTCGACTTTCTAGAGGACTTTGTTCTTCTAATTTTCGAAGGGCAGGCCTTTGCTTCCTTTTTCATGTGCCGTCGCACATTTTTGTGACACATTATTTTTTAAACTAAAAAATCTTTTTCCTTTTTCTCTTGATACATCAGAACAATCACAATTATAATCTAGTTGCGCAAAGAGGGAGAGGAGGGAAGAAAATTATAATGTCATGGTTTAATGTCATGGTTTACTAATACCATGGCCCATCTAGGCCTTTGATTATTATGTTATGGATATAGGTTTTTAATTATTTTGTGATTATTATGTTATGGATATAGGTTTTTAATTATTCTGTTACAATAACATGTGCTAATACCATGGCTTACCAATACCACATGCCAAAAAACCATAATTTATTTCAAAATCAAAATATTTTACAAATACTTTATTTTAATTTAATTTTATAGCAATTTTTAACTAAATCTAAGAGCAAAAATTTTATAATTAGTTTCGAGGTATATCTAAACCATCCATCCTAATTACTACTAACAATATTCCCATAGAGATTAAAAAGAAGTTTTAATAAATTTAAAAATGAGAATATATGTGTGTGTGTGTGTGTGTGTGGGTGTGAAATTTATATAATATAAATAATATGAGATAGATGGATCTTAACCAAGATCCAAGTGAAGTGAGAAAGAAAAGTGATTAACAATAATAGAGAAAAGATAGTTCATGCTTCTTTTAAGTTTTTTATTATTGTATTTTCCTTAACATGATTGATCCAAAATATAGGTTTAATATTTTACAACCAATTATGTTTTCTTTAGCTTAGATACTTTCTTAAATACAATACAATGGGATCATATTTAAGAAAGAGAGTGAGATGGAAGGGGGAATAGAGTGGGGGAGAGAGACATAGAGGTGGGAGAGATAGTGAGAGAGAGAAAGGAAGAGAGAGAGGAGGGGGAGAGAGGGAGGGAGAGAAATTGATTTGGAGGGGGAAAGAGAGGGAGTGAAGAACAAAGACATTGAGAGATAGAGGTGAAGAGAGGGAGAGAGATTGACAGGGGAGAGATGATGATGAAATGAGGGAGAGAGGAGACGAGGGAAGAGAGAGAAAAGGAGAGGATAAAGATAGGGAAAGAAGGGTAAGGGAGAGATAGGGAGACATAGATACGGAGGGGGGAGAGAGGGGGAGAGAGAGAATGAGAGAGGGAGGTGGGAGAGAAGGGGAGAGAGAGGAAGGAAAAAGAGAGAAGGGGAGAGAGAGATGGAGTTGGAGGGGGAAGAAAGACATAGAGAGAGAAAGGTGGAGAGGGAGCGGGAAGGGAGAGATGGAGGGCTAGTGAGGGAGAGTTAGAGAGAAAGAGAGAGAGAGAGAGAGAGAGAGAGAGAGAAATGAAGAGGTAAATATATATATATATATATATATATATATATGGGGAGAGAGAGCGTGACATGTGTTTAGGGGGCTCAGATAGAGAGACATATAAGGAGAGATGGGGACATGTAGATATAGATCATAGGGGGAGAGAGGGAGGGGAAGAGATAGAAGGAGAGGGGGAGTGAGATATACATAGAATGGAAGGAGGAGTGAGAGGGAAGAGGAAAGAGACACACAAAGACGAATACATACATAGAAGTTAGATCTAGAAAGTGATGAATATTTTGGATTTTCACTAAAATAGATGTATTGATTTAAATGTAGTTTTTTATTTCTAATCCTATTTGATCACATGCACTATATGCATTGATTTAATTGTAGATTTCAATTTATAATCCTATTTAATACCTTACACTATATGCATTGATTTCAGTGTAGATGTTGATTTCTACTCCTATTTGATTGCTTGCACAAGATGCATTGGCTTGTAGATATTTATTCCTAATCCTATTTGATCACTTGCAATAGATGCATTGATTTCAATGTAGATGTTGATTTCTAATCCTATTTAATACCTTACACTAGATGCATTGATTTCGACGTAGATGTTGATTTCTACTCATGTTTCATTGCTTGCATTAGATGCATTAGTTTCAGTGTAGATATTGATTTCTAATCCTATTTGATTTTTTGCACTAGATGGATTGATTTTAGTATAGATGTTGATTTCTAATCCTATTCTATTGTTTTCACTAGATGCATTGATTTTACTGTAGATGTTGATTTCTGATTTGATGCAACTAGATGCATGATGTACATTAATTTCAAAGTAGTTAGATTAAACATGTGCATTGATTTGAGTGTAAGAACATCTCTTTCCCCTCTATCTATATCTCTATCTCCCATTGTCTCTCCTTCTCTATATCTCTATCTCACCCCCTAAACATACACACTCTCTCCCATATCTATCTATCTCTCTCTCCCTCTCTCTCTCTGTCTCTCTTCCCGTTCTCTCTCACTAATATTTCTCTCTCCATATATATATCTCTTCCTCCCTCCGTGTCTTTGCCTCCCTCTTCTTCCCTCTCTCCCCCCCCTCCCCCCATCTATATCTCTATCTCTCCTTGTCTCTCCTTCTCACCGCTAAGACATACCCACTCTCCCTCAGCGTTAGCACATAAAAATTATTCATGACATGTATTGACTTATGTGTCATAGTAATTCAACCATAAATACAATACTTGAATTTTCATCCTAAATAAAATGTTTTCTTCTTGAAACTATAAACTATTTATAATTGGCTACATTCTTATTATTCCCATATTCCATTAATCAAAATTATTAATTACTTTGCATTTAACTATGATAATAGAAAATAACTACCATTGAAACTTATTCGGGGTTTAACACTCCATAAGTCGCAATGATTGACTTTGGAGAAAACTACTATTAATATTGGAGAGAAATAGAGAAAGGGTATCTTGTTTACTATAGTAGCTCGAGTTAAATATTTGAATGGTTGGTGATTCCAGCTGCTCTTTTCATATGGTCAATATGAGAAAATGGAAAAACTAATAGGTGTGATAATAAGAACAATAGATGAGAATAGTTTTAGATTAATCACAATGAAGATCGTTTGTAATTGACTATATTCTTATTGTTCACATTTTCTATCAATCAAAATTGTTACATTGACACTTTGCACCCAAAATTTTTATTTCATCAATCTTCATCATGTTACTAACAATCTCTCTCATGTCAACAAACTAAGGTAACTAAGAAAATTTTAAATTAAATTGACCAAATTAATCTTATACATATTTAGCATATTAAAAAAGATCAAAATAATTAGATGTTGATCAAATTTTGTATAACCTCACATGAATGAAACCAACAGAGATCCATCTCAACACCGGATCTATCAAGCACCGAGAGGGATCAAATCCATCAAGGTGCAAACCTTTTCTCACATTTTGCACTAAAAAAATAGGTCTTCATCTTCAGAGATTTGATCTCTCTTGGCGCTTGATAGATCCGGGGTTAAGATGGATCTAGGATAGTTGGAATGAATCCAATCCTTATATATGTAAATTCTTAGAACCTCTACAAAACCCAAATTGATAAGTCCCCGGAGGATTCAAAAATAGATTCAGATTAAGAAACCTATGAAAGTCACTCTTGTATATCAAGAAACATAACAAAATCTCTGTTCATTTATTGCATGGAGTTTCTTCCTTGAGCTCCTTAAATTCCATTTGGTTTTTAGGAGCAAACCATGTGTGTCAGCGATTATGACTACAGGATGATGTTTGCTAATCAACCTTAATGTCAATCTGCAATATGGTAGGCTAGAAATGACTTTTAGCAGGTAGAAAAATAGATTTTTTTAAATTAAATTTTTATTCTTTCATTTGAAACAAAAATCCCATTCAAATACTTTTCATATTATCCATCGGATAATGTATTACTTGAAGAATATTCTCTTCAAATAAAATGTTGCCCACTCATTTATTTAAAAATTAAAATTCATCAATCCCAATTCGAATATAGACCACACCTATGATGTAATTAGAAGGAATTGGTTGAATTATGTTTTCACAAATTGATAGCTAAATGGTTGAATAATTATAAGAAAAATAGATGAGAAGTTAGCTATTTTTTCTTTATTATAAAAAAAATTGATAAGAATTCTATTGTGTAGTGGAGAATAATAATTGGATGTATCTTTAATTTTTCTTTCTAAGTTTTTCACATTTTAATATATATCAATTATTCTTAGTTTTTGTATATTAGGTTTAAACAAACTTTGACATAGACCCAAATTTCCCATATATTCAAACTATTCAAATACAAGTGATTTTATTTGAAATTTTTTACTATTTTTTGTTTCTCCTAATATACAAAATCTTAGTATATTTTCGAAATTCCTCATCATTTAATACCCATACCCCCAAATGCATTTGCATCCCCATATTTATTAATTCTAACTTGATTTCTTTGTGGAATTTTTTGTTCTAAATTTTATTTTCCAATAAATCTGTTATATTTTCTTTAAGATAACCCATATGGTATCTGGGCCAAAGTTATTTGTGGAAAAGTGTTTTACAATCAAATAATTGAATGCCCATATTTTGGGATTTTTCATTATAAAAATCTTAAAGTAAAATATAATAATTTTTTTAGAATTGTTTTCTTCACCACATATTTAGTATTTGGTTCCTTGTGAAATGTCACATTTGAAAATCATTCCAGACTTCTCGATACTTGGATCATCCAAATTTATATCCTGAAATGAGAATTTATTTTGCATTTAATTCAAATGTGATGGAAAATATAGACTTTCCTTAGGTGCTAAAATTCTATTTACTTAGAAATTTTTGGGGGATTTTCTAAATATCATTTAGGAAACCCATTCAAACCTTAATGCACTCAGAAAAATTCAAAATTTAAGAATTTGTTTTTCATTTCCATGTTACAATAACTTAGTTTCTTATAGAATTACTATTACAGAAATCATCATCATGCCTAGTTAGTATCTTGTCTTATTTTACCTACACACTTTCTCTCTTTTTTTCTGTAATCAATCTTTGTATTTTCTTAATGAATTATGGTTTTCTTCTACACAAGAACAATGGGGTGAAGTAGAAAATCCAAGGCTAGCAAGCCTCTTATGCAAAAAATCAAGACAATGTTTAAATTAATGTATTTGAAATCTTATTTATCCAAGGAAAATAAACCTATTTTAGTCTTCTATTATGATACAATGTTTAGAACTCAAAATGGAGAATCTATATCTTGGAGGAAATCTATTAATTTTTTTATAATGATGAATGGAGAAGCACAAAAGGAAATGGATCAGATGAGGATTCATCTTTATATTCCGGTGATTTTGAAGCCATTAAGAAGACTCATGTACATAAATTTTTTATTAAGCCATCAATCCTTCCATACTATGATATGATGAGTTGAATAATTTCTGATGCTCATGTTCAGTAGTAAATCATGTTGGGAATCACGATTGTTGTTCGACCAAAACCCGCAGGTGTTAGTCAATGATCACATCGCCATAGATAAGGATCCATTAGAGGCGGTTATTCCATGTCACCAAACACATGGGGAGATTTTGTTTATCCAATGTCTAACAATCTCCCCCCCAACAGGAATCAGGTGTGTATCGAACTTGTGACCTATGCTCTAATACCACTTGTTGGGAATCACAATTGTCGTAAGACCAAAAGTTGCAAGTGTTAGTCAATGATCACATCACCAGAGATAAGCATCCACGAGAGGCGATTAGTCCATGTTGCCAAACATACATAGAGCGTTGTTTTATATAATGTGCAAAAAATCATTCCAATAATGCCATAGCTTTCTAGAAACTAGAATTGTTACAGTAAATATATAAGCTTAGCCCCCTGAAATCTATCTCAAGAAGGATTATTTAATCAACTTTGAAATGAATGTATTAAAGAAAGAGAAACAAAGATTTGGTTTGATGCATTAAGGAATGGGTAGAGGATTCAAAATGTTTTAAGGCTAATTCAACTAAACTCTACCCAATTGCACAATGTAAAGGGTTCCCTTGGTCCATGGCATTATGAATAATTCTAAAAGTTTAAAATGGGTAGATATTTTGTCATAAAACCTATCTAATGTCAATATAAGATCAAAATCACCCCCACCAAGGTTTTGTCCAAGTTTCTACATGTCATCATGTATAATGGACATAGCAATAGTTATAGTGTCCTTCCTAATGATGGATTGGAATGATTCATAGTGAAAAACTTATTCAACAATTTTGTTCCATACATTGCGAAAGTCATTACAAAAATCAATTCCATGATATTTTTAATAAAATCATGATACATTTTCATCATTTTATTTTTGGGAAATATTAACCAATAATCAATAAAGGAATTCAATCAGGTGTACAAGATATTGGAGACTGGTTTTAGAGGAAAGATTTTATTTTTTAAAAATTATGGTTGTGAGTTTATCCCTCACGTCCTTCGAATGTTCATCCCTAAAAGAATTTCAATTAGAGATATACCTCTCAAATGGTATTAAATGGAATTACTGAGCTTTTACATAATAATTCAAAGAATCTTTGGCCCAATTTTCCTACTAAAATTGGCCAAATGACACTTAAAGATATGGGACATGCAATTGTTGAGGAAAATGACCTAAAACCAAATGGTTATATTCCCTCCCCTTTAACAGATATTACCTTCATACATTGTTAATGTTCATATAAAATATATAATGTATTTAAGGAATTATATTCATCACGACTCATTATTTGAATATGTTTTAATATAGGTTGTCTCTTTGGATGAAGTTGTTTGAAGAGTTTTTTTTCATATGAATCTATAACAATTTTTTTTTATAAGAATTAAAAAAAAATACTTACCTTTATTATCACCAACAAAGGAGAAAAATTTGAAATATTTCTTTATAAAAGTTGTAAGAGATAGAAGTTACAAGTATATCTTTTGTAGATACCAACATTGGACTTGTATTAATGTAGAATTTTCAATCTCAAAAATCTATTCAACAAGAAGATGTGCAAGAATAGATCCATTAGAATTTATTCACTAAGAGGCTCACAAAGACAATCAATAATTTCACAAGGAGCAGCATTATGTAGAAAAGGAACCGAACTAGCGAGTGCTTATAGAGTAACGAGAAAAATAAGTTGTTTGTTCTTTTCAAATGGAAGAACTTGAAGCACAAGGCATCATTACAAACATGAAATTTATTTAGGAAGTTGAAGAATCATAATGTAATGTGCATAAGCTTGATGATAATAAAATTGATGATGAAGCATAAAGGTAGCCAAAAAGGAGGATCAACTTGAAATCCATCAAAAGGATCTTTCCTTAGAAATTTTCCACATTATAGTTCCCTCTCTATAGTTAATTGAAGTAATCACCCCATGAGTGGTAATGAATCCTTTAGCATCACACATTCCATATTTTTCATCTCTACTAAAAAATGTCGATGAGGTACAACGAGTACAAGAGGCAATAATTCCTATCAGGGATTATTTTTATAATTCTCAATGTAAATCTATTGTAAACGGGGTGAGAAAGAGAAAGGTAGAGTCATATATGATAGGGATAATATCAACAATGATTTGACAAGCCACAAGTAACCCAAAAGAAAGAGTAGTGGAGATAACATCAACCATTGGGGCCTTTGCTTCAACAAATTAGGGTATCATACAAGTACTTTTAGATGAATTTGATAAAACCTAGAGCATAGTTAGTATTACAAAATGACTAATTAGTTATTAAAAATGACTAAAATTTGCATATAAATGAAATTTTTTAGTTGGTGACCAATATTAGCTAATTTACAGTATCTTATAATGCAACCAACTTTTAGTCATTTTTAGCTTAGTCATTAATTGGTTGTCTCAATTTTATCCTCTAGTAGTATATTTAGTCATGAATTTGGTCAATAATTTAGTCATTAATTATTGCATTAATTGCCAAATATACAACAAAATATATTACTATATGATTATCCAAGAAAACCAATTAATGACCAAATAAATATGACTAAAATGTTGGTTGCATTATAAGGTATTGTAAATTAGCTACTAATAGTCATATATATGAAAATTTTAGTCATCGTTTGAAACTAATTAATGACCAAAGAATCATGACTAAATTTTGGTTGTGTTATAAGATACTGCAAATTAGCTACTAATAGTCATATATATCCAAAATTTAGTCGTCATTTGTAATAAAAATTTTATCATTTGTAGTAGTCATTTATCTTTTTTTGGTAGTTTCGTATTCATTATATAAACGATTGATTTAGTAGTTTCTATTCATTTCATTAATAACCATTATAAACAACTAATTTAGTCATATATTAATTGTATTTGTGTTCGTCATTAATCAATATAAACTACTAATTTAGTAGTTTTAGATTGATTTTGTGTTCATTATTAATCAACATAATTAATTAGAATGTTTTTGTCACTAAATTAAAAAAAATGTTATACAATGTGCATGTTCATTTAATATTAAAATGCAAAGTTACATATGTTAACTACAATACTAAATAATTTCATATGCAAATATAAATAATTTCGACCACATAAACTTTATTATATAAATTGTCAAATATTACAACATGAGTTTCCAACTTAATATTGGTTGGACTACATTTTACACATGAAATATTGTTTTATCACTTTAGAACATTATCACTATCTTGACAAGACATTGCAAGTGAATTCACCAACTCTGAAAACTTGACCATTAGTCTCTATGTGTGTGTCTTATGCAGGATATTCGCTTTAAAGTTTTCACTGGACCAGTTCTCTTCTCTCTCTTTCTTCATTTGTCTCTCTAGTTTAATTTCTCTCCTCTTTCTTCAATTCTTGCTTCTTACCATCAATATTGAGTTCCTCTCCTGAAAATGAAAGACGATACAATTCCAAGTATAAGACATGAAAGACAATGAATACTTGAATATAAACTGAAATAGGCTATAAAAGATTTATATGACGTACATCTCAACATCAGCAATGTCAATGCCATTTTGCCCCATAAAGCAAGAAAATTGGTCAAGTTTTTTTTATTTGGGAAATAGTGGCCACTATGTCGCCAAATGACCTATATAAAAAAAACAAATAAAACATCACCATAAAAAAGAACACTATAGTAACTTAGTATTCAACCTTTAGAGAAATCTTAGGAACAATCATGTCATCTAAGTTACATGCTAAAAATCTCGGACTGTAGATAAATTCTTAAAACAAATAATATTAGGTGAGATGTCTAATCCTTCTCATTTTATTCACAACAACATTTCATTCTCTAGCGCATGAACTTGGTCAAGTATATAGACAACCTATGCCCAAATAACAAGATGAAAGTAAACATTTTTAATAGTCATGAAAATATTTTAAAACAAAACAACTAAAACTATTTCAATTAGTATCGTTTAATACTAAACTTGTCTTCAAGCTTTGAATTGTTTTTAAATGTACATAATACCAAGTATTTTCAATTTCATAGTTAAAAGAAAAACCAAAATGAAAAGAAACATTACAAATATAATCAAGCAGTATAGAGAGGATATCATGGAATGAAAATTACAATTATTAAATTTTTTTTTTCCTATCCACTAGTGTCTTTTCTAGTATTCCTAAAACATTTGTTTACCCAACATAACCATGAGGTGAAAGAATCACAATATTAAAAACCGCAGGAATCCCTACTAGAAACATTTCCAAATTTGATGGCTCAGGTGCCTGAAGGATCTTAAACAACAAATGAATCATATCCAAAACATTCTCTACATTGTCTCCCCATCCTTTTTCCAATCCCATTTTCGGTAACTTGCCCACACTAGAGTCAAGTAATAATCAAATGAAGGCATTGATATATATATATATATATATATATATATATATATATATATATATATATATATATATATATATATATATATATATATATATATATATATATATATATATATATATATATATATAGATATATATATATATATTATCATTTATATCTATAAATTTTGAATTTGATTTGTTTCAAGAACATATTAATTCATATTTAAAACCTTCATGTCATGAGAAGGTATCAATCAAGGACATCAGAAAAATCAGCCTTAATGAGGTCCTCAAACAATTCCTACAATATCAATATTTTTCTTGTTGTGATATCTTGGGTAGAAAAATAACATATATGCAAAAGAAAAATCCATATATTACTTGTGTTTAAACTTTGTATATGGTGTATTCTTAGGCAGCTTTTTAAGATGTTCCTTTGCCTTTACCAAAGAAGACTGTAGCTTGGTTAAACTCTGTATCCTTTCATTCAACATCAATTTCTGCAAGATAAATGTCATACATTATTATTTCCCATTTCTCAACATGCTACAAATGATAAATTGAAAGTCACATAAAACCAAGAGCAAAACCTTTTTTCTAACCAAAACAAACAAACAGTGCCTCTAATAAAACTTCACACCTCAAAAATTACTATGCCACGTGCTTAGTCTGAAGTTGAGATTATTTGAACCATATTTAGATCATACTTAATGGGATATTCATAAGTTTATTGTGATGTCAATTTGGTGTTAAAATAAATATATAAATCTGGGTTATTATCAGTGAAATTCAAGTATAATTTAGAGAAAATAATAATAATAATAAATAAATAATGTCATTGCAAGGTAGTGGAGAGAAACCATCACATATCTTTGTTAAAAGAAATAAGAAACAACAGAGAAAGGATCAGATGGATGCTTCCCTCGTGCCAATACTAGTCCAAGGATGCTACAATAAGATTGGCAGAGAAATAGAAGTACAGGGAAGAAACCAGGATGGATAGATGACACATACCCAAATATCACTTCAACTTCTAGAAAAAGAGGGAAAGGAAAGCTGTGGTATTAGAGAGGTCGCTAACATCAAGGGCCTAGAATCATGCCCAAAAAAATAAAAGTAATGTATAAGGTAAGCACAAGACTGGTTAGTTGGTCACATTAAACTTCAACTAACCACACAAATTAAATTTCAGTGACAAAGCCCACAACGAGCCACATTCTAATAGCATCCTTACCATGTCATTATGATGAACTAAATTTCCATATTATAGTATTAGTAAGTTGCGTAAAGCCAAATAATCCACAATTATTATGTCAAACACAATATCTTCTATAGTGCCCAAAATCCCCTGTATCAACTTCACTCCAGCACTAGAGCAAGATGCAATTATCATCATGACCCTCTCCAATAATGTAATAATGGCATAAATGTCCATTAGAGTAAATTTTATAGATGTATTGTGGTTAATTAATGTAAAGTGGCCCAATCATTAATAAAAGCCTACTATGATGGTTAATAAATAAAAGTCATTATATTCATTATGTAAGGTCCACTAATGGTGGATTAGTGAAATAATAGCTAGAGTGGTTGTAACTAGTGATGGAGTACTCCTCATGTAATCAAGGGATTTTTATCTATCATGCTTTGGCACTCGTATTGGAGGTCATCCCCTTTGAAGTGGTTGGGAGAGATTGCCCTCACTTGATTAGTGTGGATAATAGAAATCCGTTGATGTCCAATTGTGTGTTCCTTCTATTCTTGTTATTATTATGCACTATCGATCTTAACAAGTAGTATCAAAGCAACAATTTGAGTCATGTGAAATCATTTTGTTTTGTTTTTTGCAGATTATCTTGCGGTAGAATTTATCCTTTCTTGGAAGCCATATTGTAGTTGCACTAAATGTCATCACGTGTAGTTGTGTCACCATTTTTGAAATGGGTTATAATTGCAATTATAAGTCATATCGAGGAAGTTACAACCATTTTAAGTTGCACTCTCAAAACCGTATCCAAAAAAATGAGATCAATTAATTGTTATATTGCGGCGTGACTTTAGTGTTTATTTTCGTTTAGGATCCTGATTGCAATCACACCAGTGTTATCCAAAGCAAATTTTTTATGTCATTTTTATATTGGGTTCATCATAGCAATTTTAAGTAATATTGAGGAATATATACCCTTAAAAAGTCAACTTTATAGCTCTACAAGTTTTGGTTCTCAAAACAAGAAACTTTTCTCGTGGGTTGATTTTCTCTCTACTTGTTAACCAAATTGAGGTCATTCCAATGCCACTTGAAGAGATGCATTAATTTCATTTCTAATTTTGGCTCATCATAGTTATTCTAAGCAATATTAAAAGAGTTGCAATTACTTTATGTTGTTCCATTCAACCACAAAAGCCTAGTGGAAAAAGGAGATCCATTGAATATCAATATATTATTCCCCATCATTGATGAATATTTGGATTTATGGGAAACCTACATGGAAGGAGCCCCTGAAAAAATCTTCTAGAGCTTATGAAGAGTGTAATCAAAAGTGTTTAATATAACTTGAAGAAATGTTCAAGGAGAACCATGATTATTCAAGCATTGAAGTCATTCAAAATGAAAAACTACTTGTCATTCACCCCATTACACAAAGGACATAACCCATGTACTCTAAATTTTAGTGATAGTGAGACAACAAATTTGAAATTTTTAAGTTAATTTCAATAATGGAATGGCATGAGAAAACACTACTTCGAATTCCACCTGTTATCATTTGAGGCTTTTGAAAAACAGAATTAAAGAACATCCTTGTTGACATGAGCTTGAAAACCGCTTAACATGGTCAAAACCCTCTTGACCATCACTACGGTTGCAATGGAAGAAATAAATGACATCTATCGAGGAGTACTCAAGCTAGGAGGCTAAATGAACTTTGTAAAATAAAGTTACGTCTTACATGGTGACTAAGTAATAGGAGACAGCCAAACAAGCGTCATATCTTGTATCCTAGTGTCGAACACCAATACACGAGGATACATGTATGACACGTTTGGCACATGTTTGACACATGCCATAAATAAAAAGGAACCAAATGAAAAATATAAGATAGACAGTCATGGGAAAGAAGGAAATCACGTCATATCCTTCGGTGAGATTCCTGGTATTCCCATGTAAGAAACTTAGAGAGGTAGCAAGGTCAATAGAAACATCCTCATATATTATCAGTGTCAAGACTATCTTGGAGTCTACCAAGTACCCTAGAATGAGCAACAACTAGCCCAATTTCTTAGCTAAAGACATAGAAGTAGGGTAGGTGCAATATAACATCTCATAACGTAAATAAAAGACTGGAAAATTGGAGGAAACCAATACAATGTTGTCCGGGTCAATGATGTGCTTGAAGGAGAAGGTGAGGGAAGTAGAAATCATGCAGAACATCAACCTCCATTCACAAGTTGAGTAGCAAAAAAAATTGGATAGCTAAAATAAAGGAGAAATTGAGCTGTTGAGGAGTTGAACCAACCCATGATAGACCAGATTAGTGAGATCAAAGAGGGCCATGATAAACCCCCACATAATAGAGAGAGTAGAGTGAGTAGCATATGGAAAATCTGCCAACCAAGAAATCATGATTGCTAATCATCATACAAAGCAATAAGCTAGTCATTTCTAATATCTAAGTTGTTTTGTATCTTAGCAAATGTTGGAATTTTGTATAAGGCTCTGCCTTCAGTTTGTCTATATCTTCATCTACAGGAATGATAGTCAAGTAGAAATGGGTTATGATTCCCATCTTGTAGTTCATAGTAAGAACCATAGTAAGTTGCAGGCATGAGGAATATCTATTACAAACAAAGATAGCAGACGGATACATTGGGGAATTCAAGAAGGGGGTTTTCCATATGGAATTACCCTCGCTAATGAGAGTAGAACTCATAAATTGATGGTGTTGGTATCACAGAGAAAAAGGTAATGAATGTGATTAGGTGAATATCGTAACCATTTTGAATTAGTAGAAACCTTTGTGTATACGAAATGAGTATAAGAGCCTGAAGCAAAGACTTAATGTGGAGAAGGGCATGATTTCAAAGCTAGGAATTATGAGATGAAATACTAGCATACAAAAAGAGAAACCTCTATATTAGAAGGATGAGAGGAAAAACTTTAAAGGATGCCTAGTGTTCCAATTAGACATATGTCTTGGAAATGTGAGATGGACTCAGAGAGGATAATCGATTTGTGATATTTGCAATAATGTTTTAAGTATAGAACTTGAATTTCATGTTGTATAATGTCCCTGTGAGCTATGTTGGAGAATTCATGGTTCGATAGTTGAAGAGATTTTGCTTCTGATGTTTGTTGATCACAACAATGAATATGCAAAAACGACCATACAATAGATGTGCGTTGGAGGGAAAATCACATAGTATGTAATTTAATTCGAGAAAAGAGATTGATGTTAAAAATGAGCTGAATGGGTTGAGATCCATTGCAAAATATGTATAGGAATGCGTTGGAATTTTACAATTCCATTATTAAATTGATTTTCTGGAAAGTGTGGCATCTTGTGTTCTCGCTAGACATTTCACCTAATGATTTTGATAACTCCAATTGTTGTTGGAATTCTGAAATCAAAAATGTGTGCAAAGACTTAGAACCTCATTATTTGTGAATTGTGCAAGGGTTGCGCTGAGTTCCAAAGGAGAGGGCATAATTCCTTTTTGGAAATGGGTATGGTATGGGAATTACCTCTGGATATAAATATTTCTGAGGTAAGATGAATTAATATTTTATTGCCTTGGTTCAAACTAGAATACATTGGTTTGTATGAAGACATGGACTTCACGATGTGCCCATAAGGTGGTCTTCTATATAAAGACAACAAGGAAAATGAACAAAACCACTATAGCATGGTTGCAAGCATATCTATGTAAGATGTGAAAACACCCATTTTGAGTGTATTGGAGGGAACCAAGTTCAAAGTGGAATATCAAGGAAGGTACATATGTATAAATGATTGAATGCTAGTAGTTTAAAAATCTTGCCAACGTTTTGGGTAGCATCACGATGGCATCATTTCCTCTTTTGTTTGAGTTGAAAGCTCTCATGTTGGTGCCAAAAAAAGTATTGTGTCCCATCTAAATGTTGTTACAATGGCGTCGAAGATGAATAAATGTGGGTAAAAGATAACTTGATGTTTTCCACGAACCTACTTGGCAATGCCTACTATGTCCTAATTTTGCATAGCAATAGGCCATGACTCACACCTCTAGAAAAGAATCAGTCCTTTGATATAATGTTAATGATAAACACAATAACCTCTACTATGGATGAGATAGAGTTTGGCTCCATGTGGAAAGCTTTAGGATGAGGCTTGGTCTACAACTCAGAGAGTCTCAGCCTTAGAGAAAAGCGAAAAATCAGTTTGAAAGGATTGTCAGGATCTGCGAATGATATAACCCTAAATTTTCCTCCTCTAATGAAGAGGGAACTAAGCCAAAAACCACAATCCACTTCCTACAACAATATTTTAGCTTATAGTTGAATTACAAAAATTCCCTCAAGATGGAAGGAATAGGCTACTGAAGATAAGGGAAATTTGACCTTCTAATAATGATCAAAATTTACTAAATTCATCCCTTCTTAAGAGAGGAACTTGACCCTTCTAGGAAATAGGAGATTTCAGTTTCAATTTATTAATGAAACACATCTAGAACTAAACTTTCTTTTCAATGGTTGCCTAGTGTAGAGTATTGATGATCACAATGCAGGTTCAACAAAAATTATCCTGCACTAAGAAAACTCAAGGTGGACTCATCAATCGAACTCTAGTTAAAAAGAAGCTAAAATCCTTAGAGTAGATGCAATGTTTCCTTCTATTTGTGAATTCCATATTCACCCTTCCAAGGAAAAAAATATTCTCCAAATGCAAAAAAATCGCAAGCTAAATTTCACAAGTCAACATCACTAAAAAGTACAAGCATCCTTTGAGGCATGCTTATGTTAAATTAGCAGAAAAGGTGCACATACACTAGTCTGGAAAAGTTGAATTGATATCAAATTGCACATATTTCACATGCATGAGGATAAAGGATAAACATTAAATGCTAATAATCAGATGACTGTTGACTTCTTTAGAAGAGCAGTCAGAAGTCCTGATCCGATGGCGAACATCATTTACTCAATCAACAACTCCTGGTTTGAAGCAACACCAACACTACAAACACATAAACATGTTCAACTTTTAGAGGTCCAAAATGAAGATGATCAGATTTGCTGTAGATACAACCTATCTTGTTAAAAACAATTACCAATGACCTTTCGGGTGGCTTGTTACGAGATGGAGCTTCTGATGGTATTATTGGAATTTTGGTTGTTCCTCTTGTCTGCTTGTCTTTCCGTGCTTTGTTAAATATAGGGTTGCTTTCACTCAAGGCTCCAACACTAGGGATGGGTGCACCTCTACCAATATGAAACATGCTAAATAACCCTTACATTAATTAAATATATATTTGTTCCTTGGAGAGATTTATTGCTTTATGAAATCTTACGTTACTGCCATGAACATTGTAGCAAATATTCATGGTGCTCAATCAATTTTCTTCAGCAAAGAATCTGCCTAACCAAATATTAATGATTCCTCTCACTTGTCAGATAATAAGCAATAATATTTTAATATTTTCCTAGAAGTATAGGAATAAAAGATATCCATTTTACATATTTTGATGCAAAATTAGGCCCTGCTAGTACCTACTTTAAGAAGGCTTCACAAAGACCTATATTGTCTCATAGAAGGTGAAAAATTGTTGAATTGAGGTTTCTGTGATCCATATCAAGTTTAAGAGAAATTCTTCGGCGTAAATAACAAGATAAATCATTTGTCGATGCGTTTCGAACCAACTAGTGTGGTTCATCATCATGACAATTTGAAGAGACAGATCGAGCTTAGCATGTTAAATAGTTTGAGCAGAGCCTCCAACAACTATCTCGACTAACGGCTACTTTTGACGTTAGGACCAGAGTCAAAATTATTACAATTTAATGGAAATTAGTTATATTAGGTGACCAATAAAAAGTATATAAAATAATTTAAATGGTATTTAAGGTTAGTTAAAAAGGGTATTGTTTGTTAATTAAAAATGATCAATTAGCTAGTATTAAAAGGGAATAAGTTATATACAAGACCTTTCCTTATAATAAATGTATAATTATATGTATATATATCTATATAGATGCAAAGTAATATATAAAAGTTAGTTAGAGTTAATAAAAATAATGGAATGAGAAAATTAAGTTAACCTAAAAAATTAAAAATAAAAAAAATAAAAAATAAAAAATAAGAATACAAATAAAAATAAAAGTAAAAAATTAATAAATTTTTTTACTTTTATTTTTATTTTTATTTATTTATTTTATTTTTATTTTTTATTTTATTTATTTATTTATTTATTTTTTTTTTTTAATTTTTAATTTTTTAAGGTTAACTTAATTTTCTCATTCCATTATTTTTATTAACTCTAACTAACTTTTATATATTACTTTATATTTATATAGATATATATACATATAATTATACATTTATTATAAGAAAAGGTCCTGTATATAACTTATTCCCTTTTAATACTAGCTAATTGATAATTTTTAATTAACAAACAATACCCTTTTTAACTAACCTTAAACACCATTTAAATTATTTTATATATTTTTTATTGGTCACCTAATATAACTAATTTCCATTAAATTGTAATAATTTTGACTCTGGTCCTAAAGTCAAAAGTAGTCGTTAGTCGAGATAGCCGTTGGAGGCTCTGCTCAAACTATTTAACATGCTAAGCTGGATCTGTCTCTTCAACTTGTCCTGATGATGAACCACACTAGTTGGTTCGAAACGCGTCGACAAATGATTTATCTTGTCATTTACGTCGAAGAATTTCTCTTAAAGGTGAAAAATCATTGGAAATTTTAGAATAATGAATTTCAACAATAGATCGTGACAAATGTCTTCAGTCAACCTAAAATCTTTAATTTCAAATGTTATAGATGAAAAGGCCTTTATTTTAGTCAACCTATGAGATTAATAATTTCTCAAATCAGTTGTGTGCAGATTTCGTTCATAAGTGCCTAAGCTTTGTATTCATGGCTTGCAGGATGCTGAAAATTTTTGCATGTCCATTCTCCACAAAGATTGTAATTTCATGTCTTAATTTCTAAAATTTGCATGAATGTAATAGCATACCTTGGTCCTAGACACACAAATTGGGAGTAATATTTATAAAAATATTTATAATAAATTATTTTGTTTAGAAAATATATCTATCAATCCAAGATCATGGCTATTCAAGCCACAAGAAAAAAATCATGCCATTTCCCAGTGTTATTGACAACTTTATCCAGTGACTAATTAGAAAAATTCCAAAATTTTGGCTTATTTCTACATTTGGAACTATTATATTAACATGTATCCTAACATTATAAATTATGGTTTAAATTTGAATTATGTCAGTTTTGACTGAAAGAATTTCACAAGAAGGAAAAACAATGAAATACTTAGAGTTTCATTGGTTTATATATTTCTAGCTTGTGACTCTTGCCTAATTGTTGAAGGTGGTAACATGCGCTCTGCTCCAGTTTTGTTCCCAAATCTTTGGCATCTTAGATCGTCATCGTCCTTGTTAGATTGTTCTTCATGGCCAAGCTTTACACCTCTAACAACATGGGCTTTGTATCTTATTTAGTATTCCATTTCTCAAACTTCAGAACATGTGTTCGTCATTGTTGTAAACAAATACAACAAAAACACCCTAAAAGTGTCAATCTATAAAAACGCATACAAGAAAACAACTATAGATATCAAAGTTTACAAAAGAGAGTGGAACTCTAGAATCCATTTCCTTCACCTTTTAGGCTACCAATGTTGTTTGTTTGTTGTAATCCTTCATGTTCCATGATGTGCTTATTTGATCTATCAAGTATATACGCAACATTTCTCAACGAAAAACAAGAGAGGGAGACCTTCTATGTGACAAAATAATACTTCAAACTATGTCAATGGGACTAGGAGGACACCATTTGACAAAAACAATAAGGAGACCCTAGAGCATCTATTAACCAGTCCTAAAATCTAAGAAGAACAAATGAAGAGTAGCTAATAAAATAGAAAAGGAAGGGAACCCAAAAGAGTATCCCTAGAAAGTGGATTGATAATAGATAATAATTAAGAAAGAAAATCGTCCAAGTCATGACTAGTCCTCTCAAAATCAAAGAATATGGAGGTGAGGAAGAGCAACATCCTTACTAGCATTTGAAAGAAAGAGGATCGATCATCATCCACCACCATAAATGTGTCAATTTTGACACAGTTACCCCTTAGTTTGTGCAAGAAATCACAGGGCTAATTGAAGGTCTAAAGGATTTTTAATATCTTTCATAAGGTGAATGAAAAAAATATGCAAAAGGGCATATGACTCTTATGGTTCTCAATTCAAGTCAAGCAACATCAATGGGTCAAATGTGCATAAGGAAAGTTATATGGGTTTTGTTTCAAAATTGACTTTGGAGTAGCACTTGCAGAGTTTTCATGACATACAAAACTTAAAATTGGAGGAAATTTGAAACTTTGATGCCATAGAAGAATTCAAAGAAAGACTTTATGAATGTGTTCACAAACGTTCTGTGTGCTTGGATCATTTGTTTCGAAGTAGAGGGTGATAATGTCCATATCAAACTAGGATACTCTACAGGATACTCTTACATTAAAAAAAATAGCATTCTTCAGCACACAAGTCAAAGTTTGATAGAAAAGCCCAAAGGCATTAAAAAAACATCAGATTGGAAATGGTGTATATAAAGGCAAGTGACCTATCAAGCACTTGAAAATAAATAAGGAGTAAACACATGAAATTTCACTTGAATCAGTATAAACTTGGTGGAGAAGGACATCTACAAATGGTATCCCAGCAATTAGGAAACAAAAGCTGGGAAGTGGAGTCCCTATGGGGCCTTGGTAAAGACTGCATATGCCATTCATCGAAAATAAGGAATAAAACACAACATTTACTGGAATGGATTATGGAGGATTGCAAGAGCCCTAACTTATGTACAACCCTGGTATGAAAATTTTGATCTAGCATTCACATCTAGATTATACACATAAATATCCTCTCGAGCATATTTATGAGATAGATATCATTAGTAAAAGGATAAGCAAAGTTCCATCCTATGAATATGTTTGTGGATTTTCTCCAAAAGGCTTATAGCATGAAAAATATTTATTTGTAAGCAGGTGTCCTTTTTATCTATCCTTGGATTATTTCAGTGTGGTTGAAGGCATTATATATGCTTTGAGAATGTAAGTTTTAACCCGATACAATTAAGTTTTAACCTTGTACCATTTAGCATTCTAGGTCTTGTTCTAGGGTTTCACAAACCCTTGGGAACAAGATTTCAATACAAGTCATATCCTTCTAGACTTCTAGGGTTTGAAAATTTCATTGACACCCTTTGTTAGTCCAACAAACTTGTCATGTGCATCCTGCTATATTCATGGAACCAATCATTGTTCCCAAAAAATAATTGACATTGATCCATTACAAGATGCCATCATATCATCTCAAACCTTTGAAGATCATTGATCACATTGAGGAATCACTAGCTTATGAAACTGAGAAAAAAAAGGCTTCAGGAGAATGTTGTCCTTTAGAGGCCTCAGGCTACACCAATTGGAGTCCAAGTATGACACTATCATTAATGCTATTTGGGGCATTGAACTGGAAAATGAGGAAGAAATGGAGAAAGATACAAAGGCATAGGAACCAGCAGTGAAAAATGATGTTGGTGTTCTAGCACCAAAGGAAGAAGACTAGGCCAGGGAACCAAGAAACACTTCCACAACTCCAATTGATGTGGATTCAGATTGTTGTAACAAAGTCTTTAAGAGCTAAAATGTAGAATATTTTTGAACTGAACTCCAACTAGGAACCATGCGAATATAATTTCTATTACCATTGTATATGAAAATGGTCTCAAGTGCTTTCTAACTAACAAAGTATGTCCTTTCCACATCTACCTTTACCTCTTTGCAAGATGCAAAGTATCTCAATAATGCAAAATTTTATTACTCCAACATTTCAATTCCATTGTGCCTTAAATTTTCCTGCAAAGAGCTTTGCCTTGTCAGAAGCACAAGTCCCAGATTAAGAGTCTATTCTGAGCCTCTAGATGTTGCAGTTAGCAATAATTAGGCTTTGGGGCACTGGAAACAACATGAGAATCTACCAAGTAGTTATTGGTTGCAATATTGGATACACTGAGAGCTTCAAGATTTGATGCAAGAAGAGGACGTGGACATTGCTATGCACCATGACCTTGGAATTTTTTAATCTTTCCAAAGAAGGAAAACACAAAAGAGTTCGACTGGTGAATTGGAATTAAGACATGCACAATTCGATATGTCCAAGATCTAGTATCTTCGAGTTTGGACCCTAGCTTCAATTTCCCATTCTCCCGATATTGACAACTTAAGCGATTTTTATTTAAAATTCAGACTGATGGTTCCAATTGTTATACATGGATTCAAAGAGAACACACACATGAGAAGTTGTTTGAATACAAGGTCAATACCACCCTTTCTAAACATGGACATCCATAACATTCTGGGCAACAGAATATAGGTAAATTGACACAAGGTATGATGGGGTTTGAACAAGTGTACAACTTTTGGAAACACAGATTTAGCAAAATCATCAGGATGGATCATTCACCTACAATACCCATTTGTTTCAGTTTTAAAGATATATCAACTCTCTCTTTTCAAAAATATTTAGAGTTAAAATCGCATAGACATCCTTCTAGCAAATTGTAATGATCAGTTGAATTAGCGAATCCTATATCTGGACAAACACCATTTTAGGATCCAATGGTCAGAGGAAACTAGGACATGTTGAGATTTGGGGGCTCAAAATATCGAAAGAGCTTATATGCAGGGATTGAAAATCTCAAAAGAGCTTAGGCCCATGCTTTATATATATTAATAGTTTCCCTATTTGCTGCAGAGGGTAGTTTGATAAATTTGTAAAAGGATTTTTTTTTCTTGACAGGAACAGTGAGAAGGCTTATAAGAGTTATGAAATATTGGAAAGGTCTAAGAAGTGAAGGGAAATGATCCAACGAATTTACAAGAGTTTGGGAATTAAGAAGATGGAAGCAGAACCATTGTTCAACTTTTAAAACTATAACATGGATTCAATAGGCACTCATATCCACCATGTAAACTTCTCCCACCTTATATCTTATAGAGGAACACATTTAATAAAAAACATCAAAGCAATTGGCAAAAATTCAGGCAATGTGGTACCTAGGCATGCCTCTATTTAACAACCATTTCTTTTCAAACGAGAAAAGTGTAACAGGCCATGTAACCCATTATTAGTCAGAAGAATTTAGTGCATTTAAGAAACGTCTTAGACATATCCATGAAAGCCACGTGCCTGTTTTCAATCCAATCTCTGAAAACAATTTCCCACAATGAGAGAGATTTACAGAGTTTCCATTAACACCTTGCTGCTCTTAGCATTACCTTGCATGGTAAGGTATATGCAAGTTGAAGGATTCAATTATCTATTAATGTTGGAGTTTCCATTGTTAATTTTTCAAAATTTTAGTAGCATGGAAAATCTTAGGGGCTAATATTCACCGAGTGGGCTAATTTTTAATTATTTTTCCGCAAAAAAGATTTGCCAATTTCCAATTTTTATAAAAGATGATTCGCCCAAATTTTAGAATATAAAATTATCTTACCTTAGAAATCGCCAAAATTATATAGAGACTATATATAGAATAAATATAAATTTGAATAATTTTATAAATATATCAATAAATATTTTATAGTTTGCATATTAGGGATTAGCGACATTCGCCAATGTTTTTAAACTTCCAGACAATTTTCCATCCTTAAAGTTTTCCTTGTTTAGCAATATATAACATCCCATACAAATGGGTTACTAATGAATGGCAAGGACTACTTAGGTGGGCTCACAAGAAGACTTTTAAACTTCATTTCAGACCATAGATTAAGAATTACCATGTCTTGTATTTGTGCAAGAATGACAATTTCCTCTACTCGAAAACTGTGAAAACATTGATAAAACAACATTGTGGACAAGAGAAGTCATTTACATACCATGAACATGGGTGTGAACTGCAACCAGGTGTAATGAAGATCCAAGTAGATAAATGTGCATAGCAAAAGAATGGAACACCATGGAAGAAAACATTGTGTGCCAAGCCTGTTCTACTTTGAGACCCAAAATCAGAGATATGTAGGATACCTAAAATTATAGCGAAGTTGGAGCCAATTACACAATTTTTTTATAGTAAACCAGTTCACTGTTACCAGAATATGTTTTACATCATCGTGATGAAAGCAATACAAAGAAAGGTAGGTAGGAAAACCTTCTAAAGTTGGTGTAATTTTAGGAAATACTAAAAATGGTGTGTCTTGGGAATTGTAAAAAGAGTATAATGTTTGGGATCATGACTTTGTGGGCTAAGTTTTGTATGAAAAATCAAAAAGAGCGGTGCACATTGCAGCCCCACCATAGAAAGCTTTTCTTTACTCTTGAATTTAGCCACCTTCTTTCCCACTACATCCCTATGCTTATCATCTACAACTTTGGCTTGACCTAAGAGATGATTTTAAAAATCTTAATAAAAACATAAATGGTATGTGATATTAGCTTTCGATCGATCATGTTTCTTGTCATTTTAATTTTTTTTCTTTTTTCTTTTTGGAGGGTAATTTCTTTTACAAAATCAATCATTTTATAATTTTTTTCTTAATGGAAGGTATAAAAGGATATGCTTGATGAATATAGGATAATCACAGTTTTCTAGGAGTTCAAGGCGTCGTTCTACTCAATGATTGAACTCACCAGTAATTGAGTTTGAAATAGAGGATTCTCACATGGCTATGGATGGTGGGGGGAAGTTGTTACAAGGAAAGTCATCACTAGTTGTGAGACGTCATATGAGATGGGGTCATCCTACAAGGAAGAGTAAGGAAGACAAGAAGAAGAAGAACTCTGATAATTCTTCACATCTAAGAATGCATTTAGATTTTGTATTTTGTAGTGCTAATATCCTGGTTGTGGAAGTTGAAAGAGGGTGGAGAGAATGTGGTGCTCAAGTTGTGCTTGAAGCTCCAGATGAGAATTAGTGGATGTTGGCTATGAAACTATATGGATTTACAAAATATACCTCTAAGGCAGAAAAAATTATTCAATCGAACACATGCTAGAGAATTATATATTACAGAGCAACGAAGCACATAAAATATATTGCAAAAATACAAACACAGAAAACACATAAAACAAGAGAGACATAGATATATGTGGTTCAACCAATTTGGGCTACATCAATGGAGAAACAACCAGTCCTTCCTTTTATATTATCCAGCAAACTGAAGAGATACAACCTACAACAGATCCAATGTAATTCCCTCTTCTCTCGCTCAATCTCCTCTCTCTTCTCGCTCAAAATACAAATCCACATAGATGCAATACAATTCCCTCATATATAGCGAGGGGTTGCCTTCTAGGGAAAAAAAACCTAAATTAAACATAACTTCTACCCTCATATCTCCACCTAATGAATGACCCATATTGACTATGAAATTACAACATTTTACAAGGAAATTTTACATCTAATTTTAGCTTCGGGGGTGCTTCCCCCAATCCCCCGCTTGGGGGGGGGGGGGGGGGTGGGGCTCCCAAAGATTATTGTTGCCCCCCTGGACCCCCCCTATAGCATATATTTTACGGGTGGCATTGCTGCCACATTACGAATTGGGGTCCAATGTGGCAATACCTCTAAATAAAGAAGATAATCAGGCTCCACACCTATCAATATCCCACTTAAAGACTGATTATAGCAACTCCACCACTGCTTCATTTGCTAGACAATGACTCCACATTGGACCTGGATGCTTCTCATCTTCTTCATCATACTTGAAGACCAATTGGAACTGAGCAGATTCTCAGTTTCTCCCTGGTTACAACTTTTGTTAACATATCTGCAGGATTCTGGCTAGTTTGTATCTTTTCCAGCTTCAACTGTCCATCTTCCAACGCTGACTGTATGAAATGGTACATGAGCTGTATATGTTTAGCCTTGGAATGAAATGCAGAGTTATTTGCAAGATGTATGGTACTCTGGCTGTCACTGTATAACCTGCCCAACTCCCGCTTCTTACCCAATTCATCTAGAAACCTTTGTAACCAAATCATTTCTTTACTATCCTCTATAACAGCAACATACTCTGATTCTCTTCTTGAGAGTGCATCAACACTATGCAGTTTTGAGACCCAAATGACAGTTTTTCCACCTATAGTAAACACATACCCTGTTGTGCTCCTCTTTTTATCTCTATCACCCGCCATATCTGCATCAACATATCCCTGTAGAGCAATGTTTGAACCACCAAAGCATAACACTTGATTTGTTCTACCTCTCAAATATTTGAGAATCCACTTCACTACCATCCAATTTTCTTTTCCTGGATTGTTCATGTACCTATTTACAACTCCCACTACATGTGGAATGTCAGGCCTTGTGTAGACCATTGCATACATTAAGCTTCCAACTGCTAATGCATATGGAACTTTAGACATACGAGCCATTTCTTCCTGAGTCTTGGGACACTCCTCCTTACTTAATTTGAAATGGCTAGTCAAAGGTATACTAATTGGTTTTGCATTCTGCATATTACACCTTTTCAACACCTTTTTTATGTACTCACTTTGAGACAGTGTTAATTGTGATTCTTCCTATCTTTGGTTATTCTCATACCAAGGATTTGTTTTGCAGCACCCAAATCCTTCATTGCAAATGAGTTCAACAATTTTCTTTTGAGCACATTTATTTCCAGCATGTTAGAACCTACAACAATCTTGTCATCTACATACAATAACAATATAATATATCTTCCATCGTTTTTCCTTTCGAGATAAACACACTGATTAGGGTGACATCTAGTATAACTCTGTTCAGACATAAACCTTTCAAATCTTAAATACCACTACCTTGGAGCCTGCTTTAAGCCATCCAGGCTCTTCTTCAACCTACACACTAGTTTCTCCTTCCCTTTTACCTCATATTCTTGTGGCTGCGGCATATATATCTCTTCCTCCAAATCCCCATGGAGAAAGGTTGTCTTTACATCTAACTGCTCAAGAGGAAAATCTTCAGCTCCTGCTACACTTAAAACAATCCTAATTGAAGTCATTTTAACAATCGGAGAAAATATCTTATCAAAGTCTATACACTTTTTTTGTGCAAACCCTTTCACCACAAGTCTAGCTTTATACCTTTTTCCACCTCCATCTTCTTCCTTCAACCTGTAAGCCCATTTATTCTGCAATGTTTTTCTAATTGAAGGAAACTTGAATAAGTCCCAAGTCTGGTTATGTGCTAAGGATTCCATCTCTTCTTTCATGGCTTGCTCCCACTTCTTCCTAGTTTATACCTGCACTTCTTCTTCATAACATTCTGGTTCACCCGAATCAGTCAACAATACATAATATAATCAAGGAGAGTATTGTTCAGGGGGTCTATATATCCTGGTAGGTCTTCTAACACCACTTTTAGGTGCTTGAGGTGCGTGTTATTGTTGTGATAGTTGTCAATGTTATGGCTATTGATCATTATGATTTTCACGCACCATCACGTTTTCTGTGATCTCTTCAAGAATTGTGTATTCTCTATTTTATTTTTCTTGTTTCTTTTCATGCAGCTGATCCTGATACAAAACCTTTTCATTGAATATGGCATCTCTACTCCTAATGATTTTGTGCTTTTCATAATCATAAAAGCGATAACCAAAATCATTAACACCATATCCAATAAAGGCACATTTCTTTGATTTTGACTCAAGATTTTTTCTATTTTCTTTATTAATGTGGACAAAGGCTTCACAACAAATAGTTTTTAAAAAAGAGTAGTTTGCCTTTTTACCTACCCATGCCTCCTCTGGAGGACCACCATCCAAGGAACTTGAAGGCCCTCTGTTTATTAGATAAACATCAGTATCTAGAGCGTCCACCCAAAATTGTAAAGGAAATCCTGCGTGCAATCTCATGCACCTTGCATGATCCATGATTGTCTTGTTCATCCTTTCTGACATACCATTTTCTTGTGGTGTTCCTGCTAGTGTCCTCTCTAAGTGAATTCCATCCTTTGAACAGTACCTATCAAATTCGTTGCTGCAATATTCACCTCCATTGTCTGATTTGAGACACTTCAACCTTTTTCCTGTCTCATTTTCAACCAAATTTTTCCATTTTTTGAAAGTATCAAATACATCAAATTTATTTCGAATACAATAAATCCAGGTCTTTCTGGTTACATCATCAATAAAAGTAACATAGTAATGAGAGCCATCGAGAGATGATACTTGAGTAGGTTCCCATACATCTATATGCACAAGCTCTAATTTTTTTCTCTTCTTTTCTTTCCCAACTCTGAGGAATTAGACACTCTTCTATTTTCCATAAACATAATTCTCACAAAATTTTAAATCAACATGCTTCAAACCTGGCAACAAATTTCTTGAGTGAAGCATATGCATCCCCTTCTCACTCATGTGCCCAAGCCTATGATGCCACAATGCCATATCTTCTCCTGTAGAGATTAAATAATTAATAAAATTAGAAATACCATTGCATAAATAAAATGTACCAATGTTTTCTCCTTTTTCTATTACCAAGGCTCCTTCAGTGACCTTCTAGATTTTATCTGTGAAAGTAGTTATGCAACCTTCACCTCCTAACCACCCTGTTGAAATTAGATTTTTCTTCAGATTTGGGACATGCCTTACCTCCTTCAATAGCCATTGATTTCCATTCTTTTGCTTTATGAAAACTGTACCCATTCCAATGATTTGACAGGGTTTATCATCACCCAATTGAACATGTCCAAAATCTCATTGAACATAATCATGAAAATGTTTCCTATCAGGTGTGGCATTGAATGAGGCCTTTGAATCTACCACCCATGCATAAATAATATTTTCTAATGAAATAGTCAAAGCATATTGCAACACATCACCTATTACATTCCCTTCAAGATTATTTTCTTGCTACGTGTCTCCTTCTTTTCCCTTCTGAGACTTGCAGTCTTTCTTCAGGTGTACTTTCTTCCCACATTTCTAGCACACTATCATCGATCAAGACTTGGATATGCCTTTTATTGACTTACTACGATATCCAGGGCTCTTTCCTCTTTCCATTTTTCTTCCCCTAGTCTCTGCAGTCAAAGCATCACCTGATGTCACACCGGAGCATTTTTGTCGCATTTCCTCACTAAGGATTGCACTGACAACATCATCCAACTTTAAAGTACTAGATCTAGAGACAGAGTTACTAATGGCCATAACTAAACCATTCCAACTTTCTAAAAATGAGCACAGAAATAACAAAGCCCTAGCTTCATCATCAAAAGTTACCCCTACAGAACTTAACTGACTTGTAACTGTATTAAATTCGTTTAAATGATCAGCAACAGATCCACCTTCTGACATCTTCATATTAAATAAATGCTTCATAATAAATATCTTATTTGAGGTTGATGGTTTATCATATAGTTTGGCCAATTTTGACATTAAACCCTCTCTTTTCATTTCCTTTGAAATATTAAATGCGACCAACGCCGCTAGGCACACTCGTATTGTTCCAAGTGCCTTTTTTGTCGAGAATATCACATTTTGTGTCTATCATACTCATTGGCTTCTTTTCCTTTCTTCTCAATGGTTGGTATAGATCTCTTTGATACAGATAATCTTCCATCTGCATCTTCCACTGCTGGTAGTTTTGGCCGTTAAATTTTTTGACCCTAAACCTACCATCTTCCTCCATTGCTCCCACTCGAGCCAGGAACCCTTGTCTCCTGTATGTTTATCAGCCAAATAGAACTTCGGCTTTGATACCAGTTGTTAGAAAATTATATACTATAGAGAAACATAACACATAAAATATATTTCAAAAATACAAACACAGAAAACACATAAAACAAGAGAGACAAAGAAATAGCCAGTCCTTCCATTTATATTATCTATCAAACTGAAGAGATACAACTATAATAGATCCACTGTAATTCCCTCTTCTCTCTCACTCAATCTCCTCTCTCTTGCCGCTAAGAATATAGATCTACATAGATGTAATGCAATATAATTCCCTCATATATAGCGAGGGGTTTCCTTCTAGGAAAAAAAACCTAAATTAAACATAAATTCTACCGTCAGATCTCTGCCTAATGAAAGACCAAGGTTGACTATGAAATTACAAAATTTTACAAGGAAATTTTACATCTATTTTTAGCTTTGGGGGTGCTTCCCCCGATCCCCCGCCAGCAGGGGGGTCCCAAAGGTCTCAGCTACCCCACTCCCCACCCCCCTTTGGACCCTCCCTTGTAGCATATATTTTACATGCAGCGTTGCAACCATATTATGAACTAGGATCAAATGTGGCGATACCTCTAAATAAAGAAGATAATTTGTCTCCACACCCAAAAACACAACAAATTGTTACACCCATGCTATGATATGGAGAGGTGGGCAGGATTGGAGCTTGGAGTTTCTTGATAGCAAGAAATGGGCTCTATTGAAATAATTTCATGAAGAACACCATAATTTGATTTTTCAAGCTACCTTAGTAAAGAACATACCAAAACGTATGTTGAGTTCCAAACTTGCATCTTCCCTATACACATTTTCAGCCTTCTTTTCCATTTAATTGACCCACCAAGTTGTCAAATCATTGCATATTAGTTTAAAAAGAGCTTATAAAATGGTTTCCTAACTATGTCTTGTGATTTAGATTTTTGTTCAATCAGCTGCGGAAACTTGTCACTTTCCACAGCCAGCTCAAGTTTTCGCAACCATTTTGTTGAAGACTATTTTACAGGTGTCCACTGGAGAATCCGGTCACATGGGCAAGCTGCAAATGACATGTACATGGAGTGTGTCCCCTTGGTTCAGCCGAGTCACTCACAAACAGCCATGGTCAAGGACGGTCAAAGGAGTGGTCAAACCAAGAGTTTTGTGGTGGCACGACTCTGTTTTTACCACGTGAAGTTTTGCGTGGCAAGTTCCTCAATCTCCGGAGGTGTGCTAACACGTATGGATCAATCCGTGAACTAAATCGAACAGCCACCATTCCATAGATTTATTTGTCACGGCTACCATACTGCTAGATCTCTGGACGTGGATATTTACGTGTCTGTTTGGCAGCGCAGAATTTAGCAATCAGTTATATCATCTTCAGTTATAAATAATGCGTTATCATACGCTTGATAGTTAACCTTTTATATGTAACCTTGACTATTTTTACAAGCCCACTGTGCCGTCCTATATCTTTATCTTATAACAACATTTTAATATATGAGAAGACAACATTCTTAAGTTCAATTCGTGACTGAGTATTGATTGGCCGTGGTTGCAGAGGGCCCCTGTACAACAAGGCTCTGTATCTATTGTATAGTTTCTTGCTTACTTTCATTATGTTACTGTTTTTATAATCATTTGCTTGTATATATTACACCGTTCTCATATTCATGTTAACTGCTGTCCATCTTTTCTTTTATGCTTTCTCATGATTCTTAACTGATCAATGTTTTCTTTCAGGTTCTTGTAGGCAGCCTGGGCAATTTACATAGTTTTAATGACTAATGACATGAAATCATCTTGTCCTTTCTGCTGATTTATTTTCTAAGTTTTAATTCCATCATTGTCATTTCTTTCAGTTTTGTTTTTCTCATTTAGTTTCATGCAATTTAGATATCATATTACTCCATTTGTTTATGATTACCTCTTATAGCCAAGTGACTCAAATAGTGAGGAATCAAAATATTATTTGATGTAGTATGATTTAGTTTACTTTCCTGCAAGTTAGTGATTAGATTACTTATGTCATTTTTAGGGATTGAAGTATGAATGAGTAGTTTAATCTAAGTTTCATTTTATGCAATTTCATTTCCTGCAATTTAGATATCAAATTACTCAATTTGTTTATGATTACCTCTTATAGCCAGAGCGAGTCGAAAGGTGAGGGGTCAGAATATGAGTTGAAGTAGTGTGATTTAGTTTGCTTTACTTACAGTATTTGAATTGCTTTGAGTTCAGTTTTTATTTTCTTTTCATACAGCAGTAAGGATACTGGGCTTGATTGTCACTAGTTCACTATTTTAGTACCGTTTTATTTTCTTTTGGGAATTGATTTCATCATAGCACGTTTTGTAGCCTTTTTGAGAACTTTAAAGTTTGGAAAATAATTGTAGAAGTCACCATTGCCATCCATACTTGACTTTCAATTATTCCATCTCACATTAGGGAGTCAACAGAAGATAAACCCAAAAACAAACCAAAAACTCAAAAACGACAAAGAAACAAGAAATTTGTTATCTTGCATATACAGTGCACTTCACTTCAGCAGTTTACGAATCTCAAATTTACATTTTAAATATCAATTTAGGACACACTAAATTGACCAAAAAATTTGGCGTCGTTGCCAGCGAAGTGAAACTAGGTAGCCAATTTCTTAAAAAAAACAAGAAAATTTCAAGGAAGGTAAAAATTGATAACTTCTCAAAGTATGCTCTCCTCTTGCACCTAGTGTGATCTGGAGGATCAGAGAAGAGAGTTATTGGTTTAACAATTTCTTGAGTATGCTCTATTCTTGCACCTACAGTGACCTGGAAGATCAGAAAGAGAATTATTAGCCCGAATTGAAGAAAAATAAAAAAAATGACATGCATAGAGCAAGAGATTCTAGGGGAAGGTTTTTAGCTAGGGCCAAGAGTTCGATTTTTACAACTCCATCTACTTCAAGGAATAGACAAGAAACACCTCCATCATCTCCAACTCACACTCCTAGCCTTAGGATTCCTGGAATTCAAGAGGCAGTAGTTGAATTAGGAGACTCTCTCACACTATCCACCAAATTTGAGTTAGGAAGAGACCCTTTCTCTACTTCTACAGGAAAACCCATTGTAATTAAGAAAGTAGAATCACCTGAAGAAGAAGAGGGAGAAATTCCTCCTCATTCGCCATTAGTGGAGGAACCAGAAGACTCTGAAATCTCTGAGGAAACTATCATGGCAGAAGAAGTAGTAAACGGATTTGGTAGAGGAAGAGGTAGAGGAGGAGGAGGGAACAATGGAGGAGGTAGAGGTAACAATGGGGGAAATAGGGATGGAGATAACTCATTCGGATTTCCTATAGCTGATGAGGATTCTCGAGCAACAATGAAAAACATCTCACCATCTGTCCTCCCAAACTTTCATGGGTTACGAAATGAGGATCCTGAAATATTTCTATTTGAGTTTGAAGTCGTGTGTCGAACTTATGATTATCTGGAAGACTCTCAAAAACTCAAATTGTTTCCTTCAACATTGAAGGGATCTACTTTGAAATGGTTCATGGGATTAGTCACTCAATCCATTAGGACTTGGAATGATATGAAACAAACATTTTTGGACAGATACCTGGACTATTGTATGCCCACCAATCATAAGGATGAGGTATTCAAAATGGTACAAAGAGAAGATGAAAACTTGGAGGATTTACTCGAAATATTTCAATACAACCTGAAAGGAGCAAAAATGAATAACTTAGATGAGGAAACCTTGAAAGCCCTTCTATTAAAAGCCATTAGAGATGAATGGATAGATATTTTGAACATGATGGGAAAAGGAGATATATCTCAACTTCCACTTCATGATATAGCAGAGCTATGTGCCAAGGGGAAAATCTAAAACTGGAAAAGGGCCTAGAGATCCTTCTCTCATTAGAGCAAACAAATCTGCAACTAGATCAGTAAGTAGGGCTGAGATTGGAAACATGCTTGATGAATTCAAAAATGATATTTTAGGGAGTCTTAGTAAGCAACTAGACACCCTTAAGATACAAAACAAGCAGAAAGTAGAAGCTGAAGCTTTGGCCATCTTTTGTCCAAAATGTAGGAAGAAACATACTCTAGGGGAATGTCCCTTGGATGCAAATGTTGTAGAAACATGTGTGATTTGTTCAGAAAACCATGAGACGAAGGATTGTCCTTCAATTCCTGGGCTCAAAGCTGTCTTTCAAGAAGATCCAAATTCAATTGAGTCTCTATGTTTTATTGCAAGGAGACCTTGGTAGGGGCAACAAAATCAAGGGTTTAACAACTCTATGAACTTTCAACCCCCACCAAATTGGAATCCTTGGCAACAACCTTGGTCCCAACCTCAAAATCCTTTTCAATCATGGGTACAAGGTATGCAAAATCCTTATGGGAGATTTGCTCAATTTTATCAATATCCTCCATCTTTTCAAAATCAACAAGCTCCACAACTTCCAAATCAAAATCCACAACTATCATTGCCATTTCCACAACAACAAAAACCTTCTCAACAAAATACAAATTCTCAACTCTTACTTCCATTCCAATAGAAGACAAATCAACTACCTTCCCAGCCATTGCCGAACCCCAACAATAAAAACCCTCAAAATTCTTACATGGTAGAAGGACAACAATTTCCTACCTATATTATTGTTCCTCTTAACGATGTACAACTCAAATCTGGTAGAGTTTTAGAAAAGCCTTCTATAGATGCTCAAAAGCAAAGCATTTCTAAGGAAGATTCTCTTGAAGCCAATAAAGGTTCTGAAGCACCTCTTCAAAACCCAAGCACTCAAAAAGAAAAAGAAAAAGAGTCAACCCCTACAACTCCTATACTTGAGCAACCTGCATCTTCATCTACACCTCCTTTTCCTGAAAGATTACAAGTTGATAACGGGGTGGAAAAATAAATCTTGTTGCTTGACTATGAGTTTCTAGATGAATTAAAGAATGTCTGTATCAAGATTCCCTTGTTACAAGTCATTAGAGAGATTCCTATTCTAGCAAAAATAATAAAGGAGTTGAGTCTTAAAAGACTAGAAAGGAAACCAAGAGATACAAGAAGAATCCACTTGGTAGGAAAAATTGCAGATATCATGATGGGAAAAATTACTATGCAGAAGTATGGGGTGGAAATTCCAAATAATTTGATTGATTTAGGGGATGCTATCAACATTATGAGCAGACAGACTATGGAACAGCTAAAACTTCCTAATCTTCTTTTTACACCTACTTTACTGCAACTTGCAGATCGATCAATTATCAAACTAGATGGTGTATTAGAAGACATTTCGGTCTCCTTAGATTCTTGGGAATATCCAGTAGATTTCATGATTTTAACTCCCAAGAGTAATCTAGGAGGACACCCTCTCATCTTAGGAAGACCTTGGCTAGCCACAGCTGATGCTTTTATCAGTTGTAGATCTAGGGATATGTATATTTCTGATGGTAATTCAACGAATAAATTCAATTTGTATCCTCCAGCAAAAGAAATTATTGAAATAGGAGATAATGAGTGGGTTAATGATGAGATACTGTACAACTTGTCTTTACCATTTCTGAAATCAGTGAAGATAGTCAAATTCTGAACACATTAGAAAACTTTGAAACATCTTCAGAATATGGCCACACGCAATTTCAGTTAGATTCTGACATTGAGTATCTATCATCTAGACAAATGTCTCTTTACTCTATGGAAGATTTTTGTAGTTCCGCCATTGAGATCTTTCCAAGTAAAACATTGAATATCAACAAAAACTTGGAAAAATCACAACAAGGAGAGCTAACCAAAATCTTGCAAAAACATTCTACTGCAGTTGCATGGGAGTATACTGATATGAAAGGTATTGACCCTAAGACTTGCATTCATCACATCTACATTGAGGAAAATAGTAGACCAATCAGACAACCTCAGAGAAGGATGAATCCAAACCTTAGGGAGATAGTGAAAGAAGAGCTCCAAAAACTACTCAATGTAAATTTCATTTATCCAATTTCAGATAGCCGATGGGTTTCTCCTTTGGTTATAGTACCTAAAAAGAATGGTAAATGGAGGGTATGAATTCATTACAGGGAATTGAAAAAAGAAACTTTGAAGGATCACTTTCCTTTACCCTTTATCGATAAGGTATTAGATACTTTAGTAGGCAAAAAGTACTTTTCATTTTTGGATGGTTTTAGTGGCTATAATCAGATCCAGGTAGCACCTAAAGATCAAGATAAGACCACATTTACCTATCCATGGGGAACTTTTGCTTACCAAGTACTTCCTTTTGGATTATCTAATGCACCCACAACATTTCAAAGGGCAGTACTAGGAATCTTTTCTGATCTAATCCATGATTGTGTAGATGTTTATATGGATGATTTTACAGTTTAGGTGATTCATTTGAAGAGGCATTAGAGAATTTGGAAAAATTCCTTATAAGGTGTAAAGAAACAAACCTTTCATTGAGTCATGAAAAATGCTTTATGATGTTTACTGAAGGTATTGTTTTGGGACATCATATTTAAAGGGATGGGATTAAAGTTGATAGATCAAAATTTGAAGTCATCTCCAAGTTGCCTATTCCAAATTGTCAAAAAGATGTTAGAAGTTTTCTGGGATTTACTGGATACTATAGAAGATTTATAGAAAACTTCACCAAAATAGCATCTCCACTCTTCAAATTAATTACAAAAGACTGTGAATTCAAATGGGATCATGATTATCAATCTGCATTTGAAACTTTGAAAACAAGAATATTTGAAGCACCTATTTTGAGAGGGCAAAATTGGAAACTTCCTTTCCATATTTCTACAGATGCTTCAGATACAACTCTAGGAGCTGTGTTGGGTCAAAAGGATTTAGTTCCTTATGCCATTTACTACACCAGTAAAAATTTGACTCCTACTGAGTTGAACTATACTATGACTAAAAAAGAGTTCTTAGTTGTTGTTCATGCAATCAATAAGTTTAGACATTATATAACAGGCTATGAAACTTTTGTCCATACTGATCATTTTGTAATTAGATATATAATGAACAAACCTGTTACTAATGGCAGAGTTACAAGATGGCTCTTAATTTTACAAGAATCCAATATTACTGTATTGGATAGACCAAGGAAACAAAATATAGTCGCTGATTTCTTGTTTAGGATCCAAAATACTAATGAAGATTCTCCTGTAGAGGATAAGTTTCCAGATGAATATTTATTTGCAGTAACTAGTAAGACTCCTTGGTATGTATATATTGCTAACTATTTGGTTACAGGGAAGCTACCTACATATTTATTTCCTAGTCAAAAAAGAAGAATTATTCAGGAGAGTTCAAATTATTCATGGATTTCGAACGAATTGTTTAAAATAGGGCTAGATTGTGTGATCAGAAGATGTGTTCGGGAAGATGAAATGCCTGACATCCTCAAGGCATGTCATGATGAACCATGCGGTGGACACTTTACTGACAAAAGGACGACCTATAAATCCTTCCTTTAGGATATTGTTGGCCTTCCCTCTTCAAATATACAAAACAATATGTTAGAAGGTGTGACAGCTGCCAAAGAGTAGCGAAACCAACTCTTTCAAATGAAATGCCATTACAACCACAGGTACTCATTGAACCCTTTGAAAAATGGGCTTTAGATTTCATTGGACCCATTAATCCACCATCTAAACAAAAGAAGTATATATTGGTATGCACTGATTATGTCACTAAATGGGTAGAAGCGAAAGCATTACTTTCTGCTACTTAAAATTCAGTTGTTAATTTTCTTTATGAGGATATTTTTACTCGTTTTGGTGTCCCAAGAGAAATTTTGACAGATCAGGGAAGTCAATTTACATCTAACTTGATGGAGAAGTTGATGGAAGAATACAAAATCAAGCACAGAAAATCTACTCCTTACCATCCGCAAGCAAATGGCCAAGTGGAGTCTACAAAAAAAGTTATTGAGAACATCATCACCAAAACTGTTCATCTACATAGAAGAGATTGGGCAGAAAGGCTTCCTGAAGCCTTGTGGGCCTACAAAACTACATGGAGGAATACAACAAGACATTCTCCCTATGAACTCGTTTATGGGAAAGAAGTCCTGCTCTCCATTGAGTTTCATTTCAAGACTTTCAAGATGGCAGTTCAGTTGGGGATGAATCTATCAGAAGCCCAAAGCACAGAATGGAGCAGCTGAATGAGCTAGATGAGATCAGACGAGAAGAAATTTTAAGAACTGATCTAGTTCAACATCAAAGAGCTAAGTGGCATGACAGAAACATCAAAGAGAAAAAGTTTCAATAGGGAGATTGGGCACTACTGTTTGATTCCAAGTTTAAAGACTTCAAGGGTAAATTTCAGACCCATTGGCTTGGGCCATATGAGATTGACAAAGTCTTTAGCAATGGAGTGGTAAGAATCAAGACCATTGATGAATTTCAAACTCCTCTTATTCTGAATGGCCACAAATTGAAAATTTATCATAAGCCACTCTCAAAAGAGGAATTTGTCAAAATATTTCAAGAGAATTCTGCAATAAGGCTGGTGAAAAAGAATCCTTCTTCCCCACCAGCCTAGCCTTTATTTCTTTTAGTTAAAAAAAGATAATAATTAAAAAAAATAATAATAATAAAAAAAATAAAAAATAAAAAAATTGTATAAGCCTGAAAACCAATCACTGATTGGTGGTCTTATACACAAAATGTAGAGTGAAAATCAGGGACACCCGACACTCTATATTTTCCAAAAAAAAATTCTCCTTCTTTTTCATCATCACTCCACTTCATTTTCCATTCCACTCCATCTCCATTTCATTTTCATTTCACTTCACTCTGCTTCATCTCATTCCATTTCATCAATAAATGTCTCTTTCGAGACCATTTTCACTCAGTTAGTTGTTATCTAACTATCTTTGTTCAGCCAAGTGTTTGTTGTGTCAGTTTCCGCAGCTGGAAGCAGTTTCCGCAGCCAGAAGCAGTTTCCGTAGCCAGAAGCCGTTTCCCCAGCCACCACTCTAATTTTCAAATTTACAGTCAAAATGTTAGTGCAATAATCATGGAAATGCAGGTGTGACTGAGCATATATGCTATGAAGACATGGAGCATCTCCAGAAATCAATGATGAACAGTTGGTTAAAGGCTAATGGACAACAAATGACAAGGTTTCCAAAGGTATGAGCAAAAATTTCTTTCAAATAGCAATTGAAGACACAATTTTGCATAGTTGTCAAACCATAAAAGCTCTACTATGTGCAATGATTATCACGATAGCTGCATTACCCATTACCATGCCACGACATTATTCCGCACAACATGAATTTATTCCTTAACGGTCTTATGATTGATTTTCAGTTTATAACTCATAGTCGACTGCACTTTCATACACCACTTGTAATCATGAGATGTGACCTATTTCACTACGGCTCCTCTCCACCGCATTTTCCACAGCAATTCATTAAACGTGTAACATTTCATACGCATTCGTTCAATTCAAAATCTCGACTCCACTTCATTTCCTTACAATTCTGTTAAAACCATCTTCTTCACATACGTCTGCACTTCATTTTGTGAACTCACCTCGGCTGCTCATCCTCTGTTTCTGCTTGCATTTCCGGAACACACCCGTTCCCTGTTATCCTCCAATTGCAGCCACTGTATCTTTGCCATAAACCCTGCAACCGAACCACCTTACCTCTACTAAACCCTCACATGCAATTGAATTTTCAGTTGAATTTCAAAACAAAGGAAAGGATGGGACGATTACTAAGGGAAGAACCGGAAGGACCTAAATATTTATAAGGTTACCCTCAAGCAAAAGATTTGCTGAAGAAAGCAAAATGGTTACGCTTCATCCAGAAATTTAAGGGCCATAACAAGGAGGTAACGAAAGCCTTTGCACGGTGTTTTGACGACTAGATGGTGGAAATTCGAGACTTAAAGCTCACGGTCACTGAAGCAACAGTAGCAGCTACCACAGACTTGCCCCAGGAAGGTGAGCGATGGTTTAAAAACAAAAGTGTGGACGAACAGGCATGGAGAATTATGCTACGTAACCAAGGTATGGACGTTACATTGTTTACAAAAGGAATTCCTGTTCATGCATTGAAAGAAGAATGGGCCAGCCTACTGTTAATTATCAAAAAGTTTATCACTTGCGAAGGACGCTTTGGTTCAATGTACATGTGCCATGCTAGGTTATTGATGAACTTCTTAGAGAGTCAAACTCTTAATTTGCCTTATTTCTTACTGCTGAGTTTGAAAAAGATGAGTACCACAGTCCAAAAGCACATAGGAAATATAGAACCTCATCTATATCATCATGGACTTGTAAGGATTCTCATTGAAGACCAAATGAAGAAAAACGAAGATACTTGGGAACAATTCTGAGTAAGAAATTACTTTCAAGAGCCATCTGAGGCACCTGAAAGTAGTACACCAAATACACCGAGAAGGAGTAGGAGAAAAGAAAAGAGTGCCATAGTCCAAGACTCTCCTATTACCAAAACTCAAGAATTTGGTCGAAAAGAAAAGGAGAAAGGAACTAAGGACAGAAAATAGAGAAAATTGAAAGGCAAAAGAAACATAGAAAAATTCAACCAATCACCAGATCCATCTATAGAGGATGACTATCAAACATTGTCTGAGAGATTAGTTCATCTTCAAAAACAAACTACTACAGCAAAGAAGAAGGAAAAAGGAAAACAGAGCATAGAAGAAGGGAGTACTAGTCCACCGTATTTAAGAAGAAGCAACAGGCTTAGAGGAAGAGGGATTAAAACACAAGTAAAACGACCCCACTTCATTGACTTGGGTGGGGAAGCACCCGAGAAACCTCCAGCTGGCCATAGTCCATCTCATCCTCAGCCAACTATGGAAGCTAGTCCTCCACATGTTGATGAAAGACCTTCTCGACCAGAGCTAGAAAGCAGTCCTCCTCCTCCCCAAGACTTTGAATTCAGTCCAAGAAAAACACTCGAAATAGATCCAAGTCAACAGGAGGTGTATGAATACCTCGAATCATTAGAAAAGACAACTGTAGGCCCGAGTACCACTCTACCTCACATGACACAAGATGCAAAAGTCCAATCCTTAAAGCAAGAAGTGTTTGAATTAGAGGTTCTAAACAGGCATATTAAGCAAGAAAATGAAGCACTTAAGGAGCAGAGCAAAGTGGACAAAATTATTCATGATAATACTATGCTTCATTTGGGACTATGGCAAAAGAAGAACAAGAAACTAAAGAAAAAGTGCAGAAAGTTGAGCAGAGAATTGATCAATCTCAAATTCAGATGTCTGATAAGGAAACCCAGGATGGTGGTAGCACCAAGATAGAAGAAAATAGGACTCGATGTACTAGCAGAGGCTTCAGAACATATGGATTAAAGGGGAATGACTAAAATTTTTGTTGCATGAGGACATGCAACACCTTCACAGTGGGGGTATGTTGAGTCCCAAACTTACATCTTCCCTATGCACCTTTTCAGCCTTCTTTTCCATTTACTTGACCCACCAAGCTGTCAAATCATTGCATATTAGTTTAAAAATAGCTTATAAAATGGTTTCCTAACTATTTCTTGTGACTACTATTTTATTTAGATTTTTGTTGAATCAGTTGCGGAAACTTGTCACCTTCCGCAGCCAGCTCAAGTTTCCGCAGCCATTTTGTTGAAGACTATGTTACAGGTGTCCACTGGAGAATCTGGTCACATGGGCAAGCTGCAAATGACATGTACATGGAGCGTGTCCCCTTGGTTCAGCCGAATCACTCACAAACCGCCATGGTCAAGGACGGTCAAAGGACTGGTCAAACCAAGAGTTTTGCAGTGGCACGACTCTGTTTTTACCATGTGAAGTTTTGCATGGAAAGTTCCTCAATCTCTGGAGGTGTGCTAACACCTGTGGATCAATCCGTGAATCAAATTGAACAACCACCACTCCATAGATTTATTTGTCACGGCTACCATACTACTAGATCTTAGGACATTGATATTTACGTGTCTGTTTGGCAGCGCAGAATTTAGGAATCATTTATAGCATCTTCAGTTATAAATAACGCGTTATCATACATTTGATAGTTAGATTTTTCTATGTAATCTTGACTGTTTTTACAAGCCCAGTGTGTCGTGCTATATCTTTATCTTATAACAACATTTTAATCTATGAGAAGATAGTGTTCTTAAGTTCAATTCGTGACTAAGTATTGATTGGCCGAGGTTGCAGAGGGCCCCTGTACACCGAGGCTCTGTATCTACTATATAGTTTCTTGCTTACTTTCATTATGTTACTATTTTTATAATCATTTGCTTGTATATATTACACTGTTCTGATATTCATGTGAACTGCTGTCCATCTTTTCTTTTATGCTTTCTCATGATTGTTAACTGATCAGTGTTTTCTTTTAGGTTCTTGTAGGCAGCCCGAGCAATTTACATAGTTTTAATGACTAATGACATGAAATCATCTTGTCCTTTCTGCTGATTTATTTTCTGAGTTTTAATTCCAGCATTGTCATTTCTTTCAGTTCTGTTTTGCTCATTTACTTTCATGCAATTTAGATATCATATTACTCCATTTTTTTATGATTACCTCCTATAGCCAAGCGACTCAAATAGTGAGGAATCAGAATATTATTTGATGTAGTATGATTTAGTTTACTTTCCTGCAAGTTAGTGATTAGATTACTTATGTCATTTTCAGGGATTGAAGTATGAATGAGTAGTTTAATCTTAGTTTCATTTTATGCAATTTCATTTCCTGCAATTTAGATATCAAATTACTTAATTTGTTTATGATTACCTCCTATAGCCAGAGCGAGTCGAAAGGTGAGGGGTCAGAATATGAGTTGAAGTAGTGTGATTTAGTTTGCTTTGCTTACAGTCTTTGAATTGCTTTGAGTTCAGTTTTTATTTTCTTTTCATACAGTAGTAATGATACTGGGCTTCATTGTCACTAGTTCACTACTTTGGTACATTTTTATTTTCTTTTGGGAATTGATTTCATCACAAAAAGTTTTGCAGCCTTTTTGAGAAATTTAAAGTTTGGAAAATCATTATAGAAATCACCATTGCCATCCATAATTGACTTTCAATTCTTCAATCTCACATTAGGGAGTCAACAGAAGATAAACCCAAAAACAAACCAGAAACTCAAAAACGACAAAGAAATAAGAAATCGGTTATCTTGCATATACAGTGCACTTCACTTTAGCAGTTTACGACTCTCGGATTTACATTTTAAATAGCAATTTATGACACACTAAATTTACCAAACAACATGGAGTGCGCAAGATAGATAATTATGATTGCAGTTCTAATTTTGTCTTCTTTACTTCAAGATATATCTCACAATTAGAGAGTGAAGTTGAAATGGCCTTGGACACTTTCTGTGTCATGTATGGCATGGAAAGTGAGGATGAGGAGTGGCTTAGTGACTTAAACAATATGAGGGTTGGTGATGAAGGTTTCCAACCGATTCAAGTATTGGAAGAAACATTTGGGAGAATTATGGATTTACTAGAGAAGGCCTTCACACACCAATGTGAGCTATTGAATAATGATGTAGCTAACTTCTGTTGGGATATTTCACCTGTGGAAGTAGTGAAATCCATTCATGCTCATTGGCAAGAGAAGAGGTGGAAGAAAGGCATGACTTTTGTTCGACATTTTCAACCTGATTCTTGGGAGTTCTACCAGCAAAAAACAAATGAATGTGAGTCACAAATCAGTGAATTACAAAACTCACTAGCATCAAACAAGAATTAGTTAATGCTGGAAAGACCATTATTTTTTGCAATTTTCCTAAAACCTAGAGGATTGGAAATTCCAAACAAGACACAAAAATAGAGACCTCATAGGAAATTCAATGCAAGGAAGTAAATTACTCAAGAGATTAGGAGAGTAGCATTTGCCCATCTACTAGGAAGTAGGGTTGGATGAACATTGAAGAGGACAATTCTTCAAATGAATTGGGTTATCTATATAGCTCCATTCCTCCACACATTGACATTCATTCTCAACCTGGTAGGTATGAACACGATGCTTATGAATTTTCACACACAAGAAGTTGTAAGGGATGCTCAAATAGAACTTGGGGATCTCTACATTGATATATAGGACACAAGTCTTGAGCTTAAAACTTTAGATGAAACTACATAAAATGATAAAATATTGTTTTGTCTTAGATAAAGAATAGAAAGTGTCTTGGAAAGAAGAGGTAAAAATGGTGATCTATGGCACTCTAAATTTCAATACTTTCTAGTGATGGTGGGTGAGGTTGCAAAAAAAAAAGGATGTAAAATTTATAGGTTAGACTCAAACAAACATTAAAAATTCAAGAGGTTTTCCTTCCATCTCTGAACATGCATTGGGTCCACTTGGCCCCATGTGGTCCCACTTCTCAATAAATATTATATTTCAAGGACCATTTGGGAATCCAAGTTTCACAAAGATTATATGGATTAAGAACCTCATTTATAGGCCTATCCTTTCTCCCTCAACCCTCCAATCCTCACTCCTTACCCCTGGTTGACCAAGTCCCTTGCTTAAAGAGAAAGCAAGTTCCATTCCTCAGTCCATCCTTGGGAAAGGGTTTTCAAGGTCACTTCTCACCTATCCATTGACATATACTTTACAAGTGATAACTACACTACTAGAACTCCTCCCATCGGTGAAAGTCCATAAAGAGAAAGGAGACTTAGTTGTGGTTATAATGGGCTAAGCCTCCACTGTTGCCCTTAACCTAGCAGTTGCCCTCTTAGGAACCCCTTTAGATCCCCTGCTGCTTTGAGTGGTAACAGGGCCACATCTCTGAACATGCCTCTTGCAAAAAGCTCTGTCGTTAACATTGTTTTAAAAGCCACTTCTTCTAAAACCATTTCTTATGCTGTATTTATTTCTTCTTCCTCCTGTCATCCTACTTCTAGCTATAATTTGACATCCAACGAGCCTCTAATATATGCATCTTATGTTTGACATGAGTTTTTCTTTGTATCCTTATTATTTTGGAGTATTAAGGATTATCTTTTGGTTTTCTTTTTGTATATTAGGGTTACGAGTTTCTTTTGCACTCCCATTATGTACTTGCACTAATTTCACTAATTCTACTTTTGAATACCCCTAAGTCTTGTGGTCATTAGTTGGAGGTTAAACATAATATTCTATTATATTATCTATAGCTGCATTGCATTGATCTTAGTCGTTATCACTTTAACAAATACTTTAGCACTTATATTCCTTCATGTACTTATAATTCTTTCTCCTTTTGTTCTAGGAAATGTCTTTCACACTCCCACATTGTCCTTTTGTTTGTTGGATGTATTGTTCAGTCCCATTGAGTTACTCTTGTGATCATTTATTAAAAATAAATAAAATCACCTTATTTAATATTATATGGTATTGAACTGTGTGTTAGTGAGCCTAATAGATTCAAGTTAGTTTATGGTAATTCAATGTTAACATAAAGAGTATATTTTCAATTTTGTCTACTATTAAAGAGGAATCAATATTTACTTGAGATAATCGGTTTTCAAAAATACATTCTTCCAATAGAATGGTGCTTTATCGAGTAAAAAATATCAACAACTACGGCTTGGGGAACAACCACGAAACAATCAAAATACTTAAAAAGGAAAAATGGTGTTTGATAAAATTTAAAAGGGCAAGTACTTTATAGGAAAGAAAATAATGAATGGCCAAGGTAGTTGCCTAGGACATTTCCATTTTCAGTTTTGGTAAGGAAAATTGTATGTAAAGGTAGTCTTCAGACTTCATCTAAATAAAGATTCATATTTTGTATGTTTTTGGACTGTTACATTATTAAAAAAAATGTATCACTAATCTGGAAACAAAACGACACCACTCACACTTTATAGAATGTAATAGAGAAACTCCTTTGGAAAAAAATAACCATGAAAGGAAATATCATGAAATAGTGTCCATGAAAAACATTTATTATCCATGTATAAGCAAAAGACACTAGACTAGTTGGTTGAATTAATCAGTGAAACCATATTTGAAACTATCTATTTTGAGGTGAATGGCCTTATATTTCTGAAATCCTACTCACTGTAGTAGTAGCTTCCTATTGGATGGTGTTGGGATAGTAGCTACTAGTGCCTAACAATAAATAAATGTTAACTTTGAAACAATTCATCGTTGAAGAAGTTGCAACTGAAAAGTAAAAAATAAACATGAGGATGGTCAACTTGAATCCTGCTACATGCAGTTCGCGTTGCAATTTCGACTCCTTCACTCTTTGTAGGTTCCTTACCATCACTCATGGTTGGATCTATATTAACATCTACAAACACCGCTTCACGACTGGTGGTCATCCTCAACGTAGACTGAGACTGCACTTATATACAATCATTCCCCCTTGTGCATGTCTTCTACCATGGTCATGCTCTCTTGCACCTTCCTTGCCCTTCTAATTATCTATTTCAATTATTTCTTTCATTGCCCTACTTTTATCCAAATTAAGAAAGTCATAAGCATCCATTGGCTCTGCCTTTATGCACTTTTTTTGCCAAGTCTGCTGTGAATTTTGCCTTGTTTGCCTCAGTCTCCTGGGCTCAAGTGGGTTCTGGAACCCAACTGATTGAATTCCATGTTGTTAAATGGATTGTTGGTGGAGTTTCTATTGATGCAGACCTTATTTTTGGAAGGCCTATTAGTGGGCACTTCCAGAAGAGGGAACTAAGCTCTAAAAATCATTCACAAGCAACACTACACTATCTATATACCTCTCACTACTATAGTTGCTGCTATTATTATTGTTACTGTGGGTCTTTGCCATATGTTGTGCTACGCCATGAGAAGGTGACATACTTGAATTTTGATCCATTAGATGATTATTGGAAGTAGAACAATCCTTCAAGGCACTCATTCCAGAAGATTTCACCCTCTACTGTTGTAGTGAGGACGAGGATCAAACATGAGGGTCCTGATTCTGCGCAATACTGCTATTTTTGGATGCAGATTGTGAGACTCAAAAAACATTGAGGACTAGCTTATCTTTCACCATGACTCATAACCACATCAAATTCATCCACCTCGCCTCACACCAACATCTAAAGAACAACAAGGCCAATTTTCCATAGCTAAAGCCCACATCAAATCATCAAAAAATGTTGACCCAAATCACACAGGGTCCACTTCTGCAATCAAACATGGATTGAAAATGCAACACCACACGAAAAATTTATCATACTTCCAAACATGGAGAGGACCAAGACAGACATAGCCAATGATAGTGAAAGGCTGAAATGATGTTGATGTGGAATTTAAGCAATAGGTAGCTAGAGATATGCCATACAATTTATAAAAAGCAATGCAAAAACCCAAAGAAGAAGGAACTCCAAAGGAAACCACTCTAACTCTTGAGTTTGTCACTAGTCAGTGGCAAAAGTGGGATTCCGAGAAGGAGCAAAGGATCCATACCAAAGATGAGGGTTGTATTGTAGATTAATGCCTTTAGTCAGTCTCCTCTATTCACATGAAGTCCACCACAAATAATTTTATGGGCTTCATTTCTTTAGGCAAAGGTTTATTTAATTTGTCCAACCTTGTACCAGTGGTGTATCACATGAATGAGTTATACTAGAGATATTTCAGTCTCCAAAATAAAGTTATACATTGTCCCGAACAATATTATAGATATAAATAACTATCGCTGCACTTATCAATATTATGATAAGCAACTCCAAGAAGTTAGAATACCTTTTTTTCATTATTTCCAGGAAATAGTGAACATTATTCTCTACAAACATGAGTTTAATGTCAAAAATGCCAAGCTTGCTGGGTTATCTCATATTCATCTCGAAGATACTACCAAATTTGTACATAGTTTGCATTTTTCTAGGAAATATATGACATTTCAAAAATACCAAATTTAAGAATTACATCAACGAGATTGGAATTTTTATTTCCTACAAGTTGAAAGAGTTTCTCTTTCTTCATGGTAAATGCGCGAGTTTTTTCCATTATTCTATTTAAATATATAAACTCTTCCACCATATTATCAACGTGTTGAACAAAATAGTCAAGAGAATTACTTTGTCGAAGTACAATTCCAATGATATGAATTCCATCAATATCAAAACTTTTTAGAGCTATATAGTCTGGACAACCTTGCATCCATGTCTCCAAATATGGCTTCTCCACTATAGCATAATCATTCTTTCTTGCCTTATAAAGTAAACCTGAAGCATATTTTTTAGTAATTTATAAATATCCTTCTTCCTCATGGTCAACAATGTTTAAAAATACAACAGATCCATATTGGAAGACTACCATATAATGGAAATTTCTCAAAGACTCCCTTCTCTCTTCATTGTCATTCACAAGTACATGTGATGTATGGAACTGTAAAGTGCTGCTATACTTGAGTATGGCATAATTTTAATTTCGTGTAGTAGGGGGCACAATGTCAAAAAAGTATTGCTCCACTCGAAAGCTCTTCAAACTAACAGTAGTGGACAAGAAGAAAGCCTTGACCAGAATATATTTAGTGTTTTCTTCGTGATGGACTCTAGTTATGGACTTGCAGCTCAAACGATCAATTTATTCTCTCTCATGGAATCCAGTTCACCTTGTCTGTGGCTAGGAAACAAGACGAGAATCTGACACAGTCGACCCAAAACTTTGCACAACTAGCACTGTAATTTCCCCGACGCAAGGAATAGATGATAGCATCTATGGTGTTGCTTATTGGGGGTAGGAATCAAACCTCTGCTACTGACAGTGGTGGAGAATTTAAAGTGCTTAATCCCTTTGATCCTGCGACATGCGACCAAACGCGTGAGAGAGAAGGCACCAATGGTTGGCCTGTGTCATAGCCTTGTAGAGTAATCAAGGATGGCTTTGGGTTCGCAATGTTGGCCTTCTTCACTGCATATACCCTTTGATGCAAGACGAACATGAACAAAAGGCCTTTGTTAGGAATGCGTTTCACAGGATGCATGCTTGTGCCTGCAAGATCTTCGTTGCATATACCCTTCAATGCAAGAGGAACATGAACAAAAGGACTATGTTAGGAATCTATTTCACAGGATGCATGCTTGTGCCTTCAAGTCATTCAGGGACATTGGGAGTTCCACTGGGAGCCCCTCCTATAGAATAGATTTCAAATATGGTGGGTATGCTAAGCCGAAAGTGGCATCGACCCTCGAGCATTCCAAATGTGCCCTTCCTTCCCCTTCTTCCCCATTGACAAACCTTTCAAATGAAATGAAATGAACAATTTTAATATTTGAAAGAAACAAATCCATGAAACCTTAAATGAAAATAAAATGAAATTCTCTTGTGTTTATAAAGGGAGTTAAATTCCATTAAATAAAAGGTTGAGTCTTTTCTTTTGTTTAATGGGAGGTATTTTTTATTATAAATAATTATTAATTTATGAAAAATTTAGGTTTTTGTGTCACTAAATATCAATTGATGGGGTTTTATTTGATTTATTAAAAGTGAATTATGGTGATATCAAAACAAGTTGTGTGTTGTTAAAAAGTGCAGAAAAGTACTAATGTCATAGTAATGATCAATATTTATTTCCAATTAAATGTTTGGTATAATAAGGATAATTAATTTATAGAGATTTCTTATGATTTTTAATAGAGGGAGTCAACATGGGAAAGGTAAAAATTTGGCTCTCACATGTTTTAGAAAATTTATATCTCTTTGTCCATGAACATTAGGGGTGGAAAAATAACATATCTTCTAGTTTTTTCCAACTTAGCGATATCTTCAACCAAAAATTGGTGTTGACCTCATGGATATGATAGAAATTTGGAGTCTTGTAGGGTAGTATTGTAGACATCAAAATAAGCTTGGTGTGGTCAAAGAGTATAGTGAAGTAGTAATATCATAGGATTAATGATTATTTCAAATGAAATGTTTGTTTTAGTAAGGATAACTAATCTATGGAGATTTTCCATGATGTTAAATATAGGGAGTCAACATGGGAAAGGTGTTAGTTTGACTCCCATATGCTTCAAAAGCTAGTCTCTTTGTCCATAAACATTAAAGGTAGAAAAAAATCCTAGGCTCTAGAGCTAAGTTTGTTCCAAATTAGCTATATCTTGAACCACAAATTGTTGTTGACCTCATGGACATGACAGAAATTTTGTGGCTTATAGGGTAATCTCATCATGAAATAATGTTGTCACTTATTATCTAGTCATACATTTTAATCCTAAACTAAATTGGTCATTTAAGTTAGTTACTTTTAGTTTAGTCACTTATTAGTTAGTCATATATTTTATCCCTAGACTAAATTAGTTGTTTAAGTTAGTCATTTTAAGTTTCGTCACTTAAAATTGCTCAAATTTAGTAGTACGTTACTTGAAATAATTGTGATGACTAAAGTTTTTAGTCACCTAGTCATTAATTTCATCACTGTCTACTAATGAATCAAGTAACTTCAAATTGAACTGGAAAACACTAATATTATCCATGAGAAAGAGTAGAAATCCCATGCCATTGTATTAAGAGAGGGTTTTTCTCTAGCCATGGAAAAAATTGAGGAAGAACATCTAAAAGAGAAATATGAGGTAGAAGAGAAGCATAAGAAAGGAATTTATGTATAGCATAAGGAACATGGTCAACATATAGAAGACTTAAGCCACAAACTCGATAAGTCAAGACACTGAAGGAAGAATTTGAGATAAAAACTCAAACATTTTCTACAGGATTTGAAGCTCACATTGCCTCCATAGAGGAATAAATAAATTGAAAAAGAGACTGTAGAAATCAAAGTTTTCAAAGATTATTTTGTTGTTGTAAATTATCAACTTAAGGAGGTTCAGATAAAATTCTTAAAAGAGTTGAATTTTTTTTTTATAATTTTCATCACAACTTGATTTATTTTATAGATTAGGTTGATATACTAATGAAGGATGAAAATGAAGTTCTTGGTAAGTTTTCTAAAATTGTAATGTGCGAGAAAATAGAAAATTATGGTTCTTTGGGAAAATCTTCTAAGGAAAAAAGAAATTAATGTAGATTTACCTAGATCAAAGGAAATATAAGTGAATTACTATAAAGGAATATATCAAAGAATATTTTGTTTGGTTTGATTAGTTGTGGGACAATGCATTGGATATCATTAAATAATTCACTATGCCTCATTGAGGTGGAATTAGAGAAGCATTGCATTTAACCATTTGCATACAAATGATCCATTATAACATAGAGTCCATTAATGATAAAATTCAAGAAATTAATAACTTGAGCACTAATGATATTATGAATTTATTTCAATTAAATTCCTCACAAAATTTTGAAATTGATTTCCAAATTATCCTCTCAGTACAAGCAGGAGAAGAGGTGCAATGAGAAGTGTATTGGTCAATGAAAGATCATTCTTAGAAATATCGTCCTTATTTATTTGCTTCAGTTATATGAGAGATAAGTTCGATGGGACGAGTACATTAAAGATAAAGAGAAGGAAAGAACTCCCCTAAAATAGTAGAAGATTTAGTTTTATTGTCTCAATAGATGGAGGAAGACTAGCAGCTAACATAGCAAGGATATTATCTAATTTTAGATTAGCAAGATAATTTTTGTTCCTTTTGTTGGCATTGTAGTGTTGGAATTGATGTCAAAACTGTCTGAGTATTGTTTGTCATATGCTTGATGTCACCCTGATGATGGTAGTCCTCATAATTGTGATGAGTGTTCATTGGTTTGTTGTAGAGGTGTTTTGATGTAAAAGTGAAATTTCAGGATGAGGAGGTTGACCAATGAGGTATTCATGTTCCTGATTAGCTCTTCATGTTGATGACATGATGCAAAGGAATTTTGTGTGTTCTTGATGATGCATATCAATTAGAGAATGATCTACACATGATAGTGTTAGTTGGACAGGTGCTAGATATATTGATCCTTGTCACGAGGTTGGAAGACTAGGTCTTCATGTCCCTAACTTGTTGTAGAGATGTATAGATTTAGGATGACATTATTGTTGATGCATAGTAGTTATATGGAATGTTACTGATGTTTTGAAGGTTGTACATGTGTAAGACAAGTTGTGGAGATGTTTGGGCTGAAAGGAGTTAAATTTTGTTACGCTCTACAATAGTCACTAGGAGAGAGTGTCCTAAATGTAGTTGTAGATTTTCAACCATTGGGATGTAGTGTAAAGATTTCAAATGTAGCCAATAATTTCTAGTTCACTACCTCGGATCGTGGCCTAAACTAGAAATTCTTCGCATTCCTCATGCATCTCAAGTATTTTATTGGTTTTTCTGATTGTATTGTTCGAGACGTTTCATTAGAAGGTTGAAAAATGGTTCAATAACTTTTGAAAGATGGTTAAAGTGAAGAATATCTCCCATTAAGTGAAGTTAGTGGAAATATCAAGTCAAGGGGACAAATTTGGATCAATTAAAGTTCATGAATAGAGTTATTGAGTGCTCCAACAACTATAGCATTTATTGATTTAATCATCTCAAAAAAATTATAAATAGGAGGATGCTATGAGGTTATTAGGTTGGTTATTGTGTGTGTATGAGAGCATGCCATTGCGAGGGCATTCAGAGAGAAATGATATAGCTGAAGTTGCTCACACAAATTATCAAAGATGTATTAGATTGATGTATGTAGGTAGCATAGATTAGATTTGATCCAAAATATGAAGATGCTATAACACAGCCTAATTAGAGGGAGATTTAGTATGGAAAAGAGAAGCTACACTATTTTGTATTGATTCACCCTTCCCTCTCAATAGTGCTTTACATTTATAACAATTGGTATCAGAGTGGGGCGCTTGATTGTAGCTTCATCATTGAAGAGTAGATCTAGGGAGTGTTGGCAGAATTTTTACAAACTTTTGGAAATTGACCTAAAAGGAGTTTTAATTCTTCACGAAGGTAAATTTACAACATGGGAGGTGAGATTAAATATGTATTTGTTATCTCTTGTGGAAAATATTTTTCTATTAGTGGATTATGGAATAATGGATGAATTTAACGATATGGCTAAAGAGATTATTTTGCATGTGATTTCAAGATCTGATGATCTTTATGTTAGACATTGTGAGACTACAAAAGATATGTTGGACATGTTCCATATTTGCTGTTAATTTGGAAGATCAGTGACAAATTTCAATCATGGGACTAGATTCATCTTTTGGAGAGGATCAATTTTGACTTTTTAAGAACTTGATTTGGACAAGGGAAAGTGTACTTTTTAATTAAAGACCACATGCACACAAAAGGATAGGTTGACCCAGGAGAAATTGAGCACCTTCAGATGGATATAAATAAAAGTCCAGTGACCCTCATTTGGAAATCATCATGATCATTCTTCTTTCATTGGTTTGGCTCGGACAGGTTTGTGATGGTTCCTAGACATTCACTCGCATAGGTCTGAAATTGTACCATCTCAAGCTTGCACGTGAGATATAGGGTTTTGGTTCCCAGTCATACGGATGCTACATGGTATTTTTGGTCAAACCGCAAAAAGACAAGCTCATACATGCCATTGGAGGGATTCAACCCCACACACATACTCTCTCTACATGTGTTGGAATCTATGGTTTTAATTTTGTAGTTGATTGTAGATTTAGTTAGTTGACCACAGAGTTTGGTAGTTCATTGTAGGATTTTGAATCAAGGTTTTGATTATTAGAATTGTTGGGTCCATCCCTTGGATGTTGATTAGTTTATTTTACAGGATATTGTTTTGGTTGAAGGTATGGATCATTGTACTCTCTCTCTTTGCTGAACATTTTATGATAACGTAATAAGAAGAATAATTTGAAAGGGTTTTCCCCATCGTGAGGTTTTCCCTTGTCTTCGAACAATCCTGTTGCCTCTATGTGTGAATTATTTTCTTCTATTTTTCCTTCAAGTTCCACTGCATTGATGATGATATTGTTATTTCTATATCATTCCATATGTTATTGAATAATGTGGTAAAACTTAATAATGTTATGATGTTGTAGGGTGAATTTAATATTAAAATGAAGAAATGCAATTATCTAAACCAAGGAACAATAAAGCCCTAAGAAATATTAACATGGTTTCAGAGTTGGGATGAAGAAAAGTCATTGACTATCACCCCTATGAAGGCATCATTGATGGAACCAATAGAATATGTAGGAGACATAAAAGAAGGCTAGGGTTTGAAGGAAACCCTAAGATATTTTTATTATTATTGTTTCATAGATATTATGAGGTTAGGGTCTTGAGGAAACCTGATATTATGAATTTTTTTTTAGATATGCTCGGCGATGTTCTAACACTTGTGATAGGTTAAATGTAGCACTAGATGGGATAATCTCAATTAGTTCTGTTTGTTGATGAATGTGATTGAAATATAAGAAAGGAAACAATGTTATATGGACAATGGACAATGATTACTCTTGAATACTGGTTCAAGTTGGAGATGATTGCCTCTCATTGTAGAAAAGTACTTTTTCAGTTTATGTTACTTCTTTATGTCTTTACTTTTGTCTAAATTTATTGATTTGACCATTAACTATACTTCCTACATGTATATTTGAGTATTTGGATACTTCTGACCTCTTGATAAGATGTGATAAGTGGATAATTTTTAAGGATAATTCGAGGTGCAGGAAAAGATAACTAGTGACAGAAGAGAAGAGCTACAGTTTCCCATGACAAGTAAGTGATACAAAGTGAAAATGTATCTAAATATTATAAGGCATGTATAGTATATTTTATCAGCTACAATATTAGATGACAAGGTAAGCCCTAAGGCATTATGGGAATATCAACTTCATGAATGACTCATATATGAATTTTTTATCTATGGTAGATGTGATATATTGGTGCACTTGATGTTTGACAAGTATCTTGCATTTTAAACATGGATTTCTTGATTTGATGAGGCATGCTAGATACACTATTTTTTTATATGTTGTGACTTGATACTATTGTTAATGCTTGTGATAAGCATGATAACCTTGATGATAAAAGTGTAACAATAACATTGATATTGAGGACCTTCTTATTAGGTTTTGAAAAGTTAAGAAAATATGAATAGATATCTTGACTTACTTAAGTGATGTAGTGATTATGACCCTTGAAGTATTATTATACACTTGTCAGCTGCCCTACTTATATGACACTAACCCTTGATGATAGTTTGATGTCATATTCATATGTAATGATAAAGTAGTTGATGCTAACATGTTATTGCCATGATTAATATGTGTTTTATAACTTGATATAGTTTGGTTTCATGATCTAATATTTTTTCTAATGCATGACAATATTATTATAGATAAGTTGATTTTTTGAATGATGATGTCTGAAGTGGCTTCTCATTTAGAGAGAGAATATTTTCATGAGATTTTAACACCAATTATTGTTTGAAAATAAGACACTTGACTATTGGAGGAAGGATTCTAGACATTAATAAACATATGATGTTACGGAAAAAGGTTTTGGCAGGTTCTAATTTTGGTAGGCTCTAATTTTGGTAGGCTCTAATTTTAACAGAGAAGTGTTCTCCTAGTCTAAGCCCCAACCGCACAGAAGACAACTTAAGGGTTTAGTTGTAAGCCTCCCAACCAAATGGAAGAATTCCTATGGGTGTGGTTGTTCCTATAGGACACAAAAATGGAAGTGTTATGCATGATATTAGGAGCACACTAGAATATGAAATTCCTATAAATAGAAAGCCGACAATAGAAAGTCCTATGTGCAGGGAAGTTTGAATGTTTGACTTACTATAGAGAATGTGAATTTGTTGACTAAAATTGTGTTTGCAGGGAATTGGAATATGCATATCAATGTGCTATTTTGATTTTATTATTGAAGCTAGTATATAATAACATTTTATAATAGTTGCAAGTGTTTGACAAAATTTCACCTATCAATTTAATATACATGAGTAGTATTGGAATTTTGATATGATGCTTGATAATTCATAGATATGTTTTGACTTATGGGTTGATTGAATTGACAGTGATAAAAAAATAGGATTTTGATTTGATAAATGATGATTTACATTTATGAAAGTACTATTTGGATATAGTGACTTTGAATGACTAATATTAGTATTCAATAGTGATTCAATGTTTCCATCATTGGATTTGGCACATTGGTTGAAGTATAAACAATTGTGATTCAATATGCAATGGTCTAACAATGAATACATGAAAATTATATGACTTATACTTGATATATAATGACAAAAATTTTTCATATTATGATTATGTGGATGGCATGATGGAGTTTGATATTGCTTAATAACAATTTGCTAACATGACAATAGATAAATTCGTAACTTGGTATTTGAATGTGAGCTCTACCTTACACTTGGTTTAAATAGTTTGTTACAGTGATATTGATAGAAACTTTGGTGACTTTCATATTAGTTTTTATCTAGAATGTAAGGCTTGATTAGATGACTTAGTTGATTTGATTGCATAGTATTGATTTGTGTTAGGCTAATTATATTGGTTTGATCAGTGTAATTTTTGCAGATATAATTGTATGGTTTTTAGCAGGATTCCTAAGCATGGCATGTCTGTATTGAGAGTTACCTGGTGAAGCCAAGAAGGTGTGTCGATCCAAATATCTACTTCAAAGTGGTCGAAGGTATGTCTTTTATTTTTTGTTTTATATTTTGATGATCTATTCTTGATAGGTAACAAGACTTTGATGATCAAAGGAAGAAAGAGATGTCATTTGAAGTTTGAAATAAAGAACTTGAAGTGATGAAGTTTGGAAAGGCGAAATATATCATGAAGATATTAAAGAAATTTCGAGAAAGGTCATCCGGATTAATCACTTCATAAGGAAGGATTGGGTCGACGTTTCGAATCTTGTCCTGTGGATGAACCACATTAGTTGGTTCGAAACATCGACCCAATCCTTCCTTACAATGTGATTAATCCAGAAGAGCTTTCTCTAAATTGATGGATCACAAAAGTATTAAATCTAACATTAATGAAATTTTTTTAAGTGGGAATGCAAATCCTTAGACACCTCGATGGAATTAAATTTAAAAAATTTATGTAGAGATATTGTTGGACCTAACTTGGCAACCCCAAGCAGATTCAAGCATTGATGTTCCTTGTAGCATCCATATAGATAGATGTTTTTTAGAGAGCGACCTGAGTGAAGTCATGATTAAGTCGAGTCACACACATTGGGTTGCCAAAAAGAAAATTTTGAGATATTGACATGCGATGATCAATTTTTTGTCTGAGATATTCTTCCTATGATATATGCCTCCATGGATGTATTGACATTGTTATTGATGAGATGAGCACATCTGGGTAATTGTTTCGTATGAGATCTGCCATGATATTTAATTTTGTAGCTTTAAGCATGAATGAGGTTGAGTATGATGTTGCTAACTGTGAGGAAGATTGAAAAAATTATTTGAGAACTACTTTAAACATGTTTTGGATGTGACAATGATCCGTTGCAATAATAAAGAGTGGGATCTAATTTCGAAAGAGATCCCATACATATAGTTGAGATTGAGGTATCTTTATATATTGAGATAATGTTGTTGTATGAGACCAGGGAAAATTTTAAGAACCACCATAAATTTATATGTATAATAAATGGGCGAATCCCCATGATACATATGAAAAATTGAAGGTGATTTTATCACTAATATAATATGTATGTATGTGTATATATATATATATATATATATATATATATATATATATATAGATATATGTATATGTATATGTATATGTATATGTATATGTATATGTATATATATATGTATATATGTATATATATGGATATATATATATATATATGTATATATATATATATATATGTATATATATATATATATGTATATATATATATATATATATATATATATTGGCGAATCTCTCACCAGATTATATTATCTTCTAAAGTCATGGCGAATCTTTCATTGAATTATAAAATCTTGTAAGATCTTGGAAAATATTTCACTGAATAATAAAGCATTGTGAAGTATTGGTGAATGTTTTGTTAAAAGTATGAAACCATATATGATAATAATAAAACATATTCATTAAACTGTAATATATGAACATATATGTTTGGAAAAAAAAAAAAAAAATTACTTCCTACAAACAATGTTGCAAGTTTTAGTGGCCATGTTTGTCATGGTAGGAGAGATTAATGTTTTCTCTACCACTTTTGTCAAGCTACCACTTTTGCCAAGATATAAAATTTCTTTCTTATTCCATAGACTCCAACTGCAAGATAAAAAAAAAAACACATCAAGTTTGTTACCACGCCAACAAGTAGCAAGCCCCAACTATATAATAACTATATAATATAATGAAGTAGTAGGTATCCCAAAGGCGATGGAAAAAGCCTTCCAATCAATATATAAATATATAAATGTAGATTTATTATTATTTTAATTGGAAATCTTCAATTAAATAATAAAATTTAATTACGTCTCTCCCAATCTAAATTTATTATTAGCATAATTCACTACCTTCATACCATTTTTAACAGGGTTGCAACATGTGGATTAATTTCTTTTTGGTGCACAATCTCCACCTTTTAGAACAATATGGTGCAGTGACCCAACCCCTATAATTCATTACGACAAACTAAGAATAGCAGAGAAGATGAAAGGTTGTACAAACCAGCACATTTTTCAAACAACTAATCCAAGATCAGTACCTTCACTTTTTCATGAAGATATCATACTAAGAATGTTTGAAAAATGGTGGGAACTCTGGGTAGAAACAATCTCTTTTTTGCGAGGGTGATGCAGAAAGAGTTAAGATTTTATTGTTTTGAATTTTTTTTTGTTAAATCAGAAAAACCAATATTAATGGAGATATTGGTATTTTTTACTAAATTTTGTGAAGTGGCTAAATGTAGCTTTAACCATTCACCTTAAGGTTGTTTTTACAATATAATTTCCTAAGGCTATTCAATATCTTCATTATCATAAAAATCAATGTATATCCATCTTAACTCCACATCTACCACACTTAGAGGGATGAAATCTGTTTATCCCTCCCAGCACTTGGTAGACCTAGAATTAAGATGGATCTAAGTTGATAGAATTTCCCCTTTAAATAGTCTATGCTCACAAGAATACCATGGTATTACCATGGATCAATACCATGGGTTATCATAAACTTAGAGCTTAAAAATTACTATTAGTAATTTATAAAAATTAATAAAATTAAAATTGTTTTTTTTTTTTTTAACCAAGTTAAAATGTTTAAGTGACATTAAATTACAAGATCCATTTTTACTCTTGATCTACCAAGCCCCGAGAGGGATCAAATACTTTTTCACTCTATGTTAGTTTTCATGTCACGGTATTTGATCCAGAGTAAAGATGGATCTATGATAGTTTAATTCCCCCCTTTAAATAGGTTCCATGTGAATACCATGGGTCAATACCATGTGCCATCTTTATTTTTATTAATACTAATATTAGGGTTAATAATGTTTTTTTGCATGGTATTAATAATAATTTGGCCCATAGGCTTCACCTAAATATAACACATTTTTTGAGTGTTCATAAATATAAGGTGGCTTATGGAGTAAATATAAAAAATGTTTTATTTATTTACCATACCAATCATTTATTTATATTTTTATTAATTTACCATACCTATTTTATAAATATGGTATTTGGCCCAGAGGATTCAATTAAATAAAACCTATTTTTTGACCCTTCTTAAATAGAAAGACGGTTATGGACTAAATATAGAAAGAGGCTTTATTTATTTAACATACCTCCACTTTATTTATATTTTTATTTATTTACACACTTGCGTGTTCATAAATAGATAGTGACATATGGAGTAAATATAAAAAAACGTTTTATTTATTTACCATACCTCTCGTTTATTTATATTTTTATTAATTTACCATACCTCTTTTATAAATATGGTATGTGGCCCATAGGATTCACTTAAATGAAACCTTGTTTTTGAGCCTTCTTAAATAGAAAGAGGGTTATGGACTAAATATAAAAAGGGGCTTTATTTATTTACCATACCTCTAGCTTATTTGCATTTTTATTTATTTACCATACCTTTGGAGTAAGTATAAAAGGAGATTTTATTTATTTACCATACCTCCATTGTATTTATATTTTTATTTATAACTATCATAAATACATTTTCTTGGAAATGAGGGCGAATGGAAGATTGTAACTTCTAATTTCAAGGGCTAAATTTACTTTTTTTACCCTCTCCATTAAAATAATGTGGGCTAACCTCAATACCTAATTTTTTATAAGATAAATTTGAGGCGATTTGTAACAATGTACTATGATAAAAATATTCGCCCAATAAAAATATAAAACCCCTTAATTTCGACCAAGGGCGAAAATTCACCCCTAAAATTTTCCATGTACGAGACAAACTTAGGCCTGTGGTTTCTCCATCCACGAGAGGGAGGATGAATAAGGTATAATTTTACAATTATATCAAATATATATTTGTGTCTTGGATGAAAAGGAGATTGCTTCTACTTAGACATTATGATTGAACTCTTCAGTGTTTTATTTAAGCTAGTACCATATATGAGCACATTGATTTGTTTAGAATATACAAAGAGCAGGATTGATCAAGGAAATTGAGCCAACTCTTCCCCCCTGTCTAAGCTCCTAAGGTTTGGAATTTAGATAGAGGGCTCTTGGGGTTGAAGGATCTCTAGGAAATAGGCCGTTAAGCCCATGTTTTATGCATACAGTGGAATATTTTGCTCCCATATCTTGGCCTATGGAGAGTATACCTTGACATCATACCTAAAAGTCAGGCTTGTTTGGATTATCACTCCTCGTTTGGCCAATGGGTTGAGAGAGAGCTTGGAGGTGTGTAATCCTTACCTTTAGTAAGTTGTGTATCTTACCTAAGTTGATTATGATGCAATTGTTCTACCACACGACTTCTCAGGGTCATTGTTGGGAAGATCAACAAAAAATAGGATGTTTGTGATCCTTACCTAATATAGCAGGTGGTGTCTCACCCATTGATTGCACAAAGGGATGACTATGATCCTTGCTTGGCAATTTGTATACCACTTATTCCTTAATGAGATGACTTGGGTGAGAGTGTCCCATAAAACCTTCCCCACTGTAATAGACATGAGGTGAGAGTATCCCATAGGTCCTTCCTCACTATCATTGGATTTCAGGCTGATATGTGCTCCCCAATGTGGTTCCATGTTGAGCAAGCCTCCCTAATGATAAGCTGCCTAACGTTTCCTAGGTAATAGCATTGGGCTCCCTGCCAGTAGTGATTATGTGTGGTACTAGTGACTCCACGATGAATAAAGGGTGGTAAATTTAGCTCCCCTCAGATGTAAAATTATTCTTATTTTAGATGTGAGAATGTTCAACATAGAGGAGATAATCAAGAGATAAGCAGAGATGAGTAGAGGTGAGCAATGATGACATTTGATGAAAAGACACTTGAGATACGATATGATTTGGTGAAAGGATTCTTGTGATTATTACGTGATGCCGTAGGAATTTCTCCCTAGATGAGATGGAGTGTTAATTTGGAAGCTTAGTGACAGATTTCAATTATGGGACTAGATTCCTCTTTTGGAGAGGACTAATTTTGACTTTTGAAGAACTTGATGGACAAGGAAAAGTGTAATTTTGAATTGAAGTCGACATGTGCACCAAAGGATAGGCCAATCCAAAAGAGAAATTGAACACCCTCAGATAGTTATAAATAAAAGTCAAGTGACCCTCATTTTGACATCATCATGATCATTCTTCTTTCTTTGATTTGGTTCACATATGTCTTACATGGTTTTTGGAAGTTCGCTCGTAGAGGTCTGAAATTACAGGGTCCAAAGTGCACACGTTAGATATAGGGTTTTGGTTTCCAGCCGTAGGGATGATACAAGGTATTTTTGTCACAACCACGAGCATGTAGGCTCATGCATGTGGTTGGATGGATTCAACCACACACACATACTCTCTCTGCACGCGGTTGTAATTTAGGGTTTGAATGTTGCAGTTGCTAACATATTACTTCAATTGAACACAAAGTTTTATAGTTAACCATAGGATTATGAATCATGGTTTTGATTATTAGCATTTTTGGGTCCATTTTTTGGATGTTTATTAGTTGATTTTTATGGTTAATTTTGTGGTTGAAAATATGGATCATTGTACTCTCTTTCTCTGTTTAACATTTTATGACAATCTAATAAGAATAAGAATTTGAAAGTGTTTTCCCCGTAGCAGTTTTTTCCCTGGTCTTCGACCAATCCTAGCATCTCTATGTGTGAATTATTATCTTCTAATGTTCCTTCAAGTTCTATTGCGTTGATGATGATATTGTTCTTTCTATAGAATTGCATATCTTGTTGAATAATGTGGTATAAATGACTATTTTTATGATGTTGTTGGGTGAATTTAATATGTAAATGAAGAAATGAAAATATCTAAAGCAAAAAACAACATAGACCTAAGAAAAATTAACAGTTTGTATTGTGGAGTAAACTTGGAGATCTCAGAGAAGGGTGAAGGAACCTATCACTTATGTGTTGATAAGGAGAAAAATACAAAGGATTCTACACTTATAACAGTGGCAAATCAAGTCTCCTCACAAGAAGAACATGAAAGCACCACTCACTCACAAGATGAAGATAAAAGCACCAATGATAATAATGATGGATCAAACATTGAACTAAAGGGACAAAAATAATATATCGGAGTGGGAAATGAAGCATTAGCAAGGTTGGAAGAGTAATCCAAGATAAAATCTCTAGAAGAGAAAATTAAAAGGCTCATAGCTGAGAATAAAGATCAATGAATATTATCAAAAACTTTTGATGAAAAGGAGTGTACGTATAAAGAATAAATTTCATAATTGAAAACTTATCTAGAAGAAGGAAAGAAAATTAAAGAAGGAATGAGCAAGTACTATGAAGCGAAGTCATTTCATTGTGAAAAATTGGAAGGAAGTGGTTTCATTGAAATATGATCTAGAGAAGAAAACCACTCAGGTATGTCAAGAAAATTTCACTCAAACATATCCCTTACAAAAAGGAGAAACCAATTTAGAAGCTAGCAAGACAGAAATCAAGAACAAGGGATGTAACCGACGAGGAATGAAGAATAAAAGGAATGTTAAATCATCTAAATAAAAGGAGTAGCCAAAGGAGAACAAACCTCATACATGCATGCTAAGAAGATCAACTTCATCACAAAGTTCATCAATGGTTAGGTGCAATAGTCCTTTTTATGGTTATTGTTTCTTATGTAATTATTTTGGCCATAGGGCTATTGACCATATGGAATATTCAAGGAATAGAAATCCAATTCGCAAAAGATATCAGTCTACTCCTCATTTCCTTGGTCACATAAGGTGTTGTGTGTGTGACAATCTTGGATATAATGCCAATGATTGCAAGTTTCCCATGTATTACAAGAAATCTAGTCAAAGAGAGAATAAAATGCAAGGCCAACCACATAAGAAGAAGGAAGTTGATGTACATGACAATTACAAACCTTTCAAATTTTGGAGGAGAAAGGAGAAACAAGAGACTTCTACCAAAACGTTAGGCCTACATGGTCTCAAGGGAAGCATATGGTCACATCCTGAGTTGCATGAAGACCATTGGAGGTGCATCCATATTAGAAAGATTGCATAAAGACAAATATGCATATTATAAAAAACATGCATGTGTTCAGGGGGAGTTCACGAGGTTTGAAGTGTTATTTTTATTTCTAATCTATTCTTGTTTCTACATGATATTAGTTGGATCATCCATATTCGTTACTGATGACTTTTTAAGCAATTGTTTTTGAGTTTCCATTCATATTTTTGAAGATACACAAATCACGTGTTACTCCTATGCATATGGTCGAGGTTTGATGGAGGATCACACATTCACAGGGAGAATTTTTGCTTCCTAATGGACTTGAAAATTGTTGGCATTGTGCTAATGGTGGAGGAACATCTTATGTTCTTACTTGACACGAGTGTATTATAGGAAAATTGTTGAGTTAGGGTTTGTTGTTGCTCCCACATATTGCTAGAAGGATGAGATAGTATGCTTGCATAAAAAGTTATATGGTGCTAGTACTCATATTTGTTGAACACATTTATGTCATGTATTTCCATGCATGTGAAGTTTCCATGGAAATTATATGATGGTTTGTTGAAGTTAGCTTATCTAGAGTATATATATTATTGTTCATCTTCTATTTCTAGATGTATGATATATGCTGATGTTGAGATATTGTGCATTCATATGGTTGAGTAATAATAAGTTCATGCACTTGTGAGTTGGATTGGAGGAATATTGTTGTTGCTGCATGGAGAGAACTTTCTGATACATGGGATTTATGGGTATATGTATATTATCTATGCAATATGCATATACCCATCTTATATCTATATTATCAATTTTTGGTTCTAATCATTCTTTTGCTTGAGATGTATGTATCAGTCTACGAGGAGATGATGATTTTATGTGCTGCTGATGGTGCTATATTCACAAATCTTATATTTTTTTCGATGTTGCATAGATTAGTTCTCTATTATTGCCTCTAGGATGCATTGTTTATTTGTCCATGTATTGATGATGTTGGAGTGATTTCTTGTATTGGTTCATATGTTTCTAGTGATGTCGTTACTACATACTTATTTGTTGCTCGAAGCTAGAATTGGTGCTACAATGCTATGCTTCTATATTTTATGATCCTCATGGATGATTTGTGATGATGAGAATGTACATGATGCTATTATTAGGTCATTCTATTCATATTTCTCCTGTCAGATGATTATGCTGTAGATGCCTATGTGGAGCATGGTGGTTGTTGGTGGTTATCATGGTGTTGCTACAAAGATTTCATTGTTGGTATTAATGAAAGTTACCCGCATGTTGATGGAAATATCCTTGTTTATGGTTGAGGTGTTGATATTACCCATGAACTACTATATGCTATGTATAGTACTTCTATTATTACTGCTACATATAGAGCTTATGTCATTTCTCATGGAGATTTTGCATTTGATGCACATATCACATATTGTATATTCATTGTTGTTATTATATGGAGCGTATATTTTTTCTCATTAATACCATGCACTTATGTTATGTCATTGTATTGGGCGTGCATAGACGAGAGCGGAATTGTGTGCAGATGTAAGAGCCATGTATCATTATTGTTTTATCTTACTAATTTATTTCTCATGGAGAAACCCATGGTGTCTAGAATGTATTATAAATTTTGTCAAATCAACTATGTATGGGATAATGGGTGTCCAAGTTAGGTCTTTCTATACCATTGATGTCTCTCTATTACATTGGGTGAATGATGTAAGATTGGGTCCTTAGAGTCATTGGTTGGTGATAGGTATGTTTCTAGTGGACTCATATATCATTCTTATGTACTTATCACAACCATGTATTTACTCCTTGAAGCCTTGTATTTGTACAACACTTCATTGTATATCATTTCTCAAATTCATTTGGAGTCCTAATTCATGAGGAGTAGTGTCTTGCACTTGGGAAGGAGGTTTATTGCAGAGAAGTAGATAAGTTGCTACAATAACAAAGAGAGTGTGTTTGTAGCTCCATTACATTCTGAGGGGGAGCATGTTAAGTATGAGAGCATGTTAAGCATGACAAGTTTCGTGGTATTCACTAGATACACGTTTTCATATGAGTTCCTTTTTTTACATGCTTCTCTTGCACAAGTGACATCCTTCGTTTGTACCATTCATGTAATAGCATGGTGTTCAATATGATATGGGGGGTTGTTCTCTCATATGTCACATTATTGTCATTGTCATTTAGTGTTGGAATTTCCATTTTACATTGATGTCAAAGGGGGAGAGAATTTGGATTGTATTGAGATCAGCTTCATAGTTGTAGAGAGTGTGTGGATATTAGCCTCAGAGGTTGAAGATCAAGTTGAGGTTGACATCAATGCCAAAGGGTGATATTATTGGAATTATAGTGTTGGAAATAATATCAACATGATCTTATTACTGTCTCTCATATGCTTGATGTCAACGTGATGATGGTAGTACTTATGATTGTGATGAGCGTTCATTCGTTTGTTGCATAGGTATTCTGATGCAGAAGTGTTGTTTCATGTTGAAGAGGTTGACTAATGAGGTATTGATGTTCCAGATTAGGCCTTAATGTTCAGGACATGAATAAAAGGTTTTCTATGTATTCTTGATGATGCATAACATTTGGAAAAGGATTTACAGGTTTTGTAGTTAGTTGGATAGGTGCTAGAGATGTTGATCCATGTTGAGGAGTTTGGCAGACTAGGTCTTCATGTCCCCGACTTGTTGTAGAGATATCTATCTTTATGATGATGTTATTATATATTTTTTGTAGTTACATGAAATGTTACTGATGTTTTGAAGGTTTTACAGGTGCTCGAGAAGTTTTGGAGTAGTTTGGAGAAAGTCTGGGCTAAAGGAGTTGAATTTCCTTATGCTCTGTCATAGTCACCGGAAGAGAGTCTCCATAGTGCCACTGTAGCTTTTCAGCCGCTAGATTGCAGTGTAAATATATTAGTTGCAGCCAATAATTTCTAGTTCAGTCCCTACATCTGTGGCCTAAACTAGAAATTATTTGCATTCCTCGATCATCTCATGTATTTTATTGGTTTTTCCGATTGTATTGTTTGGGACTTTTCATTAGCAAGTTACACACATGTTAAATAATTTCTACAAGATGCTTAAAGGGGAGAATCTCTCTCATTAAGTGAAGTTAGTGGAAAGATTAGGTCAAGGGGATGAATCGATATCAATTCAAGTGTATGAACATAGTTGTTGAATTGTCCATCACTAGTAGCATTTACTAATTTAATCATCTCAGAAAATTTATAAATAGGAGGATGATATGAGGTTATTAGGTTGGTTCTTTTGTGTGCATCATAGCATGCCATCAAGAGAGAATTTAGAGAGAAATGATATAGTTTAATCTACTCACATAGAATATGAGAGATATATCAAAGTGTTGTATGCGAGAACCAGAGATCATATTTGATGAAAAATATAAAGAGGCTATTACAAAGGATTATTAGAGGAAGATTCAGTATGGTAGAGAGAAACATGATAGTGTAGCTTCTTTTTTGCATGACGCCAACATTTGTGATTGTAGGGGCATAATTTCATTTGAGTTTATATATGTAGTTGATAAGTTTGTGATCACATTAGTTGTTGCAGTGAGATTTTTTTGGAGTGCATGACTCAATGATTGATGTATTGATTGAGGTTGTGATTTAGATTGTGGTATTATTTTGCAAGTTTTGATTTTGTGCTTTGAAGAGATTATATTTGTGATTTTCATGTTGATTATTTCAATGGTTCAAGTCTGAAATATTTTGAAACAAGATCCACATAGAGGGGAGGAGTTGGTGAACTCTAAAACAATCCGTATATGGAGTAGTTTTCTCCATAGCCCAATAATATTTGGGAGAGGCTTGTTGGTTGTGGATGCTTCCCGCGAGTGGTTGTCCACAAAGTCGTGAGTTGACAAATAGACTTACTTACTAGTAGTAGCCAACTGGGATTTCTATGTAATGAATTTGCATGACAGATAATAAGAGATTTTGAGAAGTGCAACAACAACAAGGGTTATTTTTTAACCAAAGGGGGTTGTCTACTAGAAATATTTGTGTTTTATGTGTCGAACGTTTTATGGTTTGGTACTTATATTTTATGCTCTAATCTCTCCCTATGTGTGTTAGTTTTTGAATGTTTAAAGGATTAATTAATTGGTGATAAAATTATAATGAGCTTTATTATTTATTAACTCCCCACTCTCAGTAGTGTTCTACATTTCTAACACCTAAATTTCATTTGTAAGAAAATATTTGTACAAGATACAATGATTTTATATATTTAAAAAGAAAAAAATTGTCTCGTTGTACTATTATTATTTATACAACCCTCTTCATTGGAGAAAGGGTTGGAAATCCTTTGAACTTCAATCAAGCTAATATTTTTAGTCATAGTTGGAGTCAAAGTTTTTGAGACATTGGGATTTTATTTACAAGACATCATTATTCACAGCATACGCTCTGCTTTTATAATTTCTTTATATGCGTTTATGGTTCCATTTATGCAATCTTTTATTCTTCTAATCATTTCTTGACAGAGTATTTGAATGTGTTTTATGCATTTTTCCATTGAAATGATAAGCATAGCAATGTTTTGAGTTATTTGGAATGGTTATATTTATTTTCAACCTTTAAGTAAAAAAATATATATATTTTTAATATTTGAATGATATCTTAGAGACTCACTCTCATTCCTAAGAGAGTTTCACTTTTCCTCCAGGGTATAAGAGAACATTGCATGTAAACAAACTTAAAAACTTAAAATAATATAGAATTAAAGAAAAGGTATCTTAACAAGAGCACATAATTTTCAAGCAGCTGACTAAGCCCATATATTAGTCAGGAACGTTATTACCCCTAACAACTCCATAAATTTTGAAGGACATCATTTGGGTAATTTTTCCTCCCCGTGTTGATTGGATTATATAATCCCACCTAAAACCACATCCATTTGTAACGATTTGGTAATATTTTCTTGTAAATATATATATATATATATATATATATATATATATATATATATATATATATATATATATATATATATATATATATATATATATATATATATATATATATATATATATATATATATATATATGTTTCTTTCATACACTCTCCCTAGTTTAGATTAGTTTTAATCATTTCATTATGATTGACTAGGCCTATATTCATGTGAGTATTGCCACACGAAACAAATTTCAAACCTTGATTGAGTGATATATCCCTTGTTGTGGGAGGAATTTTTCCTCCTTTCAATAGGAAGAAGTAAAGAGTTTGATTTAATGCGATATATTGATGCAGATTGGGAAAGTATCATCAATGATAGGAAGAACACAAGTGGTGCATAATTCTTCTTGGGGAACTATTTGATGTCTTGGGCAAGAAAGAAGAAAAACTATATTTCTTTATCTAGAGATGAACTTGATTATATAGAAATAACTACTTGTTGTACTTATATCCTATGGATGAAGAAAACAGTCAAGGACATGAAGGTTTAATTTGATGATCTTATTCCCATCATGTGTGATAATACTAGTACAATAAGTATTTCCAATAACCCTATTATGCATTTAAAAATGAAGCACATTCCAATTAGGTATCATTTTTTGAGATATTAGGTTGTTGATCATGTGGTTAGACTTGCATTTGTTGCCACTAATGAGAATATTGTAGATATATTTACCAAACTCATTGTTTACTAACCATTTGAATACCTCTAACAACAACTTGTAGTGATATCTTGTTTAGTAAACTGGTTTAATTTGTATGAAGACTAGAAGCTATGAACTTGTTCATAACTTTAGAGCCTTTTAGAGCTTTGTATCATGTCATGGGAAGTTGTATGTTTCAAGGATATGAAGCATTCAAGGGAATATTTTAAATTTCCATTTAGATGGCATTTCAGTCGCACAATTAGATTGCAGGAGTCATCCATGTTTCAAGGGACCAAAGTCTATTACAATTCACTATGCATTAAACAATATGCATGGTTCCTAATTTTGCCCCTATTTGTTTTCAATTGGTTTCATTTGTATTTTAGGGAAAGAATGATCGAAGGGGGAGATTAAAAATACATTGGTGCCTTATAACCCATCTTCCATTCCTCAAATCATATAATTCTATTAGCCAATACCATTTCGGATTGATGTCAAAGGGAGAGAAGTGAAAGAACATTATAGAAAATGGAAAATGTGCAAAGGGGGAGTGTGATCATCCATTAGATTATTAGAAGAATAGGGAGAAAGTGAAAAAGTAGTATCATTAGAGAGTAAGCAACTTACACATCCTGTTAGGGGTAGTGTTTCTACATGATGGTATTTCCATCAACGACCTAGAATGTTTGGTCATGTTGCCATCAATGCAAAACGAGGGGATTATTGAGAAAATTACGAGCTGGTTGTCATTGATGTCAAGGGAATACAAGATCGGGGGGAGTTTGTTGAAGTTGTTAATTATCTAGTTTTGGTATGTGGAGTTTTTTGGTTAGTTATTTTTTATTGTATATATAGATTAATAGCCTATATTTGAAGGTATGTTGTCTACAATTGACTCATTCAAATTCTCTTGCGAGGTGTTTAGTTGGATATTCCTCTTAGATACCTTTCGAAAAGTGTAAGGAACTTGGTATAACCCTCAAGGGATAATAAGTTATCCCACTTTGAAGTTTGAGGAGAGTTCCAAGGTTTATGGTTCCCCCTAGCCATGTCAATGCACAAACAACAATAGTGGGAGACAAGTAGTGATGTGGTAGTGGCGAAAGGTGGTAGACTATGAGTGTGATGACAATGCTTTGGATGTAGAGCTTCCAATCAAGGCAAGGATAGGTAGAAGCGACATCACAAGGTAACATTTTTCGTTTTGGTTATTGTGTGAAAAAAATGTAAATAATCGAAAAACCATTCATTAGTCTACGTAGAAGTAGGAGGGCCCTAGGATAAATAAAAAATGTTTGATCTACAAGAATGATGAGATTTCACGGGAACACTTATAGATCTGTAAGAAAGTTTTTCACACGGGAGAAAAAATTCAGAACCCCCCCCCCCCCCCCCCCCCCCCCCCCGCCCCTAACCCCTCCCTTCGTTAATCATCGTATAGGCAAGGGTCCTTGGGATGATCCTTAGCCATTGATTAAGTAGGGGTGAAATCAATCAATGGCTAACCAATGTTGAATATGAGAATTGATTTTTAAATGACAAAGGCATAGGTGGTGATCTAGCATAGATGGTAGACTGGTCAACATTGATGAAGCAAATTACTCAACAGGATGAAGTGGTATAGATAATAGGATGGTGACACAACAAGACATGTGACATGTAGACCATATTTCAAAAAACACCTGGTGGAGGATGGAAGATGACACATGGCATGTCCAATTGGGATTTTTTGGTGTCCATGTGGGTTGATTACTAGTGACATATGGCATCACCTAGAGGATGCCACATGGCACAATGACATTGTCATGACATCAATGAAATATTTACCCTCAGATAATTAAGGACATGGTCATGTGATGTGGTCATATGGTTGATTTATTAATCGCCACACTTGAAGTTACACCTATGATTTCGGCCTGCAGTTCTATGTGGAAAGGAGTTATTAATCAAGTGTTAAGACCAAATTTTGGTGTTTGGGTGCCATAGAAACGAAAATTAAAATCCATAGGCTAAAGAAAATGAAAGGTCATACATCATCTAAAAATAATATTGTATGAAGATATTGAAATGTGAATTTCCCATGGACAAGTAAGAGTAATAAATAGATATGCAAGCTATTGTTTGTGTGGAGTTAAACATCGTGTTCAATTTGTATAAGAAAATACGACGAGAATTCTGATGCAACGTGAAAATAGTGAGCATATTGATAGTTAAAGAGGCTAATGTTATTGTTGAAGTAAAGAGAGATTGTACCCAATTGCAATGAGTTCCAATGTCGATCTAATTTTTTTTATTCAACAGTGTATTAACTTTTTGTTGTCTATGTTTCGAGTCTAGAACAAGACTCGTCCTCAGGACTGATTTACAAAGAAGAGAAGCCCTAGTTATAAATATGTTTCAAGGAATTGTAAAGTAAAGCCAACTAGTTCAATATTGTTAATTTTATTTTATTTTGATTATTTATTATTATTTTCTACATTATTTTATAAATTTCTCTATTATTTATTATGTTTTGATAATGATTTATTAATATATTATTATATCTTATGGTTATAATAATTGTGTTAGTAATATTCCTTAACTTGTGCTTTTTATTTGTAAGATTGTGTTATTAATATTCTCCTATTATAGCCAACCTCTTTAAGAAAATTTTGAAAAGAAGGCTCTTGGTACCTTCTGATTAAAACCTAATTTTTGGACCAGGTTTGTGGATGACACTAGTGTAGATTGGCCTCATGGGGATGAGGAGCTTAAAAAAAATTTAAACCATCTCAATAGCATGTCAGATGACATCAAGTTTACAATGGAGGTTGAGGAGAATGATTGCATCACATTCCTAGATATCCTCCTCATAACAAATAGTAATGGTTCCCTAGGACACAAAGTGTTTAGAAAAAAGGCACATACTGATAACTACCTTCATGCTGATTCACATCACCATCCAGCTCAAAAGATGGGTGTCCTTCAAACCCTCTTTACTAGAGCTTGTAGGATATCAGATGAGATACACACTGAAGAAGAGATTACTTACTTAAGGAAAATATTTACTAGCTTAGGATACAATAATAAAGACATCTTCAAAGCCATCCGAAAAGCCAGATCTGGAAACAAAAAAGATAAATCTAATAACCCTCAAACTGCTAATGCCTACCTTCCATATATTCGAGGAGTCACTGACAAGCTAGCTAAAGTTCTCATGAAGAAATATATTAAAACTTCATTCAAACCCATGACAACCATTAAGCAAAGAATGAAATCAGTCAAAGACAGCTCAGAACACCTCCAACAAAAAGGTGTGTACATGATCAATTGCTCTTGCGGGGAATGCTATATTGGAGAAATGGGCAGGTCGGTAAATATAAGGCTCAAAGAGCATGGTGCAGACATCCGAAATGAGAGAACTTGTTCTTCACATTTAGTTGATCATGCAGGTAAGACGAACCACCACATCTGCCTCGCAGACATGAAGGTCAATGCCAACAAGAAACACCATTTTAAGCGTAAAGTTGGAGAGGCACTTGAAATCATCAAATATTTCCATAACCCCAATAGGGACGGAGGCTTGGAAATTAGCAGAAATTTGACCTCCCTTCTCAACCCCATTGAATAGAAGGCTCGCTCATTCACATTAACCTTACCAATTTTCGTCACTCTCATCCTCTTAACCCCTTACCTCATTTTTAACCCCTCTCCTCTCAGTTCTCTTTTTCATCTTCATCTTCTCATAACTCCCCACCTTGGAGTTTAATTGAACCTCACTTCTTTGACCCTAATATAGGAGAAACATGTTTCCCCTCTCATAACCTTAATAAAATACAATATAATATCAGCGATTAAGTAAGGAAAATAACTCACTTATAATATAGAAAAAATTAAAAAAATTAACTAGTATAAATAAATAACACAATGTATACTCAAATCTTACTTCAATAAATCAACCCTAATTTAGAACAACATTAGGATTCATTTTAATAAATACCTTATGGCTAGACAATAGCATAATAAAAAATAAACCTAAGTCATATAAGCATTATAAGAATAATTCAACACTTTATCTATAATTGAATAAACCATTATAATCTAATTAGAATATAATTAAATTGCAATAAATTAACTTTATATTAAACAATATAGAGTGACTTTATTTTAAACACCTCACCCAAAATTAAATTAACCATTGAAATTTAATTAAAACATATTTAATTTTAATAAAGAAACTTTATATATTAACCCCTTACATATAATTAAACAAACTATAAAATTTAATTAGAATATAATCTCAATAAATCAAATTTATATAAAACACTTCAATAAATTGTCTTTATATAAAACAATATGAGGATTCATTTATTACCTTAGAAACTAACCATTAACATAAACAAAAATAAATCTTAAACCTATATGTCCTATAATAATAATTTATGACCATAGTTAAACAAACTAATGAAATTTAATTAGAATATAATTTCAAATAAATTAATTTATATAAAACACTTCTCATAAAAATAAAAAATTAAAGAAACTAATCTTACAAATAAAAAGCATAAGGTAAGGAATATTAATAACACAATTATTATAACCATAAAATATAATAATATATTAACAAATCATTATCAAAACATAATAAATAATAGAGAAATTTATAAAATAATGTACAAAATAATAATAAATAATCAAAATAAAATAAAATTAACAATATTGACCTAGTTTGCATTACTTTACAATTCCTTGAAACATATTTATAACTAGGGCTTCTCTTGTTTGTAAATCAGTCCTGAGGATGAGTCTTGTTCTAGACTCGAAATGTAGACAACAAAAAATGAAAATTTTGGAATATTCGAATTCTGAACCTCAGAAGCCACACCACAAAAATCTACAAACCATCAGTGTATTAACTACCAAGAGATCTTAGTATGAAAATGAATGAAATACTAATTTGACTAGGTATTGTACGTCGATACCTATAAATATCAGAGGTTGGTACCCCTAGAAAGTTTGGGCTTGCAAATTTGAGGTTTTTGGTGGCTCTTGTGAGTTGGTTCTCACAAATATTGATGTTACTAGGAGTTGGAGCTAAAATTTACATGATAAACAAAAAACCTTTGTGGTCTTCTCTCGTATGGGTTTACTTGTTAATTATTTGTGTATCGAATCTAATTTTTTGATGTTTTTCTCTATTATTTATTGTATTTAATTTATTATTTGAGAGGAGTGTAAAATTGTATAATACTAATCTACCCCCCACCCCTCTCAAAATTCTTTGATTATCGACAATGAGTTATGTATTTTTGGGCATGTGGTATTAATAAACCATGATATTGTAACAAATCCCATTTATAAGTTAAGAATATATGGCAATGTGAGTATTTTTTCCATCTCTTATGTAATGCATGAGGTGATGAGTTGTGAATGGTGATTTAAGAAATAAAAAAATTTGAAGTTTATATATGAAAAGAGAGATATCGAAAGCACCCATCCACTAATATGAAGTGTAAAATCGAGAAAATTGATGGCCATAATATTAAATGAAAGAATTTATAGCTTTTGTGATTTGACCATGAAACATGGTATGCCTAGATTAGAAGAGGAAACAACATACTAAAAAAGTCACCAAGATGAAAAAATAGCTATACTCCACTAATATTCTTCCTTGATGTAATATCATTTCATTATTGTGTTAAGTGTTGAGTGATAGGTGTAGAGAATGTAATATTGAGATGGATATATCGTTTATCTAGATTGTTTTCCTATAGAACGAGAAAGAACTATGGTTGGGTATCTAGGTGTCTTAATGGATGGAAATATGTTAGGTTGACATTAGAGCTTGAAGAAGAAGATGTTCTCATTCAATCCATTTGATATTGATGTTAATATTGGCTCCCAGTTTATATCGATTCAAGATAAAAGTTCTATAAGTGAATGGAGGAGCATGCACACCTTCAGTTCTAAGATGGAGGTGAGTTGTACTTGTCTTTTTAGAGAAACCAAATTGTTGATCATAAAATTAATTTTGATTTGTAATGGTAAGAAGGAAGGGAAAAATTAATGTCTTGAATACCAAAAAAACCTTTTTCAAAGTTTGGTACAAGAAAATATAGTGGTAGTTCTTGTGGAAATATTATGAAAATATTAGAGATTAAATGATGGTAGAAAATCAATGTGAATTTTATGAGTTGCACCGAATAAGGAGACTTGACCATATGGTATATGATTTTCACTTGACAATTATATAAAGTCTATAATGCCATGTTCTTTTAATGTATTCATCCCATTGAATGATTAATATTATGCCTAGTATCTCTATGATGAAGTATGTTAACTATCTGTACATGTATTTATGTAACATGTAAAGGACATATCATTGTAAGACCTATATTAGCATGGGTACCCCCTTTGCAGGTGTCCTTGATGATTTGTAGCATAGATACCTTTGTTTTAGAGTTCTTTAATATTTCGAGGAGTAAGGCAGTGTGTTGGATGGATAGTTTGTGAATGGACCATGTGGGTTGTATACTATAAAATATGTTCATAAATAATGGGTGCATCAATTCAATTAATTCACTCTTAGAAATTGATAGTGGAATTTTTTTACATTGAGGGGGAGTTCATCAAGAAGTTGAAGGAACCATTTACACAAATAACATCTTATTAGATATTTTGTTGCAACATTTAGGTATCCATGCATATCAATGGACAATTGTTCTTTTATAAGGGCATTGACAGTTTGGTAATGTCAACATCATCAAGGTAGAAGTTGAGAGTGGTTATTTGGACCAAATATGGGCTTTGCTGATAAGAACGTTCTTTGACTCACACAGGAGCATTTTTTGCCAAGGAATTAATGACGATTAAGAATTTACCTGATAAAATTTTAAGATGGGTAGTCATTAAGAGGGTTGTTGGAATGTGCTCATACTTTTCTTATCTATAATTATATTTGTGACATTGGTCATTATTCAGTAGCATTTATCTCTACAAAAATGTATATTTCCATTCTTTTTAAGATGGTAAGAATTAAATGAACTTGAATTTTTTTTGGCCAACTAACTACTTTCTAATTTGATATATATTTAATATAAATTATTAATTCATAAAACCAAAATAATAATGGGTTATCATTTCTAATTTTAAATTTCCTCGATAACAACCTACCCTAGTTTTAATTTTTTACTAAGAAACCTACAATAGTTTTACTTATTTTTCTTTGATCATTCGTAATGTAAATATTCGAGCTTCTCTAAATAACCACATCCTCGATTCTTTAAATAACCACATGAAAATCACATATTTTAAGAGTAACAGACGCACATAAACATAAAATTTCCCATATATCTCATGTGCATGTTAGCTCTTATCTTTTAAGTTATATAATTATTAAAAATACATAAATTTATATGTACAAGGATAGAGTCATCCTCACACATCATTAGGTTGAGTGGGAATTTTCCAGAGTTAAATAAGGTTACTAAAAAGCGCAGTGAAAAGATCACCTTAATTGATATGTAATTGCCACTACAACAACATCTCTCCCTCGGTTTGAAAATGATAATAAAAAAAAAATTTGTTTAGTTGTACACTCATTCCAAAGGTTGAAGATGTATAAATATTCATCCATCTCTATGAATATGAATAAAAATTGAGCATTCCTTTTCGGCCCCTCCCCACCTCAAATCTGAAGCATTACAGTGCAACAAAACATGCATTTAACATGATGTCTCGTTAGAATATAAAAGTATCATTTTAGATTGAATTTTCAATTTTACTGGATTTTCAAAATAAATATATGCATTTAACATGAAGTGTTCTTGGAATATAAAAGTATCATTTTAGTTTGAATTTTTAATTTTATTGATTTTCAAAACAAATGTGATATATCTTTAAAACAAATATGATATATCTTTAGCATTGTTATGTTGGCATGGGTGTTTATTTTTGAATAAGATTTTTATAATTTTAATTAAATTATCAATAATTATTAAGAGATTTATAATACCTTAGTGAATCATAAATATTTTAATTTAATTTTGTAAAGTTACTTCGCACTTTGGGTCATGATATGAATAAGTGATAAACATAAGTTTTTATTTTTCTAAATTTATTTACTAAATATTGTATATGGTCATCCACGAAAATTACACTGGAAAAAGAGGTTAAATGAGAGTTTCACATACCACAGAGTTGGAAAACAATTATTCCTCTCCCTAAGAGATAAATCGTCTCAGTTAGGGAAAAGGGATCAAAGAGTGTGAGAGAAAAAAATATATGTGGTAACCATGTGAACTTGGATCCTAGTTGGAGGGGGGCAAAAAGAGGGAAATGAAAGTTGTTTAGCTTGATTCCCTCAAGAGAGGACATTGTCGATGGAGGTAGGACGCTGTCAAAAGACAATTATTGCACTCGTTGGTAAGTGGAATTCAACACTGAACCCTGTGTGGTGAGTGAAACACTAAGTTGCACGTAGTGTGGTCAAAGAAGCATTTGGTGGACCTGGTAAGATCTCTATCAAAGAAAACGATTATGGAAATGAAACAAGCTCGAGGGGAGTTCTAGTAGAGGTTAGTGGTTCTCGTTGGTTGGGTGGAGCACTCTTCCCCCCTGTGTGATTTTAATGGCAGCCTAGACTGGTTAAACAAATAAGTGTTATGTGTATGTTTTATGTCAGGTATATTATTTCATTCCTAATGTGAAGTTGTTTGTCTAATGTTTTGAAATGTAAACCTTTTCTAGTGAAAATGTATTGTTGTGAATCAATGTAAAGCTGTGTAGTTAGAATATTTATCCTTAACTATGAGTCATGTTAGTCTCTAGGCTAAGCCAGGAAAGTCCCAACAACAGAGTGACACTCCTAAGCTTGAAATGAAAGTATGGAGAGGGCGGGCAGGTCCTGAAACTAGGCTCTACTGAGAGCTTCCAGACCAGGTAAAATATTTAAGGATTATCTTTAAAGAAAACATGAAGATTTTTTAGGCTATTTAATAAATATATGCACATGTAATGAAAGACTGTTCTATACCTATGTATATGTATGTAAAGAAACATAAACTTTGAACATCTAAACATATATATATATATATATATTAAAAAACTGAGAACCATAATGTTTTTCCAGAAAGGAAAATATGGAAGAAATCTCTCTAGAAAATTATAATATAAAATCCGTAAAAGTGCAAGGAAAAGATTAAACGAGTCATGCACTATCTAATACTTTAATACATAGTCGACCCTTAAAGAACCAGGTATAATAACACATGAGAATAACCCGCAAATAATAGATATTGAGACAATCGACATGATCATAGGGTTTGTAAAATTAAACAAGAATACAATAAGCAGAGGTACTGTAAGGGATTAATATGAAAAACTATATGTAAAAATTAATAATCAAAACGAACTGTATATATATACATTACCAAATTCAGCAGTAACTGTAAACATGCAAGATGAACAAGTTTATAAGCTAAAAATCTTATAATAGAATGTATGCTCTCAATACCCCGTAATCACATAGGGTAAGCCTTATAAATTCCAAGGGGGATTCACTCAGCGAACCTTTGACATATCATGTTCACAACATATTAAATAATACCATCAATATTACTACATATTGGAAAATCCCTTTAAAAATCACATTATTTAACTCCCTACCAATAGGAACTGAATACAACTTCTCAATTTAAAAAGACCCTACTTTCACTAGATATTGTACGTATCCATTTTTCATTAACATTTTGTATAACCCTTTATATTTTTTCATTAACTTTAAGCTCCATTTTTTATATTTTCCAATATAAAAACCATTTACCCCATATATATCCTCCAATATATTATTTCATGTTTTCCTTAATATATATCCCCCAATGAGAACCTACCTGCTATGATATTGTGCTCCCCCGGTAAAGCCGAGGTGGTAAATTCAGTATGATATTGCTCCCCCAGTGAAGCCCAGGTAGTAAAGTCTCGAAGACGCAGTGACTTTACCATATGCAAAAGGAAAAGTAAGTAATAAACTAAAAACAAGAGTTTCACTCCTATTGAAATGGAAACCGTGTGACCTCTCAATTAATCGTTGGAGGAGAATATGAAATTAAAGTTAGCAAGAACCTAGACCATAGAAAATTTATGTTTCAACGAGTTGAGATGAGCACACTCCAAATCCAACATGTGAACACTGTGCAAACTCTAACCCACGAAATGTTCGACAACTAGATAGAAACATTAAAACCTTATATGTTGTAAAAGGTTAAGAAAATTTGGAAGCTTTGAACAAATAGGAGTAAAGGAAACAATATGTATACCTATAGTAGTAACAACATCCTATTAAAATGGGCTGGAAACTTGAAACTGGAAGGAAAACATTAGGAAGTGACCCAGGTAATGCCAAATAAGCCAATAGGGAAACATATCCCCTTAGAGTATTTAGTGATGAGGAAGCCCAACATTTCAAATTACATATGTCATGATTTTTTCCCCAAATCCTAAAAAGGGTTGGCTGGTCTCCAGAGAGATGCATTGGGATAACCATAACTCACTGACTTCTCTAAAAGAAAAACCTAGGAGAAAAATTGTAGTCGAATGTGAAAAAAAATTCTAAGAAGAGAGAGGAAAACACCTCAAAAGGGCTATCTAGTTGTTGTATAAAGTGATAAGTGAATTACCTATATTTCCTCTGCAAAAATGTTGGTAGAATGGAAATAGTAGAGAAAATTCAATTAGGGTTGTTGTAGAGCTCAAGCAGAAGGCCGAGAGGAAAAACTACGAGAAGTAAGCGAAGGAAGAGTGGGAAAACTACCATCACGATGCTCACAAATGGAACACCATGAGATCAAAATCCTAATATCTTCACCATTCATCGGATGAAAGCTCATGGCATGAAACCCCATAATCACTATGTCGAGAGCCATTGAAAATATTAACCCAAGACATGTAAACAATTCGAATTTTGATTAATGTGGCCACCCCAATATCATTCAATTTTGCAAGGGATCGACCTATATTTATTAAAACATATATGGCATATATAACATTCAAAATATAGTAGATAATCTAGGTAGATGATATATCGATCAAATCATCATAGAATATTATAATGTTTCATACCATTACCCCAAAGGGTTCAGAACCTCCCAAACCAAGAATTTAAGCCACCATATTTAGTGTATAAGTGTGTGAGCCTCGCTAAAGACCTATATTTAGACATATTACCTCACAGTTTAATAAGTACTCTATAAACATTTTATTATGTAAAGAAGTATACGAAACAAGAACTTATTAGGAACACTTTGTAATTAATAGTAAATGTGTCATCAATTAAAAAAAAAAATTGAGTAAGGTGGTAGATATGTTACATGAATGATAAAGATTTAACCTACACGAATTGTTTTAGAATATTTGTAATAATAATCACATATGAAAAGTTGATATTTTATCTCAAAACTAGTTATGTCCTATCTATCCCATATCATTTAAATAGATTAATTAAAAAAAAAAAATGTTACCTAAACAAGTGTCAAATGAAATGAGTTATGGTTTTTTGGGCATGTAGTATTGATAAATCATTGTATTGGCCCATATTTTTAATAATAATGAGATATCAAAAGTTGATATTTCATCTCAAAACTAGTTATGTTTTATATATCCCATATCATTTAAATGGATTAATTAAAAAAAACATTTTACCTAAACAAGTGTCATATGAAATGAGCTATGATTTTTTAGGCATGTAGTATTGATATTTCATTGTATTGGCCAATATTATCATAACAAAGTCTATTTTCAAGTTAAAAATATGCATGGTAAAATGGCATGAATCTTCATGGTTAAATTTATTTTTTCACATCTTTTTAAATATATATATATATATATATATATATATGTTTAACTCATATATTAATTATATTTATAATTATACTAATAACAAACTTGAAATTTAGTTATTTTTTATGATTTTTATTAATCTTGGCAATATGAGATGTATACTGAAGTAATTGTTTTGATTTTCATCATACATTTATAACTATGAATAATATTTACCAACAATTTGATGATTTAATTTATATGACTATGCTAGTTTTTATGATTTCTTTTAATTTTGTTAATATAAAATGTATCTTAAAATAAGTGTTTAGATGTTTCTTATGAGCCAATACTTATATTATTTATGAGCCATTTAATATATACAACAACCATATTCCAATAATTAATTATAATAATTAGATTGTACAAGTAACTCTTTGGAGCCTTTAAACTACATCTCCCCGCCACACATGGCATGGCATGCATGCATGTAGCAATATTAGGGTTTATATACATTGGGTTTATAATATCAAATCCTTGGGTTTAGTATTTTTCCCTTGGGTTTATAATCCCTTGGGTTTTTAGTGTTAATCCATTACTTTTATTAGTCCCCTTGGTTTATAATATCAATCCCTTTGGTTTATTAGTCTAAGTGTTCATGTTCCAAGGGTAGAATATTATTCATACATCTTATAAAATTAATCCTAGGGTTTAATATAAATCCCTTCGGTTTATAATCATGGTCAACCATGGTTAATAGGGGTCCAATGTCACATTATGACAAAGATTATCTCAATATGAAAATCTACCATTTTCAGCCATCATCAACCATCGTCAACTATGGTCATTAATGGTCAACCATGGTCCAACATGACATTATAACAAATATTTTATAAATATGAAAATCAACCATGGTCAACAATCTTCAATCATGGTCAACTATAGTCAACTGTCACATTGACAAAGATTGTCTCAAAATGAAAATCAATCATGGTTAATCATGGTAAATATCAAAATCAATCATGGAAAACCATGGTAAACCATGGTCCAACATCACATTGTGACAAATATTGTCTCAATGCGAAAATCAACCATGGTCAGCCATGGTTTATCATTACCAGCCATGGTCCAACATCGCATTGTGACAAAGATTTTCTCAATATGAAAATAAACCATGGTCAACTATGGTCAATCATGGTCAATGATCGTCAATAGCCATGGTCACATTGTGACAAAGATTCTCTCATCATCCAACATCACATTTTCAGAACCATCGTCATCCATGGTCAACCATGATCGACTATGGTCCAACGTCGCATTGTGACAAATATTGTCAATATTAAAATCATCCATGTTGAACCATGGTCCAATGTCACATTATGACAAATATTCTCACAATATGAAAATCAATCATGGTCAACCATGGTCGATCATCACATTGTGACAAATATTGTCTCAATATGAAAATCAACCATGGTCAACCATGTTTATTTTATGGTTTATAATATTTATCTTAGGGTTTATATCCCATGGTTTTACAATATTAATCATTTGGTTTTTTGAGTTTTTAGAATTAATCCCATGTTTTTATTAGTGCCTTGGTTTCATAGTATTAATGGTTTTTTGAGTTTTTAGAATTAATCCCATGTTTTTATTAGTGCCTTGGTTTTATAGTATTAATGGTTTTTTGAGTTTTTAGAATTAATCCCATGTTTTTATTAGTGCCTTGATTTTATAGTATTAATCCCTTGAGTTTATTAATCTAAGGGTTCATATTCCTAGTGTATAATATTATTCATAATGTTTTTAATATCAATCTTATGTTTTAATATAAATCCCTTGAGTTTACAATCCATTGTGTTTATAATATAAACCCCTTGGGTTCATAATATTAACTATAGGGTTTATATTCCTAGGGTTTAATATTAAGCCTAGGGTTTACAATATTAATCCCTTTAGTTTACTAAATGTAGGGTTTATATTACTAGGGTTTAATATTCATCCTAGAGTTTAATGTTATTCCATTGGGTTTATAATCCCTTGGGTTTTTAATATTAAACCCTTGGGTTTATTAATCCATTAGGTTTATAATATTAATCATAAGTCTCATGATACGAATATTCAGGTTTAATGTTTATTTTAAGGTTTATAAAATTCACCATACGATTTATATCCTTTTAGTTTACAATATTAATCTCTTGGATTTAATATTATTCACGTGGGTTTATAATTCCTTGGTTTTTTAGCAAACCGCTTATGAGTTTCTTCTATTTTCCACAATTTCAATAAAGTTGCTCCCTATCATGAAAAGGGAAATTACATCCTCTTCAACCCCTGAGCTTCCACTCCAGAGAAATATCTACAATTTTGTCACAATCAAGTATCAAAGTATCAAGCATCAGGACAACCAACTAGTACCATCTAAATGTTCTCTGTTTCAGAGTCTCCACTGGTTCATTTACAGGTCGGGATTTACTCCTTCGCAACATCCTGCCAATTGTCCACACACCTTTCTTTCTATCTTTTCTACTTCGAGACACAAGAACCCTTTTTCCCGTTGAGATCCCTCTTTTCTCAAGGAAGAAAAAGGTAATTGTCATAATTGTCTAACAGTTGAAATTCGTTCCAGATCAGCACTGAAGAATTACAGAATTTATAATCGAATAATCATGATTGAATAAACAAATGTTTAAACCAAAACTCTACTCGCTGCCACGAGCCCCAATTACTATGGTCTGAATTAATTTGGTAATGTGAATGTTAGTAAATTGGTTTCAACGACGGGTGTTACAGAAATCAATTGAGATGTAAACTATTCATTTTGTTTAATAAACTTACTCAAATCTAATCTAAATTTATTCAATTGATATAATTCGTTTTAATTTAGAGATACATATACATGTTCCTTTTAATTTACATACGTGTTTTAAATCCACACATTTCTTTTTAATTCACACAATTCCTTTTAATTTACATAGTTTAATATTAATATCAATATTATATTAATCGTAATAGTAATTCGAATATCAATATAAATATTCATATTATACTCATATTACATAATATTCTAAATAAAATTAATATCAATGTTAAATAATAGTATTGTAAATAATATCAATATTAAATAATATTCTAAAATAAATGTCACGGTTCTAATAAAAGAAACTTTATCAAAATATATAGCACAAAAACATAATATGAAACAACTAAATTAAATTATAAATTATTTAAATAAGATTTTTTTGATTAATTATATAATTATTTCAAAATAATTCAAATTCGTTATTCTTGGGTTTTTTATATTAATATTTTGGGTTTATAATATCTACGGTTTATTACTATAAGATCAGAATGGTACAAAAATGTATCCAACATCACATTGTGACAAACCTTGTCTCAATATGAAAATAAGTCTAACAATCATTGTCACAATGTTACATTATATTGTGACTTATTCAATGTCGCATTGTTACATTACAAAACTTGGATTTAATACAAGGTTTATAATATTAAGGCCTTTTAATATTTTATTTATAATATTAAAGTTTAATATTAGGTTTATAATTTGTAGTATTAGAGTTTATAATATTAATCTTTGGGTTTACTATTAACCCATGGGTTTATCAACCCTTTGGGTTTTTAATATTAATCTTTTGGGTTTATCAATCCCTTAGATTTATAATATTGTCAGCCTTAGTATATAATCCATTGAGTTTATAATATTAGTCCCTTAGGTTATTAATTCCTTCGATTTATAATATTAATCTGTTGGGTTTATAATATTAATTCCAAGGTTTATAATATTAATAATAGGATTTATATTCCTAGGGTCTAATCTTATTGCCTTAGGTTTAAAATAACTTTGCTTTTCAATATTAATCCAATGGGTTTATTAATCCCTTGATTTTATAATATTAATCCTACGATTTCTAATATTAATAATAGGGTTTATATTCATAGGTTTTAATATGAAGCGTGTGGTTTATGATATTAATCTTAAGGTTTATGTTCCTACGATTTAATATTAGTATTTTAGGGTTTACTATTAATCCCTTGGGTTTATCAATCACATAGGTTTATAATATTAATCTTAGGCTTTATATTCCCAGGGTTTAATATTAATCCTAGGTCTAATGTTATTCCCTTGGATTTATAATCCCTTGGTTTTTTAATATTAATCTAATGTGTTTATTAATCCCTTGGTTTTATAATATTCGTCCTAGGGTTTCTAATATTAATCATAAGGTTTATATTCCTAGGTTTTAATATTAAGCCTATGGTTTATAATATTAATATTGGGGTTTAATATTAATCCAGTAACTTTATAATTCCTTTTGTTTATAATATTAATCCTTTGGTTTCATTAATCTTAGGGTTTGTGTTCCTACAATTTGATATTAATCCTAAGGTTTAGTGTTGTTCGATTGCGTTTAAAATATCTTGGGCTTTTAATATTATCACTGCAGTTTTTATTCACATACGTTTCTAATGTTAAGCCTAAGGTTTATAATATTAATCTTAGGTTTTAATGTTTATTTTAGGGTTTATATCGCTTTAGTTTATATAAATAAATCCTTGTGTTTAATATTATTCCAATGAGTTTATAATCCCATGGGTTTATCACTCCCTTGCGTTTATGATATCAATCCATTAGGTTTAATAATCTAAGGGTTCATATTCCTATGGTATAATATTATTCACAAGGCTTATAATATTCATCCTAGCATTTAATTTAAATACCTTTGGTTTATAATCCATTCGGTTTACAATATTCTATGAATATGAAAATCAACCATGGTTAAAGATAGTTAATCATGTTTATTTTAGAGCTTATAATATTTATCGTACAGTTTATGTACATTCGGTTTTTAATATTAGGTCCTTGGGTTTAATATTATTCCCTTTGGGCTTATAATCCTTTGGGTTTTTAGTGTTAATCCATTGCATTTATTACTCCCTTTGGTTAATAATATCAATCCCTTAGGTTTATTAATCTAAGGATTAATATTCATAGGGTGTAATATTATTCATAGGGTTTATAATATTAATCCTAGGATTTAATATAAATTCCTTTGGTTTATAATCACGGTCAACCATGATCAACTAGGGTCAAATGTCACATTGTGACAAAATTTTTCTCAATATGAAAATAAACCATGTTCAACCATTGTCAACCATGGTCCAACATCAGATTGAAACAAATGTTGTGTCAATATGAAATTCAACCATGGTCAACCATGGTCAAATATCGCATTGTGATAAAGTTTATATCAAAATAAAAAACAATCATGGTAAATATGAAAATCAATCATGTTCAATCATGGTCAACCATGGTCCATCATCACATTGTGACAAGTTTTGTCTCAATATGAAAATCAACCATTGTCAACCATGGTTAGCCATGATCAATCATTACCAACCATGGTTTAATGTCACATTGTGACAAAGATTGCCTCAATATGAAAATCAACCATGGTCAACTATGGTCAATCATGGTCAATAACCATCAATAGCCGTGGTCACATTATGACACATATTGTTTCATGTTCCAACATCACAACCATGGTCCAACATTGTATTGTGACAAAGATTGTCAATTTGAAAATCAATGGTCCACCAAGGTCAATCATGATCAACCATGCTCAACCATGGTCCAACATCACATTGTGACTAAGATTCTTTCAATATGAAAATCAATCGTGGTCAACAATGATCCAACGTCGCATTGTGACAAATATTGTCTCAATATGAACATCAACCATGGTCAACCATGCTTATTTTACGGTTTATAATATTTATCTTAGGGTTTATATAGCTTGGGTTTACAATATTAATCCTTTGGGTTTACAATATTAATCCCTTATTGAGTACATAACAATTTCTCTAGGGATGATGAGATTTTGATGGAAATTTTGGAGAGGAGGAACAAGCGAAAATTGCAGAACCCTAACCCTAGCATCGATACTGGCTCGTTTCTCTCCATGGCGATGAACGGTCTGAGTGCAGGAATCACGGACCATTGACTGGCAGCTACATGACAAGCATTCCACGGGTTTCTTGGCACTTGGGTTACTTTGCGGTCCCCTTCCATCCGTCATCCCAGCACACAAGTTTTCCTTACTTTTCGTCGGGCGGTCCCCTGGTCGGTCTTTTGGGGCATCTCTGTATTGACAGGCAGTATGGGTGAAGAGGACCTCATGGACTGCGAGGCAGGCCCCATGCCTCACCAGGACATCTGGGCATATAATAAATGACCTTCCATGAAGCCCCAGAGTATTGAGCTTGCTTCTGAGACAGCTGCCTCATCCTTACACCCGCAACTGTCGCACTCAGGGAAGAAGAAACCCTCGGACTTTCATCTGGCCGACCTTCCCGCCCTCGAATGCCCGCCCCTTTCACCAGCAACGCTCCATCTATTGGGTTCATGTTTGCAGACCTCGCCTTCATTTGATTCACCGCTACAGAACCCTTCTCAACCCTCCTTACCGACCCCCCCTCCGCCTCCACCGTCCTCACATCCTCCCTCCGTCTCATTAATGCTGCAGAACCCACTGGATACATTGCGTCCCCCCCATTCACTGCTCCCGGGCACAAGCAGTTTTGGCCCTCGCTCCCCCATCTGCTCGGGCTGTTTTAACACTCCGTTGCTCCAAGTTCGTTCTGCGGGATCCGCACAGCACAGCTCATCTGATCCGTGCCGCAAACTTCTAAAGGATATCACATTTGGAAAGCACTCAGAGAAACTGAAAAAGGCAAGAGCCTTCGCGCTATAGATTCTGATATCAACATCACATTTGGCGAAGACGCTCAGATGGCGGATGCTTTGGAAACTGCCCATAAAGTCTTGGTCGGTGGGGTAAGCGGTCGTACCTACTTGGTGGAAAGACTCAAGCTATGGATGGAGGAGATATGAGGCACTCTTCTAAAAGAACTCTCTGAGATCAGGGTCCTCGCGAGGGGCTGGTTCGCATTGCACTTCCACAGGCCTGAATACACCCAATGGATACTCTCCCAATATTGGAATATTGAGCTGGCACCAGTCCTGCTAAAGCGTTGGGATCCTCTTTTCGACCCGGAGTGTGAACAATTGGGGGCTAGACCTATCTGGGTTCGTCTTCCTGGATTGCCCATGCAATTTTGGACCCTGCAAGTCTTCAAGAGAATTGGCGACGCTCTGGGCACTTACCTGGAGCATGACAAATCCTATGAGAAAACTAGAATCATGACAATGGCTCACATCGTCATTCATCTTGACACCAGGCCGGGACTGGAGGAGAAAATCACACTGCATCACAGACATTTCTCGCGCAAGCAGCTACTGGACTACGAAGGTGTACCATTTCGATGTCGACGATGCCATAAAATTGGCCATCTCTACAAGGACTGCCCTCTGATTTCGGGGGTGACATCCGAGGATACCAAAGGCCCCAGATAGCAGCCTATAGTGGATCAAAACATAGGAGTAAATATTCCTATGGAAGGGGAGCCGACTCAAAATGAGACTCCAACAATGGTGGCCACTGAAGGAGCCAAGAAGAACACCAGAAGAAAGGCTACATCTATGCCTGCCCCGCCGCGCACCTGATCCAAGACGGCGGAGACTGTTTCATCTCATCCGGGGAAAGAAATTTAACTGCTGACTGGCTCTCGAAAGAAACGGCGGATCGTCCTTTAGGAGATTTGCTGATCGAGGAACACAAACAAGATGGGATGAACAGATTCTTCCATCGTCCATATATTGATGGCCTCCCTCAGGGTGGCGATGCCCCCATCTAATTTTTGCTCTTCTATGATATTTATTGTATATAACAGTTACAGCTCAGATGTTTTTATTGCACCTATATAGTGGATATACTTTACAAATCTGTTTATTGTTTTGAGACAATGCACTTCTCTGCGGGATACAGAACCACTGTATCCCTGTGGGTACTTATATGTAATTTTGTTTTTTGAACAGTGGTGAACACCACACTATAGCATATGCCAATGGCATCAACATCATGTAATTTCTTTTAATAGAAATTATGAATTCTCTTTCTTCGGAAAAAAAATATATTAATCCCTTATTTTTCTTATTTCCGTACGTTTATAATATCAATCCATTGGGTTTATTAATCTATGATTTCATATTCAGAGGGTACAATATTATTTATAAGGTTGATAATATTAATCCCAATATTTAATATAAATCCCTTGGGTTTATAATATAAATTCCTTGGGTTCATAATATTAATTATAGGGTTTATATTCCTAGGGTTTACAATATTAATTTCTTCAATTCATTAATTTTAGGGTTTATATTCCTATGGTTCAATATTCATCCCAGGGTTTAATGTTATTCTCTTGGGTTTTTAATATTAATCCATTGGGTTTCTAATATTAATGCATTGGGTTTATAACATTAATCGTAAGGTTAATGATATGAATCTTTAGGCTTAATGTTTATTTTAGGGCTTTATCTTACATTCTATAGTCCTTAGTTTTTTAATCTTAATCCCTTGGGTCTAATATTAGTCCCTTGGGTTTATAATCCCTTGGTTTTTTAGTATTAATCCCTTGGGTTTATAATACAAGCAATATGATTTATAATACTAATCTTATGGTTTATATTCCTAGGGTTTAATGTTAATCCTAGGGCCTAATGTTATTCCCTTGGGTTTTAGTATTAAACCTAAGATTTATAATATTGGTCATACAATTTATATTCCTAATGTTGAATACTAATCCTAGGGTCTAATGTTATTCCCTTGGGTTTATAATCCCTTGTGTTTTTAATATTAATCTAATGTGTTTATTAATCTCTTGGGTTTAATATTAATCATATGGTTTATAATATTAATCCTAAGATTTATAATATTAATCTTAGGGTTTAATGTTTATTTTAGGGTTTATATCCCTTTAGTTTATAACATGAATTCCTTGTGTTTAATATTATTCCCATGGGTTTATAATCCATTGGTTTATTGCATTTATGATATCAATATGTTTGGTTTATTAATCTAAGGGTTCATATTCCTAGGGTATAATATTATTCAAAAGATTTATAATAGTAATCCTTGGGTCTAATTTAAATCTCTAGGGTTTATAAACCATTGGGTTTATAATACAGATTCCTTGGGTTTATTAATCCCTTGGTTTAGAATATTATGTTAATGTTATACTTTGAAATATAACTATTAATATAATATTATATAAAAACATAGTATTATATTAACATATAGTATAATATTTATACAGGCTTTTGTGATCCATAATGAATTAAGAAAAGTCTTTCGATAGAAATCACATAAGAAAAAAATTTGACCGACACATTTCGAACCAACAAGTGTGGTTCATCATGACGACCACATGAAGAGGCAAACCATGGCAATGGCTTTAAAACTTAAATAGAGAGCAATGTAGAGACAAAAATATTTCAAGTAATGACTATAATTGAACAATAATATTCAAATTATGACATTAATTTACTAATATATTAAAAACAAATATTATTAAATAACCGCAATATTAAATGGTTAAGTTTTGAAAAATAATATTTATGTTATGATATTAGTTTATTAATTTATTAAAAACAAATATTAATAAGTAACGTCAATATTATTTATATCATTATTAACAATTACAAATATTTATTTTTTATAACTACTTTTACATTATATACCAAATAATTATTAATGCCTTTAATATAAACTTATGAAATTTATCTACCACATTTACTAATCTAGTTGTAAGTATACTTTAATATACACCTATCTAAATATATCAATTACATTAATAAATATAATTATACTAATATATATAACAACCATATTCTAATAATTAAAAATAATTAATTATAATTTATAACTGTACTAATATATATATATATATAGATATATATATATATATATATATATATATATATATATATATATAACAACCCTATTCTAATAATTAATTATAATAATTATATTGTACAAGTAACTCTTTGGAACCTTTAAACTACATTTCGCCATCACACATGGCATGGCATGCGTGCATGTAGCACTCTACATTACGCTATTGCGTGAGTCGAAGGCAGGAACGAGTTACGGAAAAATTGTGGCGTTGAAGTTTGAGTCATTTTCAAACTTAACTCGCCGTTTGAAGTATAAGGTAATTTAGTTGAGAGTCAGCAGAGCAAACGACGAAAAGTTTTGTGAGCGCAACGCCATGTTCAAATTTACGTCCATCATTTATGAAAGCTTTATATAGGAAAATACCATCTGTCTCCCTACATAAATACGCTCGGTTTACCTATGTACTATGTGGGATCGCCAAAAGCACACAACTACCACGTAGAAAATATGGCTACTTGTTTTTACATACATTTTTATTAAAATAGACAAGTGATGCTTTCTGGATGGAAGGTTATATGGTAGTTGCTTTTTCACAGATATTATTGTTCTTTGAATCCGAGAGGAATTCAACAGTAGTAAATCTCAGTTTTCGTAATGGCTAAATCTTTAGTTGTTTAGGTATTTTTACCTTTTTATAAATAGAACGTAACTTGTTTACAATGAACTTTAGATTTCTTAAAACTTTCAAATTTTATATTATTTTCATCACTAATTGAATTGCTCTTAAAATTTTAGAGTTATCTTGAATATTAAAAAAGAAATAAATAATTGAACTAGAAAAAATATATAATAATAAATTTTATAAATATTATATACATTATAATTTATAAATATTATACTAAAAATAATTATATTTTTTTAAATAATTCAATTGAGTTTAACATTTTATTTACATGATTAGATTACTTGCTTGACTAAAAAGTTAATATGTATTTACTCTTCTGAGTATCCCCTGACATAATGCATTATCAAAACACCATACTTAATACTTAATGTATACTTTCTATTACTTTTTTCTATTTCAAAATTGATATTCTTAATTTAAACTATCCAAATTGTTGTAAATAATAATACATATATTTTGATTTTATTTATATTATATAATTAATCATAATTAATAGTAATTTTATGATAATCATGTTGATGGTGGTTAACCCCCACTCACACTAAACTTTGGTCTATCGGATCTAAAGAGACGAATTATTTAGTTTGAGTTAAGATTTTATTCCTATGCTCAAAAACTTTGGAGAGAAGCCTCACGAGCTCACTCTAATTTTGACAACATAGGTATTGCAACAAAGATTTTAAAACCAAGATCTAATGTAGTTATACTCGAGATACTCTAAGAAAAAGAGATTTTCATCCTCAATAATGTTTCGTATATATATCATTTATTTTTATTTTTAATTTTAGTAAATTATATTATTTTTCCCAAAAATACGTTGCTATTAATTTATAAGTGAATATTTGATTATGGTGATACATATATATTTAAAATTTGACTAAAAAATTATAAAAATATGTGAAATAATAATGTCTTTTTATTATCCCTTCAATTTTGATAGTTTTAAATTTCGTTTTGATAATTTTAAATTCTCACGAAATTTGATAATAGTGATTAAACTCTTGTACATGTCATATAACACTGAACTTGCAAACCACAAATGAAGTCGCCCAACACTGCATGTAAACCTAGGTAATCCCTGAGGAATAATATAAAAAAATAATTGTTAATCTTTATAAACACAGCCCACTTTGTTTCCTCCTTTACTGCCCGTTGTTCCTATGTCTTTTCCCACGAAAAATTCACAATTGCGACTGGCAACATAGTGAATATGGACAGAGACGGTAGTTTAATAGAAGAAAGGAGGATCGAATGATTCCTGACCATCACTTTTGGAGGATCGAATGATGCTTTATAACAGATTTCACATAACCTTAATTAACCCAGGCTGGCCAACATTGATCGATGAAGTAGCATGGTGTAAATAATGCATATCAGCCAGCTATTATTTAAAGTGGTCGCGCCACTCTAATTCTCCAACCATCTTTGAGAAGTCCAGGCAAAGTATTGACCATGGAGGGGTGTCTGAAAGTTTGTATTGTAACATATCTCTATATTGTCTTGGCATTCTGTGAACCAAAGTTAGCGTACGCAAAGCCTATGGCCATAGCTCTGTACGTATTTGGAGATTCCACTGTAGATCCTGGTAATAACAATGGGTTTGCAACGATTGTGAAGGCCAACTTTCGTCCCAATGGCAGAGATTTCGTCGGCAGAAAACCCACTGGTCGATTTACGGACGGAAAATTAGTGACAGATATAATTTGTACTTTCTTTTTGCTTTACATAGTGAATAGAATGAAAAAATATCGTGGCTAGGTTTGCAGAGATCGATTTAGAAACTAACAGTAAAATAAACACAATTCTAATATAGTTGTTATTCTTTAGTAGCAACGCTTATGTCTAAGTTTTCAAATTATAGTATTGTTATCATCCCTGGGAAATAATATTCATGTTTAGCTTTTCCAATTGTATAAAGCTGGATTGTTAGGCCTACCTGATACAGTTCCCGCATATTTGGATCCTGAATTCCGAGGGCCACGGATTCTTAAAGGCGCCAGCTTTGCTTCTTCTGCTTCTGGATACGATGATTCTACCTCATTCTCTGTTGTTAGTACACTGTTTACACGTGATGGTATTGAGGATATAGGGATTTAGATATTTAGAAAGGCATTTCGTAGCCCAGATATAATTTGTGCTTGATTTCGTGCAGAATGTTCTAACTGTGAGGCAGCAGCTGGAGAATTTGAAGCTTTATCGAAAGCAAATTGTGAATATGGTAGGCGCGGAGAATTCCAGCAAGAAAATATCGGAGCCTTGTTTACGGTAAGTGCGGGTACCGATGATTTTGTCAATATTTATTTTCTCAATCCCCTTACTCGTGGACAGTATACTGTTACCGAGTTCCAAGATCTTCTTCTCCGCTCTCTCTCGGAATTTATACGGGTAATCATATGGTCTCTGCGTTGAGAGTGACGTTTCATGCTTCCCGATTTATCAATATTTTAGTATATGAAGCATTATAAGGAATTGGTTGAATTGTTTTTCCCAAATTGACAATTACATGGTTGAATTGTTATGAGGAAAAAAAGGTAAGTTGACAAATTTCTTTTGATTATAAGAATATTGGATGAAGATAACAGAATTTTATTGGGTGGTAAAAGGAATGATGGGAATTCAAAATAAAATGATTGTTATTCAGATAAATTTTGTTGTAATGACTTCACACTTTGTTGTAATGAATTTCAAACCTTGTTGTAATGAATATTTTAGTATATGAAGCATTATAAGGAATTGGTTGAGGAATTGGTTGAATTGTTTTCAACAAATTGACAATTACATGGTTTAATCGTTATGAGAAAAAATGATAAGGAGTTGCCAATTTCTTTTGATTATAAGAATATTGGATGACAATAATAAAATTTTATTGGGTGGTTAAAAAGAATGACTCTGTTTATTTTGCATAGTTAAGAATGATGGTTTGTTCTTTAATTATTATTTTTAATTTAAAAATTTTCGTCAAAATTTTGTTAGATGGGAAAGAAATGATTATTATCTTCCTTATATGAAAACAAACTTTGTTGTAATGACTTTTAAACGTTGTGATGGATTATACCTTGTTATCTATTATTGTCGATTAGAATTATCGATTATTCTAATAAAATTGTAATTGGAAATGACGATCTTTGTGACAGACCATTTACGAGGAAGGTGCCACCTTATTTGCCCTCGTCCGTCTGCCTCTTTTCGGCTGTTTTCCTCCATAAATCACTCTGCACAACTTGACCAGTAAAGCTTGAGTTGACGAGTTTAATGACGTTGCCATGTCGTTTAATCACAAGACTCTATCATTACTAGAGGCATTGTACCCATCAGTTCCTGGACTTAAGCTTGCTTATATTACCGTATATGATAAGGTGCTGGACTTCATAAAGAATCCCAGAGGGTATGGTAATATTCTCTTTCCTCTTGATTCGTTCACGCTTTAATAAGTTTAACAGCTTTTATGTGCAGAAACGGAGAGGTTGCTAACCATTGATAACTTATGAATAAATGTGTGGAAGGCTTTGAAGCAGTAAAGAAAGGTTGCTGCTGAACGGGTTTGCTGGAGACAGGTATACTGTCCAACCCCACGACTCTGGTGTGCCGCGATCCATGCAAATACGTATTTTGGGAATCTTCTCATCCAACGGGCAAAGCTTACAATATCCTGGCGCAAGACTATCAGAGAACACAGTAAACACTCAAAGCTGGCTCCTTTTATTACTAAACATTGTAATTTATATACATTTTTAGCTACAGACGTACAATAACTCTGCCAATGATATCTATTATCTGTTGACTCTAGCCGACTATGTTGACTACTTAACGTTGATTGGAGTCATCTGAACAGTGAGCTTCGTGGTTAGTGATTGACATCTTCCATTAATCACAATCTACATGTTAACTGCCCTGCTTCTCTTACAACATCACAACTTACTTCTACACATTTCAAATTTAGGCTTTCCAAGAGGCTTCGTGAATATGTGAGCCACATTTTCATTTGTATTACAATATGATAAGTCAATTTCTTTTGATTACACTTTTCCCCTTACAAAATGATGTTGTGTGTCAATGTGTTTTTTCCTTGCAATATATAAAGGATTGTTTGCCAATTTTATAGTGCTTGATATAAAGGATTGTTTGCCAATTTTATAGTGCTTTGACTATCATATCTGATTAGTTTAAGTGCTTGTTGTGTTTCTCCAACATCTTCAAATATCCTTCTAAGCCATATTGCTTCACATATAGCATTGCATAATTCTTTATACTCATGGATGACAAGGAAACAGGTGGTTGTTTCTTAATGCTCCATGATATTGGTCCTCAACCGATATTGAACATGTATCCAGTAGTAGATTTCATGTCATCTAGATTTCCAGCCCAGTCAGAATCAGAATAACCTCCAAACTTAACATCAAATTCATCAATATACATAATACCAAAATTAACTGTTACTTTCAGATATCAAAGGACTTTCTTTGCTGCTTTCTAGTGGCTTTCACAAGGCTTAGACATGAAGTGACTAAGTATGCTGACAGAATATGCTATATTTGGCCTAGTAGTGGTGAGATAGTTCAAACTTCCCACTAGTTGACAATACAAGGTTCCATTCACCTATTTGGTTCTATCATCACTGCACAATTTGACATTCTGTTATAAAGGAGTAGATATTGCCTTACATTCAATCATTTTGAACGATTTAAGGATTTCCCTTGTATATTTTCTTTGTGTGATTAGTGTCTTACCAATTTCCCTTCAAACTTCAAGACCTAAACAATAATGCAATTCACCAAGATCCTCCATCTCAAATACGTGTGACAATTGAATTTTAATTTCTTCAATCAACTTGCATGCATTCCCTGTTATGATAAGATCATCAACATATACAAATATCAAAGCAACATTCCCACCTTCATCTTCCTTGATGTACAAGTTAGGATAATTTTTGCTTCTCATAAAACCTTTCTCATAAAAGAAAAAATCAATTTTCACATACCAAGATCTTGGTGCTTGTTTCAAACCATATAAAGCTTTCTTTAACATGCAAACGAGATGCTTATGTCCCTGTTTTACAAACCCTTCAGGCTGAACCAAATAAACTTCTTCTTTTAACTAACCATTCAAAAATCTATATTTGAGATCTACCAGATGCATTTTCTAATTATATTTTGTAGATAACGTAATCATGATTCTAATTGTGTTCAACTCAGCTACAGGTGCAAAAGTATATTTATAACCAATTCCATCCTTTTGTGAATATCCTTTTGCAACCAATCTAGCTTTATTCTTATCAATACTTCCATCAACATTAATCTTGGGTTTATACAGCCATTTGCATCCTACGGGAATTTTGTTTTTAGGCAATTCTGTTAATTCCGATGTGTCATTCTTGATTATAGAGTTATATTCTTCATTCATTGCATCTCTCCATTCTTCATATTATTTAGCTTCCTCATAGCTTGAAGGTTCTACAACATTCATAACAAGAGATATTAATACATAATCTTTATACCTTATAGGTACTTGACTCTGACGTGATGACCTTCTTGGAGTTTTACTTCTTTCATCTTTCTTTCTGCTTTGCGAAGTCTCCTCTCCCCTTCTTGGAGTGTCATGACTGCTTGATGCTCCTTGCTGTTGAACTTGTACATGTTCCTGATTCCTGTTTCTGTTCTTTTTCAACACATGTATCTAATTTGACATAATCATCAATATCATGCCATACACGAGTATTATTCATTTTATCACCTTCATTTGCATTCTCATGAAACACCACATCCCTATTTGCAAGAAATCTATGAGTACTGCGATCAAACAACTTGCATGCTTTTTGATCATCACAATAACCAATTAAGATGCACTTAATTGACATTGCATCAGGTTTTCTTCTTTCATCTTTTGGAATATGAGCAAATGCCTTGCAACCAAAAACTCTTAAATGACTCACTTTTGATTTGTACCCATAAAATGCATAAAAAAGTGTTTTAAGCTCTAAAATTTTGGTTGGACTCCTATTTTTCAAATAAACAATAGTTTTAATAGCCTCAACCCAAAACCATTAGAAATGTTTTTACCTTGAAGAATACTACGTGAACATTCAACTAGTGTTATGTTTTTCCTCTCAGCAACTCCATTTTGCTGAGGTGTATGTGGCACTATAAATTTCTGTAGAATCCCATTGCTTTTACAATATTGATTAAATTCTCTTGATTTATATTCCCCCCCTAATTAGATCTTAGAATTTTGATGCAATTACCAGTTTGTTTTTGCATCGTACTCTTAAACTCTTTAAAGTACTCAAAAACATCACTCTTCTTTCTTATTAAATAAACCCATGTATACCTAGATCTATCATCCACAAAAATAAGAAAATATCATGCTCCACTGATATATCTAGTTTGCATAGGCCCACATGCATCAGTATGAATTAGTTTAAGTATTTCCTTTTTCCTTTTTCCCTTATGTATAGGAAATTCCTCCCTACGTTGCTTGTCAAGTAGACATGATTCACGTTCAACATGATCATTATTTAATACATGAAGACCTTAAACCATTGTTTTCCTTTGAAGCAATATTAAATCATTGTGAATTACATGTCCATACCTTTCATTCCATAACTCTATTGTTGATATTGTTGTAGATTCCAACGCTTGATGACTTTTCCTTGTCACATCCAACATCTACAAGCCTCCAACTCTGGTATTTGTGGCAATAACCTTGTAGTTATCTTGAATGTATTTCACTACACACTGTGATTTAAAAAATTCGTCATTCAAGTCTTGGTCAGCAATAGTAGAAACATAAATGAAATTCTTTTTGATACCAGGAACATACATCACATTATGGATCTGTCTCTCTTGTCGATTAGGAAAATTCACACCTATTACTCCATAACCTTGAACTTTAAGTGATCTGTTATCTCTTAGACAAGCATATGTTTCATCAATTTTTTCATAATATTCATCAAACCACTCCTTATTACAAGACATATGGAGTGATGCACCAAAATCAATGAACCAAACATTCACATCATCATTTTCCACAAACAATGCACCATCAGAGACAAAAAATTTAAAATTTTTAAATCCGTCATTGATTGAGGTGCCTTTGTCCACAAAATTTCCATTATGCCTTCTGTTGCTTTGCTTAGACCCATTATATTTCCTTTTATAGCAATATTTAGAATGATGCCCAGGTTTTCCACAATAATAACAATCATCATTTCTCTTATCATGGATTGGAAATTTAGATTATGTCATACCTTTCTGTTTTTCTTGAAACTTGCCTCCTCTGTTCTTGTCCCATGGCATCCCTCTGTATGGATGTGTACCCTTGGCTACCAATGCCAAATCTGAACAACTCGAGCCCAAATTAAAGCTCTTCATCCTCTCCACCTCTTGTAGAAGAATTATTTTCAATTCATCAAATGTAGGGGGCTTCAATCTAGCTGAAAGGCTTGAAACAAAATTTTGATAATCTTGGACTAAGCCATTTAATGTGATGGTGACTAAGTCAGTATTAAACACATTTTCACCAATATCTCCTAACTTAGCACTTAAATATTTGACACAAGATATGAAATTGCTTATATTTTCATTTTCTTCCATTTTTAGAGATAAAAGCTTAGTCTTCGAAAACAAGATCTGGTTGGTATTTGTTATTTTATACAAACCCTTCAGCACATCCCATGTTTCCTTTGATGTTTGCAATCTCTAATGTGAGGAAGAATGTTCTCCTTTACAGACATACACAACAACACCCTTTGATTTTGTCTCCCTTTTCTCCCAATATGGAATAGAAACTGAAAAAGTGGGTTTAGGCTCATCCCCACTCACAATGGACCACAATCTATAACCTTCTAAAATAGTAAGCAATTTCAATTTCCAATTCACATAATTTCTTCCATAAGTTTGGTGGATTCATTCAAATAAGTATCAACTAAAAAATTTGGCATGATAACAAAAAAAATCTTTCTTCAATCACCAAAATGCAATCAAATCCACCAGATCTAAAGCCAAATGCGCCGAAATTCACCAAATCTCAGAAAACTTTCATCAGACATGCACCATAAAAATCTTTACTAACTCCTTTTCACTATTAAGCATTTCCACCAACGCTCCTTTTTTTTAAAAGACCTTTCACCACTTTAAATAAAAAAAGCAAATACTTAAAAACCTTATCACTCCTTATGAATATCTTCAAATTAAAAACAAACACACCATTTTTAAAATTTTGCTCACCACTTATTCTTTCCACCGCTTAAAACAAAAGTGAATATTGAAAAAACCTTATATCTCCATAAATAGAAACAAACTCAAAATTTCAGTTGCCTTCCAACAAAAATTTTGGTTTTAATAATAACGTCAAATTTTTAAAGTAAAACAACGGAAGGCACAATGCTCCAACGAATTACTGCCACAATTTTCACGTTGGGTGCTCATAATATCATAGAAGGGCCAATGCTGTCGAACTAAAACACAACTACTTCAGGTTTAAGCAGAACAACTACAAAAAAATTACAAGTAACTACACTTCTACCACACATCAATACCCACCTCAAGAATCACGGTTTCCACAATAGACTCTCTCCACAAAGCTCTTTCACACAATAGTATCCACCTCAGGAATCATGCTCTGCACAGCAGACAAGCACACAACAAAGCCTTCACCACATTTTTGATGCAACTTTCACAACAATGACAACCTCACTTCTGCAACCCTCAAATTTCAATCGGACTTCACACTTCTTCACTATTGCAACCTCTACACGAGCAATCCCTCACCCTCTCGCTCTGATACCATATTAGAGAACACAATCAACACTCAAATCTTGTTGCTTTCATTACAAAACATTGAAATTTATATACATCTTCAGCTACAGGCGAACAATAACTGTGCCGAATGATATTTATTATCTACTGACTCTAGCCAACTATGCTGACTACTGAACAGTGATCAACATCGTCTTAACATTGAGTGGCATCATTTGTGATTAATATCCTAAAAAAAAGACATGTTCTCAAAGGTTTATTTGAGTCTTTTCGAGCAGTACAACTGTGAGCAATTCATGCAAAAGGACAAATTGTGATAAGTCAATACGAGATAAGAATCCAGTCTAATAAAAATGGAAGTCAGAAAAGAATCACTGTGTAATTAGCTCCGCATTACTATTAGGTACTATTTAATTGTAATCGGGGTAATTTCTGAATATACATTTACAAATTTTATCATTACGATCTAGTATCTGTATCAAGGGAGAAATAACAATCCAATATATGATCTTTCGTAGAATAATTCCACAACAATGGGTCTCTGAGATCTATTCTAAGATATTGCAGGGAGAGAACTTCGCCAATTGAGTTTTATTTCCCAATTAATTGTCCATAATGACCAAACACAGAGAAACTGTGTTTTGGGAGAATTGGACAACACCATAATGAGGTCCATGTGATATAAAGGCCAGCGAGTTGACATGCGAGTCTATGAGAATGAACTCCCAAAAAAAAGTTGGATAAATTCAAGCTCACTATGGGTACCAACGTAAAACAGTCTTCCGAAATGGAAAAAGTTGATTTCTGTTAAGGTTTAAAATTGGGTTTAGTCTAACAAGGTGTTTTTTTCCAAAGAAAACTTCTCTGGGTTGCTTCGAATTTAATCACTATATTTTGGGGGAGAGGGTGTTTTGTTATTTAAATTGTATTTTTTTTGGGGTTCTAAATCTAATTACTGTAATTATTGTATTATTATAACATACATGGGTTTTAAGATAAGATTTGAGACTATTTTAAGGAGATTTTAAAACAATATTTAAGACATTTTTTAGGTAAATTGTGATAACTTCAAACAAAAACACTTTTATATAATCTTAAATATTGTCTTTATGGGAGTGTCTTACATTATTGTCTTAAAATTTGTCTCTATCAAGACAAGAGCCACATGGTGGCATGTCACTGTATTTTTGTATAAATGAATTTTGTGTATATTTACTTTTTAAATACAATGACATTGTACACTATTCCAAAAAAAAAAGTCACGTCAAGTTGGAAATCGATGTATTATTCAAATAAATGAATTATTCAAGAGGAGCATCTATAACAATGATCACTGGATTAAAACTTTATGGATCCATGTATTGAGCACTTAATTTGCCTGAAGGCAAACATAGATAAGAAAATGAAGGAAATATTGAAGGGAAGCACATACAACTAGGATCCATGTAGTTTTTATCAGAAAATTTCTACATTTAAAATTAATGGATCCAAGTATTAAGTATTTAATTGGTGCCACCAACGCCAACAAAGAAAAATTTTCATAATAGGAAAAGATAGGAATAATTGACATAAAATAGTAATAAATGAAAGATAAATAGTTGATTACTAAGGAGGATTGGGTTGTACACAAAACAATTCCATTAATAAGCAAGAAAATGTGAAACTAGATGTAGCTTCTTTAGTGCAAGTAGTGGATAACATTTATGCAAATTTTGCAAAACAAGTACATGTAATCATATATTCTAGTTGCAAAATATTCAGACACAAAATGCCGCATGTATTTCCCCCATAGCCAAGAAGATGGTTGAAATCAAAGAAGTTGGGATTGGGTTAGGAAAAACTGTATGATATAACATTGAGTTGTGTGAACCGTGTTGAACGTTGTTGATATAATTGCAACACAAGGATTATTTTGCTATGATGAAATCATTGGATGGTCTTTTCAGAAAGTTCCAAAACAACTAGAATTCCTTGATACAAATATGTACAAGAGACAACTAATTAATGAAAATGAACATATATAACTATATCAAAAAATGATTTGAAATTTATACAAATAGTGCAAAAGGAAAATTCAGTACCCCAAATACTCTAGCAGAAAATAAAGCTCTAGTAGTTTTCACAACTACTTTAAATCATAGTAATCAGTTTCTCGATTGCAATAGCTAAAATTATTGAAATTTTGTAGTGGTATATATGTTAAAGCAATGTAATACTGAAAACAAAACCAACAATTGAACCAATGTTTATAGCTATAAAACATAATTATACCTTTTCAACCAAAGGTGAATCCACCAAGAACCATTGGTTGATTTGTGCCAAAATTGAATGTTGGTTCAACAACTTCTCTACTAGCAGGTATCTTATGGCCATCATCATCTTCTAACCAATAAATTTCAAGAATTTGTACTTATTTCTCATAAATTTCATTATTAATATTGAGCTTTTGCCGAGGAGTAGTATTATTTTGGTTGGAAGCAGTGCTTGATCAATATTTACAGATTGTCCCAACTCCTAAAGAGTTGAGATTGTCATCACATAATCTTCCAAACGTATCTTTAGGAACAAAGATGGAACATGCTTCCTTTCCAAGACATGGCTGCCCAAAAAAAAAACTGAGTTAGCAGACCTGAAGTTTTCTCCTTGAAATCAAGATCATGTAACAAATGATTACCTCATGTAAATAACTTTAAACATCTACCCTATCTACAATGGAATTTAAATTCACTATGTGGTAAGAGCCCTTAATGGAAATTTCACAAAACCCACTTGGATTTTGGAAGTTTGCGAAGGTTATTAATGATATGTGTTCCCCGGAGAAGCATTGGAGCCAAAACTAGCAATGCCAATGTGTTTTATTCTTCAGACTTATGAGTGCAGAATTTGTAAATATAACTTGCAGTGAATGAAATTCTAAGGGGATCACCGCCAAATCCTTCGAGAAGTACTAATGTGTTATTTGTTGGATACATCCATGAGCTACAATTATTGTGTTTGGACACACTTGAATATCACATAAAGGCTTAATGCATTCCTGATTCAAAATATATTTGTAAACAAAATCAAGAATCAATGTTTTGTCTGATTGCATCAATTGACACAAGTTCTTGAACATCTACATCACATTGGTTGTTATCATCAAACACATCTCATTATATCTCATTTTGTAAGTTGACCTCTTTGTTAGATAACTCATTTTAGCAATGTTTGTGTTGATCATATATATTCATTAAAGACATATTTGATTTGATCATGTGTACCAAAAAAAGTAGCATTAGATATAGTCCATGTTGTTTCTTTCTTTCTATCAAACTCAATAGTTTGCAACAATTGTACAAGATTAGGAATGATGTATACATTGGTCACATTCTGTAAACCAATGCAAAATCAGGATACGTGAACTTAGACAACATCTTATAAGTAATAATATATTCAATGAAATGTATTTTTTTAACTATAAAGGAGTAGGTAAGGAACATGTATTTGATCTTTGTCTTCTGCATTTATGTTTCAGATGGTTCAAGATGCTTCCTTCTTGACACCTTTCTTATGATTATGGGTCAATAGTGCTAAGAGGAAGGGATGTGCCTGATTGTGAACATAATTTAACAAATAAAACATAAGTATTCATCTCCAATTACAGTATTTTTGAGAGGGAAAAATGTAGGGATAAGAATAGATGGAGATGGATGGCTCTAGAGGCAAAAGATGTATAATTGAAATTTTGAAGTGCCTTATAGAAAAATAATAGCACTGGAAAACCTGTAATGTTTATCTAAAGACATAAATATAAAAATAATATAACACATTCTTAACCATAACATTAATGTCCAACGCAAAATAAATCTATCTACAACGTTAACAATAGGTAGAAATTCAAAAAATTTCATCAACTTTTGACTATTTATGCTTATTGTAGAATCTCAATCATTCTTCGATAGACACTAGCCTCAATCACAGTGTGAATATTATCATATGTCCGGTCAGAAAGATAAGACAAAGCCCAACAATAATTTGTTAAGACTTGTCAATCATTCAAATGAATCAGATATTCAAGTGCTAGTAGTGTTGGCTTTGTCGGGAAGAAAATGATTTATGAAAATTTTAGCCCTGTAGAATGTGTTTCTATGGACAAGGATGACAAATTGATAGAAATAGAAAAGAAAAACTATTTAAAAAATCAACAGTAAAAATTTCCTACCTAGTCGAATGCATCTTGTGTCTTTCCTTGACATAAATTAAACAAGATACGAGTGGCATTTTTCAACATAGAAATCCTAGGGTGCTCATTCAGTTGAGCAAGGAGTGGCATTATGACAACATGGATGAGAACTATATATATGCATTTGGGAGAGTCACTGGTCAAATTTCCCAATGCGCGAACAACCTATTAATGTAAAAGGACAAGATATTAAACAAAAATGGAATTATAGGCCCAAATGTAGAGACGAAAACATGGACTAAATTTCTTGGAAAAATGCTCTACTGTAGAACAGGAATTAGATAAAAACCTTATATCATAAACAAAGTAAACAAAGATTAAAAAAGAGTTGTCTAACATGCTGACAAACATAATTACTTAGCGAACCAAGTAGTTGTAGAAATATTGGCATAGCTCCACAGTCAATGACAACTCGTGTATGCTATGATGTTCCTAAATATATGTTTGTGAAGGCCTATGCTACTTCAAACTATAATCAAGAAGGAAAAAAGCTACAAATCAACTTTCATACCACCGAAACATTATTTCTTATAAGAGAAAGAAAAAGGAATTTCTCAACTGTCTCATGAAATAATTGGTGAAGTACATTTCTCCTTTCTATCATGTATAGAAAAACAATTAGGGCGTTCACCTGTAGTTGTGGAAAATCATGTCTCTCTTGTAGTTCAACAAGGCGAGGAATAATGCTTGCATAAATAACTTTTTGTATAGGGGGTGTACACTCTGTCAAAAGAAAAAAACAAAAGGTGAGCTACCTGATGGAAAAAATAGACACAAACAAAATGACAGTTCATTGACAATTAATACATAATATTTGATGTAAATATCAATTAAAAGAAACTTTTAGAATTCGATTGTTTCTTCAAGTTGGAGGTTAGGTTCATCAAACCATATTCCTACAACCATAGCAAGAAGACTCTCCAACTGCAAAAATAGAAGGAAAAATAAATGTAATCAAGAAAGGAAACAAAAATGTCAAATAAGGTCATAGATGGCATGATATAGTGGTATATATTCCTCTACGTACAAACTTTTGAGGTTCATTTATGTAATGGTATGAGAAAAAAAGTCTAAATTAACACAATAGGAAGATCCATGGGGATACTAATCCCAGATCTTTCATTTACCCCATAATCACAACATGCTTGACCATTTTGAAGATTCAATGTTGACAAATAGGACTATAACTTTAAGAGTAGATATCACAATCTAGGGGTACAAATTCCATTGAGATTTAATCCTTAAAACAAACTACCTAGACTAATTTAACTACAGTTATCACAAGATATCACAACAACTGAATAGGGTGTCTCACAAAAATTGGATGTATTAACAAAACAACATATTCTAAGGGGGATTGGTGTCGATTTATCACTTGATCACATCTAGCTAGACCATGTTGGGTTGAAAACAAGATATAATATATGGAATAAATCATCTAAACATATTAAACTAGATTTATCACAACATATTGTAACATTTTATCTAGGCATATTACAACAATTGGCTACATTAGTAAAAGAACATTCTAATGGGGTTTTGTCTCTATTTACCACTTGACCACATGAAGCTTGACCATCTTGGCTTCAAGACAACTAAGTGGTATCATGATAAAATTCATTTACCAGGAAAGAAACATGCCAACCAAACTCGATTTCACAAATTTAATCAAGGTGGAGTCACTGTCATGAAAATACCTAGAGAAACATATTGAATGAGATGGAATTAGCGATAACTAGCAGCATGAATTTCAGGTTTTTTTGACTTAACATGTTAACAATGCTTAATGCTACAAAGAAAAGTTCAAGGAACTATTAATAATATTATTAACCGGCTAGAGAATGACTAAGGAATGCTTGACACATTTATTCTTGAATCTTGGATGCATAGGGCATGTGTAGATTTATTCCAAGCATAAAGAATTGAATTTCCATTCTAAGAGATTCTGATGCATGGAGATCCAAAATGTCAGAACTGTGAAACATGGAATGGAAATTTGAAAGCAAAAGATTCGAGAAAGAGGTTTACCATATAGGAGCTCCTGGTAATTGATGATTTTGATGAGCCTGTTGGGACAAATTTTTGCATGTGGTGCCAAATAAAAATGCTTGTAACTTCTCCTCTACAAAATTGCACAAAATTACCAAGAGGAAGTGCTCTCTTGGTTTCAATATTCCTTTTTTTACTTGATCAACAATTTTAACGTGGATGTTTCTTGAGAAATTCTAAATGCAAAGTTCAACCCCAACATTGCAACATTTAGATGACTCAAACATTTTACCATATTAAGTCCAAAATTTTTAGGATACAAAGATGTTTCTATTAAATTGTATAGTGAATGCCATATTTGCAATTACAACAAGGAGTAGCCTGAATAGCCTAGTAATTTCGAAATGTAGACATTTTATTCAAGTTATGTTTGCTGAAAGTTTTTTTTGTTCATTTAAACGAGTACAATGGTCATGAAACTAAGTTACAAAAAATATTAGCACATATACTAAATGACCATAAAGAAATAATGTCATATTGTCAGCTTTCACACTGAAAGTATAAAATTTGGAATGCCAACAAAGATCAGAAAATCACGTTTAAAAGTCTTTGATTCGAGGCTTCTGTGATTCACGATTTAAGAAAAATCTTCCGAAAAAATCACGTTGACAAATTAGGGTCGACATGTTTCAAACCTCTAGTGAGGTTCGTCATCGGGACAAAAATGGAGAGGGAGATCCAACATATCAAATATTTATAGTAGAGATGCAATGTTAAACGAAAATTATCTGTCGCTAAGTTAAATATTATAAAATGAAAAATAGAACGTTATAGGATTCTAGAATTAATTAAAATAAACAAATTTTAATTTAATGAATTAATAATCTAATTTTTGACAATTCCTAATTTATTTATTAATTTTTTTTCTATTTTTAATTATCTAATATCAATTACTATGGTTATTTAATAAACATAATACCTATTCATAGCTCAAATTTTAGTATAATAATAAAATTCAACAATAATCAAAATTAACTAATAAATAGAAGATATAAGTAATGAAATATATATATATATATATATATATATATATATATATATATATATATATATATATATATAATCGAATGATAAAATCAAAAATAAAAATAAATAATATATATATATATATATATATATATACATATATATATATATATATACATATATATATATATATATATATATATATATATATATATATATATATATATACATATATATATATATATATATATATATATATATATATATCAAATTAGATACTAGCATGGAGAAAATGGAAAAATGAATTACTAGAAAATGAATAACCATGACAAGACAAGGATAAAAAACAAAAGAGGATTACGAACAAAGGGAAGGGACGCAAGGACCATTAATACTCCATCCATCATCCCTATTAAGAGTATGAATTCTCTTCTCAATTTTGATGCCTTCCCTTAATTTACAGTGATGGAAATGGTCAACCCTAGCGAGGACCTTGGAGTCCTCTAAACAAATATGGTGTTTAGTATTTTGGGCATGTTCCTCTAAAGCAGAGGAGTGAGGATTATAATATCTAGGGTTAGCTATGTTCTCTTGAGTCCTCTAATATATGTAACGACCCCTCTATCCAATATAGGGGGTTCCACAGAAGCATGGAATCAAATAAAAACTCTTCATATCTTCACGATCCACATGGCCTTTGACCAATATTAAATATCCACAAATAGTTTTTAAGGGTCTAAAGTTGGAAACGACCTTATGCCTACTGAGAATGCTGGAAATATTGTCCATAGTCCCTTGGATAAAGGGAAGCTTGACAGTAGAGGCCACCTCAATTGACATTGACCCTAAGTTGTCAATGTGATTTTTTCAGAAGATTTTTCTTAAAGCATTTAAATGACTATGGATCTTATCTATTGTAAGAAAAAATGTTATAGTTTATAAAAAAGAAGATGAACAATGGAAAAATAAGTTTCAGGTACATATGGTGCTTGAGTTCTTTCTTTTGCAAGTTTCTTTTTGTAGGGAGGAAAATCATTAACATTGTGAACAATCAAGGAACTTTTTCTCTATTGACAAGTCAATCAATATAAAAAATTTCAAATGAAATTAGAGAACTACAAAGAGATAATGATATGCTATTGGCTATTGTTACAACTAAAGCATATAGCCTGAGATCACACATGTCATTAACTATTTAATAAGATAAGCATAGAATATTTCACAATAGAAAAATTATCTTTATCTAAAAGTTGACAATTGTGTAATAAGTGACACTAGCTATTGTGTACTAGGGAAACAATTGTATGGTATACCTAATAACATTTTTCTTTTAAGAAACAAGAGACCTACATTTTGGAAGAATTCACAAAGAAACTTGAATTGGATACTCTAGGTCCAGGTGTTACACTAAGTACACAATGCATTTATCCTTATGCAATTATGAACTGAATAAATAAGGGAAATAGAACATTTATTTATATAGAGACTTCATTGGTTGTTTGTCATTTTCCATAGTGGAACTTATTTTTCAAATATATTCTGCTTTCCATTATTTGAAATTAAGATATTTTTTAACAAAAACTCACAATTTTTTAGGTTGGAGTGAGGTGAATCTTGTGGGACATGTGATTATGGGGATTTTCATGTCTAGCTATACATAATTTAATGTGACGTGAACCTTCTGTTTTTGTGGTAAATTTTCACATATCTAAGGTTGGATGACATTCTAACCAAGAAATCAAAGTTTCAAGACTTAAGCAGAAAATGGGAGTGAGCTTGGCTCCTATTATGCACAGAATGGGAGTGAGCCTATGTCCTATTATGTTGACATACTAATAGTTTCCTAGGATCACATATTCAAACTTGTAGAGTATAATCTCACATAGAAAAACTTTCCTTCTTGCCAATACAGCAGGAAAGAATTATGTGTTCGACTGGAGCTTGTGCATTGTCACTTCAAACTACTTGAGTGGAATACCATGATAAGAAAGAGAGAATAAATATTGGAACAATGTATCGTTGTTATAGTAAGCCCTATATTACTTATTGCAAGGGGTTTATAGATCTTACAATTGTGATTCTACTAACAGGGGGCAAGGTGGCACAAATTAAATTTCCTAGATTTAGATATTCAATTTAGATGCTTATGATTAAGGAAAGTTGTTGAATACCTTCAGTAGTAGAAGCAGAGTTGTTGGATCTTATTGTAGTAGCAGGTGAATTGTTGCATTCATGCGAACTTACTTTTTAACTATTTTCGTAAAATAAGAGAAAACGTTTATTTATACAGAGATCTCAACAATCCTTTGTTTTTTCTTATAATAGGACTTTCTGTTCAATAAATACTCTATTTCCTATTATTCAAATTTAACATTGATTGTTATCCTAATATTGACATTGCATTTCTTGGGCATTATCAAGGTCATTTATACTTACAATCAGTTCTAGAGGGCTTGGAACATTAAAGTCTTATGCCCCCACTACAACATAGACAGGTGCAGTCTCCTCTATACCTTCAATACAATTTGTTTTGTTAAAATAAAATACACATATTTTAAGCAGGAGAGGGATGAATCTCTTGGGACATGTCATCCTAGATATTCTTAGGTACAGTCATGTAGAATTCACTGTGAATTGCACCTTATTCCATTATGATAAATTTTGATAGCTCCAAGGGTGGATCACATTCCAATCAATAAACCAAAATTAGAAGTTGTAAGGAGAAAATTGCAGTAGGAGTTTTCCCTATAGCACATGGTCATGGCTCCCCAGGGCCATAGATTCAAACTCATTGAATATGATCTCACACATAAAAAATATATTTTCATGGTAATATAAGACAAAAGAATTGTGCACATTTGTTAGCTATTACATGGGATTTTATATATGACAGTTGTAGTGATACTAAGAGAAACCAAGATTACAATGGTCAAATTTTCTAGATCTACATATCCAATGTAGATTCCTATGATTAAGGGAAGTTGTTGAATTACTTAAGCAATGGTAGGGCAACTATCGCACCTTATAGAGGCTAGTCAACATTTGCATTTATTCTCACCTTCGTTTCAACAGCTTTCATAAAACCAAGGGAAAATATTTATGTATATATAGTTCTCAGTATTGGTGTGTCCTTGGAGATAAGAGGACTTGTTGTACAATAAATACTCTATTTTTCACTATTCAAATTTTACACTGGTTCTTTTTCTAATATTTCCATCTAGATTCTTTGGGCATCAGTATGGGAATGTATAGCCACAACAACTTCTCGAGGGCTTGTGACATTAAATTATTGTGTGCCTAGTACAAGTTTCCTAGGTGTAGTGTTATCTAGTTTTTCAATACCTATGGGAAGGCCTATAGTGCCTACATCAAGGTATAATTGTGATCATCAAAATCATTGTGTAAACCATTCACATATAAAAAATCATCTTGTACTCTAAGCCTAAGCCAGAGCAGCTATTTTCCTACTGTTCTCCTTTTTTCTATTAGAAAAATATCTTACGTGATCTGTAGAAACTTACAAGGCTCTTGAGAAAATTAGTTGTCAACAAAACTACAATTATCCTAGTTTGCATTGGTACGTGGGTAATGAATAATATATCATCTACATTATTTTGTGGGAATAGCCCTCTTTGTTTAAAAACATGCACAAAGTGAAAACATTGGTTTACACAACTCTGATTTCATTGATGTAACATTCTGCGATTTTTTCCAAAATACTTTTTCTTAGATGATGGTAGAACATTTTGGCTGTCTCTCATTTCTACCTCGAATTGTTGACAAGGGTTGCTTTTAACAATTGAAAAACTCCCATGCCTAATGAATTTATTCTTCACTTTGATTCTAGTTTACATATTATAAATGCATTCTTCCCGAGAAGTATTTTTTACTTACTGACCTTTCTCTATCCATACAACTTCTGGTCCTTTCACTTTTGAATTTCAAGCATTCATACAATGTATCTCCAAGGAAATGAAATCTATGAAAATATAGTTGTCTCAACTTTGGCTTCGAAAAGTGATTCTTAATATATTGGAATACTAAAAGAAATGTTATCTTGCATGTCAATTAGTACCCTAGTGTATTGCTTCACCTACATCAATGTTTCCTACTAGATGGCTAGTATAAAAATGGAAAATCTTGCTCAAATCATCAATAGTATATCCTCTACATTCTTTTGTAGCAATAGCCCTCTTTGTTTCAAAGCATGTATAAAGTGAAAGAATTGGCTTAGACAACTAATTTTAGCATGGAATTCTTGTTCAACAACAATTTTCATTGGTTCCTTTGGCCCCACTCTTGCTACCGAAAGGAAACTAGCATTGCACATGTTAAACAATCGGGTCAACAATTGTGTACAATGAGACATGTCCTTTCTCAACACAGTGAACACTATTCCAAAATGTTTCTATGTGAAAAATTATCTATTGATCATAAAAATTACCCCTCAGTGAGATTTAACACAAGCATGCGACAAATGTACTTTTATCGAAGAGTTTGTTTAGCCAACGAGAACTTTTATTGTTACACTATTATTTCTAATTTAAAAAAAAAAAACTCCTAGGCTTATATTTCTCATTAGCACGTGGTATGCTTTTTTTTCTCATTTTTATTACATGCTTGTTGTTATAGTTTGTTAAAAATTTCTCTTTCGTTCATCAATTATATCTCATAGAAAACCAATATGTTAAGCCTGTGTCAGATCCTTGAACATCATTACAACATAATGTTTGTACTTCAATGATTGTGATTCTTTCACTTTTCCAAAAAATATAATTTTTTAGTCTCTATTTTCCAAATGAAAATAAACTCTGATCTGAATGAAACAACCTCAAGAACTGAACAATCCTTAAGCATGCCCTTTGAAACAAAAGTAATTCAAACTATCACAACTTGGAAAGAAATTCAGAGGTAGCTACATGCATGAAAATAGCAGAAGCATTATAATCTATTTATCAACATTGCCCTGAAACACAATATCATGAATAAAAGAGTTGTTGTTATGAGACTCATTTATTTCATAACCAAAGGACAGTGATAATATATAAAATATGTCTATCATCTGTATATTTATTTTGAATTATTCATATTTCTGAAATAGACTGCCAATGGATGAACTGTCCATCCACTGTTGGACATTGACACATGAATGCCATCTCAAGTTAACGCAATAAAGCAACAAAGGAGTAATGGGCATGAAAACAATTGGCTCTCAAATCACAAGCAAGTTGTAACAACACAACTCTTGTAAATATTAGACAACTCAACAAGAAAACACAATCATCACCTTAATTACTCAAGATCAATACTTAATGACTCAAGCTCCCTTGCTCAATGACTCTATTCTTCACCTTGATTTTTGCTGTCATCTTGCCTTCTCTTAGTATGACTATGATTGTAATATGTAAAACTCCCTGCAGCAAGTAATGTAGCACTTATTATAACAATAAAACCCAGTTTGTTGTTGCTTTGGCTTTGCAAACCATCAACACAGTAAACTCAACAGCATGGGAAAAATACACAGAAATATTTGTGCATCCCACACCTCATGGGGCCTTAACCCTTAAGCTCTTAAGATACAAATTTGCAAAATTAGGACCCAAGTTTTTTTTAACATAAGAATCACATAGTAAATCACAATATGATTTATAATATCAAATAAAACACATTGAAAATACTGCAATGGGAAGAAACTAAGGTGACAATATTAAATTTCAAATCATACACATAATAGGTCAATCCCAAGTAAAAACAATGATAGATTTATTCCCATTGATTCCTTAGTTATACTACTTGCTTTAATAGAGCTTCTATGAGTTAAATACTTATGGATATTGTATTGCGATAATAAGGATATGCAAGATTATTATCTTTGTTTGATATTAGGGGAATTTTAAGGTCTAAAATGGGCCTCCTAAGAAAAATGTACAACCAAAATAAACTTTATAAGAATGAATCAGATTCAATATGATGACGTCAACCATGGAGAATGATTCACAATTTTTGGAGTAAAAAAGTAAAAAGAATAAAAAATAATAAAACTATATTTTCAACTTATATCCCTAAGGTTTTACTCAAATTTCGAGTGGGAGTATTTGTTGGATGAAAAATGTGATTCCTCATCCAAGGAGTACCCATGTTACATACTTTTGATGGACCCTGTTACACAAAAAATGAGGAATACATGAAAACACGTGATTGCAATCAAGTTTTTCATGTATTTCTCATTTTTCGTGTAGCGGGGTCCATCAAAAGTACGCAAGACGGGTACTCTTTGAATGAGGAATCAAATTATGTATCCAATGATTTTTTCCGCTTGAACTTTGAGCAAACCCATAGGGAGATAAGTTGAAAAAATAGTTTTTTCTTTTTTCACTCTAAAATTTGATGATATAATCTAATCTTATTTTATTATTTCCACTATTATTTTATAATCTCCTTAGGAGGTCCATTTTAGACCTCAAAATTCCCCTAATGGTAAGCTCTCTACAATCAATAGTATATTTTATCTTATCATGTTGTTCCAATGAGCTATTAACGTTGAATCCTACGATTAGTGATCTTCCTTTGTTATGCTATTGATAATGTGGAATTATTTACGATAAGGTTTGTACAATCCAATCATGTATGCGTAATACAAAACTTAGTAATTACAACTAGTATTATTACCCTTAATTCCTGTGATTAATTAGGTAATGAGACCACCAATGATGATTACTAAACTTCATATGCCCATACCTATGCTAATCACCTAAGTAATAAGAAATCACATTACTCCATATAGTTAAGAGGAGTAATACAAATAAACAATGACATGCCACCAATACATCAATGACACTTTACAATTCCCTATGACAGCCTTAGACACGAGCTTCAAATACCTTGGTTTTTAACTAAAGGCCAATCTATACCTCAAATTTAATTGGTAATGGATTAATGTCAAAACAGAGAAAAAATTAAACACTCCATGCAATAGGTGGCTCTCCTAGGGTTCACACTTGGCCCTGGTTAAGTTTTATCCTTGAGGCCAGTTGAGTCCAGTTGAATATAATTTATTTTGAATGAAATTACTCAGATGATTTTCACACAATATTCCATCAACAAATTTTGTTCAGTGGATGCTTGTTTACTTATAGAGCCCATAAATTCATATGTGTGTACTCATACTGACGAAAAAAAAACATATGTTCACTTTAAGATTATTTTTGAAGTTTTTTGTTATCCATGGAGGATAAGGCAAGCACTCAGCAAAGTGAAGCTAAATTAGAAATAACAGTTAAAGATAATTTATTTTAGGGCTCAAAGGAGAACAAATATTTTTGTTGAGAAAAAGGCTTCAGTGAATCACGACACAAAATAACATTTTCTAGGTAATGGCATTCGAGTGCAAGGCTTGCAGAAAACAAATATTTTTGTTGAAGAAAAACATTTAATTCATTTATAGTTATAGGTCTAGAAAGGAAAAGAAAGGTGTGAGTTAAAAAAAAGGAGTTGCATTGGCACCCTTGAAAACGCTCACCATAGCCCTGGAAACTACAAGACACTAATGATCAACTAAATATATGAAAAGCCTACTATGAATTAATTGCAGACTAACTTAACAAGTATACTAGCTCCGCCTTGTCCATCTAGTTTAATTAGAACCCAAGGAGCATCAGACTGTGTGGCCATTTGGAGGGGATTGGCTCTCTGGAACAAACTGCAGACAATTTTTCCATTTGGAGGGTATTGGGGGGAGCCAGTGGAAGAAATTCACTAGACTACCTAGAAGAAGGCCCCAATCCATCACCCAGGCCCGAAAACATGACACAAAACTCAACTAAAATCTCCTACTCTTGTTCCCAAAAGTAAAAAAAATCCCCATACCACAGAAGAAAACTTCCCTCCACGACTCTCGAAGAATCCCAATCACCCGACAAAGAATTCAAAAATGAAATTATTGTTCTGACTATAAACAAATAGGAATAACGAAAATTACAAATATAGTTTTTTTTTAATTATACTTTGAAACTATTCAATTGTGAAGCTCTTAATTTCCACATACTCGTAATTTCTGGCTTGAGTACCTTTCATGTTCAACAACAATTTTTGGCGCAGATTGGCCGCTTTTAGCCACTTCAATTTGTGAAATGGAAAATTTTTAATTCCTGAAGTCGAGAAGACTCAATAAGTACCTTTCCATCAACCCTACTAGATCACCTAAGAAACAATGTTAACATGCTCCTCTCCATTGCACTCAACGCAAGTCATCTACTCAAAAAAATAAGCACCGACTATTTATGAAGTCTTCACAAATATGAAAAGAGACACATTTCGTGTGTTTGATAGTTTTCAAAGAAGGTTTGTTTTTTTTTCAAGAAAAAAGACCCTAGGAAAATACTTCCCTAATGTCACATACCCCCTTAACAACTTAAAAAAAAACACATACTATTGGTACATACCTCCTTGATACTATAATAATAACCACATAATATGTTCCTTCACTAAATTTAATTTTGATTAAATTTATATTCAATAGTTATCCCATGCATCCGTCTATAATCATCCCATAAGAAAGTTAACAGAGGCAACTATACACATATGCTAAGAGATTCAACAACATAAAAATTAAGAAGTCAACATATAAAATATCCACGCCATTAAACCACATTAACTGCAAGGACTATCACTTGGAAAACCGAGCACCACCACCCAACCTAGAACTGACTTCCTCCAGTTCACCCCCGAGCTGAGAGTTCCTTCCATGGATTAACTACCTCTTGTTGATCTCTTCAATGGGTATTTAATAACCTCTTCCATGATATGGTTTCCATTAGTGGCGTCTCACTTTTATGGATTTTTTTATCCATTTACCTATGCTTTTCCTAGAAAATCTCCCCTTTATCTCCCACGAGGCTTATGCTCATAAAAGCTTTCCTTTATCTCCCCTAAGGATTTTACGTTTTTTCTTAACTTAGCATCTTTCTCTAGCTAAGTAGCTTAATGGATATTTATCTCCAAATCCATTAAGATTATCTAGATTTGGATGTAGAAGTCTTATCATGGAAGAATTATCCATTCCCATTAACCAATGGGATTTGGTAGGAATCTCATCTCTTGGTGCCTTTCTTTTCCAGGTGATTAAATTATTTTATTTAATAATAAATTATTTACTTTCATTGTTACATATCAAACCTAGATTTTCTTAGCTTAGGTCAATAGAGTGTTACATACAAACAAGGGGTGTTACATACTCCCCCCTTTAAATTTACATCGTCCTTGGTGTATTACAGCATCTTGCAATTTATTTCCTCATCCACAGGTAGTTGTTTTTGATTTTTTAGGTTCTTGTGGCCTTGCCTCCTGAATCAGATCTTCTGATACATCCATTATAAAGGATTTCTACCAACAATTTCCTTCCATCACTACCTATACGTTTGTTTCAATCAATTTGGTGAGAGATTTTCATATGAAAAAAACTCATTTTTGTTTGTTACATAAGCAACCATGGGTTAATGTTTCCCGCCCTTTAGCTATGATTCCTTAGTTTCGAGCTTATTTAATATTAAGAAGAAATGCATATTCCTCCAATGCATTTGTGTTCTTGCTGAACACTTACTTCCTGTCATTTCCCTGCATTGGTCACAACAAGTCAAACTAGCACATTTGACAAATCAACACGTATAAAATATCATAACAAGTTAGCTCACACACAACCATGAAAGTCATAACCCTTATGTAACCATCATAAATCAGGATCATATGTCATATGTATAATAAGACTGAAATAAAATATTGATACTTATCCTTAGTTTCCACCTTTTTCTTTCCTTTGTACGCACTCTAGATCGATTTCCACACTAAGCAATCATCCAGTGATTTCTCCTCAACCATGTGCACCTACACATGGTGTGTATGACACACATATGCAATACATGTCATATATGATCCTGCACTTCATGCATTCATACCAGTACCATATGTATCATTTGTATACAGTACCACCTGTACAGTTGTACCCAATATCAAATTCCCATAACATCACCTGCACAACATATACTTCATCCACATGCTTTCAACCATGTTAGTAGTATGCTAAAAATTTCTGTAATTTTTCATTCACACTACTTTTAGGTAAGTCCAATCAAACCATGGTTGGTTTGTCGATTGGAGAATAAGGAATTCATGGACTCGTTCGACTTCTGTAACCAGGGCATAACTGAAATTTGTTTATGTCGAAGTATTCAAGCGCTTTTATTTAGCTCATATTTTTCATGTATCTTGTGGTTGCAAGAAATTTTTAGCAAATGATAACATGGATGCATAATACAATTTTACAAAACCAATAACCTTGAGTTTTTGGGATTGAATCTATCCCATAGACAAGGTTTTAATAAAAACAGAATATGACCTTTGCTTGATCATAAGGAAAATTATTGACTATGACAGTTACTCTAGTATGGAATTCAATGTTATATTTGAGACTCGTAACCTTACCTTTGTCTTTATCCAAGAAAATAATCGTTTGGTACACAAAAGTACTCCACATATAAATTGGTTATGTCATATGATTTCATGTTTTCTCTTTTTAACACCACTTCCAACACCTTATTGGTTGTGACTAACTCAGTGTATATTCAAAATCAATCAAACAATTAGTATGTAAATACACACACGTCTTATAAAATAGTTTTGGTTGAAGGTTATAATGCTTTCACATTCCCCAATCTCTTACCTCCCACGGTAATTTGTATATCAGGGTGTAATCTTGAGCCCTTATCATGTGGATACCCCACCTTAACACTAGATCCTGACTTGCTAGAATGAAATTCATTTTCTTGGAAACAAAGTCAATTGTTAAATTACTTAAATAAAATTATTTATGCAATAATTTTTATATTGTCCTATTCAAACCTAGACAACACTATCAATACAATCTGACAGGTAGAATTTTCCCATATTTCTTGTTTTCAAATTGACAATTGCTAGATATCACTTTTTTGAAATCAATTATCTTTGTACAACACATTCTTGTTTACGAATACCACTTAGCCATCCAATATGGTTAAAGCATCCTAATGATTTAACAATGAGTTGTTGCATCGTTTATTATTGTCTCTCTTCTAGAACCTTTTATATGTCACACATTATCTGGTGCATGTATTATTTTATTACTAGCATAAGATCCTTAGATCATCATAATATGTATTAATGCGAAAGTTTTCAGGTTATCAATAATTTGTCTATTAATTCATACAATCATGTTCTGAATCTATTGCATAATTCTCGTTATTCATTAGGCTTCTCTAAATTTCTCTATTTCTACTTCAACTGCATTTAGCACCACCACATCAGATTTGTTTATCATTTCATAAAGAATGTATACTTTGTTTATATATAGTTGAAACAAATACATCAATTTAATCTTATCAATTACCATAAGAAGTACATTTTCAATATCTAAAATCCTTCTACAGATTTGAAAGGTTCCTATTTGTGAGGTATTAACAGAACCCCATCTATATATGGATGGATATGTACATTAAGGTACACCTTAAGTTGTAATTTTTCACCCATTAGAATTTGAATGAGCTGTTGGGATGGTACTCTTAAACTTAATACTGTCTTTCTGCTTGTTGTGGCCACAACCACCACCCTATCAGAACCTACCTTGGTAGAAATTTTGAATGGGTCCCCTAAAGTTGATCTTTCACCTCTTCGAATGATCTGTTTTATCCCAGAGAATTAAACTCATTGCTAAGTCAAATTGTCAATTCCTAATGGTTGAGCCCCCCTCTTTGAATATCTGCCACATGATTAATCTCTAGCCCTTCCTAACCCTCCATTCATTTCCTCCATCGAAACCTTTCCAACCCTCACAAACCTTCTATCTCATTTTATTCCCATTGTAACCCTTTACAATGGAAACACTTCACAAATTTGCATAAATCACCCCTTTTTGGCCTATCGCAATCAACACTATGCACTTCTCTCTTCCAGACCTGACGGCATCATCAACCCAAATTTATATATTTCGTTTCAAGAGCCATATCGCACATCACTATCGACAGGTCTGGGACTTATATAAAAGGCGCACCACTATACTCCAGACCTGATGGAATTATTAACCATAGTTCATATATATCGGGTCCGGAGCCATATCGCATATCGCTATCTGTGGGGTCCGAGGTCTATATATAAGGCACACCACTATCACCCAGACCCAACGATGATTATAGATCTAGGCATATAATATTTCAACTCTAGCCTAGTGGCCGAAAGTGGGTTTTTCCGTATATTCTTTTGTTTTTCAAAAAATGTTGAAGTCCCAATTTTTCAAAGGCATGCCTATTATTGTGGACCCGCTGGTAGTATTAACACACACACACACACACACACAGATATATATATATAGACATGTGGGGTTCCAATCCCTATCGTGTATCGCAATCGTCAGGTTCTAGAGCTTGTATATAAGGCAGAACACTACATACCGGACCTGTCGATAACTATCAATGTGGGTGCATAAATTTTCAAGTCTGGCCCTTAGGGTTCGACCATTGTTTTCCTATGTTTTCTTGTGCATTCGATAATATGTTGTTTGCTAAGGTTTTCGAAAGGGAAAGCTTATGTTGCAGATCTGAAGGGATTATTAAATGGGGCTCATAAAATTTGAAGTTTGGCTGAATGGCCTGACTATGGGGTTTTCTATGTTTTCCTATGTCAAGTCCCTCCACCATTGATCTATCCTTCATGGATCCAACAGTCCATGCGGATTTTGGGTGAACAAGTTGCTTGAGGAATACCCACCCGAAAGGTGGTATCCTCTTTCATCATAGCTGCCACGTGTCGCTTGAAGAGTGGAATCGTAGGATTCCTCGCAATATCGATTACCACTTAGACCCCTTCCAAAATACAACTTGGGGTATGAGAAACCACTTCCTCCCTATGCCGTTAATCTTTTTCTTTTCGATAGATTTACTCTTAAACACTAGTCTCTCTACTCTTCACTGAAGTAATGTGTTGCCTAGAATATTTCAAGTCCGTGTTTCAGATCCAGTTATGTGTTATGCAATGGTTTTCAGTGTAAATTGGATTTTCTCTTGCGGGACTTAATCAATGCATGAGTTAAAAACCAGGGGGTGATTATTTCACGCTTGTTCCTTTTGATGTTATAAATGCTTAATGAAGGCAAGATCTGTGTTTTTTAAGCATTTTTGTCACATTCGCATAATCATAGCTGATATTAATTATATATGTAGGTAAATTCGAGCAAACCCAGTAATGGATAAATGTAAGTTATATCTAGATGACACCTCCCCACCACCAGTGTCGATATTGCAAAACAAACTTTGCAAAAGGGAATACAGACTACCATAGTGCATAATGGAGGAACTCCCTCAGTTCAGTAGAAGCACTCATGACATCGCTGATCTATCAAGATGTCATCACTTCCAGATACATCACAAAGCATGCCAGATGTGGGATGATGAGTGCAACATCTTTAGTTTCCTTCAAGAAATGATAGAGAATAATAGCCACTCCACACGCGTCCAAAGAAATGATACACAATCTCTCTCTGTTCCAAAGGCATCCATTCATTCCCCTAGGAAGTAGAATGCTCCACCAAAGGTGACCTTGACGTGTCAGGAATTTCACCGATCGTTCTCATCTGTATATGCTGATCTGTGTAATGAAAAGAGGGGAAATGAAAGGTCATGGAAGACTGAGGGTCATTCCCTACTGCATAAGTATTACCTCCGAATAGGAGAGTAGGACTTTTTGTTTGGAGAAAAGAACTTTGATTTATTATGAATAAAGAGGATTGTTTGGTTCAAGAATGAGCCGGTTGTTTCAGATTTATTTCCCTTTTCTCTCATATGTTTAGAATCAGTGTGTTGTTGCTGGTACAAATACAAATGTGATTTTCTTTGTGCATATTGATAACTAGCAGTTCATGGTTATTCCTAGTTATTTGAATGTAATTCAATAGCATTGATAATTCATGAAAGGTCACTGATTCCAGACTTTGTTAAACATCAATTGTATGTGTTATTTGTATGGAAAGGAATGTATATTCATGTATAAGTAATTGGATTTTGATTAGGATTTAATACAACCTTGTTCTTATGTGGACCAGTAATTGATTTGTTTGGACTTGGGATTTATATATGATGTTTAACCTCCTTTTCTTTTGATCCTGCAGGATAGATTAGGATAGTTAGGACTAGATTAGAGTATCTTAAGTAGTTTAGATAGGATTTGGTACATATAGGCTAGTTGTTTCCTTTTGTTGATTTAATTGAAGTCTTCCTCCAGGAAGCAATCTCTCAACATCTATAACAGTTCATGGGGTCCTTTAAAACCCGTTGGAATTAGCCACTCCAAACGAAAGTAGATCTAATTGGGGTTTATGATCAGGTTAGTTCCCCTTTTTGGTATAGTGAAAATTCCCCATGTCAACAAATTGGCACTAGAAGGAGGGGGGCCTGAACCACCATCCACAACATTTTATGATTTCATCTATAAATGTTGTGCATGGACTCGAAAAGATTAATGCATGGATCATGAAGGTCGAAAAGACCCTTCCTCTAATTTGGAAAAGACTCATTTCGAAGAAGAGACACTATGGGAGTATCTTGTCACTCAGGAACAACCAGTCAGAATAATTACTTTGGCTTACGCTCGTTCCCTCTCTCAGCTCCCCATCTTTGACTCTTTACCTCCGACAACTAAAAGAAAGCCAAGGATTTGTTCCATAAACGAAAAGACATCTATAGCCCCGTCTCTTGAAGATATTGTTCTTGAATCCTTGCAAAGTATTGACACTCCATGGGAAGAAATTCCTGAAGATCCACTCTTTGAAGGTAATCCCTAGCCCGATTTAGGAAATCGTAATAAAGAATGCCTCAAAGAAACCTTCAACCAGAACATCCCTATCCACAATATGGCTAACATTCCTCTTCCAGGTGGGAATCAACTTCAATCGGTTGGAAACCAACTCCCACCTCCTCTGGGAGCACTCCCTCCTTGGCTCGCTCAGGATGCCGTAGCAATACTTGGGTAGTAGCATCCCTTTGTTATGAAACTAGCTCAAAAAAAGATAGAATGGATAGATCAACGCCTTAGAATTCAGCCTCTTCAAGGGCACAACCTCCTTTACATTACATAAATGAACAATTCTTGTATGATTCAAATGACAAAACCTCCTTTCTATATATAGGAGTCTAAGGAGTCAAAATATAACCGAGCTGACCTAACAATAATAATATAAAGCCACAAAAATAACAATAGAGGGATTCTATGGGGCACAATAATAACAATATGCGAACGATAAGGGCACAACTACAATAATAATGGGTAATCACTAGTATTATAGGGACCTAACATGCCACTCTCCTTCAAAAAAGTGTTTTCCTCAACACTTGAGTAGTTTTTGATGCTTCTGTATAAAATTTTCATCCTGCCATGTGGAATCTTCAGTGGATAAGTTCTTCCACTTGATAAGATACTCTGAAATTGATCAATTTCATAGCTATCAAGTTCTTCTTTCTGTGATGCCTTCCGATTCCAATATAATTTTTCCTTCGTCGTCAAGTTCTAGCAATATTGTTTGAACTGGGAGCTTGTCCCCTATAACCTTCTTTAAACATGAAACTTGGAAAAATCGGTGCAATCGAGAAGTTGCAGGAAGCTCCAATTTGTAAGTCATAGTACCAGTCTTTTGCAAAACCTTGTATGGGCCATAATACTTTTGTGATAATTTATTATCCTTCTTGGCTTACTTGAGGGACATTTTCTTATATGGTTATAGCTATAGGAATACCCAATCACCTACATCAAAACTTCTTTTTCTGTGATGTTGATTTGCCTGTTGTTTCATTCTATTTTGTGCCAACACAGGGTTATCCTTTAAGAGTTGGAGGACTTGTTGTTGATGTTCGATGTGATGTTCCACTGCTTGAACCTTAGAATTTTCTCTTAAATATGATGTGATGAATGGTAGCTGATATCCATAAAGTGCCATAAATGGGGTCATTTTGTTGATGTATGGAAGGAAGTGTTATAACACCATTCAGCCAGAGGCAACCATTTGATGCATTGTGTCAGTTTATCAGATACAAATCAATGAAGATATACTTCCAAAAATTTGTTTACTATCTCATTTTTCCCATCAGATTGAGGATGATAAGATGATCTATGAGCTAACTGAGTACCAAGACAAGAAAATAATTATGTCCAAAAATTTCTAGTAAAGATGGGATCTCTGTCACTTACAATAATCTTTGGGTTTCCATGTATCTTTTAAATTGTTTCCATAATGCAGTAGAAATTGTACTGGCTTTAAATGGATGTGATAATGCACAAAAGTGTGTATACTTGGTAAATTTGTCAACTACCACCATGATGACACTCTCTCCCTCAGACTTGGGTAAACCTATGATAAAATCCATTGAAACCTCCTCCCAACGTTGGCTTAGAATGGATAGAAGTTGTAATAGACCCGGTATCTTAATTGTTTCAACTTTATTTTGTTGGCAAACCAAACATTCAACCAAAAAAATTTGAATATCCGATTTAAGGCCATCCAAAAAAAATCCTTCTTAACCCTGTGGTAAGTTTTTAAAAATCTTGAGTGCCCTCCTAAGGGAGAAGTCTGCAATTCCATAAGAATATTTTGTTTTAGTTGGGAATTCTTACAGACGTATAAGCAATCTTTATACCATAATGAATCATTTTGCCAGCTAAATGTATCAGTTGTACTGGAATCTTGTTGTAACTTTCATATAAGTGCCCACACTTCTTCATCATTCTTCCATTCCTCCCTTTCTTCTTTTATCCAATCTGGTTGGTTAATAGAAATGGCGCACAACAATGCTTCCACATCCTCATCCTTTCTTGAGAGTGCATCTTCCACCACATTTTGCTTCCCTTTTTCGTTGTTGATTTCAATTTCATAACCCAACATCTTTGTGACCCACTTTTGTTGCTCTTCAGAGGATAATCTTTGTTCTAAAAAGTGTTTAAGGCTATCATGATCCGTTTTTACCTTGAAGTGTCTCCCCATTAGGTAGGGTCGCCATTTCTTAAGTGCATGGAGTATTGCCAACATTTCCTTCTCATAAATAGCTTTGTGTAAAAACTTTCCCTTGATTGGACGACTTTCAAAAGCAATGGGTCTTTCATCTTGCATTAAAACAACACCAATTCCATTTCCTGAAGAATCACATTCTGCAATAAAGGATTTTGTGAAGTTCGGTGTAGCTAAGACCGGTGCTTGGCACATTGCCTCTTTAATATGTTCAAAGGCCTTTGTTGCTTCTGGAGTCCATGAAAATGCATCTTTCTTCAATAATGTTGTTAGAAGTGTTGTTATTCTCCCATAATTCTTAACAAACTTCTGATAATACCCTGTCAACCCAACAAATCCTCGCAGATGCTTTATGGATGTGGGGATTTTCCATTCCTTAATGGCTTTAATTTTTCTAGGGTCTACCTTAACTCCTTCATGAGATACAATATGACCCAGATATTCCACCTCTTGTACTCCAAAGAAGCATTTGGATCTTTTTGCATATAATTGTTTCTCCTCCAATAGTTGTAGCACCCTGTCAACATGTTCAACATGTTCCTTCCAAGACTTTTTGTAGATTAGTATATCATCAAAAAATACTAAAAAAAAAATTCTAAGAAAGGGTTTTAAAATGGAATTCATCAAACCTTGAAATGTAGAAGGTGCATTGGTAAGGCCAAAAGGCATGACCAAAAATTCATAATGAACCTCATGAGTTATAAATTTTGTTTTCAGAATGTCTTCAATCTTCATTATGATTTGATGATATCCTGAACAAAGACCCAACTTCGTGAAGTAAATTGATCCATGCAATTCATCTAGTAATTCATCAATGATACGAATGTGTAACTTATCTTTAATAGTGAGCTTTTTGAGCTCCCTATAATCCGAACACATGTGTCATGATCCATACTTCTTGTGCACCAATACTGTTGGAGTAGAGAAAGAACTTTGACTAGGTTGAATTATACCTGCATCTAGCATTTCTGCAATCATACGTTCAATTTCACTCTTTTGGGTATAGGGATATTTGTACGGCCTGATGTTTGGAGGAACACTTCCTGGAATCAGATGAATAACATGATCATGATCACGAATAGGTGGGAGATCTTTGGGAGTCTCAAATACCTTGGAAATATTTTCCAGGACTTTTTGGAGATCTGGAGAAATAGATGATTCCAATGTTGAAACATCTAGCGAAAATAATTGTGCAATTAGACCTCTTTGTTCCTTTTTTAGAAGCTTTGTCATACCATTAGAGCTGATTATCTTTCTCGGTTTCCCTGCAATACCCCTTAATTCAACTTCCTTTCCTTCCACATAAAATTTCATGAAAGGTTCTTGAAAATTAAAAGCTATTATACCCAAGGATTGTAGCCATTGGACTCCTAGTACAACATCAGCACCTCCCATTGGAATGGAAAGCATTGGGCTATTCAATACATATTCTCCCATGGATAGCTTGATATTATGAAAATTTCTAGAGAAATTTATCGTTCCTCAATTTGCAACTATCACTTGACACTCTAGTGTTGGATATAAGAGGCAATTCAATTCTTTTGCTATCTTACAATGAATAAAATTGTCGGTACTTCCTGAATCAATCAACACTATTACCTTTTTCTTCTTGATTTTTCCTTCTATCTTGATGGTTTGAGGAGTGGTAATTCTATCCAATGCATTACAATATATGGTCAGATTCATTTCTTCTTTATCTAGGCTTTGTTCCTAGAGTATATCCTCTTCTTTTGACCTTTCTTTCTCCTTTTCTTCTTCCTCTTCACAATCGATGTAGAATAATTTCTTCTCAGCACACTTATGACCTTTAGTGTATTTGCTATCACAACTGTAACAAAGCCCTTTTGCTCTTTTTTTTTCCAATTGCTGTGGTGTCAACCTTATAGGTTGTGGAAGACTAGGGGCAACAAAACTTCCATCTTTATAGTTGTGAGTGGTATGCTTCCTGGTTGCCATATTTTTGCTTTCCATTTTTCTTGCTAACCTGAATGCCTTCTCTAATGAATCAGGTTACCAAAGGTGAACATCATGTTGGATATTATCCTTTAACGTCCCTATGAACACATCAATCCTATGCTCCTTTGGAATATTTTTTACCCTTATGTTCAATTTTTGGAACTCCTCAATGTGCTCCATTATTGAACCCTTTTGTTTGAGACTTATCAATTGGCTAAAAAAAGTGTTGCTTTTTATATCCTCATAATTTGCTATCAATTCTTCTGTAAAAATTTCCCAAGTGATAATTTATTTATGAGAGCAAAGCCCTTGATACTATACAAACTGATTTGGTTCCAAATATAAAGTTTCAATATGTACCTTTTGTGTGTTTTGCACATTATTGAGATCGAAAAATTGCTCCATTTGTAATATCCATGTTGCGGGATCCTTGCCATCAAACTTCCTCATATCAATTTTTGGAATATGGTGGGTCTTCGGTCCAACATTAGAGTCTATGAAATCATGACTAACATTTCTTTTGTTCTCATCATGAGTTTCCTTTACTACCCTTTCACCATTAGTAAGAATTTTTTGTAGAAATTTTATCAAATCTATCTTCAAATCTGTGTTCAAATCTTCCATGACTGCCTTCAAATCTATCTTCAAATCGTTCGTCTTAGCTTCCATGCCATTCATCTTAGATTCCACGCCTTTTATCTTATATTCCACTTGATTTATATTGGATTCTATTAGCTTTTGTGAGAGTCACATTTGTTGCACTTGGTCTTGTAATTTTGATACATCATGTAGCATTTCTTCCTCTTCTTCATGAGTCATGCTAGGGCTTTTAGGTTTCTTGCTAGGTGTTTGCATTTTCTTTCCTCGGGGCATCAGTTACAGATAATAATGCTCTACCATGCCCTTTGAATTCTTCAAAATAATTTTTCAAACCAAGCATAAGAAAAAAATTTAAAAAAATCTACACACCTTTTTTCACTTTGTAGGAGCTCGATATTGCCTCTGACATGTCTCTGTAATTTCAGATCATCCAGTTCTAAAATTGTGACCTACAGTAGTCCTCTATGTCCTCTTTCCAATGCCACCAGTCTGATCCAAATTGGATTCTCCAAGGAAGAGTTATGCCAAATCTCCCACAGTGACCTGATTATAGACAAGTTCAGTAGTGTGAAATTGTACGACGTTCCACAAGTAACTGTGTAGACCTTTTTCTCTGAAAAATATATAAAAGAAACTATAATCTGTCCTCTTTATGTACCTTCTAATGAAATTTCAATCCAATGCCCAGAGAGAAAGTTATGACGATTTTCCCTAGGTCACCTGTTTGGAATGTAATTCAGGAGTCTGCAAAAAGACCAACTTCCTCACATCATATCTCCTTAAATATAGCATGAAAAGCTCTGAAATTTGGAGCTGAGGTTTAGTGTGTTTTATTCTAAAATTTGTTTTTGTTTTACCTTCTAAAAAATTGCAGAAAAAAAGTTATAGTGAAAATTCCATGATCACCTATTTGTAGCAGCCAAACCCTAGAATCCAAAGCTCTGATACCAAATGTTATGAAACCAGCTCAAAAAAAGATAGAATGGATAGATCAACGCCTTAGAATTCATCCTTGTCAAGGGGGAAACCTCCTTTACATTACATAAATGAACAATTCTTGGATGATTCAAATGACAAAACCTCCTTTCTATATATAGGAGTCTAAGGAATCACAATATAACCTAGCTGACCTAACAATAATAATAGAAAGCCACAAAGATAAAAATATAGGGATTCTATGGGGCACAATAATTACAATATGGGGAGAATAGGGGCACAACAATATTAATAAGGGATACAACTACAATAGTAATGGGGTAATCACTAGTATTATAGGGACCTAACACCCTTACCCAAGAATGCAGAAAGAATACTGCCTAAATTCGACCCTAGGAAGGGAGACACCGCTGATAACAATATTCACTCTTTCTTCTTGGCTGTGCACATGTAAGGGGTAGCCAATGAAGTTATAGTATGTTTACTATTCCCTTTTACTCTCATTGGTGCAGTCTCCACATTGTACTTTAGCTTGAGAACAGGATCGATCACCTCATGGGCTACCTTTCAACAGGCCTTCTTAGACAAGTATGGCAATGACAAAACACTTGCGGCCTTAGTTTTAGAACTATCCCATTTGAAAATGGAAACCAAAGAAAAGGTTAAGGATTTTAACATTTGGTTCAACACCCTGTTAAACAGAATATCAGGAGACATAGTATCCCTGTGCCCTTCAGGCCCCTAAACACCATTCGTTCGTCCCTCAGATCGGTAAAGGATCCCATCGACCCTAAAGATATGAAGGGTGTTTATATGATCCCTTGTTCTTGTGGGACCCCCTATATTGGGGAGACTGGTCGTTCCATTAATCAGAGGATTTGCGAGCACGCAACGGATCTGAAGCATAGGAGATCTAGGTCTTCCTCTTTGGCTGAACATGCTGAGAAAACCAATCATCATGTTTGTATTGAAGAAGCCAGTGTCATTGCTAAGGTTTCGCATTTCCATCATCGAAAATTCAGGGAAGCGCTTGAGATCGAAAAGAGACCAAGCAATCTCAATAGAGAGGATGGCTGGAAAGTCAGTAGGTGTTGGGTCCCAGCCCTCTCCTCCTAGTCATTTTGTCATCCTCTTTGGTTTTTTGGTGTTCTTTTATCTTTATTTTTACTTATTTATTTATTTTATTTATTTAGCGTGTATATATCAACCTATTTCTTCTGATTCCCTTTTTCCATTCCTTATTTTATTGATTATTTTATTTAAGGGCCTCCGTATAACTAATTTCCTTTCTAATTCTTTACTGCTTATATTTTTAACTAATTTCCGATGTATCTTATCATCCTTTGATTTTCTTTATTACCTTTATTAACACACAATTTTTATAATATTTTTAAATAAAATTAATTTTATACATTACTCTATACATCTAATTTTTCCTTTATTATTATTATTTTTATTTTTATTTGTTTATTGTTATTTATTTTATTATTATTTATTTATTATTTTATCTATTTTTATTTATTTATTTATTTTTATTTTTATTATTTATTTATTTTATTTTTATTTTTATTTTATTTGTATTTATTTTATTCATTTATTTATTTATTTCATTGTTATTTACTTTGTTATTATTTTTATTATTATTTATTTATTTATTATTTTTATTTTTATTCATTTAGTTATTTTTATTCCCTTTTTACTCGTATTCACATTTTATTTTATCTTTTTATTTTATTTTTATTTTTATTTATTTATTTATTTATTTTTATTTTATTTTATATTTTTATTTTTATTTTATTCATTTAGTTATTTATTTATTTTATTGTTATTTATTTTGTTATTATTTTTATTATCATTATTTTTATTATTATTTTATTCATTTAGTTATTTTTACTCCCATTTAGCTCAATTTATTCATAGAAGCGGTCCTCTGCATCTAATTTTCCTTTTAAAATATTTAACCTATAATTTTTAACTATTTATTAATCAACTATTATCACTAATTTAAATGATTTATTGGTCTCCTATATAACTTATCTCCTTTTTTTTATTAGAAATGTTTTGATCCCGGTCCATTGGTCAATATTTACGGTTGGTCAAACTAGCCGTTGGAGGCTCTGCTCGGTCTATTTAACATGCTAAGCTGGATCTGTTTCTTCAACTTGTCCGGACGATGAACCACACTGGTTGGTTCGAAACGCGTCGACAAATGAGATTCCATGTGATTTTCGCCGAAATCTTTCTCTAAAATGCTAGACCTACTGAGTAGGTGCTCATGGAATTCTACATCACTGCTCTCCCTGTCCCTACTATGATGTGGGTCAAAAGAAGTAACGCACAAACCTTACAGGGTGCTATCGATGAAGCAGTAAAAGTCGAGAATAAAATGATCAGTCTCATAGCATTTCATCAGACAACCAGAGAAAAGAAAGCCTCTCAGTCATCAAAGAAGAATAATGTGAGTGATAAAAAAGTGGCTGAGGGCAAAGAAAGGGACATCACAGATGTGGAAGGTTTGCATCAGATCATTAAGAAGTTGACAAACACAGTCATTGATATGAAAAGGAATTCTGGAGATAGTACAAGTGGGAGAGGAGGAGAGTATAACAAGAAAAAATATTTCAAACCTTTCTATCGTAAGAAGACAGAAGGTGGTCATGCTGCACTTGCGTTGCCTGCTCCACCCAGTGAAGGGAATTTAAATACAGAAGAGCTGGCTCTTATCGGATCGCTCCTTAACCAAGAAGAACCTATAGTGGAGCTAGAGCCAGAACAAGAAAATGAGGAAGAATACCAAGTAGAAGAACCCTTGGATGAATAATCTCAAATCAATGTATTGTCGGATTTTTACACAAATGAGAACGATGACGAGGAAGGAGATAGTATGGCAGAAATCCACACTAATGACATCCATACATGAATTAAAGGGCCACTTTTAGGTGTGATGAGGCTTGTAGACTAGACAAAGAAAGATGTTCACCCTTTGAAGGCACCCACTCCCAAAGTTCCTATTGAGAAGGGTAGACCTAGTGGTCAATCTTGGAATACCCCAGTGCCAAACAATCCATAGAAAGATAATACACCTCCCACCGTGATGAAGGTGACTCAAAATGGTAAAATACCACCTAAGAACAACAAAACTGGTATGTTTACTCTACCCTATCCTATTTATAACATTGATTACAATATTGTGGATGATTTTAAGAAATCTAGGGCTAATATCACATACTTTGATTTACTAAAATTAATGCACCAAAGAGATTTGCTCTTGAAAGCTATGAATGAGCAGAACTGCAAAATTCCTACCATCCCAAGCAGCCAAACCAGGAAGGCGGACTCTAGACCTATCAACACCTCCATTACAGCCCAAATTCCATTAGCTATGGAAGCCACTCTGTCCAAAATGAATCGAAACCCCCAAGATGCCAGTGTAGAAATGATAGGGAAAAAATCAAAATCCATGAATCCAACTTTCCTTACCACATTTGAAATCCTCAACATGAAATTACACAATTGCTTAGTAGATTCTAGTGCCTCGTCCACTGTGATGCCTTACGTTGTTGCTAAAAGACTGCATGCAATACCCAAGAAAATTGGGACTCAAATTATGCAACTAGACAGGACAACTGTGAAAGTAATTGGGGAACTGAAAGCTATGTTGATTTAGATGGCTGCTAAACCATAATACACGAAAGTCATTGATATAGTGGTAGTCGATCTACCGGAGGCTTATGTAATGCTGCTTAGTAGGGACTGGTCAGCAAAAATCAATGGATATTTCTCAACTAATTGGTCCCATCTCTTGCTGCCTTAGAAGGGAAAGGGTGATATGCTAAGAGTTGATCATGAAAGATACATGAAGTATGTGGTGATGGAATTAAACGGCTCCAATGAACCTATAATGTTTACCAACTCTATCCTTGGGAGTTATAGTTTCAATGTTTGTGCCACAGAAACCTGTTTTGGAGAATTCCATGCAGAAACAGTTGAAGAAACTGCAATAAACACATGGTTGGAAACTCTCCCCCATAGTCCAACTGACAAACCACCCTGTAATATAGTAGATGATAGAATTAGTCTCGTTGGAAGAAATTCAGTTGATGTAACATTAGACTCTATATTTTGGACACTCTATTTTAATGGCCCTAATTGCCTTGAAGGTGCAGGTGCTAGGAGAATTCTTATTAACCCACAATGGAACCAACATCTGATGGCCAGCTAGTTGGAGCTCGTGTGCATCGACAACATGGCAGAATGTGAAGGCTTGTTGCAGGGCCTGAAAAAATCCATTCATCTAAAGGTAAATTTTTTTAAAGTTTTTGGTGATTCACATATAATTGTGGACTTGGTAAGGAAAAGGATACACTGCAATGTGCCACACCTGGTAAGGTACTAGCATGAGGTATGGAGCTTAACTCACAGTATTGATTCTTTTAATATCACATACATACCTTGAGAGCAAAACCAAGATGCTAACCTAATGGCTGGTATGGCTGCAAAACGTTTGCCTGATTTTAGATTAAAGAAGAATAAATGTTATGTTGAATTGATTTCCAGACCTTATGTACCTAATAACATCTCAAATTGGTAGGCATTTGAAGGTGACGAGCAGATCCTTGAACTCTTGCATTGCGAAAGGACATTCAAAAATGCACTCATTGATGAAAAAGAGCATGACAGACCTGTGAATGAGAATGGAGATGAGGTAATATCTTTCATGGAGAAATTTATCGTTAACAGGTTTGGCATGCCTGACATTATCATGTTTGATAACGCTTCTTATTTCTCATCACTAAAGTTGACCGAATTTGCTATCGATAAATCAATTCACATAAGGCATGGATCAAGTTATTACCTCAGGGAAATGGAGTTGTAGAGTCCTCAAATTAAAACCTCATCCGCTTAATCCATGAATCTCTTGCTGACAACCAGAGGAAGTGGCTCAAAACTCTAACAAATGCTCTCTGGGTTGATACGGTCACCCCAAGGGGTAAGCACGCAAAACTTAAACACTTATTGTTGGGCCAATTCCAAGTTGAGGAAAAAATTGGTCATGCAAATTACAATTCAAAAAATTTACAGGGAGACACTGAGAAACTCCCTGTTAATGACCAACCTCTTTAGAAATACTTCCAAGAGCCACCACATGGTGGTTACCTCCTGAGTGCTAGAATTCATTTTTCTTTTGCTATTAGTTTAGTTACATTTCTGTCTTGTCCTTTTTGTTTTTTCTGCAAAGTTTATTTTCCCTTCTATTTTGAATTGCAGTCCATTTCAACCAACTGATTTCGGTCCTCCAATATCATTTTACCTTTTTCAAATTGTCCCCATTCAACACCTTCTGCTTTTGCCTTCCACATTAACCTGCTGATGAGTCTGTTGATTCTAGATCCATCGTTGCCTTGCAAATCAAACAAATTTTCAATCAGCCCATGAGAACTTGAAAATCAGCTGCGGAATTCAAATCAAATCAACTCATTGGCATCTGTTGGGAACTGGGTAAGATCTGTTGATAACTTGGATATCTGGAGTGTGGAGGGGCATCTTTATAAAATAAAAAATGTGTAACTACGGCTAGATTGGAATGGAAGAACACTACATTTTGAATAAATCCCACTCAAACCTAGCCTATACTTGCCTGTGAGGTTTGCAGTCATTCTCCATTGGTCCCATCCACCGCACTAAATTGTCAAATACCTGTTATCTACAAGTAAATTTCCTTTCATGCACTAAACTCATTGTCATATACCATGTGGCAAATCCAATTGTGCTCTAGTCCTTGTGCCTGAAACTAGAAGGACTTATGTAAAACAAAATGAAATGTCAAGTCCTTATGCCAATCTGGAAGGACTGGTTGTTTGAGAAGCCGGTTAGAGTAACGACTGTCACTAGGATTAGAGTACCGGTTGACAGAACAAGCCCAACCTTGCTTAAGCATTTTAAAAATATGGCATGATCCTTGATTGTGCCCCATTCAATTATATGAAAATATAGCACTGAAATTATCATATAAAGTGCAGATAAACATATCTACATCAAGTTTGATGAGCAATAAAGAGCTGAGGTACACACCTAAACAGGTATTGATAGACCAGTGATGGTCCCGAAAGGAATTTTGAAAGTAAGAAACAGGTAAAGGAAAGTTAGTAAATCCCATAATACTAGCATTGGAGAATGCCTATCAAAACCCTATCAGTAAGTAGAAGCTATTTTTCTCTATCCCACCTAAAGCAGTTAGTGTTGAAGTCGAGCCCATGCCTATCCATCTATATAGTTTGCATTTCGAGTTTATCTTAACACCCTGATGTTCTAGTGATCCAAGGTTTATTTGGAAACAAAGATAACTAGTTCACCCAGTGGTTCACCATTTGTTGTGGCCACAACCACCACCCTATCAAAACCTACCTTGGTAGCAATTTTGAATGGGTCCCCTAAAGTTGATATTTCACCTCTCCAAATGATCTGTTTTATCCCAGAGACTTTAACTCGTTTCCAAGTCAAATCGTCAATTCCTAATGATTGAGCCCCCCTCTTTGAATATCTATCGCATGGTTCATCTCTAGCCCTTCCTAATCATCCATTCATTTCCTCCATTGGAACCTTTCCAACCCTCAAAAACCTTATATCGCACCTTATTCCCATTATAACCCTTTACCATTGAAGCACTTCACAAATATGCATAAATCACCCCTTCTTGGCCTATCGTAGTCAACACTGCACACTGCTCTCTTCTGGACCTGACGATGTTGTCAACCCAAATTTATATAGTTCAAGTCGAGAGCCATATCGCACATTACTATCAGCAGGTCCGGGGCTTATATAAAAGGCATGCCATTATACTCTGGACCCAATGGCATTATTAACCATATTTCAAATACATTAGGTTTGAAGCCATATCGCATATCACTATCGGTGGGGTCCGAGGGCTATATATAAGGCACACCGCTATCACCCGGACCCGCCAATGATTATAGATCCAGGAATAAAATATTTCAAGTCCCGCCTAATGGCCACATGCGGGTTTTTTCGTATATTCTTTTGTTTTTCGAAAAACATTGAAGTCTCGATTTTTCAAAGGCAATCCTATTATTGCAGACCCATCGGCGATATTAACACACACACACACACACACACACACACATATACGTCAGGTCTAGAGCCCTATTGCTTATCACAATCAGTGGGTTCTGGGGCTTGTATATAAGGCAATCCACTACATACCGGACCCACCAATAACTATCAATGTGGGTGCATAAATTTTCAAGTCTGGCCCTTAGGGTCTGGCCACTGTTTTCCCGTGTTTTCCTGTGCATTCTATAATATGTTGTGGCCGGCGTTTTCAAAATGGAAAGGTTATGTTGCAAATCTGAGGGGATTATTAAACGTGGCTCATAAGATTTGAAGTCCAGCTTAACGGCCCAGCCACGGGGTTTTTCGTGTCTTCCTGTGTCAAGTCCCTCCATCATTGATCTATCCTTCATGGATCCAGCGGTCCATGCGGATTTTGGGTGAACAAGTTGCTTAAGGAATACCCACCCGAAAAGCGGTCTCCTATTTCATCATAGCTGCTATGTGTCGCTTGAAGAGTGGAATCAAAGGCCTTCCTCGCAATACAGGTTACCACTTAGACCCCTTCTGAAATACCACTTGGGGTATGGGAAACCACTTCCTCCCTACACGGATGATCTTTTTCTTTTCAATGGATTTAATCTTAAACACCAATCTCTCTGCTCTTCACTGAAGCAATGTGTCAACTAGAATATTTCAAGTCTGGGTTTCGGATCCAGTTATGTGTTATGCAATGGTTTTTAGTGTAAATCAGATTTTTCGCTTGCGGGACTTAATCAATGCATGGGTTAAAAACCAGTGGGCGATTCTTTCACGCTTGTTCCTTTTGATGTTATAAATTCTTAATGAAGGCAAGATCTGTGCTTTTTAAGAATTTTTGTCACATTTGCATAATCATAGATTATATGAATTATTTCTGCAAGAAAATTCAAGCAAACCCAGTAACGGATAAATGTATGTTATATCAAGATGACACCTCCGCACCACCAGTGTCAATATTGCAAAACACACTCTGCAAAAGGGAATATGGACCACCACAGTGCATAATGGAGGCACTCCCCCAATTTAGTAGAAGAACTCATGATAATGTTGATCCATCAAGATGTCATCACTTCCAGATACATCACAAAGCATGCCAGAGGTGGGATGATGAGCGCAGCATCTTCAGTTTCTTTCAGGAAATGATAGAGAATAATAGCCACTCCACACAAGTGCAAAGAAATGATATGCAATCTTTCTCTATTCAAAATGCATCCATTCATTCCCCCAGGAAGTAGAACACTCCACCAAAGGTGACCTCGACGTGTTAGTAGTTTCACCAACCGTTCTCATCTGTATATGCTAGTCTATGTAATGAAAAGAGGGGAAATGAAATGTCATGGAAGACCGAGGGAATGGAGATAGGAGAGTAGGAATTTTTGTTTGGAGAAAACAACTTTGATTTATTGTGAATAAATAGGACTGTTTGGTTCAAGAAGGAGTTTGTTGTTTCAGATTTATTTCCCTTTTCTCTCATATGTTTAGAATTAGTGTGTTGTTGTTGGTACAAAGACAAATGTGATTTGCTTTGTGCATATTGATAACTTGTAGTTCATGGTTATTCCTGGTTTTTTGAATGTAATTCAATAGCATTGATAATTCATGAAAGGTCGCTGATTCCAGACTTTGTTAAACATCAGCTGTAAGTGTTATTTTTATGGAAAAGAATGTATGTTCATGTATAAGTAATTGGATTGCGATTAGGATTTAATACAACCTCGTTCTTATGTGGACTAGTAATTGATTCATTTGGACTTGGGATTTATATATGATGTTTGACCTCCTTTTGTTTTGCTACTTCAAGATAGATTAGGATAGTTAGGACTAGATTAGAGTAGCTTAAGTAGTTTAGATAGGATTTGATACATATAGGTTAGCTATTTCCTTTTGTTGATTTAATTGAAGTCTTCCTCCAGGAAGCAATCTATCAACATCTATAACAGTTCACGGGGTCCTCTAGAACCCGTTGGAACTAGCCACTCCAAACGAAAGCAGATCTAATTGGGGTTTGTGATCGGGTTATTTCCCCTTGTTGGTATAGCGAAAATTCACCATGTCAACACTGCTATTAGTCAAAATGCACTAGGAGCTTCATTCACACTCCCATTCTCTATTTACACTAGATGTACCTTTGGTGTCAATCCCATTGACCTTCTTATTAGAGTCATAATTTATTAATGTACGATGTCTTCTCCAACATGCATGTATTTGTTGATTTGGGGTAGCATTGAATGCGCTCTAGCCATGAAAATTGGTCAAGAGGCTGAAGCACATGAGATCTCTAAGACTGAAAAATGGTTTGGACAGATTGTACCTGGTTTGGGAGATATTAAAATAATTAATATTTTTAATGGAGTTCCTAAGTCTAAACTTAGGAAGAATAAAATATTAATGGGTATTGATATAAAACTAGGTTAGAAGGTTTGAAAAGTCATGGATCGAGCCAAATATAATCTTAGATGTTGATTAGATATTTAATCTCGGGCGTTGAAGGACCAATAGGAAAAGAATAAGAAGAGGCTTGAGGGTCAGTTGGAAGATATAACAAAGTGATCAGTCATTCAATCTACTAGAGTGAGGTTTGCTAATTAAAGTGGAATCAGTGATCAATAGCGAGGGGCAGCGAGTACTAGATAGAGATGTAGAGATAATGCTGAGAGACCAGCACAAAAGCATAGAGGCGGACTCAGAAGCGAGCGTAGGCTACGCAAAGCCCAATAGAGATAGCTCAGAGGCCAGAGAACCTACATCATCCACACAGAGGGTAGAAGGAGTAACGTATAGGATCCCAGAGGCTACGCGGCGCATCAAAGGCCTGACATAGAGGGTTCTGAGGCTGACACAAAGGCCGGAAGGGCCAGCGCAGTGCTTCATAGTTGCTGGTGAGGGTTTTGTGGAACAGTTTTTCTGAATATCTATTTCCAAATAGAGAGGTATTACTGCCGATTGTTTTTCTCTATCAGGTGAGCCGATTTGGCACATAGTTTTACTCAAGGAAATACTCCATAATAATATAACCCTTAGAATTGTTGTGCCTATTTTCCTGCATTAGGTTTTTCCGCAGACGAGTTCTCCAAAAATAGTTGTGTCACTTGTATGTTTTTTTCTTTGAGATCTTGATATGTAGATGTTGAGATTGCATTGTGTTTATTTCATTATTTATATGTTTAAAATAAATTGTTTAGAATTAACAAGTAGAAGAAATAAACCAGAGGAATACAAATTAAATTTTTAACGGATAGACTTAGAAATTTCAACATGGTATCAAAGCATGGTTTCAGATCACAAGAGAGCTGAAGGCATCATCTGAAGCAAAGCATTTGTAGTAGAATCAGTTGTTCCAAGAGAGAGAAGATGATCCTTGCATAAAGCAGTGGAAGAAGGGTTGCCGGAGAGGGACTACGTCATGAGTCTGGGCTAGAGAGAGGCGAGCATAGTGGCTGAGGAGGGCAGAAAAGGCTCATGTAGAGCCACAAATAGACCAGGAGGGTTGATGTAGTTGGCTGAGGGAGCAGTTTTTCCAGTGTTGGGATTGCGCAAAGCCTACAAGCTCAGTCCTTCAGTTGTTGGGGCATAGGAAGTTATGGGCACCTTGCGGGAGTGAAGACGGTGGGGTACTGTGGGTAGAACAGTACCTAACAGGGCAAAACCAAGGTAGAGGGAGTTGCTACCGAGGTAGATTTTGAGCCAAGGAATCTGGATCTCTATTGCAGGTGCACAGAAGATTAGAGAGGTGTAACTTGACTATTGGCAGGAGGATTTCCAGAAGGGAAATTGAGACTCAAAGGGAGTCGAGTAGAGAACTTCCAGGCTAGAAGTAGAGAGACTCAACAAGATTCGAAGAGAGAACATCCAAAGGCAAGTAGAGAGACTCAGAGGAGTTGACAAGACGACTAGAGAGATGGCCATGAATGGGCTGAGGGATTAGGACAGGCTGGATGGGGAGTCCAACTTTGTGGTCTGGAAGGCTAGGATCCTGTCCATTCTAGATAGACATCACATCAAAACCTTCACCTTGAGAGCAATGGTGATCCCAGTTGAACCAGCTGATAATGAAAAGTACGAGGAGGCAATTGCCAAGGCGAAATGCATCATCCTTGATGGGGTCAAGAATCATGTGGTCCAACATATTGCCGAGAAGGAGACGGCAAAGGAAATGTGGGATGTCTTGGAGGACTTGTACCATCATACTTCCATGCAGAGGAATATGTTACTTGAGAATCTGGAGTGGTCATACCATACACAAAAGGAGGAGCAGATAGATCACTTCCTCGGTCAGTTGAAGGAGATACGAGACCAACTGACTTCTATAGGGGCCAAACCGGATGAGGAGATGTTGGTGAGAACCATGCTTAACGCAGTCTCTGAGGAGTGGGAGACATTCCTCTAGAGCATATTGGGTAGGGCAGATATTCCATATTGGGAAGAATTGTTGGTGGCTCTTCGACAAGAGTAGATCACAAGGCTGAGAAAGACGGGAAGTAGCATCAAAGGAGCCCAAATCAAGAAGGAAGAGGAAGAGGATGTAGCTTTAGAATCTATGGGAAAAATGGAGAAGAGGAAGAAAAGGGACCTCTCCAAGCTCAAATGCTTCAACTATGGAGAACTAGGTCATTATGTGAACCAATGTACAAAGAAGAAGAGTAAGGGAGATGCGTCTGACTCTAAGGTAGCGCCAATGAAGGTGGAGAAGGAGGTTGAGGAGGAGGATGATTTTTCCATGAGTGCTCATATACCTCTAGAGAAGAGGTTGTGAGACATGGAGTTGTAGTCAAGAAGACTACGGGCGATGAGGGGCAGGATCCTTGAGGTACTTAATCTCTTGGATTATACCTTGCTACGGGAGCCCCGAAGAGAGAGTAGCAGGATTGGTGGAGGTCAGTAGAGATGGATGAAGATGAAGTGACAAAGAGTGTTATAGTGTAGGAGTCCCTGAGCAGTGTGAGGCTAGCGGGCTGCAATAGTGCGAGAGGCATGGAGAGTGTTGCAATAGTGCAAGATGGCACAGAGAGGTTTGCAGTGGTGCGAGCTGAATGGAGTTGTTGTAGCAGTGCAAATGTTAGTAGAGGGAGCAATTGTTAGTGGCAGAGAGAGATTCAAAATTGAGAGTGTTTCTAGCCTAACAGGCATGTTAGTTGTTGGGTGGATCAGTTACTTACTTCTTGGTAACTAAGTTGCAGTGCAGTAGCAGTTGGCAGTATCACGATGGAGCATGATGAGAGGGGGTTGTAGTGTAGATGCAACATTGGTAGAAAGGACTAGCAGCAACATGGATGCAGAGGGAGCTACCATACAGATGCAGTAGCGGCAGAGTTAAAGCCATGGGCAACAATACAAGATGCAACAATGTAGAGGATGTTCGGTGGGGAATCCTAACATCAGCACATGTACTGGTGCCATATAATTAGAGTAATGCTCAGTGAGGAGTACTACTAGAGTGCAGTCCTCGCTAAGTGGGAGTGTTGATTTGGGGTAGAATCAGATGTGCTCTAGCCATGAAAATTGGTGGAGAGGAGAAAACATAGATATCTCCAAGACCCCGAAATTGTTTGGATAGATTGTACCCAATTTGGGAGATATTAAAATAATTAATATTTTTAATGGAGTTCCTAAGTCTAAACTTAGGAAAAATAAAATATTAATGGATATTAATATAAAACTGGGTTAGAAGGTTCCAAAAGTCATGTATCAAGGAAAATCTAATCTTAGACGTTGATTAGAGATTTAATCTCGATTGTTGAAGGACCAACATGAAAAGTATAAGAAGAGGCTTGAGGTTGAGATGGAAAATACACCACAGTGATCAGACATTTGATTTACTAGAGTGGGGTTTGCTAAGTAAAGTCGAATCAGTGATTAGGAGTGAGAGGTAGTGAGTATTGGATAGAGAGGCAAAGATAGTGCTGAGAGACCAGTTCAGAAGCAAAGAGGTAGGTGAAGAAGCTAGAGCAGGCCACAGAGAGCCCAATAGAGATAGCGCAAAGGCCAGAGGGCCTGTGTCATCCATGCAGAGGGAAGAAAGAGTGAGACAAAGGGACCCATAGGCTGCGCAGTGCCTCAGAGGGCTAATGCAGAGGGTTCAGAGGCTTACGTAGAGGCCATAAGGGCCAGCACAGTGCTTCAGATTTGCTGGAGAGGGTTTCGTGGGATAGGTTTTCTGAATTCCTATTTCCGAATAGAGAGGTATTACTGCCAATTGTTTTTCTCTGTCGGGTGAGCTGGTTTGGCACCCATTTGTAATCAAGGAAATACCGCATAAGAATATAACCCTCATAATTGTTGCGTGGGTTTTCCCGCATTGGGTTTTTCTGGGGACAAGTTGTCTAAAAATAACGATGTCACTTGTGTGCTTGTTTTCTTTCAGTTGTTGATCTCTAGATATTGAGACTGTATTGTGTTTATTTCATTATTTATATGTTTTAAATAACTTTTTTGGAATTAGGAATTAGAAGAAACAAACTAGAACAATACAGATTAAATTTCTAATTGATAGACTTAGAAATTTCAACAATAGTGACTTGTATTACATTTGTGCATTTCCTTCACAACTCTGACCCTAGTTGCATTTATATTGGAATCTAATTTGTACCTCTTATCAGCTTTAGTTACTAATATCTTGAGATTTTCTTTACTCAAAAGAAACTTATAAGTTCCAAACTATGCATGTCAAATTGCATATTGAATAATAACCTAGTAAGACTTAGTTCCATTCAATAGTGTATATTTGAAGCATTTTCCCAATAAAGTGAATTAATGGCTCAACCAGTGGAAAAACAACATTCAAAAATTCATTGCATTATTAATCAACACAACCATATTAAATCGATAGACAAATTTTAAAAATACTTAGTCTCATCAAAATAAACTTTTGTTCATGTTGATACTATGTCATGAACCTCTTTCACAACTACAAGCACACATGCTCATACATGCCGATGGAGGGCTTCAACAACACATACATACCCTCTCTACATGACATTGGAATGTAGGGTTTAAATTTTGCAGTTGACTGTAGATTTTGTTAGTAGACTGCAGATTTTAGCAGTTGGCCATAGGGTTCTAAATCAGGGTTTTGATTATTAGCATTGTTGTGTCCATCTCATGGATGACAATTAGTTGATTTTACTAGATAGTTTTATGGTTGAAGGTATGGATCATTGTACTCTCTCTTCATTGAACATTTTATGACAATCTAATAAGAATAAGAATTTGAAAGGGTTTTTCACTAGCCTCTGACCAATCCTGTTGTCTCTATGTTTGAATGCTTTTCTTCTATTGTTCCTTCAAATTCCACTGCAGTTATGATGATATTGTTCTTTCTATATAATTTCATATGTTGTTGAATAATGTGGTAAAGTTGAATAACGTTATGATTTTGTGGGGTAAACCTAATATGTAAATGAAGAAATTAAATTATCTAAATAAAGGAGCAATAAAGCCCTAAGAAGAATTAACTTGGTTTTAGAGCTGGGCTGAAGAAAAGTCATTGAAGATCACCCTTATGAAGACATCATTGATGGAAGAAACAAAAAATGGAGGAGAGCTAAAAGAAGACTAGGGTTTGAAGGAAACCCTAAGAAATTTTTTTATTAGGGTTTGATGGATATTATAAGGCTAGAGTTTGGAGAAACCCTGGATTATGGAAAATATTTGAGATATGTTTAAAGATGTTCTAGCACTTTTGATAGGTTTAATGTAGCACTAGATGGGATAGTCTCAATTAGGCCTGGTTGCTGATGAAGTTAGTTGAAATATAATGAAGGCAACAATGTTATATGGACAATGGATAGTCATGATTCTTGAAAGTTGGTTCAAGAGGGAGATTATCACCTCTTATTGAAGATAAGTAGTTTTTCACTTTATGTTACTTCTTTATGTCTTTACCTCTGTCTAGATTTATTGATTTGACCATTGACTATACTTCCTACATGTATATTTGGGTATTTTTATACGTCTAACCTCTTGATAATATGTGATGTGGATCCTTGTTAAGGATCATCCGAGGTGCAGGAAAAGATATCTAGTGCGGGAAGAGAAGAGCTACATTTTCCCATGATAAGTAAGTGATAAAAGTGAAAATGTATCTGAATGCTATAAGGTATGTATAGTATATTTGTTTAGCTACAATTTTGGATGAAAAGGTAAGCCCTAAGAAATGATGGGAATAAACCCTTCATGAATGAATCATATATGCATTTTTTATTTATAGTACATGTCATATATTGGTGGACTTGATATTTGACAACTATCTTATATTTTAAACATGATGGATTTATTGATTTTATGAAGCAAGCTAGATACATTATTTTGTTTTTTATATATGATGACTTGATAATATTGTTAATGGTTGTGATAAGATTCATAACCTTGATGATACATGTGTAACAATAAGATCAATACTCAGTACCTTCTTGTTAGGTTTTGAAAAGTTTATAAATTATGAATGGATGCCTCGACTTTAAGAAGTGATGTAGTGATTATGATCCTTGATGTATGATGATACACTTGTCAATTTCCCTACTTATATGACACTAAACCTTGATGAAAGTTTGATGTCATATTCATATGTGATGATAAATCAGTTGATGATAACATGTTATGACTATGATGAATATATGTTTTAGAACCTGATATAGTTTGATTTCATTATCTAACAATTTTGTTGATGCATGACAATATTATGATAAATAGGTTGAATACTGTCCCTTTTCCATTTGGAGGAAGGATTTTAGACATGAGTGAAAATTCGATGTTGTGAAAAAATGTTTTTAAAGGTTTTGATTTTAGCAGACAAGGGTTCTCCTAGTCTAAGCCCCAACCGCACAGAAGAAATCGTAACGGTGTATATGTAAGTCTCCCAATCGCATGGTGCGGTTGTGCTTGTAGGACACAAAAACTGAATCCTTATGCATGAGATTAGGAGCACACCAGGAGTATGGAAATCCTATAGATATGGAGAAGACAATAGAAAGTCCTATGATCAGGGATTTGAATGTTTAACTTACTATAGAGAATGTGAATGTGTTGACTAAACTTGTATTTGTAGGGAACTGGAATATTCATATCAATATGTTATTTTGATTTGATCATTGAAGCTAGTATATGATAATATTTTATAATAGTTGCAAGCGTTTGAAAAGATTTGACTTATCAGGTTAATATATATGAGTAGTATTATAATTTTGACATGTTGCTTGATAATTCATATATATGTTTTGGCTTATGGGTTGATTGAATTCACAGTGATAAAAAAATAGGATTTTGATTTGATAATTGATGAGTTGTCTTGATGATAGTATATATGGGAATAATGACTTTCATGACTAATATTGGTATTCAATAGTGATTTAGTATTGGCATCATTCTCTTTGGCACATTGGTTGAAGTATAAACAGTTGTGATTCAGTATGCAGTGATCTCACAATGAATGCATGAAACTTATATGACTTATACTTGATGTATAATACCAAAAAAAATTCATATTATGATTATGTGAATGGCCTCATGGAGTTTGATCATGCTTAATAACAATTTGTTGACATGACAATAGATAAATTCATAACTTGGTATTTAAATGTAAGGTGTACTTGACACCTGGTTTGAAGAGTTTATAACAATGTTATTGGCAAAAACCTTTATGACTTTGATATTAGTTTTTATTTGGAATCCAAGGCTTGATAAACTAACTTAGTTTATTTGATTGCATAGTATTGATTTGTGTATGGCTGATTATGTTGGTTTGAGCAATATAATGTTTACAAATAGCATTGTATGGTTTGAAGCAAGCTTCCTGAGTCTGGTATGTCTGCATTGACAGTTACCTAGTGAAGCCAGGAAGATGTGTTGATCCAAACCTCTACTTCAAAGTGGTCCAAGGTATTCCTTTGATTTTTGGTTTTATGTGTTGACAATCTATTCTTGATAGGTAATGAGACTCTTATGATCAAAGGAAGAGGGAGATGACCTCTGAAGTTTGAAATGAAGAAATTGGCATGATGAAGTTTGGAAAAGGGAAATATATCATGAAGCTATTAAAGAAATTTTGGAAAGTGGGAATGAAAATCCTTAGACACCCTAATGGAATTGAATTTCAAAAAGTTATGTAGAGATATTGTTGGACTTGACTTGGCAACTATTAGTTTATTGAAGCATTGAGGTTCCTTTTAACATCCATCTAGATATACGCTTTGTAGAGAACAACCTAAGTTAGGTCATGATTAAGTTGATTCACACACATTGGGTTGCCAACAAGAAATTTTTGAGATATTTACATGGGATGATAAATTGTTGGTCTGAGATACTCTTCCTATGATATATGTCTGCATGGATGCACTATTGTTGTTATTGACAAGCTGAACAAATATGGGTTCTTATTTTGTATGATATATGCCATGACATTTTGGATGAGAATTTTGTAGCTTTAATCATACATGAGGTTGAGTACAATGTTGATATCTGAAAGGAAGGTTGAAAAAATTATTTGAGAACTATTTTGAATAGGTTTTGGATGTGATAGTGATACATTATAATTATAAAGAGTGGGATTGGATTGGAAAAAAATTGCATATCGATAGTTGGGAATGAAATATCTTCATATATTGAGTTAGTGTTGTTGTACGAGACAAGATTAGGTTTGTGGTTGCTTCCTTCATGCGAGGGAGGATGAAAAAGGTTTCCTTTTACAATTATATAAGTTATATAATATTTGATTTGATTTCCTCCATGAACATGAGATTGCTGCTACTGAGACATTGTGATTGAACTCTTCAGTGAGTTGTTTAAGCTAGTACAAGATATGAGCATGTTGATATGTTTCTGATATATAGATAGAAGGACTGATCGAGGATACTGAGCCATCTCTTCCCCCTTGTCTAAGCTCCTACGGTGTAGAATTGATATAGAGGACTCCTGGGATTGAAGGATATCTTGACAACATGGTATTACCCTCATATGTTACCCATACGGTGGAAGATGTTGCTCCACTACCTTGGCCTATGAAGAGTATACCCATGTTGGCATTATACCAAAAATTTAGGCTTGTTAAGATTATGCCTCCCCGTCTGGCCAAGAGGTTGAGGGAGATCTTGGGGGTGTGTACTCCTTACTTTTAGTAAGTTGGATATCTCACCCAAGTTGATTATGATACAGGTGTTCTACCACATGACTCCTCAGGGTCATTTCTCGAAATATCAACAAGAAATAAGATGGTTGTGATCCTTACTTCATATGGAAAGAGGTATCTCACCCATTTATCACACAAAGGGATGTGATCCTTACTTGGTAATTTGTATCTCACTTATTGATCAATGAGATAAATTGGGTGAGAGTGTCCCATAATACCTTCCCCACCCTCATAGACATTAGGTGAGAGTATGCCATAGGACTTTCCGCATTGTCATTGGATTCTAGGTTGAGTATGGCTTCCTGATGATAAGCTTCCTAATGTTTGCTAGGTATTACCATTGGGCTCCCCAATGACAGTGATTTTGATTGGTAGAAGTGGCTCCTCGATGAATAGTGGGTGGTAGCTTAGGCTCCACTCCGATGTCAAATTCTTCTTCTTTTAGATTTGAGAATATTCAACATATGAGAAAAGATAACGAAGAGATAAGAAAGGATGAGCGGATATCAGTAGTGATGACATTTGATGACAAGATACTTGATATAGGATATGATTTGATGACAAGATTCTTGTGTTGATTATGATGTAGTAGGAATTTATTCCTAGCTAAGAGGGAGTGTTAATTTGGAAGCTTAGTGACAAATTCCAATCAAGGGTCTAGATTCCTCTATTCGAGAGGATGAATTTTGACTTTTGAAGAACTTGATTTGGACAAGAGAAAGGGTACTTTTGAATTGAATCCCACATGTGCACCAAAGGACAGGTTGGACCAAAAGAGAAATTGGACATCTTTGGATGGTTATAAATAAAAGTCAAGTGACCCTAATTTGGACATGATCATGATCAATCTTCTTTCTTTTGTTTGGATCGCCCATGTCTGAGATGGTTCATGGAAGTTCGCTTGCACAGTTCCAAAATTGCAAGGTCTGAAGCGTGCATGTGAGATCTATGGTTTTGGTTTCTAGCTGCAGGGATGCTACAAGGTATTTCGGGTCACAACCACAAGCACGTATGTTCATGCATGTCGTCGGAGGGATTCAACCACATGTACATATTTCTCTGCATGCGGTCAAAAGGATTCAAGCCCATGTACATATTTCTTTGCATGTGGTTGGAAACTAGGGTTTGAATTTTGTAGTTGATCAGAGATTTCGTCAATTGACCACAAATTTTGATAGTTAACCATGGGATTCTAAATGAGGGTTTTGATTATTTTCATTTTTGGGTCCATCTCTTGGATGTTTATTAGTTGACCTTGATGGATATTTTTGTGGTTGAAAATATGGATAATTCTACTCTCTCTCTTTGTTGAACATTTTATGACAATCTAATAAGAAGAAGAATTCGAAAAGGTTTTCCCATATCATTATGGGAATTTTGAGGTCTAAAATGGGCCTCCTAAGGAAATTATAAAATAATAGTGGAAATAATAAAATAAGATTACATTATATCATCAAATTTTAGAGGGAAAAAAAAACTATTTTTTCAACTCATATTTTCAACTTATCTCCCTATGGGTTTACTCAAATTTCTAGCAGAAACACAAGTTGGTTGCAAAATTTGATTCCGCATCCAAGGAGTACCCATGTTCCATAATTTTTATGGACCTTGCTGCACGAAAAATGAGAAATACATGAAAAACGTGTTTGGAATCACGTTTTTTCATGTATTTCTAATTTTTTGTGTAGTAGGGTACATCAAATGTATGCAACATGGGTACTCCTTGGATGAGGAATTAAATTTTGCATCCAATGAGTACGCTCGCTCGAAATTTTAGTAAAACCTTAGTAAGATAAGTTGAAAATACAAATTGAAAAAGTAGTTCTATTATTTTATTATTTTTTAGTATTTTTACTTTTCAACTCCAAAAATGGTGAATCATCCCCCACGGTTCACATCATCATCTTGAATCCTATTGGTCCTTATAAAGTTTATTTTGGTTGTACATTTTTCTTAGGAGGCCCATTTTAGAGCTCAAGATTCCCCTAATGTGGGGTTTTCCATGGTCTCCCATGAATTTTGGTGTCTCTATGTGTGAATCTTTCTCTTCTATTGTTCCTTCATGTTCTGTTGCATTGATGATGATATTGTTATTTCTATATAATTGCACACATTGATGAATAATGTGGTAAAACTAAGCAATGTTATGAATTTATAGGGTGAGTTTAATATGTAATTGAAAAAATGCAATTATCTTAAGCAGAGAACAATATAGCCCTATGAAAACTTAACAATTTGTATTGTGGAGGAAACTTGGATATCTGAGAGAAGGGTGAAGGACCCTATCACTTACATGTTTATAAGGAGAACAATGCAAAAGATTCTGCACTTATGTTAGTGGAAAATCAAGTTTCCTCACAAGAAGAAGATGAAAGCACCACTTACTCATAAGATGAAGATAAAAGCATCAGTGATAACAATAATGGATCAAACATTGAACTAGAGGGACAACAAGAAGATATCATAGTGCAAAATGAAGCATTGGCAAGGTTAGAAGAGTAGTTGAAGATAATGGCCCTAGAAGCGAAAATTAAAAGACTCATAGCTGAGAATAAAGATTAATGAATACTATTGCAAACTTTTGATGAAAAGGAATGTGCCTATAAAGAAGAAATTTCATAATTGAAAACCCATCTAGAAGAAGGAAATAAAATTAAGGAAGGAATGGGGAAGCAATATGAAGAGAAGGCATTTCATTATGAAAATTTCGAAGTGGAAGTGGTTTCATTGAAATTTGAGATAGAGAAGAAAAGAACTTAGGTATGACAAGAAAATATCACTCAAATAGATTCCATCTTACATAAAGGAGAAACCAATTCAGAAGGTAGAAAGAAGGAAATCAAGAACAAGGGACTCAACCGACAACCAAGGAAGAAGAAAAGGAATGTTAAATCCTCTCAATAAAAGGAGAATCCAAATGAGAAGAAACCTCATGCATGCATGCCAAGTAGATCACATTCATCACAAAGATCATCAATGGTTAGTTATAATAGTCATTTTTGCGGTTATTGTTAATCATTCAATGATTGTGGCCACAAGTCTATTGACTACAGAGCATATGCAAGGAGTAGAAATCAAATTAACAAAATATATTAGTATATTCCTCATTTCCTTGGTCACATAAGGTGTTGTGTGAGTGACAATATTGGTCATAAGGCCAAGGATTACAATTTTCCCATGTATTACAAGCAATATAGTCAATGAGAGAAGAAAATGCAAGGCCAACCACACAAGAAGAAGGAAGGTGATGTACATGTCAAATATCAACATATCAAAGTATGGAGGAGAAAGGAGAAACAAGAGAATAATACCAAAAAATGAGGTATGCATGGTCTCAGGGGGACCGTATGGTCATATCTTGAGTTGCATGAAGACCATTGGAGGGGCGTCAATATTGGAAAGATTTCCTGAAGACAAATATGCATATTATAAGAAAGATGGATGTGTTCAGGGGGAGTTCATGAGGTTTGAATTGTTATTTTTATTTTTTATCTATTCTAATTTCTAGATTATATTAGTTGAATCAACCATATTTGTCACTAATGTCTTTAGGAACAATTGTTGTTGAGTTTCCATTGATATTCTTTTAATATATGTCAGTCATGCGTTGCTCCTATGTTTATGGTTAGGGTGTGATGGAGGATCACACATTCAGGGGGAGCATTTTTGCTTCCTAATGGACTTGCAAACTGTTGGCATCATGTTAATGGTGGAGGAACATGTTATATGCTTACTTGGCATGAGTTTATTGAAGCAAAATTGTTGAGTTAGGGTCTATTGTTGCTCCCACATATTGCTGGTAGGATGAGATAGTATGCTTGCATGGAAAATTTATATGGTTCTAGAATTCATATTCCTTGAACACATCTATGTCATGTATTTCCATGCATATGAAGTTGCCATGGAAATCATATGATGGTATTTTGAAGTTAGCTCATCTAGAGTATATGTAATGCCCCCTAATAATAATAAAAAGAATAATAAATAAATAAATAAAATAATATAATATTAAAATATAACAAAATAAATAATAAACAAAAAATAAAATATAATGATAGTAAATAAATAGAAAACAATAAAATAAAGATAATAATAGTAAATAATAAAGAAAATATAATAATAGTAAATAAATAATAAATAATGAAGAGAATATAATAACAATAAATAAATAAAATAGTAAACAATAAACTGGATTTCTACATATATATGTATAAAAGTAAACTATAAAAATAGTAAAAATAAGTCAAGTTAACAAAAAGTAAAAAGGAATAAAATAGGAAAGAGTTAAATTAAGAGAAATATTGAATTAAGTAAAACTTAAAATAAAAATAAAAATACAAAATTTGCATGTTGACACATGGAATGTGTGCATGCAGATCCCTTTGCTTTTTTTGGTTTATTTAATGGATGATATTTTTCTATTCCTTCATCGATTCTCTTGGGAGGAAAGTGTTGTGAGACAAAGGATTCCCTGGCAGTAGTACGTTGATTGAGGGCTCAGAGGTGGAGCTAAGCCTACGGTTCGGTGGAGATTCGTCCCCAAAACATTGTTGCAGTTAGTTGGATTCAAATAATGTTCAACTCCAAAATCACAACTAAGGAAGTGATGATTGGCGCTATGTGATTCATTTCACTAGTTTCAATCCCACTTCTTCACCCCTATGAGCATCACCCGATGCAATGAGTGCTAAGGGAACTATTCAAAAATCATGAGAAATTAGTCAATTACAACTGCCTCTCATGGAAATGGTCATACGTGAATGACTTACTTAAGGCAGTTGAATCCCAAAAAATGTTATCTAATATAATGCACTGTGTGAACCCCCATACTTAAATTCAAAAAGAGTGAAGGGATCTCTACTTGAATGGTTCATGAGGCACAATACTTGCTAAGGTTTTGCAAATGGGTTAGCAAGCTAAGTGGGCTTGATTGTGGGGAAAACACCACAGTTAAGCATGCTTGAGCCAGAGGCGATCTGGGATGGTTGACCTCCCGGGAAGTCCTGGTTACTGGGTGCAAGCCCCAGAAGTGATGATTGACGCTATGTGATTCATTTCACTAGTTTCAATCCCACTTCTTCACCCCTGTGAGCATCACCCGATGCAATGAGTGCTAAGTGAACTATTCAAAAATCATGAGAAATTAGTCAGTTACGACTACATCAAATGGAAATGGTCATATGTGAATGACTTACATAACACAGTTGAATCCAAAAAAATGATATCTAAAAGGGAATATCATCGTTATAGGTAAGTTTTCTCTGCTCATATTTATTTAAATTCTATGCTAATTAGTTGAATAATTGTGTCTTGATTATTAATCGCATAAATCGATGATTAGTTGCATATTTAATTTCGGGTTGTTATTATATATATATTATTATTCGTACTCTACTTCTAGATGTTAGATGCATGCTGATGTTGAGATATTGTGCATTCATATGGCTAAGTCATGATGAGTTCATGCACTTGTGAGCTGGATTGGAGGAATATTGTCTTTCATGCATGGAGAGAATTATCTACTGCATGGGAGTTATTGGGATATGTATAATTCCTATGCAATATACATATACCCATCTTATATCTATATTATCGGTTGTTGGTTATAATAATTCTTTTGCTTGAGACCTATGTCTCAGTGTATGAGGATATTATGATTTTATGTGTTGTTGTTGGTGCTATATTGCCAGATATTTTATTGTTGTTGTTGTTTCATAGATTAGTTCTCTGTTATTGCCTCTAAGATGCATTGCTTATTTGGCCACGTATTGATGATGTTGGAGAGATTGCTTGTATTGGTTCATATGTTTCTATTGATGTTGTTAATACCTTCTTATTCGTTGTCCGAAGCTATAATTGATGCTACAATACTATGTTTTTTATTTGATGATCCTCATGGATGATTTGTGATGATGAGAATGTATATGTTGCTATTATTAGGTCATAACATTCATATTGTTCCTGTCAGATGATTATCTTGCAGATGCCTATGTGGAGCTTGGTGGTTGTTGGTGGCTATCATGGTTTGCTACAAAGATATAATTGTTGGTATTAATGAGAGTTACCCGAATGTTGATGGCGATATACTTGTTTATGGTTGAGGTATTGAGAGTAGCCATACACTACCATATGCTATGTATAGTACTTATATTATTGTTTCTACGTATAGAGGTTATGTCATTTCTCATGGAAATATTTCATTTGATGCACATGTCACATATTGTATCCTCATTGTTGTTGTTCTATGGAGCATATATTGTTGCTCATTAATGCCATGCACTTATGTTATATCATTGTATTGTGCGTGCATAGAGGAGAACACAATTGTGTCCAGATGTAAAAGACATGTATCATTATTGTTTTATCTCACCACTTTATTGCTCATGGAGAAACCCATGGTGCCTATCATGTAATGTAAAGTTTATCAAATTAGCTATGTATGGGCTAACGGGTGTCCAAGTTAGGTCTTAATATATCACTGAAGTAGCTCTATTACATTGGGTGAATGATGTAATATTGGGTCCTTAGAGTCACTGGTTAGTGATATCTATGTTTCTAGTGGAATCATAAGTTAGTCTTATGTACTTATCACAACCATGTATTTTCTCCTTGAAGCCTTTTATATGTATGACACTTCATTGTATATCATTTCTCAAATTCATTTGGAGTCCTGATTCATGAGGAGTAGTCTTTTGCACTTGGAAATGAGCTTTATTGAAAAGAAGCAGATGTGTCACTACATAAACAAAGAGAGTGTGTTTGTAGCTCCATTACATGCTTAGGGGGAACATGTTAAGTATGTGATGTTGAATGGTTTTGGCTAGAGAAATGTTTGCAGATGATTTCCTTTTTTTACATGATTATCTTACACGACTGACATCCTTAGTTCGTCCCATCCATGTATCATCATGGTGTTCAGTATGATAGCGAGGGGTAATTCTCTCATGTGGCACATTATTGTCATTGTTCTTTAGTGTTGGTATTTCCATTTTACATTAATGTCAAAGAGGGAGAGAATTTGGATTGTATGGAAATCAACTTCATATTTGCAAAGAGTGTGTGGAGATCCACCTCAGAGGTTGGAGATCAGGTAGAAGTTGACATCAATGCCAAAGGGGGACCTTGCTGACATTATAGTATTGGAAATAATATCAAAACAACCTTAGTACTTTCTATCATATGCTTGATGTCAAATTGATGATGGTAGTATTCATGATTGTGATGAGTGTTCATTAATTTTCCTCATGATTGTGGTGAGTGTTCATTGGTTTGTTGCATTGGTGTTTTGATGCGGAAGTGTTGTTTCACACCAAGGAGGTTGTACAATGGGGTATTCATGTTCCCAATTAGATATTCATGGTGATGACACGATGCAAAGGTGTTTTTTGTGTTCTTGATGAAGCATAACAGTTGGAAAAGCATTTACAGTTGTTGGAGTTAGTTGGACAAGTGCTAGATATGTTTGATTTTTGATTATGTTATTATATATGTATAGTAGTTAAATGACATGTTACTAATTTTTTGAAGGTTCTATAGGTGCTAGAGAAGTTGTGGAGTAGTTTGGAAAATGTTTGGACTGAAGGAGTTGACTTCCCTTATGCTCTTCCACACCTGCTGCGATAGAGTGTCCTCAGTGCGTCTATATCTTTTCATCCAAAAATTGCTAGTATAGTCCCTGCAACTGTGGCCTAAACTAGAAATTTTCTGCATTCCTCGTGCATATTAGCTGTTTTGTTGTTGTTTCTGATTGTATTGTTCAGGACTTTTCATTAGAAGGTTATAAACATGTTAAATAACTTCTAGAAGATGGTTGAAGGGAAGAATATATCTCATTAAGTGAAGTTAGTGGAAAGATCAAGTCAAGGGGATGAATTCAGATCAATTCAAGTGTATGAACATAGTTGTTGAGTGCTCCAACACTAGTAGAATTTAATAATTTAATCATCTTAGAAAAATTATAAATAGGAGGATGCTATGAGGTTATTAGGTTGTTATTTTGTGTGTGTCAAAGCATGCCATTAAGAGGGCATTCAGAGAGAAATGATATAGCTAAAGCTACTCAAATATAATATGAGAGATATATCAAAGTGTTGTATGCAAGAACGAGCAATCAAATTTCATGTCGAATAAAAAGTGGCTATTACAAAGGATGATTAGAGGGAGTTTCAGTATAGTAGAGAGAAACATGATAGTGTAGCTACTTGTTTGCATTACTGATGCATTTGGAATTGTAGTCGCATAATTTAATTTGAGTTTATATATGTTGATGATAAGTTTGTGATCAAATTGGTTATTATAGTGAGATTTTTTTGGAGGGTGTGGTTCAGTGATTTATGTATTGAATGAGGTTGTGATTCAGATTGTGGTATTGTTTTTCGAGTTTTGATTTCGTGCTTTGAATTTTTGTTGTGATGTCCATGTTGAGTAGTTCAATGGTTCAAGTCTAAAATCCTTTGAAATGAGAGCTACATGGACAAGAAGAGTTGGTGGAGTCTCACAAAATCAGTATACGGAGTAGTTTTCTCCATCGTCTAGTAGCAGTTCAGCGAGGCTTATTGGTTGTGGATGATTCCAGTAGATGGTTCTACACAAAGTCGTGAGTTGAGAAAGAGACTTACTTACTAGTAATAGCCAGCTCATATTTCTATGTAATGAATTTGCATGCCAAATAATAAGATATTTTGAGCAAATGCAATAGCAACAAGTGTGTTTTTTTACCCAAAGGGTGTTTTCTACCATAAATATTTGTATCTCATGTGTTCAATGTTTTATGGTTTTGTGCTTATACTTGATGCTCTAATATCTCCTTATGTGCTTCAGTTTTGGAATGTTTAAGGGATTATTTAATTGGTGAAAAAATTATATCAACCTTCACTACTTATTCACTCCCCGCCCTCCTCAATAGTGCTCTACATTTCTAATACCTAAATTTCATGTGTAAGAAAATCCTTGTACAAGATACAATTATTTTCTATCTTTAAAAAGAGAAATTTATCTCATTGTAGTATTATTATTTATACAACCCTATTCCTCAGAGAAAGGGTTGGAAATCCTTTTAAATTCAAGCAAACTAATATTTTTAATCATAGTTGTAGTCAAAGTTTTGGAAACCTTGGGATTTGATTTAGAAGACATCACTATTCACAGTGTACAATATGCTTTTACAATTTCTTTATATGCATTTATGGCTCCATTTATGCAATATTTCATTCTTATAATCATTTCTTAAACATAGTATTGAAATGTGTTTTATTCCTTTTCCATTGAAACGATTAACATAGCGATTTACTGAGTTATTTAGAGTATATATATTTATTTTCAACCTTTAATTAAAACAGATTTTCATTTAAAATATTCGAATGATAGCTTACAGACTCTCTCTCATTCCTAAAATAGTTTCACTTTTCTTCCACGGTAGAAGAGAACATTGCATCTAAATAAACTTAAAAAAATAAAATAATATATAATCAGTGAAAATGTATCTTAACACGAGCACAAAATTTTGAAGCAGCTCACTAAGCCCACATATTAGTTAGGAAAATTACTACCCCTAACAACTGCAGAACATTTTAAGGACTGCATTTGGGTAACCCCCCCTTGTTGATTGGATTATATAATTTGACCTAAAACCACAATAGTTCGTATAAATTTGTTCATATTTTCTTGTAAATTTTTTTTTATGTCATACATTCTCCCTAGTTTAGATTAGTTTTAATCATTTCTTTAGGATAGATTAGTATAGGAAACCATGCCCATATTCATGTGAGTATTTTCATACCAAACAAAAGTGTATTTCATAGCTTGATTAGGTGATATCTCCCTTGTTGCGGCATGATTTTTTCCTCATTTCAAGGGGAAGAAGTAAAAAGTTCGCTTTAATGTAACATATTGACGCAGATTTGGTAGGTAGCATCGACGATAGGAAGAGCACAAGTGGTGCATAGTTCTTCTTGGGGAATTATTTGGTGTCTTGGGTAAGAAAGAAGCAAAACTCTATTTCTTTATCTAGAGATGAAGTTGAGTATATACCAATAACTACTTGTTGTAGTGAGATTGTCTGGATGAAGAAACCACTCAAGGACATGAAGGTTCAATTTGATGATCCTATTCCCATCATGTGTGATAATACTAGTCTATTAAGTATTTCCAAGAACCCTTTTATGCATTAGTAAATGAAGCACATTCAAATTAAGTATCACCTTTTGAGATACTAAGTTATTTACCACGTGGTTATACTTGAATATATTGGCGGGAGAGAAATGATGAAATATAGAGCTTTGTATCATGTCATGGGAAGTTGCACGTTTCAATGATATGAAGCATTAAGGGGGAGATTTTTCATTTTTAATTTATGTGGGATTTTAGAAGCAGACTTAGATTGCAATATCCAACCATGTTTCAAGGGACCAAAGCCTATTACAATTTACTATGCATTGAAAAAGATACATGGTTCCTATGTCTGCCCCTATTTGTTTTATTTTGTGCCATTTTGATTTTAGGGGAAGAATTATGAAAAGGGTGGATTAAACATATATTGGAATTCATAACCCATCGTCTAGTGCTCAATTCATATAATTCTAGTACACAACACCATTTCGAATTGATTTCAAAGGGAGAGAAGTGAACAAAGATTGGACAAAATGGTATATGTTCAAAGGGGGAGTGTGATCATCCATTAGCTTCTCAGAAGAATAGGGAGAAAGTGAACAAGAAGTTGTAGTAAAGAGTGAGCAACTTCCACATCATATTAGGAGGAGTGTTTCTACATGATGGTATTGCCATCAATGACCTACAATGTTTGGTCATATTTCCATTGTGCCAAGAGGAGGGGGGGGGAGGGGTGGCTGGGGGGTGGGTGCGGGATTAATGAGAAAATTACAAGTTGTTCTCATTGATGTCATGCCTAATGATTGATGTCAAGGGAATACAAGATCAAGGGGATTTTTTTTGGTGTTGTTAATTATGTTCTTTTGGTATTTGAATTTTTTTTTTGTGGTTATTGTTTGTTGGATATATAGACTAATAACCTATCTTTGAAGGCATTTTGTCTATAATTGACTCGTTCAAATTGTCTTGCAAGGTGTTTGGTTGGATATTCCTCTTAGATACCTTTCAAACAGTCTAAGGCACTTGGTATAACTCTTAAGGGATAAGGAGTTATCCTGCTTTGAAGTTTGAGCAAAGATCCAAGGTTCATAGTTCCCCCTAGCCATGTCAATGCATAAACAATAGTAATGGGTGACAAGTGGTGATGTGTTAGTAGTGACAGGTGGTAGACGTTGAGTGGTTGATGATTATGCTTTGGCAGTAGAGCTTCCAAGCCAGGTGGGGATAGGTAGAAGTGAAATGACAAGGTCTTGTTTTTTTTTTTGGTTCTTGTGTGCAAAAAATGAGAAAAATCAGAACACCCCTTCGTTATTCAACGTATAGGCAGGAGCCTCGAGGGCCCTAGGATAAGTATAAATTGTTCAATTTGGAAGAATGATGATATTTCATGAGAACACTTATATATCTGAAAACTTCAAAGGGTCTTTCGAAATAAATATGATATATTTTCAGTATTGTAATGTTGATAATTATGTTTATTTTGGAATAAGGTTTTTAAGATTTTTTTAATTATCAATAATTATTAAGTGAATTGTAATACCCAATGAATGGTAAATATTCTAATTTAATCTTGTGAAGTTATTTGGAAAAGTGGAGCCATGGTGAAGGCTTGGTATGAATAAGTGATAAAAGTAAATGTTTAGTTTAATTTTGTAAAAATAAATGACCATGCTGAAGGATTGGTATGAAGAAGTGATAAACATAAATGTTTAATTTTCTAAATTTATTTACTAAATATTGTATATGGTCATCCATGAAAATTACAACAGAAAATATGTCAAATGAGAGTTTCACATACCAAACAATAACCTCCCTTAGGGAAAATGGATCCAAGAGGGTGAGAGGGAAAATGTTTGTGGCAACCTTGTGAACTTAGAACCTAGCTGGAGGGGAACAAAGGGAAGAAAAAACAACTTGTTTAGCTTGATTCCCTCGAGATAGGTCATTGTGGAGAGAAGCATGACTTTCTTGAGCTGGTTGGAAAGTGGAATTCAAAACTAAACCTCCTGTGTCCAGTGTAACTGTAGGATGGACCTAGCATTGTCAAAGAAGCCATAAGTGGACTTGGTAAGCTCTATTTCAAAAAAAATTGTTCGATAAATGAAACTAGCTTGGGGGAGTGTTTCTCATTGGTTGGTGGGAGCATTCATTTTTCCCCTGTGATTTATGTGTATTTTTTCTATTATGTAAATTGTTTCTTTCCCAATGTAAAGTTGTTTCTCTAATTTATTGTAATGTATTGTTGTGAATAAACAAAAAAAACTCGCGAAAATGTATTGGTGTGAATAAACGTAAAACTGTATGGTTAGAATCTTTATCCTTAACTATGAGTGATGTTAACCTCCCGACCAAGTTGGGCAAATGCCAACAGCCCAGTGACACTCTTGAGCCTGAAATGAAGGTATGGAGAGGACAGGTAGGTCATGAAGGTATGGAGAAGGCAAGTAGGTCCGGAATAGAGGAGGAGGCCCTACTGAGAGTTTCCCTACCAAGTATAATATTTAAGGATTATCTTTAAAGAAAACATGAAGAATGTTTTAAATTGTTTAATAATTATATGCGAATGTAATGTAAGACTATTCTATACCTACGTATGTGTTATGTAATGAAACATAAGATTTGAATATATATATATATATATATATATATTAAAAAACTGTGAACCAAAATGTCTTTCCAGAAAAGAAAAGTATGGAATCAGTCTCTGTAGAAAAATGATATTATATAATCCGTAAAAATGCAAGGCAAAGATTAAAAAATTCATGCACTGTCTAATACTCTAATACATAGTTGCAGCTTAAATAACCAAGTCTAATAACACATCAGAATAACGAGCAAATAATAGATATTGAGATAATTCATAGGCTCATAGGGTTTGTAAAATTGAACGAGTATATAATAACCAGAGGTACCGTAAGGGATTAATACGAAAAACTATATATAAACATTAACAATCCAAATGAAATATATAAATATATATATACGCATTATAAAATTCGGCATTAACGTGCAACATGCACGGTGAAGAAGTTTACAAGCTAAAAATCTAACAATAGAATGTATGCTCTCAATTCATAACCCTGTATTCATATACGGTAAGCCTTTTCGAGTCCCAAAACCGTAACGACTTTACCAGATGCAGAAGGAAAAGTTGGTAACAGATAAAAACAAGGGTTTCACCCGTAGCGCAATGGAACCCTTGTGACCTCTCGGTGAATCCCCGGAGGCAAATATGAAATTAAAGTTAGCAAGAACCGGGACAATAGAAAATTTAAGTTCCAACGAGTTGCTCAGCAAACCCAACAAGTGGACACTGTGCAAACCCTAACCCACGAAACATTCGACAGCAAAAAGGAAACATTAAAACCCTGTATGCTGTAAAAGGTCAAGAAAATTCGGACGCTCTGAACGAAGAGAAGTAAAGGAAACAAAATGTGTACCTATAGTCAGGGTTGGAATTTGACGGGCAAAATGCCCGTCAGAAGGCACTTTGACCGTAAAATAGGCTTAATAATTTTAGATTGCCGTTTCACAGGATGTGTTTTGAAATTTACAGAACGTTTTTTTGACAGTTTAATTTTTTTCAAAAACGTCTTTATACCTAGTCACCTATTTACCAATATTTTCCCATAGCTGTCCTCTCACGCTCTGGCAGGCTCCAACTCTTCGATGTAATTAACGATTTCCCCAATTTACATTCAATTCCACCATTCAGCAGTCGGTAGCGATCCAAGTCGGTCACTGTGTTGTGTTGTATCTAATGAATTAATTAGACAGGCGAGTGACGCCATCATAGCACTTGAGATATTGGATTTGAACAGTCTAACTATGCGTTGGCTTATGTATCTTTGGGTTATTACATGTGCATTTATTACCCAATAAAAACTATTCAAACCATTATTCATTGTCGTTTAACTAAAAAATTAACCAATAAAAATATCGAAATCTGGTAGCAATGAAAATTAAACCAAAACGACGGAACTAGCAAAGATGGGTTGTGTTTAGGTTAGGAAGTTTTATAAAGGGTGACCTTTCGATTGTTTAGATAAATTTTTGTACATTTTGGCCGGAAACATCTGGTGTATTTTTACTTTTGTTGCCGTATCCTTTTATTAGATTTTTGTGTTTTTTGGTCCGAAATATCTTATATATTTTTACTTTTGCTCAGTGTATTTTTATTATAAATATTTTACAAATTATTATTTATTTTTATTATAAAAAATAAAAAATAAATCTCATAAGTTACATTTAATTATGGTGTTTATTCAGTACAAATGGAACCATTACTTCATTTTTTAATACTACAAAGAAATCTAACTTTTTTTTCGTTCTTCTTTCTAAATTATACTTTTAACCATTAAAATTTTTAACATCTTTTTAATTGTGTTTATATGAAAAGCAAGTATAGTTTATTATAACGTGTTTTGAAGTGCTAACTATAAGGTAAAGTAACATTTTTTTAATTGTGTTGAAATGAAGTATGATTTATTATAACATTGTCGTGAAGTGCCAATTAGGAGGAGATGATTAACTTCCAATTATGGGGAGATGATTAAGTTCGCCTGATTTATTATAATGTTGTGATTAAATCCCAATTGAGGTGATAAGTTTCACTAGCCTTTGATTTTTTTTTTTATGTTAATTGTTTAAATTTAAAATTTACTAAACATTTCATAATAAATTTTGGACAAAAATAAAAATAATTTTTGTTTTAATTAATATATCTTTGCCAAAAAATTCTCAATTAAATTTAGTCTCAATTTGATATGAGTTGTGATTATCACTAAGAAATAACTAAATGAAATAAAGGAGTTGAAAGTGTTATTCAAATGTAAGAGAAGGAAAATGAGTGAAAATGTGTTGGAGCAATAGAGTATAAAGTGTATATTATGGCATTTTATGAGATATAAGTTTACATAAAAATCACAAGTAAAAAAGAATTCTAAGATCCCAAATATGTTAAAAATTTACGATGTAAAATGAGATAAATTTACATAAGTTGCATTTTAGAGGAAGTATATCAATTTGTGCTCTAAAATGATGATAAATTGACACATAAAACAAAGAAAGAAAAGGAGTTAGTTTAAAATGATAAGAAATTAGCACACAAAACAAACAAAAAAAAAGGGAGTTAGTTTGAGGATGAGACATTAGGAGTGGAGTAGAGGCAAACCTTATAATTTCACATGAAAATTAGAATATGTACACCATAAGATGACTAAAATTACATGAGCGTGACACGATAGGCATGCCCAAGGTAAAGGGTAAGGATACTTTAAAAACTGAGGAAGAGGATAGAGTATTTATTGACTATAGATTTACTATTTCATATATGGGAAAGAGGGACATAAATGATTAGAGAATCTATAAACTTGTAATGTAGGATGAAAATCGAAAATGTAATTTAATCAACTTTGGGTTGTACTAGCTTTTTTGCGCGGAAGTTTAAAATGTAATTTAATCAATTTTAGGGTTGTTTTCACTCAACTAGTTTTTGCTACAAGTTAATGACCTATGAATCATTTGTAATTGTATATCTATGTTAATAGTTTCACTAGCTGCAGTTTGGAAAGCGATATAATGGGATAAAACTTATTTTCAAAAGGGTTGTGCAATAGGATGCAACTTTATTTTCAAAAGGCGTTGATCTCTTTAGTTGGGTGGAGTCCTCATGGTAGCCCTCATGAGGGTTGGGATTTGACAATTTAGGTAAATAATGATACTTAATTGAGTCTAATTGGAATTAATAATAACAATTGTGTACAAATAATAATATGCCTATGTACAAAAATAAAAAATAATATGGTGAAGTATAAATTAAATAAACAATAAATGGTTGTCTAAAAATGTCCAAAATACCAAAAATTCACTTATGAAGAACTATAGAATTTTGTGCACGAGACTTACAATGAAGTACTTTTATTTTAATTTTTAACAGTTAATTTGATTTTCAATTTGGTTATTGAGAAATTTTGATATAAAAAGATATTTTAAAATAGAAAATATTTTCTCATTATTAATTGTATGGAAATAATCAGATTCAAAAACTCATTTATGTTATGGTCATTTTATATTTTTCGTTATGATAAATATGTGAAATTTTTAACATAATTGTGTTATAGAAGGGTAATCTTTTACTTATTTTTTTTGGTGAATGCTTAATTTATTATCCAAGCATCACTAGTGAAGGGTAAAATTTTAACATAATGTTTTTTGAAAGGTACTATAAAGATCTAAAATGTCAAAAAAAAAATTGTTGGACTCGTAAAGAGGAATCCAAATTCCAACTCTGCGTGTAGTTGTAACAACAAAAAAATTTGGCAACATGACATCCTATTAAAAAAAGTTTTGGCAACATGAAGATGAAAGGAAAATATTAAGAAGTGACCTAGGTAATGCCAAATCAAGCAATAGGGGAATATATCCCCTTAGAGTATTTAGTGATGAGGAAGCTCAACATTTCAAATTACCTATGTGACAGTTTGTGCGCCAAATCCTAAACAGGGTTGGCTGGTCTCCAGAGAGATGCGTTGGGACGACTATAACTCACTAACTTCCGTAAAGGAAAATCCTGGGAGATAAATTGCAGTCGAATGTGAGAAAAAATTCTAAGAATAGAGAGGAAAACACCTCAAAAAGGATACGTGGTTGGTGTATAAGGTGATGAGTGAATTACCTGTATTTCCTCTGCAAAATTGTCGGCAGAATGGGAATAACAGAGCAAATTTAATTAGGGTTAGTCGCAGGGGTTGCAGAGCTCGTCCAAGAGGCCGAGAGGCACAACTAGGAGCGGTCAAGAGCCTAATATCTTCACCGTTGATCGGATGCCAGCTCATGGCATGAAAACCAATGATCATTAAGTCCAGAGCCATCGAAAATATCAACCCGAGACATGTAAACATTTCCAAGGTTGATTAATGTGGCCACCCGAGGATCCTTTAATTTTGCAAGGAAGGGGCCTATATTTATAGGGAAATACATGGCATATATAACGTTAAAACTACTTTAGATAATCTAAATTGACGATATAATGACTAAATGGTCGTAGAATATTATAATGTTTCATACCATGACCCAAAGGGTTTAGAACCTCCCAAAGAAAGAATTTAAGTCCATATTGAGTGTATAAGTGTGTGAGCCTCATTAAAGACCTACATTTAAATCGACTATATATGGACTAAATAGTCATAGAATATTATAATGTTTCATACCATGACCCCAAAAGGTTTAGAACCTCCCAAACCAAGAATTTATGTCACCATATTGAATGTATAAGTGTGTCAGCCTCGTTAAAGCCTTATCTTTAAATCGACAATATATGGACTAAATGGTCATAGAATATTATAATGTTCAATACCATGACCCCAAAGGGTTTAGAACCTCCCAAACCAACAATTTAAGTCACCATATCGAGTGTATAAGTGGGCGAGCCTCGTTAAATACCTATATTTAAATCGACGATATATCGACTAAATAGTCATAGAATATTATAGTGTTTCGTACCATGACACCAAAGGGTTTAGAACCTCCCGAACCAAGAATTTGAGTCACCATAGTGAGTGTATAAGTGTGGGAGCCTCGTTAAAGACCTATATTTATACATATTACCTTAGAGTTTAAGAACTACTCTATAAATATTTTATTATGTAAAGAAGGATACGAAACAGGGATTTATTATTAACATTTAGTAATTGATAATAAATGTTTCATCACTAAAAAAGATTAAGGTGGCAAATATGTTATACGAATGATAAATGTTAATCAATACGAAGTATTTTAGAATATTTGTAATAATTACATATTAAAAGTTGATATTTTATCTTGAAATTAGTTATGTTTCGTCTATCTCATATCATTTAAATGGATTAATTAAAAAAAATTATGTGGCCTAAAAAAGTGTCATATGAAATAAGTTATGGTAAAAGTTATGGTTTGTTGGACATGTAGTATTGATAAATCATGATATTGGCCCATATTATCATAACAAAGTATATGCATAGTAAAGTAAAATGAATCTTTATGGTTAAATTTGTTTTTCCATGTCTTTTTAAATACATATATGTTTAATTCATATATTAATTAGTTTTATAATAATAAAAATAAAAAACTTATAATTTAATCAATTTTTATTATTTTTATTAATCTTAACAATATAAACTGTATACTAAAATAATTATTTTGATTTTTATTATACATTAATTATTATAAATAAAATTTACCAACAATTTAATGATTTAATTATATGATTATACTAATTTTATGATTTCTTTTTAATTTTATTTTTATTAATATAAAATATATCATGATGTTTCTCATAAAATTGATATTTACTGACCATTTAATATATACCTGAACACTATTCTAATAATTAATTCTAATAATTATATCGTACAAGTAACTCTTTGGAACCTTTAAACTACATTTACCCACCACACATGGGATGCAAGCCGTGCATGCAGCACTCTACCTTGCGTGAGTGAAACGGAGGAACGAGTTAAATAAAACTGTTAGGTGGAAGTTAGTGTAAGTCATTTTCAAACTTTACTCGCCGTTGAAGCAGAAATTTATTTAATTGAGAGTCGCCAGCGCAAACGACTAAATTTTTTAGGCCGATTTCTATTTCCGCCACAATTTTTTAATTAATGTCTCTGACATGTCGGGAATATATAACTGGAGCTGAAAAAACTAGAGGTGAAAAAAAAATAGCTCGCTTTATATTTCCTTATGCCCTAGCATGTCAAGGGAGGGCCTTAATTAAAAAATTGTGACAGAAATAGAAAATGCCGTGTTCAACTTACGTCCATCATTTATGAAAGCTTTATATAGGAAAATACCATCTGTCTACCTATGTACTATGTGAGATCAGAAAATATCGTTACTTGTTTTTACCTACATTTTTATTATAATAGACAAGTGATGCTTTTGTGGATGGAAGGGCTAGTTGTTTTCTCATAGATATTATTACTTGTTTTGTCATAGATATTATTTTTTTGTTATAGATAGGATCGAATGATTCGTGACCATCAGTTTTGGAGGATCGAACGATGGTTTATAACAGATTTCACATCACCTTAATTAAGCTAGCCTGGCCAACATTTATCGATGAAGTAGCATGGTGTAAATAATTCATATCAGCGAGCTATTATTTAAAGTGGTGGTGCCACTCTAATTCTCCAACCATCTCTGAGAAGTCCAGGCAAAGTATTAACCATGGAGGGGCGTCTGAAAGTTTGTATTGTAACATATCTCTATATTGTCTTGGCATTCGGTGAACCAAAGTTAACGTACGCAAAGCCTAGGGCCACGGCCCTGTACGTATTTGGGGATTCCACTGTAGATTCTGGTAATAACAATGCGCTTGCAACCATTGTGAAGGCCAACTTTCGTCCATATGGAAGAGATTTCGTCGGCAGAAAGCCCACTGGTCGATTTACGAACGGAAAATTAGTAACAGATATAATTTGTACTTCTACTCCATCTTTCTTTTTGCTTTACATAATGAAGTAGAATGAAAAAATATCGTGGCTAGGTTTGCAGAGATTGAATTACAAACTAACTGTAAAGTAAACACAATTCTAATATAGTTGTTATTCATTAGTAGCAATGCTTATGTCTAAGTTTTCCCTGGGAAACAATATTCATGTTTAGCTTTTCCAATTGTATACAGCTGGATTATTAGGTCTTCCTGATACAGTTCCCGCATATTTGGATCCTCAAATCCGAGGGCCACGGATTCTTAAAGGGGCAAGCTTCGCTTCTTCTTCTTCTGGATATGATGATTCTACCTCACGCGCTACTGTTAGTATGCGTGTTACACGTGATGGTATTAACGATATAGGGATTTAGATATAGAGAAAGGTATTTCATAGCCCAGATATAATGTCTGCTTTACTTCATGCAGAATGTTCTAACTGTGGGGCAGCAGCTGGACAATTTCAAGCTTTATCGAAAGGAAATTGTGAATACGGTAGGTACGGAGAATGCCAGCAAGATAATATCGGGAGCCTTGTTTACGATAAGTTCGGGTAGCAATGATTATGTCGATAATTATTTTCTCAATCCCCTTACTCGTGCACAGTATACTGTTACCGAGTTCCAAGATCTTCTTCTATGCTCTCTCTCGGAATTTATACGGGTAATCATATGGTCTCTGCGTTGAGAGTGACGTTTCATGCTTCCTGAATTATCAATATTTTGGTATATGAAGCATTATAAGGAATTGGTTGAATTTTTTTCCCATATTCACAATTACATGGTTGAATCGTTAGGAGAAAAAACGATAAGGAGTTGGCAAATTTCTTTTGATTATAAGAATATTTGATGAAGATAATAAAAAATTATTGGGGGTAAAAGGAATGATTGGATTTCAAAATAAAATGATTGTTATTCACATAAACTTTGTTGTAATGACTTCAAATGTTTGTTGTAATGACTTCAAACTTTGTTGTAATGAATTTCAAACCTTGTTGTAATTCATTAAACCTTGCGATGGATTATACCTTGTTATCTATTATTATCGATTATTCTAATAAAATTTTAATCCCAATTGACGATCTTTTTGACAGAGCATTTACCAGGAAGGTGCCACCTTATTTGCCCTCATCGGTCTGCCTCCTTTCGGCTGTTTGCCTTCGCAAATCACTCTGTACAATTTGTCCGGTAAAGGATGCGTCGACGAGTTTAATGACATTGCCATCTCGTTTAATCAGAAGGCTGTATCATTACTAGAGGCATTGCAACCATCAGTTCCTGGACTTAAGCTTGCTTATATTAACGTGTATGACAAGCTGTTGGACTTCATCAAGAATCCTAGAAAATATGGTAATATTCTCTTTTCTTTTGATTCCTTCACGCTTTAATAAGTTTCAGTACAGCTTTATGTGCAGAAATGCAGAGGTTGCTAACCAGTGATAACTTATGAATAAATGTGTGGAAGGCTTTAAAGTAGTGAGGAAAGGTTGCTGCGGAACGGGTTTGCTGGAGACAGGTATACTATGCAACCCCACGACTCCGGTATGCCGCCATCCGTCCAAATATGTATTTTGGGACTCTTTTCATCCAACGGGCAAAGCGTACAATATCCTGGCGCAAGACATGTTCTCACAGGTTGCTCTGAGTCTTTTCTAGCAGTACAGCTGCGAGCTTCATGGAAAACGACAAATTGTGGTTAGTCAATAGTAGATACGAATCCGGTCAAATAAAAACGGAAGCGAGAATCGAATCAGCTCCGCATTACTATTAGGTACTATATAGTTGTAATCGTGGGAATTTCTGAACAGATTTTCTCATTAGGATCCAGTATCTGTATCAAGGAAAAAAATAACAATCTAATATATGAGCTTTCATAGATAAATTCCACAACAATGGGTCGCTGAGATCTATTTCTAAGATATTGCAGGGCGAGAACTTCGCGAATTGAGTTTTATTTCCCAACTAATTGTCCATAACGGTCAAACACGGAGAAAAAGTGTGTTGGGAGAATCGGAGAAGACCATAATGAGGTCCATGTGCTATAAAGGCCACCGAGTTGACATGTCAATCTATGAGAATGAACTCCCTAAAAAGTTGGTAAATTCAAGCTCACTATGGGCACGAACGTAAAACAGTCCTGCGAAATGGAAAAAGTCGATTTGTGTCGAGGTTTAAAATTGGGTTTAGTGTAACCCGTTGTTTTTTTCACAGAGAAAACTTCACTCGGTTGTTTGAAATTGAATCACTATATTTTGGGAGGAGGGTGTTTTATTATTCAAATTATGTTTTTTTGCTTTTGAATTTAATTAGGGTCATTATTGTATTACTATAACATACATGGGTTTTAAAACAATATTTGAGAGACACTTTTGTCTTGATGATGGACCCCCTTTGGGGATTGAAACGTTGGCAAAATGAACTGAAGACTGTGCTTAATCCGGATCAGGAATCAAAAAACTTCCACAGAAGCCTAAAATCTAACAATATTTGAGATAATTTTAAAGAGATTTTAAGACAATATTTGACATAATGTTTAGGTAAATTGTGTTAATTTGAAAGAAAAAAAGTTGTGTATAATTTTAAATATTATTTTATGGGAGTGTCTTAAACTAGCAATTGCACCGGATGTTCCAAAGGAAATCCGGTAAGATAGTAGCATTAAGTTGTTACTCTTCCATGATGAAAGCAAAAGTGTCACCAGATTTCGCTAAAGAGTGTAAGTAGAATTTTGGATCTTAGTTAAAGAAGGGTGTCTCAAGAATTGCATCTTTGAAATGACAAGAGTATCCACAATATCAGGTTCTCTCTTTTTGGTTATTTAGTGTAATTTCCAAAGAATGCATTGTATTGGTGGAAAATATATATATCCTTAGCAATTATTGAGCAGAAGACATTGATTTGGTCTTTTGGTTAAACATCCATATGTATTTGCATTGGCAACATTTCTTTGAAGTATTTTCCTATTTGAATGGTTGGAATTTATCCAAACCCTATTTGTATATGCCAACTTTATTTGGGATTCATGATTCCTTTCAGTTCATATAGCAAGTATTTTCCTACTTGAATGGTTGAAATTCCACACCCTATTTGTATATGCCAACTTTATTCGGGACTCAAGATTTCTTGCAATTGATATAGCTCTCTTGGGTTTCATTCAAATCCATTTACATTATTTACATTGTTCCCCCAATTCAAACTCTAGGAAACATTTGTATCACTCTTCTTTATCAGTCTTTGGACAGGATCATAGACCTACACCGAATGATTTTGGAAAAATTATAAGAAGATCAAATTGAAGCCAAAATATGAAACTTTTGAACTCAATTATGTTCAAAATATCAAATAATTACCATACAAGGATGGTAAATTTGAATAATGAAGATCAACACATTTGGTCTTTGAATCGTAGAAAGGACTATGAACTTGACTAGGATACCAAAGCCCTTTTAATTAATGATATCAACAACCCACCAAAAAATGATTAAAGTTTCTTTGGAAATTCAAATGTGTGTCCAAATAAAATATTCATGAGTTCACTTTTAACTAATAAAGCTTTAACACAAAACATCCTTCAAAAAAGATACTAATTAGTTAGGTCATGCTCCTTGGTTCTAATTTTCTTTTCAAAGCGCTTAATGTAAAAATAAAGGTACCTTCAAAACTGTTAAATGAATTTAAAGAGAAACACTTCTTTGGAAGTTTTGATGAGATTTATAAAGGTGGACTTAGGCTTCCAATTTGTACAGGCAAGCTTATGAACCACTTTAGTGTTGTAACAATATATAATTGACACAAATTCCAAGCTATCATTAATACTTTGTCTATCCAAAGAGACTGTGGAGTCGTTGATTCAATTTATTGAATGACTAAGCTCCTTTGACTTGTGAACATTTCCACTAGCATTATTACAATGGATCGCTACAGTTCCTCCAACGCTATCATAGTAATTTTGATTGATAGTATCAACCAACAAAAATCTGGAAACCATAATCTCTCACATCAAGCAGTAAATAAGTTACAGGTTAAACTGCATCCCATATCAAAAGAATCATAGATTGACAAGCATGTGCGAAAGTTAATTTTTCAATGCAAGAGATACAAATTGATCAAGAAAAAGTAGCTCACTTTGAAGTTCTATTGATTGATAAATAAGCATTATACAATAGCATTGAAAATGTAAACCATTTTATACTCTTATCGAGTTTAATTAAAACAAGAAAACATGTGATTATTATAAAAATAAAAATAAAAAGTGTATCTTGAATCTTTGTAAAAGTTGTTACTTTAATGAAAATAAATTTATGAAGAAAATATGTGCATTTTTATTGTTTTATTACTTTAGGTTTAATAATTTATTCAATAAGAGGGGAGAATATATTTATCCTTGATATTTTCTCTAAAATAATTTGTATTGTTTCTTATACCAGCATGGTTTGCATCCTCTTTTTCATTATCATTGGTCAATGATTCCACAATATCCTTAGAAATAGAAAACCATTTTCACCCATCTCCCCGTCGATACTCTGTAAGTGGAAGCAACGTATTGTTGTTTCTATTGTGAGACTAAATCTGTTGAAGTTTATGATCTAAGACATGGGTCTCTTGTGGCCAATCTGATCAAAAGATCCACCCATTTTTTTTGTTTGTGTCGTTCTATGATTCGTTTCTTATTTGTCTCTTAGATTAACCTCTGTGAAAGCCATGTGGCTGATAGCAGTCTGCATAATGGTTTGTAGGAGCTGAGGTCACCTGTCCTCCAGTTCGTTGGATTCTTGGGAAATAATCGTAGGACATACAGACCTTCGAATATGCTCAGACTGAACACACATTCTAATCCCTCTTTCAAACCTTACGACACCACAAATTTATACATGGGGAGCATATCTATTACCAAATACTCGATGCCCAAGTCCCTTAGTGGAAAGATCCCCCATAATAAACCAACTAACGATGGATGGGTTGGTGATCGACCATTAATCCTCTGTGTTGTACTCCTCTATTCTTGCGCACTCCATGCTTCCTCATATACACAAGTAGGAGGAACACAAGAGTGATTAGGGTCATTGGAATAACTAAAGTCCTACCAGAATTCAGTAATCGCCTACATGTGCATGATGGAGGTACAATGATATTCGCACGTAACGAAATAACTAAAGTCTCACCTGACTTTAGTAAATCACTTTAATAACCACCTAGATATGAGGTATTGATCTGACGATAGAGGATAGTTCTATCATATAATGGGCGATCGATAACCACACAAAATGGCCACTATGGGAGTTGTTTTCAAAGGGAAACACCTTACAAAGTAATTATTGGCTTAAAAAAATTGATCTATCAAGACAAGAGGCACATGGTGCCATGTCACTATATTTTTCTATAAATGAATTTTGTGCATATTTACTTTTAAAATAAAATGAAATTATACACTGGTCCAAGAAAAGCAATAACGTCAACTTGGACATTATCTAAAATAGCATGGAAATATCTTTTATGTAATTTTTTTTGTTATAAAATATTTAGGGGAAATGAGATTTGCATAAACCATAGATTTGAAAATAAATGAATTATTCAAGAGGATAATTTACAACAAGGATCAACATATTAAAACTTTCTAGATCCATGTATTGAGTAGTTAATTAGCCCTATTAATTGCCCTCAAGGCAAAACATAGATAAGCAAATGAAGGAATTATTCAAGGGAAGCACATACAACTAGGATCCATGTATTTTTTATCACAAAATTTCTACATTTAAATTTGTTGGATCCATGTATTAAGTATTTAATTGGTGCCACCAATGCCCACAAGGAAAATTTCATAATAGGAAAAAATAGCAATAATTGATATAAAATAATAATAAATAAAAGATAAATAGTCGATTACAAAGCATGCTTGAAAAGTACACAAATCAATTCCATTAATAAACAAGGAACTGTGAGGGTGTATGGAACTTCTTTAGTGCAAGTATTGTATAAAATTTATGCAAATTTTGCGAAACAAGTACATGTAATCATATATGCTAGTTGTAGAATATGCAGACACAAAATGTCGCATGTCTTTTCCCCATAACCATGAAGATGTTTGAAACCATAGAAGATGGCACTGGGTTAGGAAAAAATGTATGGGATAACATTGAGTTGTGCGGATGAGATTGAATCATGTTCATATAATTGTAGCAGAAGGCTTATTATGCTATGCTAAAAGCATTGGATGGTATTTCTAGGAAGTTCCAAAACAACTAAAATTCCTTGAGACAAATATTTGCAAACATAACTCAATAATGAAAATGAATATATATAACTATACCAAAAAATGTTTTGAAATTGATAAAAATAGTGCAAAAGGAAAATTCGGTACCCCAAATACTCTAGTAGAAAAGAAAGCTCTATTAATTTTCACAACTACTTCATAGTAATCAATTTTGTTGAATTCCAATAGCTAAAATTCTTGAAATTTGGTAGTGGTATGTATGTTAAACAAAAGTAATACTGAAAATAAAACCAACAATTGAACCAATATTATATGAGTAAAACATAATTATATACCTTTTCAACCAAAGGTGAATACACCAGGAGGAACCATTGGTTGATTTGTGCCAAAATTGAATGTTGCCTCAGTGGCTTCTCCAGTGGTAGGTAACTTTTGACCATCTTCATCTTCTTCTAACCAAATAGGTTTCAAGAATCTATGATGCTTTCTCATAAATTTCATTATTACAATTGATCATTTTCCGAGGAGCAATATTATTTTGGTTTGCAACAGTGCTCGATCAATATTTGCAGATTGTCCCAACTGCCATAGACTTGAGATTGTCCTCACATAATATTCCAAATGCATATTTTGGAACGAAGATGGAACATGCTTCCTTCCCAAGGCAAGGTTTCCCAAAAGAAACTGAATTAGCAGACGTGAAGTTTTCTCCCTAAAATCAAGATCATGTAACAAATGATTACCTCATATGTAAAGAACTTTAAGCACGTACCTTATCTACAATGTAAGTTGAATTCATCGTGCGGTAAGAGACCTTAACGGAAGTTTCACAAAACCCACTTGGATTTTTTAAAGCTTGCAAATGTTATCATTGATATGTGTTTCCCTAAGGAGCATTAGAGCTGAAACTTTGGTAATTCCTATGTGTATTGGTATTGAGACACATGAGTGCAGATTGTGTCAATATAACTTGTTCTGAATTAAATTCTAGAGGGATCACCAGCAAATCCCTTGAGAAGTACTAATGTTTTATTTGTTGGTTACATATATGAGCTACAATTCTTGGGTCTGGACACACTAGAAGATCACATAAAGGCTTAATTCCATATTCACATAATATCTACAAACAAAAGCATGTATTAGTAGCTTGTCTAATTGCATCAACTGACACAAGTTCTTGAACATCTATATCACACTGATTCATATCAGGAAACACATCTCGTTATATCACATCTTATAAGTTGACCTCTTTGTTAGATAACTCATTTTGGAAATGCTTTTGTTGATCATATATATTCACTAAAGACATATATGATTTGATCATGTGTACTAACAGAATTGGCATTAGATATAGTCGATGTTGCTTCTTTCTTGATATCAAACTCAACAGTTTGTAGTAGTTGTACAAGATTAGGAATGATGTATGCACTAATCATATCACGTCAACTAATGCAAAATCAGGGTACATGAACTTAAACAACATTTTATAAGTAATAAGATATTCAATGAAATGTCATTTTAAACTATAAAGTAGTAGCTAAGGAATCTGTATTTTATCTTTGTTTTCTGTGGTTATGTTTCAAATGGTCCAGGATGCTTCCTTCTTGATACTTTTCTTATGATTATGGGTTAATAGTGGCAAGAGGCACGAAAGTTCCACATTGTGAACATAAATTAACAAATAAAACGTAAGTATTCATCTCCAGTTATAGTATTTCCTAGAGTGCAGAGTGCAGGGATACGAACATATGGAGATGGATGACTCTAGAGAGAAAACATGTAAAATTGAAATTTTCAAATGCCTGAAAGAAAAATGATAGAATTGGACAACCTGTAATGTTTATCTAAATACAAAAATCTGAAACTAATAAAACAAATTCTTAACCATAACATTAATGTCCTCGTGAAAAATAAATATATCTACAACTTTAACAATATGTAGAAGTTCAAAAATGTTCATCAATTCTTTCAGTATTTATGCTTACATTAGAAGCTCAATCAATCTTCAATAGATACTAATCTTCAGTTTTTTTTTTTTTTTGAGGTTTGTTATTATAATTAATATATTGATATATTAATTCTATTAATATATCAATAAATTATTATTGTATTTTGTTGTTATTTATATTTTTAAATTCATTGTATATATTAATATTTGTTAATTGTAATTATGAGTTGTTATGTTTGTTAATTATTAATTAATGTTTGTTATAAAAATGTATTAATATATTAATTATATTAATATATTAATATCTTTTATAATTGCATTAATTAATATAGTTATAATTTCTTTTGTTATGTTGGTAATGTATTTTATTATTATGTTGTATGATTGTTTTAATACATTAGGTTAACATTGTAATGTTATGATTGTTAAAAAAATAATAAAATAATAAAAAAAAAAAAATTATGTTAAGCGTTTTGTGATTGTTTTTGGCATAAAACAAAACTTTGGGGGCATGAAAATTGAGAGAATCATGAAAATTACAGGAATTGCTTGAAAGTGCAACAGTTGGTACAAGGGCAAAATTAGAAGAAAAAAAAAGACAAAAACTTTTCACAAAATTCATGCAGGCTTGAAAATAAAGAATGGAACTTTTGGAAGCAAAACTTAAAAGACCATTTGGTGGATTTGCTGATTAACTTGCATAGAATGCACAATGTAATATTGTTGTATGCTTTTACAATGTACTAATCCGCAGGACACAGCAAATGTCAAACTTTTCGCCATGCACAAAGTCAGCTGACACAAACAGGGAGTATAACATTTCCATGGTTATTTTAAGAATGGAATGATTTTAATATCATGATTAAGTCAAATTCAAAACTTTGATTGTCCTTAATTTGATTTATTTGGTATAAAATTTTTGCGTAAGAAACATGAAGCAAATGGCCATTTCTTCATGAGCACACTTATGTTTTCTTTGTACCAAGTTTTTTTACAGGTTACAGGATAATCAAGTGATCATAAGGAGATTACATTATGTGCACAATTGGTCTTCCAAAGACTATTTCATGAAAAATTCTACAGACAAATCCATGTCCACAACCATTATTTTACACTCCCATTTTGCAAAAGATTTTCCACCAATTGTCCATGTCCATAAAGCATACCATTTCCATATCCATTTTTCACAACAAGAGTTCTTATTCATACACCATGCATTTCCTTACATCCATCCATTTTCCATGTCATTACCGTTTGCCTTCATTTCCGCAATAAAACTCTGCTTGAGTCAAAGTCCTAGAGTCTAAGTATCATTGAAAAAACACCTAGAGGCTTGCATGCCTTAATGGAAAGTACTCTTGCCAATGAACAATGGGAGTACATTAATATCCCTTGTTCGTTGGATCTTGTAGGTGACTCGACCACGACAAATTTATTCGTACCTACAAAGATGTGTTAGGCATCCTGACTCCCATTGGAATCAATGGTGGGAGCTCTTGTGTTGGCTAGGGGCATTCATTAACGGCCACTAAGTCAACAACTTCTTGCTATGTTCGACATCGACACATTTAATCACATAGTAAGATTTGTGCCATCGAGCGTTGAAGACTTGAAGACCCATATTTTGTAGCAGATGAAGCCAATTTCCATTCATTGTATTTCCATTCATTGTATACATTGTATTTCACTTGAGGACAAGTGAATAAATAAGGCTGGGAGGAAAATGTAACTTCTATATTTTGTATACCTTCCAAGCCTTATATATTTTCAACCATATTCAGCAAGACTCATCAGATTCAGCAGCAGATACAACTTTCAGCCATGTTCAGCAGATTCCTCAGTTTTTTCATCCAGCAGCAGAGGATCCAACAGCCGATACAATAACACAGATTCATCTTTCATCCATAGCTTGAAGAAGCAGATTTAGAGCAGAATTGTGGCAGCTGCACATGCATGATTCATGCATGATTTTTCCAACCAAGTAAAGAAGACCATGAACAAAAGTTCTTGTAGCCACACGTGCACAGCTCTCATCCATTTTGGAAGGGTAAGTTAAGGTATGATATTTTCTAACTTTTAACCATTAATTCCTTGAAAAGTTAGAATAATAATTTTTGGAAAAACTTCACTTCCTTTTTCCTTCTTTTTCCCATAACTGCCCAAACCATCCGTTTAAGGGGAAGGATACACTTACATACATACTTTGTTAGATTCATATCCACATTCATATATCACAACCCCACTTAACCCCACTTACCTTCAAAATATATTCACTATTACATGAGCATACAAATGACTTTGTCGGAAGTATTTAGAAGTTAATTGGATGCGAAAACAATCATGGTTGTTACACAAGAACCAACCATGACGCATTCCAACAAAAATACTCTGCCATTATTACATGAGCTTACAAGTGGCTTTGATAAAAGTATTTAAAAGTTAATTGGATGCCAACAAATCATGGTTGTTACACAAGAACCAACCATGATGCATTCCTACAAAAATAATCTGCAACAAAAATCACATTATCAATATGCAAAGATCATACATTGAATGCAACAAACAAAATATGGTTGAAACACAAGAACCAACCAAGTTGTAATTCGTCAAAATAATGCTTTGCAAAAGTTATGTAAATGATATCATGCAGAGTTTAAGCCAAAGCTCGAAAAGTAATGTAATAGATTGCATGAGGACATGCAATACCATTGATTGCATGAGGACATGCAATATCTTGAGTTTGGGGGAGATGTTGGGCCTCAAAATAGTCCCTATTTTGACTCCGTTATTCACTAATATTTTCACATTTTACCTTCATGTTACTTCCATTCCACCTCCACATCATTCCATTTACCTCATTATTGGATTATAACTATGCTTTTCCAAAGTTTATTAATTCTTAACATTTTTAAGTGAATTTATGGCTAAACTTTAGAAAATAAAATGCTTATACTTATACCAAACAATTAGAATGAGTTTGTTGACATGTGTAGGCACAAAGGAAGCTTCCAGGGCATCTTCATGTGGCCTTGAATGATCAAATTCGAATTTGATAAGATAAGCTTCATGGAGAAGATCATGGACCTCATGGAGGAGATCATGGAGGATAGGGTTATGTGTCATCATTGGTTGAGAAATATGTGGGTCAAAGGAGAGAATAGTGGGTCTACATTTATGAGGTTGTTGTCATACGTTTTTGTATAAATAGGAGTACCTCCTCCATTCCAAAGGAGAGGACTCTTAGAGCATTGTATCCAATTGATGATGGAATAGAATAAGGCTTCATTTTTCATATATTTCCATTATGTAGATAGGAATTTATGTAGTTTTTAGATATGTTTTCTTAATGTAGTATATGGAATAATTTGTCTTGTTCTTAGGAGAATTGAGCTCACTCTAAAAGGATGAGAGAAACATGTTATTTCATATTAGATCTTATTTCATTTAGTTGCTTAGATGTTTGAGAATTTGTTTGTAGTTGATGAATGAGTTTTAAATTAAAATCTTATCAGCATGTGAGAGAACAACCAAGGGTCTAAGTTAGACTCTCTCTCTATTTGATTTGCATGATAATTAAAATTCATTCTTTTCCTTTTATGTTTCAAGTATCATATGAGGAGATACCAAGAGTCTAAGTTAGGCTCTCTCTCCAATGATTTATATGGTAATTGAAATTCATTCTTTTATTCTTTTAAGTTTTAAGTTATTTCATTTCTTATGTTTATGAATGAATCTTAGTTTAGTTTGGATTAGTACATGAGAGGACAATCAAGAGACTAAGTTAGTCTTTCTCTCTCTACTTGAATCTGAACAATAACTAAGTTCATTCTCTTGTCTCTATTTCAAGTTTTGGTTTTATGAATGATTTCTCTATGATACTGTAGGGAAGGACAACCAGGACCTCCTTAGTTAGGAGCCTCTTCCCTTGCATATTGTATTGAATCTTAAATAATTTAGTTAGAATAGGTTAGTTGCCTACTCCTGCATATATTGTGCTGGCATCATCACAAGCTTACGAGTTTCCCTGGTCGATAATTTATGAGCAATTTAAGTCCAATAAATTGCCCAACACTAGCCTCAATCACAGCGTGAATTTTATCATATGTTTGATCAGAAAGATAAGATGGAGACGAACAAGAATTTTTTAAGACTTGTTCATCATTCAAGTGAATTAGATCCTCAAGTGCTAGTAGTGTTGGATTTGTCTACAAGAAAATTATTTATGAAAATTGCATCCCTATAAAATGTATTTCTATGGACAAGGATGACAAATTGATAGAACTAGCAAAGAAAAATTATTTTCAAATCAACAATATAAATTTCCTACCTATTCAAATGCATCTTGTGTCTTTCCTCAACACAAATTAGACAAGGTTATAGAGTCTCCAAAATGTCTTCAAAATATCATCCACTTTCACCTTTGTCGTCACCATTTCACTCACATGTCGCAACTCCATAGCCATATACTCTTTCATTAGCCTGCATTTTCATGATTATATGGGGTTACCTTTGCATTTTCCAAAAGTTAATGATTTCTAGTATTATAAGTGAATTAAATGATTAAAGCATAGAAAAATTACATATACTTGCTAATAGTTAAAAGTGGTTTGAGTTTCATGACATGTGTAGGTTATTTGGAAGCTTCCAAGGCACCCTTATGTGCCCTCCAATGCTCAAATTAGAATTCCCTTGAAGATATGGAAGACGATTTGGATAAAGGTCAAAGAGGATATGTGTCTCATGATTATCTATTTGAGTTGTAACTCTATGAGATTTTCTAGGGATCTAGGGAGAGAATAATGGACCTGCATTAATGAGGTAGCTTCTTATGATTTTGTATAAATAGGAGAGCCTCCTCCTTTCAAAGGCATGTGAAAAGTTGGGGAAATGCTCATGTTTTGAATATAGAAAATGGATTTGGCACCATGCTCATGAGTGATATTCACTTTGATTTGGTTATGCTTGTATTTGGAACCTCTCAAATTTCCATCCATCATGATTTAGGATTGGCCACCTATAATGTGTGAGATTTATTGTTTTTCATAGATTAAGATTTATTGCATTCATAGATTACATTTATTTCTTTCATATCTTTTCCAGTGTGAGAGGTTAAGTGATCTAATAATGAGATCTTAGATTAATATTAAGGTATTACAGACTCATGCGCAGGATTGCCTATATTACTTAATGCAATGAATTGAAAAGATTGCGAATAATATAGACAATGAGCAGTTAGAGAAACATAACATACACACACACATAACACAACAAACAATCAAGGAGTTTACCCAAAATTCTTGGGCTACATCTCGTAGTCCAGCTTTAAGTGGTGACTTCTCTATTATTTCTTCAAGAGCATAGTTTTTACAAATGTGAGCTCAAATTGAGTCTCAACACAACAGGAACAAACAACAGGGTTTTTCTTGAATCCCTCAAGTCTTTCTAAGTACACAAACCCTCCCTCTCACTCTCTGTCTCTATTTTCTCTCTGTCTCGGCATTGCCTGTCTTAGTCTCTGACATTGAGTGGCTTTTAAGCCTATCGGTGCTTGTCAGTTCATTTTCCCTTTCGGGTTCTCTGGCTCCCGCCTCTGTCCACTCAAATCCCCTCTGAGCATTAACCAATCATGGCATAACGTCTTTTGGTATGGTGGTCACTTGTTTTTAAACGGAAGGGACCATCGGCGCATTTGAAATCCCAAAACAGTCAATTTTCTGTTTACACAGAGAAATACATAGGAACACTGAAAAATTTGCCAAAACGCCTTTTATTTGACTTGCAATATTATTGAATCCGCCCTAAACTCCATCGGGTCCACCTTTATATCGCTATCACAATTCGCTAGTCGTGAGTTCCTTTGTATTTGGGTTTATAACAAAAAACCCCAAATACACAGGAAAACCCAACAAATTGCTCCATATCAGACTTCAAAATATATCATATCGTATTCATAAACCCTTTCGGGTCTAGCTATATTGCATGTTGCATATCCCTTTTGACTTCCGATCTCCGATTGCACTGATCAGCCTTATCGTCTATCAACACATCACTATCACATGGTTGTTGCCCTTCTTGGCATCACCCCTTACAAAGCTATGATGCGATATATTGCAATCGCATATCGCCAGTCCTTCAAACTGTGGGCTAAGTCCTTCTATGTATGCATATGAGTGATGCGATATTGCACAAGTAGATCTGGATTGTTGATCTACGCGCTTGATCAACAGTCCTTATTTAATCACGCTTAATTGCTATCGCGATTTCCATAATGCTGCTTTTGATTAACTCCACTTGCTACCTTCGATTGCGATATGCTGATTAGATTTGAACCGTTGATCGGCTAGATCCAACAACTCCTATGCGGTGTTGCTTAAGCCTCCAATAGACTCTGTTTTCACCATTTCTTCATGTTTTTCCCGTAAGATAGTGTTTTCCGCCATTCTTGAAGGTTTATCCTTTGCGATAGTGTTTAAGTATTGAAAGACTTAGAGTTTTTTAGGATCCATTTTGGATCACGCCTTCCAACTAAAAAGCTTTTGGACCACCAAAAGTTGGTTTTTAAGCATCAATCAAGTGATGATACAGTGTCCTTACTTGCCCAATTTCTATCCATTGTGCACTGCTTGGTTTTGAACCTTTGAGTCTGATCCTCAGGTACTAAACATCCCCTCTGTGCATAATTTTCATATTGCTGTATAGAACTGTGTCTTCTTGCAACTCATTGAGATATTTAGGTAACAGATCATCGATAGAAGGCAACTGACTTTGCTCTTCAGGATCTTCAATCAATGAAGGTTCATACAATGTCAATTTCTCTGCATTAATTACTGAATAGATATGCATATACGCTGGCAAATCAAGGCGAAAAGCGTTCTCACCAATTTTCTCAAGTATCTTGAAAGGCCCATACCTTATTGGTTTCAGCTTCTTACCTTCACCTTGAATTCTGTCTTTGTTGATGTATAGCTAGACTTGATCACCAACTTGGAAACTGTGCTCAATTCAATGATTGCCATTCCTTTCCTTGTACTTGTCCTGGCTTCTTTCCAGCTGTTCCTACACTACTTGGTGAATTTCTTTGATCTGTTCAATGAACTTGGTTGCTTTGTCCACATCACTGTGTCCATAAACTGTTATGTCTTTACCAAAGACAAAATCCAAGGGAGACTTTGGTATAAAACCAAAACAAGTCTCAAAAGGATATCTCTGAGTAGAAGAGTGCTTGGTATGGTTGTAAGCATGTTGCACATAACACAAATGTTCACCCCAAAGCTTGGGATGCATGCTGCAATAGCCTCTGAGCAACTGTATCATTGTCTTGTTGACCACCTCTGTTTGACCATCGGTTTGTGGATGAAATGTTGTGCTCTTCTTCAATATGGTGTCCATCAATTCCCATAGACTTGACCAAAACTTCCCAACAAATCAGGAATCTCGATCAGATACAATAGAAGTGAGTAACCCAAAATGAACCCATACATGCTCAGAGAACAACTTCGCTTTTTGTTCAGCTATAAACTGCTTGTTACACGGTATCAAAATACACATTTTGCTAAGCCTATTCACAATAGCATACAAATAATCATGACCTTTTCTAGATTTTGGAAATCCCCCAATAAAGTCCATGGAAACACTTTCCCAAGGACGTGAAGGAACTGGAAGTGGGGTGTATAAGCCTAATTTTCTATTACTGGGCTTGATTTTAGCACACATAGTACACCCTTGAATATATCTAGAAATTGTTTCATGCATTCTTGGCCAACAACAGAACCTTTGCAACTATGAAATTGTTTTACTTACACCAAAATGACTTGATATGAGAGAAGTATGTGCTTCTCGGATTATGTTAGCTCTTTTAGTTTGTGGAATGCATAACTTTCCCAAATGATATAAGAGTTGGTCCTTAACATAATAATCCAATTCTTCTACTTGCTTGCCATGACTTAAAGTTGCATATACATCTTTAAAATCTACATCTTGAGCATATTGTTCAATGTAACTTTCATGCATTACTGAGTTATGCTTAAGTATAGTAGATGAATTTATGATTTGTCTTGATAGCATATTTGCAACCTTATTGTTTATGTCCTTCTTATATCTGATGACAAGATGAAATTTCTTTAGGAACCCCATCCACCTATAATGTGTTGATTGCTGCAGTTTAGTTTTGCGAGTGCAAATGTTGAAGTGGTTGATGATCTGTATGTATGATTGTTTCTTTTCCCATTAGGTAATGTTTCTACTTTTTCACACTATGTACTAACGCATACAATTCTTTATCATATGTGGGACAACTAACTATTACAGAATTAAATGTCTCATAATAATAGCATATGGGTTTACCGTGTTGCATCAACACTAGTCCCATGGCATGGTCACTGGCATCTATTTCAATCTCAAATGGTCGTTGAAGATCTGGCAGTGCTAGTACTGGTGCTGTACTAATTTTTTCTTTTAAGGTGTTGAAGGCTTTCTGCTGTTTGCCTCCCCACTGAAACACCTTGTTCAACCCTTTTAAAGCATGTAATGGAGCTATAATCAAAGAAAAGTTAGCAATAAACTTTCTCCAATATTGTGCTACTTCTGGGAAACTCCAAACTTCTGTAGCTGATTTGGGTTTAGGCCAGTTCACAATGACTTCAACCTTTGAGGGATCTATCCTCAATTCACCACCCCCTACAATATGACCCAAATAATTTAAAGAAGTTTTGCCAAATTCACATTTTGATAACTTCACATAGAGATTTTCTCTTTTCAAAACATCTAAAGTCTTCTCTACATTGTTGAAATGGTCTTCCCATGTTTCACTGAAAACAAGAATGTCATCTAAATATACAATTACAAAATCATCAGTAAAAGGTGTGAGTACATCATTCATAACTCTCATGAAAGTGGCACGAGCATTAGCTAATCCAAAAGGCATAACCAGCCATTCATACAGCCCTTGCTTTGTCTTGAAAGCAGTGTTCCATGCATCTTGTTCTGTAACTCTGACCTGATGATAGCCACCACGTAAGTCTAACTTGGAAAAGTAAACTGCGTCTTTCAACTGATCTAATAGATCATCAATGCGAGGAACAGGATAACGATTCTTGATCATTATTTTATTCAGTGCTCTATAATCAATGCACATCCTCCACGAACCATCTTTCTTTCTCACCAGTACGATTGGAGATCCACATGGTGATGTGCTTGGTCTTATGAATCCTTTATAGAGCAGTTCCTGTACCTGCTTCTTGATCTCTGCATTCTCTAAAGCGGATAACCTGTACATTCTGATGTTAGGTAATGGAGCATCTTGCTGCAAATGAATATCATGTATTATTTCCCTTTTGGGTGGAAAACCTTTAGGTTATTGAAATAGGATATCATATTCTGAAAAAACTTTAACTAAATTTTCTTTTTGTTTAGCATCACAGGCTTCAAATACATTCGTTTTATCAAGGCTCTCTTCCTTTACAACCATTAGTAAAAATTGCTTGCATGAATTTACAATTCTTTTCATCTGCCCTGAGTTTATGAGAGAGTAGTTATTTTTGAGTTTATCAGCTCTTACAATATATTCTATTCCATCTTTACTGAGCTGACACTTATTTTCAGCTCTATAGAAAATGACTTTTCTATCATACAAGTAAGGACTTCCTAAAACAATACCACATATATCCAAGGGAACTATATCTAAATCAACCTCATCCACAAATGTTGACCCAATAGCAAACCTAAGTTTACATTGTCTTGTTACTTGTAGCTTTGCTTTATCACATACCCAACCTAATGGATATGGCTTCTTGTGAGGTGTTGTTAGTAAATCCAAACGTATTTACGATTGTTTCAGAAATCAAGTTTACTTGTGATTGACTATCAAATAAAGTATCAATCTTTTGGTGCTTGGAAATAACTCTAATATGAAAAAACTCATGTCTTTTACTCTCATTATCTTCATTATCAATGGATTGTGGAGAATTACTTGTAGATGCTTTAGAATTTTTACCTTTTATACCTATGGTTGTGACTGATGGTTCATCATCTGAGTTTGACCCCAAGTATTTCTGAATAGCAGCAACAATCTTCTCCTTCTTACCACCCAACTTCTTAGGTTTCAGCTCCGGATGAAAAGACCAGTAGTGTGCATCATCATGGTGTCCTTCTTTCAATGAGTGCATGAAGGTTTGTCCTTATGTACAGTGTTTGTCTTCCTCTCCTTCCATTTCAGCTTCTTATTTTCCTTATTCTTGTTTGAAGAGGGTTTTGATGATCCCCCAACCTCTAGGTTCACATTCTTGCCTCTAACTTCTAGATGTGTAGCTTGAACTAATACATCATATAGGCTAGTGGGATTAAACATGAGAATGGTGTGCTTCAAATAGCTATGCAGACCACCTGTATACTTCAACAAAGTTTCAGGTGAGTCTAGAGATATGCCTAGAGTTAAAGCTCTTTTTCTAAATTCCTGGGTATAACTTTGTACACTTTGGCCCTCTAATTGGCGAAGAGTTTGCCAACTCATCATTTCTTGTTGCATATAAGCTAGAGGATAGAATTCTTTTTTATGGTAGAAACAAATTCATTCCAGATAGAAACAATTTTACCATGTCTCTTCAGATCAACTTGTGTCTTGCCTTCCAACCACTCTAGTGTAGTTCCTCCAAGGCGAAGGCTAGCCAGCTGAATCTTTCTCCTTTATGAATCAATGTTCTGCACCCTACAATATACATCAATATGTCTAATCTAGTTATCTAGGGTTTCTACATTTAGTTCTCCATCATAAATTGGCAAATCAAACTTTACATATAATTTAATCAAAGAAGCTTTCTTATTTTTCTTATCAGGGCTAGGTGATGAGGATGATGAACGAGATGGTATAGGAGATGATGGAGGAGGCATTTCTCCTTTCCCTTTTCCCTTTGGATGGGCAACTAGAGAAGGTTCCTCTGCTCCTTTGTCTTGTTTGGGTGTTGAAGCGCTTTCACCTCGACCCTTCTTAAATTCCCGATACATCTCTTCCACCATGACTCGCATGGCCATAAAACTATCCATGAATTGAGATTCTGATTCCAATGAAGCTTCTTCTACCATTCTCCTCCTAGGAAATACTCTTCCAGTCTCTGGATTAGCCTCAACAAGTTCTCCTTCTCCTAGTTTGAGCTTTGACCTAGTTAGCATTCAAAAATCTAGCACAAACTTGTCTAAACTTAACAAAACCAAAACCAAAAGCTCTGATACCACTTGATCTAATGATGAGATCTTAGATTAATATTAAGGTATTACAGACTCATGTGCAAGATTTTCCTATATTACTTAGTGCAATAGATTGAAAAGATTGTGAATAATATAGACAATGAGTAGTTAGAGAAACATAACAAACACACACACATAACAAAACAATCAAGGAGTTCACCGAAAATTCTTGGGCTACGTCTCCTGGTCCAGCTTTCACTAGTGACCTCTCTATTATGTCTTCAAGAGCAGAGTTTTTACAAATGTGAGCTCAAATTGAGTCTCAACACAACACGAACAAACAACAGGGTTTTTCTTGAATCCCTCAAGTCTTTCTAAGTACACAGACTCTCCCTCTTGCTCTCTGTCTCTATTTTCTCTCTTTCTCAGCAATGCCTTTCTCGATTTCTGACACTGAGTGGTTTTTAAGCCTATCGGCGCTTGTGTGTTCATTTTCCCTTTCGGGCTCTCTAGCTCTCAGCCTCTATCCGCTCAAATCCCCTCTAATCGTTAACCAATAATGGTGTAACGTCTTCAGATATGGTGGCCACCTATTTTTAAATGGAAGGGACCATCAACACATTTGAAATCCCAAAATAGTTGTTTCTCTGTTTACATAGAGAAATGCATAGAAACACTGAAAAATTCGCCAAAACACCTTTTATCAGACTTGAAATATTATTGAATCCACCCTAAACTCCATCGGGTCCACCTTTATATCGCTATCACAAGTCGCTAGTCATGGGTTCCTTTATATTTGGGTTTATAATGAACGACCCCAAATACATAGGAAATCCCGACAAATTGCTCCATATCGGACTTCAAAATATATCATATCGCATTCATAAACCCTTTCGGGTCTGGCTATATTGCATGTTGCATATCCCTTTTGACTTCCGATCGTTGATTGTGTTGAACGACCTTATTTGTTATCGGCACATAATTATCGCATGGTCGTTGGCCTTCTTGGCATCACCCCTTACAAAGCTATAATGCAATATTGCGATGCGATATATCGCAATCGCATATCACCAATCCTTCAAACCACGGGCTAAATCCTTCTGTGTATGCATATGAGTGATGCGATATTGCACGAGTAGATCTGGACCATTGATCTGCGCGCTTGATCGATAGTCCTTGTTTAATCGCGCTTGATCGCTATCGCGATTTCCATAAGGCTAATTTTGATTAACTCCACTTCCTGCCTTCGATTGTGATATGCCGATTAGATCTGGACCGTTGATAGGTCAAATCCAATGGCTCCTGTGTGATGTTTCTTAAGCCTCCCATAGACTCTGTTTTACCATTTCTTCATGTCTTTCCCATTCGATAGTGTTTTCCGCCATTCTTGAAGGTTTATCCTTTGCGATATTGTTTAAGTATTAAAAGACTTAGAGGTTTTTAGGATCCATTTTGGATCATTAAGAGTGATTGTTTTTATTTGCTTTCATATCTAGAGGTTAAGAATGACTGTTTTTTCTTTCATTTCATATCGTGTGGTTTTGATTATTCATCTCATAGGATCCTAATTTGATAATTCATAGATGATCCCTTAGAGTAGATTTCATTTCATGCAATTTCATTTTTGAAAGCCTGGTAGATTAAGATTTTAATTTCTGAAAGTGTGGTAGATTAAGATTTCAATTCTTACAAGTGTGGTAGATTAAGATTTCAATTCCTGCAAGTGTGGTAGATTAAGATATCAATTCCTTGCACTCTACTATGATTTCTTTTGAATTTATTTTTGAATTAGAATAGGTGAATTTGGTTTGTCATTATTTGGTTTTGTAGTTAGATTGATCTAAATTGAAAGTTAATTTCTAGCATATATGGTGCACGCATGCTTCGCAAGTTTTACGAAACCCCCGGTTTGATAATTAAATGATAGTTAATTAATATTCCTCAACATTTTGGTGCCATTGCCAGGGAAGTGTGCATAGGAACTAACTTTCAGTCTAGAGTTCATTTTTTTCAGTTGTTTTTAGATGCATGATTAAAGCATGCAGATGCATAAAGGATTTACCTACATATTATTTTTGTAGAAGTATATATATATATACATATATACATACATACATATATATATATACATATATATATATATATATATATATATATATATATATATATATATATATATATATATATATATATATATAAACCTTCAGTCACCTACCACCCCCACTGTATCACGTGGTGCAGTAAGAGCCACACATCCACATCATGAATTCATATTTTTGTAAGTAGAAGAGATGACAAAGGAGGATGAAGAAATGGATGGAGATCCTTTTGGATTTCCCATTCAAGAAACTGATGTCAATGTTCAAATGAAGAACATCCCTCCATATGTACTTCTTAACTTCAAAGGTATGAGATCATAAGACCCGGAAAGTCTTCTTTTCGAATTTGAAATCATTTGTAGATCTTATGGCCTCATTACACATTCAAAAATTGAATTTGTTTCCAACAACATTGAAGGATGAAGCTCTTAGATGGTTCATGACTTTAGGAACAAATTCTATAAGGGCATGGGATGATGTGAAAAGAGTATTTTTGGAAAAATATAAAAATCATTACGAACACCATGACCTTAGAAATGAAGTCTTCAAGATGAATAAAAAAGAGGATGAAAATCTAGAAGACCTAGTGGAGAGATTTACTTATAATATCAAAAGATCTAAAATGCATAATTTAGGAGCAGACATATTAAAAAATCTCCTACTAAATGCTATAAAGGATGAATGGATTGATCTTCTTAACCTGGTGGGAAAAGGAGATGTTTATCAATTTTCATTCCAAGAGATTTGTGAACTATGCAAGAACATATCAAGAGGAAAAGAAAATAATGGAAGATCTCCTCAAGATCTAGTTACGACAAGGGAGAGTAAGTTGGCAACGAGATTGGTAAGTCAAACTGAGCTTAACAATGTGCTAAACATTCTTGATAATTTAAATGAAAAAATTGAGATTCTAAGAATGAAAAACAAGAAAAAAGTTGAAAATGTTGCTTTGCATGAATGTCCACTTGATAACATTAAAATTTGTACAATTTGTGCAGGATCACATACTAATAAATATTTCCCATCATTACGAGGGTTAAAGGCAGTTTACCAAAAGGATAATGGAGTGAATTAAGCTCCAAGAGGACCATGGAAGCCTCATCAACCCAATATGATGCAATATCCTTGTGCACAATATCAGGGTTATGCACAACATTATTGGAAAACACATTTTTCTTGGCAGCCTTGGCCATCTCAATCCCAATCTCAAAACCAATCTTGGATGCAAGGTTGGGAAGAGCCTTATAGAGGAAATCCATCATATACTCAATGTTTCACTCACTATCCTCAATAACAATATCAATGTTATGCATACCATTCACCTCCACCACAACATTAGTTTCACCTTCAGTTAATCTCAATTCAACCTTTCCTATTACCACACACACAAACAATCCAGAGATCCATTACCACTCCACTACCTGCACAACCATTTCGAATCCCCAACAATAAAACACCTCAGTCCACTTACAATGTTGAGGTTTTACAAAATGACTCACCAGCTGTCATTGAAAAACAACAACCAGAATAAGAAGATTCAGATAAGATCCAAGAATCATGGATGGCTGTCGATAAAGAGATGTTGTTGCAACCTAAGATCGAAAATTTTCATGCTTTCCCTTCACCAGATTCTATGAATGGAGATCACATATGTGAGGACTTGCATGACATGATAGAAGGAAGCCAAGGAAGACAAGATTATATTGAATCTTGGTTGAAGAGAGTCATTGGATCCCAGTATTCCATTCTTTAGTATCTTTTGACATCATCTCCATCAAGACAGTTGGTCTCTCATACATGGGTACATGTCAAAGAATATATTTCAAACCTACATATGAGCATATTTATCATTTTGTTACACACTTGGCTCCATTGGAGACATTCATATATATAAAAATAAAAAAAAATCAAGTAGATAAATTAGGAAAAATAAAATCAAACTTGATTGGATTTTCTTTAATTTCTTAATTACATTTTTATTTAGAATTTAGAATTCTTAAATTGTATTTATTTTCTTGCATTTAAATAATTTAACAGAAAAAAAATTAATAAATAAATAAATAAAAACACAGAAAAAAAATGAAAATAAAACAAATTTAAACCAATCAAACAATTAACAAAACCCAATTAAAATAAAACAAACAAAATAAAAAAGAATAAAAAATAAAACACAAAACACAAAACTCAAGGGGTTTTTGAATTTGGAATATTTTTTTTTCATTGCTCAAGATTTGCCTCCCTTAAACCTGAAAATAAACCATTTAATCTAAATCTCATTTACCTTTGATATCTGGTTGGATGGAAAAATAATGTTGCATTCTCCTGATTTTGAAAAAAAAAACGAATTTCACCTGGCAGTTACGTGAGCAGAGGCAAAATACGGAGAGGTTAAAAACGTCATTTTTTAAACGCATTTTGTGACCAAATGAAAGCAAATCTCAAAAATATAAAACATGGGTTTCTCTCAGAATGGGGTGAATTATGTTTATTGTGTGAGTTTTCCTCAAAATTGATAACTGTTTGAAAGATTTTAAGGGTTCTTTGGAGCCTTATTTGTCAAGTTGCGTGAAAAAAATGGTTTTCAATTAAATGCAGCCAGTAGCCAAGGCCAAGGCCACGGCCATCCAACGACCCAGCCACCAAGCCATGGCCAGTCACCCAGTAGCATTGCCAAGTTATAGAGAAAATCAATCAATCAATAAATAAAAAAAAAAAAAATTGATAAAAATAAAACTTTTAATAATTAAATAACCAAAAAAATATTAATTATTAAAAAGAAATCTTACTACAAAAATTTTCAGAAATGATATTTTCTCCATGCTTACAACGTGCAACAAAAAAAATTATATAAAAAAAATTCATAAACATTTCCCAAGCTTTTATGGAATAAAAATTGTTTAAAAATCCACTTTCTAGGCAAAAATGATGAGTTCAAAAGAGATGAAAAATGATTTGGCAAATATCTTGGAATCCCATTTTCCTAAAAATCTTGGAAAGGATGAATTCAAAATATATGAAAAACTATTTGGAAAATATTTTGCAATCATATTTTCCTAAAAATCATGTATTTAGATTGGCCACTTGTCAAGTTGTTGTTTCAATTTTCATTTTTAGAATAATTAAAATTCCCAAAATTCCATTAAAGTCATAAATGTGACCTGTGATCTATTCATAAGTCATTCAAATTACATAATGGAGGTCATGAGTTCAAACCTTTTGGGGATTGAAATTTGTTAATTATTGTACAATTTTGACACAACATTAATTAAACAACAATTTTGTCACCACATGTCAGCAGAACATTGGCCAATATTGCACATTCATCGCCATATCATCAGTCGAATAGTCAACATGTCACATCATCTATTTGCCATGTCACCCACTACCACATCACTATTTCACGGTCACCCTCTCTTTGCCAGCTCATCTTTCAAGACTGAAAATGGATCAAGAAGAAGAACGATAAGGGTGCTTCATCTGCAAGATTATTTTTTTGCAAAATACCCTGAAGAGAACCGTGTAGATTGAAGATTAAATCGTGTAGACATGTGTTTTCGCTTCATAAAGTATTTGTATATGATCATGTTTCTTTGAGTCTTGTATTTACAGAAGCCAACGACATCAAAAACAAGAAAATTTTATGTCATGACTCAGCCGAAGAAGATTGATAGGATTTTTAGATGCAAGAAGAGCACAATCCTGCAATTGAGAAACCTCATGATAATCTTCATTATTTCACCCAAATTTAAAATCAGCCTAACTTTCTCATACGAGATCGGATGTTGATGATTCAAATGTCGTTGAAAATGTCTCAAAGATATATACATAATGAGAAAGCTATCATAATAGTTTGAAATAGAAAAAGAATGACTAAATTGTTGAAGACACAATAGGTAAGTTGAGGCACTAGTTTGGATATAGGTAAAACTTCATTTGGTTTTCTTTCATGAATTTTTTTTATTACTAACGATTCTCAGTTTTTTGTGTAAATATCATTAATAGAGAGATTGATCACCTCTCTCTTTTGATAATCTTACATTCCATTGCAGAATAAGTACTATTTTTTTTGCAGGTTCCAGGAGGAAGAAAAGATTACCATAACCAAACAATGTCTCTCTCAAAGACCACATTTATTTCACAAAAACATGATCAAAGCAATATCAAAGATGAAACATAAAAGAATTAGCATATGATTTCAGATGAGATCCAACACTTGAGAGCTTTCAGATGCCAGTCTTAGTATTTCATTCCTTCTTTTTCAGTAAATAAAACCTTCATTGCATTTCCACTTCTTCAGTCAATAAAACTTTCATTCCATTTTCCTTTTCATGTTTTCAAATAAAACCTTGATCCACTATTCATTTTTCTTCACAGTCATTATACATTCTTGCCTCTCTTTCACTAAACTTTAAATCCAACAATAAAACTATTCAGGTCCCCTACAAAGTTGATTCATTCCATTTTCCCTTTTTGCTTTTTCAAATAAACCTTGAATCCACTGTAAAAACTTTTTCATTCATAGTCCTTCAAAATCATTTTTTTATGCTCATGTTAGATGATGGAGGATTCATTAAGGGCTCCCTTCTAACAAGTCATGGCCTATCGACATCAACATATTATCTAAGTTCAGGGCTAGAGTCCTTATTAGTACCTTGAGGCTTGTATGAATCAATGACGAGTTCTCTCGTTGACAATCATGGGAATACATCAATGTCCCTTGATCGTTAGATCTTGCAAGTGGCTCGACATTAGCTCATTTATTCACACTTTGCAAGATGTACTTAGTTACCTTGGCAATCGTTGACATTAATGGTGAGTTTTCCTCGCATTGGTTAATGACATTCATCAATGGTTGGTAATCCAATGACTTCTCTTCATGCTCGACAACAACACATTTATTCGCATGACTAGAATTGTACCATCAGGTTTTATTGCAGGTGAAGACTATATCATTTCAAAATTTTGTAGCAGATACAACAAATTTAGAAACATGAATAAAGAATCCACTTTCACCACCTCATCCACCATTTATGAAACCGAGAAGCAGATGAAATTCTACATTCTATTCCATGATCTAGCAATAGCTACAACTTCTCTACATATGCACAGTTTGTCCACTTCCTTCATAAGTAAAGGTATGCTATTTTCTAGCTTTTATTTCATAGAATTCCTAAAATACTAAAATTATAATTTTTGTAAAATACTTCACCATATTTCCTTTCTCATTTGAAAAATACTGTGAACACCTTTAGTTGGGGGGAAGGGACATCCATTTATGATCACTCTTGATATCACATCATTCCATTTCACTTCATTTCATCTAACATACTTGTCGTAATCATTATAATTGCATTATGGTTCAAAATTTGTATGATTTGAAAATAATTTCTAAATGATGAGCATATTAAATGGCTGATTTAAAGATGCATTCTTAAATATGTTCAATAAATCTTGCTGCAACAAAAATAAACAAAGTATTGAAACACAAGAACCAATACCAATTAAGATTTGGTTGTCACGCAAAAAACAACCAAACATGTTTCACTTCAATGTATGAAAATGAATACTTTGCAAAAAATAAATGAAATTGTCAAATGTAAAGTTTAAGGGCAATTCATATAAGCCATGCTCATTCAAAAGCAAGTCATGATCAAGAAATGTAGTAGATTGCATGAGGACGTGCAATAACGTCAGTTGGGGTGTACGTAGAGTCTCCAAAATGTCTTCAAAATATCATCCACTTTCACCTTTGTCGTCACCATTTCACTCACATGTCGCAACTCAATAACCATATAATCCTTCATTAGCCTCCATTTTCATGATTACACGGGGTTACATTTGCGTTTTCCAAAAGTTAGTGATTTCTAGTATTATAAGTGAATTAAATGATTAAAACTTACAATAACGACATATACTTGCTAATACTTAAAAGTGGTTTGAGGTTCATGACATGTGTAGGTCATTTGGAAGCCTCCAAGGCACCCTTATGGGGCCTCCAATGCTCAAATTCGAATTCCCTTCAAGATATGGAAGAAGATTTGAATTAAGGTAAAAGAGGATATGTGTCTCGTCATTATCTATTTGAGTTGTAACACTATGATATTTTTTTTGGATCTAGGGAGAGAAGAATTGACCTCCATTAATGAGGTAGCTTCTTATGTTTTGTATAAATAGTAGAGCCTCCTCCTTTCAACGACATGTGAAAATTTGGGGAAATGCTCATGTTTTGAATATAGAATTTGGATTTGGCACCATGCTCATGAGTGATATTCACTTTGATTTGGTTATGCTTGTATTTGGAGCCTCTCAACTTTCCATCCCTCATGCTTTTGGATTGGCCACCTATAATGTGCAAGATTTATTATTTTTCATAGATTAAGATTTATTGTTTTTCATAGATTAAGATTTAATTCTTTCATATCTTTTCTTGTGTGAGAGGTTAAGATTAATTGTTTTTATTTTCTTTCATATATAGAGGTTAAGAATGATTGTTTTTGCTTTCATTTCATATCATGTGGTTTGGATTATTCATTTCATAGGATCCTGATTTGATAATGCACACATGATCCCTTAGAGTAGATTTCATTTCATGCAATTTCATTTCTGAAAGTGTGGTGGATTAAGATTTCAATTTCTAAAAATGTGGTAGATTAAGATTTCAATTCTTACAAGTGTGGTAGATTAAGATTTCAATTCTTGCAAGTGTGGTAGATTAAGATTTGAATTTGTCACACTTTACTATGATTTCTTTTGAATTGATTGTTGAATTAGAATAGGTGAATTTGGTTTGTCATTATTTGGTTTCGTAGTTAGATTGATCTAAATTGAAAGTTAATTTCTAGCATATATAGTGCACGCATGCTTCACAATATTTACAAAACCGTTGGGTTGAAAATTAAATTATAGGTAATTAATTTGCCTCAACAAAGGTCCAAGTGGCATTTTTCAACATAGAAAGCTTAGGGTACTCATTAAGTTGAGCAAGGAGTGGCATTAGGAAAACATGGCTATGCATTTGGGCGAATCACTGGTCACATTTCCCAATGCCCAAACAAGCTAGTAATGTAAAAGGACAAGATATTAAAAACCAATGGCATTATAGGCTGAAATGTAGAAACAAGAAATTAGACTAAATCTCTTGGAAAAATGATCTACTGTAGAATATAAATATTGGAGGAAAAATCTGCATCAGAAACAAAGGAAAAAAATATTAAAAGAAGAGTTCTCTAACATGCTCACGAGCATGATTACTTTGTGAACCTAGTAGTTGTAGAAATACTGGCACAACTTCACAGTAAATGACAACTCGTATATGCTCTAATGTTCCTGAAGCTTTGTTTGTGAAGGCCTTTGCCACTTCAAACTGTAATGAAGAGGGAAAAAAGTTATAAAGACACTTTGATACCTCTGAAACAATATTTCCTATAGAAGAAAGAAAAAAAAAAATCTCAATTGTCTCATGAAATAATTGGTCAAGTACATTCTTGCTTTTTATCATGTATAGACAAAAACGTTAGGGCCTTCACTTGCATTTGTGGAAAATCATGTCTCGCTAGTAGTTTAAGAAAGCAAGGAACAATTCTTGCATAAATAAATTTTTGTATAGGAGGTCTACGCTCTGTTAAAAAAGAAAAACAAAAGGTCAGTTGCCTAACAGACAAAATAGACACAAACAAAATGGCAGATAATTGATATTTAATACATAAGATTTGTTGTAAATACAAATGAAAGAAACTTTTGGAATTGGATCACTGCTTCAAGTTGTACGTTAGGTTCATGAGACCATATTCGTGCAACCATAGCAAGAAGACTCTCCAACTGCAAAAATAGAAAATAAAATAAATGTAATAAAAAAGGGAAACAAAAATATCAAATAAGGTCACAGATTCCATGACATATGGTATAGATTCCTCAATATATAAACTTCCTAGGTTTAGTTATGTAATGATATGGGAACAAATATCTTAAGTAACACAATAGGAAGATCTATGGGGATATTAATCCCAGATATTTCATCTACCCCCTAATAAAAAGATGCTTGATCATTTTGACGATTCAATATTGACAAATAGGACTATAACTTTAAGAGTAGACACCATAATCTAGGAGTAGAAATTCCATTGAGATTTAATCCTTACAACAAACTACCTAGACTTATTTAACTAGAATTATAACAAGATATCCCAATAACTGAACAGGGTGTATCACAACAATTGGCCACATTAACAAAAGAACATATTCTAAGGGGGATTGGTATTGGTTTACCATTTGACCATATCCAGTTTATCTATCTAGCAACAATTGAACTTGGTGTATCATAAAAACTAGCTACACTAATAAAACAACACATTCTAAAGGGGATTGGTGTCAATTTACCACTTGATCGCATCCAGCTTGTCCATGTTGGCTTGAAAATAGGATTTAATATCTAGAATAAATTGTCTAAACTTATTAACCTAGAGTTATCACAACATATTGTAATAATTGAACTATGCATATTACAACAATTGGTTGCGTTAGTAAAAGAAAATTCTAAGGGGGATTGATCTCGATTTACCACTGGACCACATGAAGCTTGACCATATTGGCTTCAAGATAAATAAGTGGTATCATGATAGAATTCATTTATTAAGAAAGCAACATGGAAGCCACACTTGATTTCACAAATTTAATGAAGGGGGAGTTAGTGTCATGCAAATACCTAGAGAATCATATTTAATGAGATGGTACTAAGGATAACTAGCAGCATGAATTTCAGGTTTTTTGACTTAACATGTTAGCAATGCTTAACGATACAAAGAAAATTTTAAGGCACCATTAATTATATTATTAATCGTCTAGAGAATGACTAAGAAAGTTTTGACACATTTATTCTTGAATCCTAGATGCATAAGGCATGTGCGTAAAGTATTCCAAGCAGAAAGAATTGAACTGTCGTTCTATGAGATTCTGAAGCATGGAGATCCAAAATGATAGAATTATGAAATCTATAATGGAAATTTGAAAGAAAAAGATTCGAGAAAGAGGTTTACCACTTAGGAGCTCTTGGTAATCGATGATTTTTTATGAGCCTGGTGGGACAAGTTTTTGCATGTGGTGCTAAACGAAAATTTGTGTATCTTCTCCTCTACCAAATTTCACGAAATTACGAAGAGGAATGGCTCTCTTGGTCTCAATATGCCTTTTTGTACTTGATCAACAATTTTAATTGGGTTGTTTCTTGAAAAATTCTAAATGCAAACTCCAACCCCAACATTGCAGCATTTAGATGACTCAAGCATTTTACCATATTAAGTTGAAAAGTTTTAGGATATAAATATTTTTCTATTAAATTCTATAGTGAATGCAATACTTGCAATTACAACAAGAAGTAGCTTGAATAGCTTAGTAATTTTGAAATGTCGACATTTTCTTTAAGTTTTGTCTACTGAATGCTTTTTTTGTTCATTTAAACAAGTACAATGGTGATGAACCTAAGTTGTATGAAATATTAGAAATAATAATAAATGACCATAAAGAAACAATTCCATATTGTTAGTTTCCACACTAAAGGTATATAATTTGGAATTCCAATGAAGATCACAAAATAACTTTTAAAATTCTGAGATTGGAGGCTTATGTGATAAAACATTTAAGAAAAATCTTCTGGAAAAATCACATTGACAACTTAGTGTTGAAACATTTCAAACCTCTACTGAGGTTCATCATTAGGAAAAAAATGGAGAGAAAGATCCAAGAGATCAAATATTTATAGTAGAGATGCAATGGTGAAAAAAATTAATAGTCACTAAGTTAAATATTATAAAATAAAAAATGGAACGTTCTAAGATTCTAGAATTAATTAAAATAAACATTTTTTATTTAATGAAATAATAATCTAATTTTTTACTATTCCTAATCTTATTTATTAAATTTTTTCTATTTTTAATTATCTAATATTAACGACTATTATTATTTAATAAAAATAATACCTATTCATAACTCAAATTTTAATATAATAACAAAATTCAACAATAATCAAAATTAACTAATAAATAAAAGATATGACAGATGAAGTATATATATATATATATATATATATATTAAAATCAAACTAGATACTAACATGGAGAACACGGAAAAATCAAATTACTAGAAAAGGAATAACCAGGACAAGAGAAGGAGAAAAAACATAAGGGGATTAGGAACAAAGGGAAGGCACCAAAGAACTATTAATATTCCATCCCTCATCCCTATTAAGAGTATTAATTCTCTTCTAAATTTTGATGGCTTCCCTTAATTTACGGTGATGGAAATGATCAACCCTAGCGAGGACCTTGGAATTCTCTAAACAGATATGGTGTTTAGCCTTTTGAGCATGTTCCACTAAAGCAGTAGAGTGAGCATTACAATATCCAACGTGCCCTTGAATCCCCTGATATACGAAATGACCCTTCTATCCAATGTAGGGGATTCCACATGAACATGGAATGAACTAAACACCCTTCATGTTTTTAGGACCCACAAGGTCTTTGACCGATCTTAAAGATCCACAAATGGTTTTTATGGGTCTAAATGTGGAAACGACCTTATGCCTACTAGGAATCCTAGAAATATTGTCCATAATCCTTTGGATAAAGGTAAGTTGGACACTAGAGGTCACTTCAACCAACGTCAACCCTAAGTTTTCAATGTGATTTTTATGAAAAAAATTTCTCGAATAATTTGAAATTGTTATGAAAAAATAATTTAAATCACTATGGATCTTATATGTTGTAAGAAGCAATGTCATAATTTATAAAGAAGAAGATGAAAAATGTGAAAATAAGTTTCGAGTACATATGGTGCTTGATTTATTTCTTTTGCAAGTTTCTTTTTGTAGGCAGGAAAATCACTAGCAATGTGAACAATCAAGGTCTTTTTCCTCTATTGACAAGTCAAACAATATAAAAATTGCAAATGAAACTAGAGAACTAAAAAGAGATAATGATATGTTATTAGCTATTACCACAACTAAACCATATAGCTTGAGATCACACATGGAATTAATTATTTAATAAGATAAGGATAGAATATTTTGCATAGAAAAATTCTCTTTATCTAAAAGGTGACAATTGTGTATTAAGTGAAACTAGTTGTCGTGTCCTAGGGACACAATTGTACAGTATACCTAATAACATTTTTCTTCTAAGAAAGCGACCTACATTCTGGAAGTATTCACGAAGACACTTCAATTGGATACTCTCGGTCCAGGTGTTACACTAAGTACATAGTGCACCTATCATGATGCATATATGAACTGAATATATTAAGCAAAGAGAACAATTCTTTATACAAAGAATTCATTGGGTTTTTGCCATTTTCCATAGTGGAACTTATTTTTCAAAGATATTCTGCTTTCCATTATTTAAAATTAATATTTTTTCTTTCTAACAGAAACTCACAATTTTTAAAGCTCGAGTGAGGTGAATCTCTTATGACATGTGATTATGGGGATTGTTATGTCTACCTATACATCATGTACTGTGCCATGAACCTTATTTTTTTTGTGCTAAATTTTCACATATCTAAGGCACGATGGCATTCTAACCAATAAATCAAAATTTCAAACCTTAAGCAAAGAATGGGAGTGAGCTTGAGTCCTGTTATGTGCACATAATAATGGTCTCCTAGTCTAGGTTCAAACTCCCAGAGTATAATATAACACAGAAAAAGTTGCCTTCAGGCCAATATAGTAGGAATGAATTATGTGCTTGACTGGAGCTTGCACATCATCACTTCAAAGTACTTGAGTGGAATACCATGATAAGCAAGAGAGAATCAAGATTGAAACTATGTATTGTTGTTACAGTAAGCCCTCAATTACTTACCACAACGGACTTATACATATTACAATTGTGATTCTACTAAGAGGGAGCAAGGTGGCACAGATTAAATTTCCTAGATTTAGATACTCAATTTAGATGCTTATGATTAATGAAATTTGTTGAATAACTTCATCACTGGAAGCACAGTTGTTGGATCCTGTTGCAGTAACAGGTGAACTATTGCATTTATGCTAAATTTCTTTGTAACTGTTTTCACAAAATCAGGAGAAAACATTTATTTATACAGTGATCTCATCATTGCTTTGCCTTTTCTTATAATAAGACTTTCTGTTCAATAAATACTATATTTCGTATTATTCAAAATCAACATTGATTGTTCTCCTAATATTGACATTTCATTTCTTGGGATTATCAAGGTCATTTGTACTTATAACAAGTTCTAGAGGGCTTGGAACATTAAAGTCTTCTACCCCCACTACAACATTGATAGGTGCAATCTTATCTAGACCTTGGGTACAGTTTTTTTTCTTAACAGAAACTCCACATATTTTAAGCTCGAGAGGGATCAATCTCTTGGGACATGTCATCCTGGATAATCTTAGGTATAGTCATGCAGAATGCACTCTGAATTGAACCTTGTTCTATTCTGATAAATTTTGATAGTTCCAAGGGTGGATCACATTCTAATCAATAAATCAAAATTCCATGTTTTAAGGAGAAAATTGCAGTAGGCTTGTTCCATATAACGTGCACATGGTCATGGCCTCTGAAGGCCATAGATTAAAAGTCATTGAATATGATGTCACACATAAAAAAGAATTTTTCCTCCTAATATAATACGAAGTAACTTTTCACATTTGTTAGTTATTTCAGGGGATTTTATATATGACAATTGTTGTGATACTAAGAGAAACCAAGATTACAGTGGTCAAATTTTCTATATCTACATATCCAATTTAGATTGCTAAGATTAAGGCAAGATATTGAATAACTTGAGCAGTAGTAGGACAACTATTGCACCTTATGGAGGTTGGTCACTTGTTTCGTTTATTCTCACCTTCCTTTCAACTATTTTCATAAAACCAACGGAAAACATTATGTATATATAATTCTCAGTACTGGTTTTTCTTTGGCCATAAGAGGACTTGTTGTACAATACATGCTCTATTTCCATTATTCAAAATTTACATTGGCTATTTTTTAATATTGCCATCCCATTTATTTTGGAATAAACAAGAGAATCTATAGCCACAACAAGTTCTAGAGGGCATATGACATTAAAGTCTTATGTGCCTAGTACAAGTTTCCTAGGTGCACTGTTATCTAGTTTTTCAATATGTACAAGAAGGTCTATAGTGCCTATACCAAGGTATACATTGTGATCATCAAAGTCATTGTGTAGACCATTCACAAATACAAAATGACCTTGTACTCTAAGCTTGATGTAGAGAAATTATTTCCCTAATGTCCTCTCTTTTTCTATTATCAAAACATCCTCCATGTCCTATAGAAACTTACGAGGCCCTTGATAAAATTCATTGTCACCAAAAATGAAATTATCCAAGTTTGAATGGGTACGTGGGTAATGAATAATATATTATCTACATTCTTTTGTAGCAATAGTCATCCTTCTTTCAAAATATGTAAAAAGTGAAAACATTGGTTTACACAACTCTAATTTCATTGATGTAGCATTCTACATTTTTTTTCAAAAGAGTTTGTCTTAGATGATGGCAGCACATTTTGGCTGTCTCTCAATTTTTCGTCGAATTGCTAACAAGGGTTTCTTTTAGCAATGGACAAGCTCCCATGCCTAATGAGTTTATTCTTCACTTTGATTTTAGTTTATAGATTATAAATACATTCTTCCTGTGAAGTACCTTTTTACTTGATGACCTTTCTCTATCCATACAAATTCTAGTACTTTCACTTTTGAATTTCAACCATTTATACAATGTATCTTCAAGAAAATGAAACCTATGAAAATATACTTGTATCAACTCTAGCTTCAAAAATTAATTCTCAGTACCTCGAAATACTAAAACCAATGTTATCTTGCATTCCAATTAGTAACATAGTGTCTTAGTCCATGTACATCAATGTTTCCTTCTGGATGACTAGTATAAAAATGGAAAATCCTGCACAAATCATCAATTGTATATCCTCTACATTCTTTTGTAGCAATAGCCCTCCTTATTTCAAAACATGTACAAAGTGAAAACATTGGCTTAGACAACTAATTTTAGCATGGACATTTTGTTCGAGAACAAGTTTCATTGGTTTCTTTGGCCTCACTCTTGCTACTGAAAGGTAAGTGGCATTGCACATGTTAGACAATTAGGCCAGCGATCATGCACAATGAGCTAGGTCCTTTCTCAACACAATGAACATTATTCTAAAATATTTCTATGTGACAATTTATCTATTGATCATAAAAATGACTTTTGAGTGAGATTTAACACAAGCATGTGACAAATGTACTTTTATCCAAGAGAATTTTTAATCAACGAGAACTTGTACTATTACACTATTATTTCTAATTAAAAAAAAAAAAATCATATGCTTCTATTTCTCATTAGGAAGTGGTATGCATTTTTTTTCATTTTTATTGGATGCTTGTTGTTGTAGTTTTTTCAAATTTTCTCTTTGGTTCATCAATTGTATCTCATAGATAGTGAAGATATTAAGGTTGTGCTAGATCCTTGCACATCATTACAACCTAATGTTTATACTTCAATGATTGTGATTCTTTCTCTTTTCCAAACAATACAATTTTTCAGTCTCTATTTTCCAAAAGAAAATCAACTCTTATTTGACTGAAACAACCTCAAGAACCGAACAATCCTTAAGCATATGCTTTGAAACAAAATTAATTCAAACTATAACAACTTGGAAAATAATGCAAAGGTATCTACATGCATGAAAAGAACACAAGCATTGAATTTTTTACGATGGGGAGCGGAGCGGAGCGGCGACGGGAGACGAAGTGTGCTAGGGTTTGCAGCACAGGACACCACTGACAAAGGCTGCAGATTACAGTCAGACAAGGGCGTGAATCCTCATCTCTGCGGGCTCAGTGCTCTGTGGCCTGCAGTCACGGGGTTTTCAGGAATTCTTCGATAAAAACGGGATTCTAAACCCCAGAACACGTCCTGCGAGGAATGGGGGAGCCAAGGGGGGGGGGGGAGACCCCCTCCTTCAAGAACGTGGTAATGGGTGAGACTAGTAAAGGAGGGGGAGAACAGCAAACGGAGAAGGAAGGTTATGTCCCAGTAATGGGGACTCTGTGGCAAAGAAGAATGAGAGGTAAATGTCTGCCACGGGCTCAAAAACAACCAAGGTATGTGGTTCCCCATAACAAATTGGAAGAGTATAATAGTTATATGAAAGACCATGCCATCATTTGCCGCTTTGTTGGGTATTGGCCGTCTGAGAGGGAGCTCCACAGATGGATTGATCAACGATGGAGACCAAAGGGACAGATAGATCTCAAACTCGGAGCCCAGGGTTTTTTTACGGCAATTTTCTCCAACTTAGAAGATAAAGATCGGATATTTGAGGAGGGCCCTTATTTCCTGAATAATGCTGGCCTATTCATGAAGTACTGGGAAGAGCGCTACAATCCCGAACGGGAAACAATGCTTGCGGCACCCGTCTGGGTCAGATTGTTCGGGCTTCCGGACGAGTTTTGGGACCCTGAAACTCTGGAGGGAATAGGCAATACGATTGGGAGCTTCGTCAAAATTGCTGAGGCCACGAAACGAGGTAAGTACAACGCTTATGCGAGAATCTGCGTTTATATAAATTTAGCAGAACCTCTCCCTGAAACTGTAGAAGTAGAGTACCATGATGAAATTTGGAAACAACCAGTCGATTACGAACATATTCCCTTCCGTTGTCGTACCTGCCACGAATATGGCCATTTATTCAGACAATGCCCATTGAATAAAGAAGAAGAATCCAAGAAAAGTCAGGAGGATCAACAAAAAAAGGCTGGAAAAGGTTTTCAACAGGTAGTAAGGAAGAAACGACAGAACAGAGGTATATCAAGGACTCAAACGCAGGAAAAACCGAGAAAAGCAAACAATCAAAACAAATTTCAAATCCTCCAGAGTGAAGATGAAGACTTCGAAGTAAACCTAGAAGATGATGAGGACCCTGAGAATACCCCTATGGAAATAGCGGGAGAAGAGAAAGGAAAGGGTAGTGAGCCAAAATCGAACAAAGAAAACAGGGGAAAAAAATCTGAGGAGGTAACAACAGAACCAGAACAGGAATCTAAGATGGAAGTGGAAATCCCGTCAGAGAATGAAGCAGAAGAGGAGAAAATTATGAGAAGTTTGTTACAAGAATGGAAACACCTGGACAGCAGGTTTATACCTGAAAAACAAAAAGAACTATATAAGGAAGTCTTCAAGAAATACAAAGAGAAAAAAGGAGAGCCCCCGGACTACCTCAGCATGTCAGAAAGTGAACAGGGGAATGAGGATAAAGAAATGATCACCTATGGCAAAAATAGCAGGAAAAGAGGCCGAAAACCAATGAGAGAAACCATCCAGACAGTGGGGGAAATATTGATAAACTCAGGAAAAGTGATACCTCTGTCGGAGGTATTCTTCCCCTCTTACAAAAAGTTTTAAATGATAGTGCTCAGTTGGAATATTAGGGGTTTGCATAGTAAAGGCAAACAGAGGTATCTTAAGGACAAGTTGAAAAAAGAAAAACCTAGTGTGATGATAATACAGGAGACAAAGATGTCGAACCAACAGATTGAAGAAATAATAGAAAAAGGGAGGTTACAGTATCAAGTAATGGGACAAGATGCAATCGGTTCTGCGGGAGGCATCGCAGTCCTGTGGAACCCAAATGAAATCATCATAGAGAACTGGTCAAGTATGAGTGGCATCCTCACTGGACTTGGCAGAATAGTAGGAACCAGTCATCAGGTGGTTATCTCAGGAGTCTATGGCCCCCCGACCCCTGGGAAAAAAGAACAGTTCATAAACAACTTTAAATTGATCCGCAGACTTTACCCTGTAGCTGCTTGGATCATTGGGGGAGACTTCAATTTGATCAGATCTCTGGAAGAGAAGAAAGGGGGGACGAGGAAGAGGGATCACTTCATGGACGACTTCAATGCCATGATAGCTGATCTCAGGCTTATCGACGTTCAGACTATCAACGGGGTCCATACGTGGAACAACAGAAGGGGAGGAAAGAATCAAATTGCTTCCCGATTAGATAGATTTCTAATCTCTGAAGACATTATGAACAAAGATATTTTTGTTGAGGCCAAAATTATTCCAACCCTGGGATCTGACCATTGGCCGATCAGATTAGAGATGGATATCAAGAGGATTCAGGGGAAAAGACCTTTCAGATTCGAATCCTTTTGGCTAAGGGATCCCAATTTCATCAAGAAAATGGAGGAATGGTGGAACCAATGCACCAGTAAAGGTAGATGTAAAATGCATACCTTCCAGCTTAAACTGAAAGAATTGAAAAACAGAATAAAAAAATGGAACAAGGACGAATTTGGCAACATATTCGAGGATAAACAAAATCTGGAAAAGGAAATGGCTGAGCTACAGCAGCAGATAATCTTGGAAGGTAGAACGGAGGTCAGCAGCAACAGGGAAGGAGTCATCCTCGGAAGATTGGAAGAAAGACGAAAACAAGAGGAGATCCTCTGGCGCCAGAAATCTAGGATAAAATGGTTAAGAGAGGGAGAAAAAAATACAAAATTCTTCCATCAGTCAATGATCAAACACAGGCAAGGAAACAGAATCCTTTCGATTAAGGATAGGAATGCGAGAAGGGTGGTGGAGCAAAAGGAAATAGAGCAGGTTCTTGTGGATTACCACAAGGAGATGCTATCAGAACCTCAAGTGGACAGATCGGGGGCCATTCAAGAGATCTGTTCTGCCATCCCTAGTCTGGTCACTGAGGACCAAAACAAAGCCCTCATGAGGGCCGTGACCTTAGAAGAACTGGAAGATGTTGTGAAGACTATGAAAAAAGGGACTGCACCTGGACCGGATGGTTTCACAGTCGACTTCTACCAGGCATGCTGGCACTTCCTGGGGAACGAGATTTTGGCTGTAGTGGAAGAATCAAGAATAAACCAGAAGGTGTGGCGGGCTTTTAACTCAACCTTCTTTTCCCTCATTCCTAAGGGAGACAACCTAGAAGAGGCAAGTGGATTCAGACCTATAGCTCTCTGTAACGTCATTTATAAAATGATAACTTCGCTCATTGCCAAAAGACTCAAACCTCTCTTGGACAATCTTATCTCGGCTGAACAGACTGGTTTTGTGGAAGGACGGCAAATTCTCGATGGGCTGGTGGTAACTCAGGAGGTGATTCACTCCCTAAAGGTTAAAAAACAAAAGGGGATGCTAATCAAATTGGATTTATCCAAAGCTTATGACAGGCTTAATTGGAAGTATTTAGAAACTGTGCTTGAGAGATTCGGGTTCCAGCAAAGATGGATCGCCTGGATTCATAACCTGATCTCCTCCCCCCACTTTTCTATTATGGTTAATGGAAGCCCCTCTGAAACCTTTAATGCCTCCCGTGGCCTCCGTCAGGGCGACCCTTTGTCCCCTTTCCTTTTCATTCTTGCCGCGGAAGGACTTGGCAGATTTATTAAACAAGAAAGAATAGCAAATAGAATCAAAGGGCTGAAACTCTGGGGCAACAATCTCCCCTTAACTCATCAACAATTTGTTGATGACATCATGCTGTATGGGGAACCAACGGTAAGAGAAGTTCGAAACCTTAAAAGAATCCTAGACCTATTCTCTGAGGCTTCTGGGTTAGAAATAAATAAAGACAAGTCCTGTATCTTCATCTTCAACACAATGGAGCAGATCAAGTCTCATCTCATTAGAATTCTTGGTTTCAAGAAAGGAGAATTCCCCTCTAAATATTTAGGTAATATTCTGGATCTCACCTCTAAAAAGGTGAAGAATTGGCAAGGAACCCTTGACAAATTGAACAAAAAGGTCTCAAACTGGGCTTTCAGAGTCCTGAATATTGCTGGCAGAGTAGTTCTTGCCAAGTCGGTTCTCCAGGCGATCCCTATATACCCTTTAGCGTGCATGGCTGCACCTGCGGGGGTTTGTGCCAAAATTAGGGAAATAATAAGAAGATTTATATGGAGTGGATCTGATCAGAAGAATAAATGGGCTTTGGTCTCGTGGAAGCAGCTGACAGAGAGAAAAGATAAAGGAGGTTTAGGTCTAAGGGACCCGGAAATTCTTAACAAGGTGTTAGGAGCTAAACTGTGGTGGAGGTGGCTTAATGGTGGAAATGACTTATGGAAAAACATATGGAGGATCAAATATAGAACGCCAAACTCTACAGCCGACATTCTAAGACAGCAGGAATTCCCCAAAGGCTCCTCTATTTGGGATCTTGCCTCCCAAAACAGAGATCTAATTAACAACCATACCTTCTGGGAGATTAGAGGAGGCAGGGAAGCTAACTTCTGGGAGGATAGGTGGCAACAGCGTGAGAGATTAACGAATAACCAGGACCTCCTGCAGATACGGGGTAGAATTGAAAGAAACAGACTCAGTGTTAAGGATTACTGGAAAATAAATGAAATGTCGGAGGGATGGAGAATCTGGGAAGACCCGGCTCGTTGGGACCCAGATCTGTCCCCTGAACTCCAGGAACACTATAAAAAAGAGATGGGATCAAGGAAAATCCGAGAACGCCATGGGAACGATATCCTTCGATGGGGATACAATATGAAAGGGATATTCACAACAAAGGAGGCCTACTTCTTAAAAGAAGCTCAGAACAGGGATGACAGGAATGTAGAGTGGAAAACTATTTGGGAGAGTAATTGGTGGCCCAAAGTTTCCATCTTTGTTTGGCTATCCTCTAAAAATAAAATTCTGACCTGGGACCGAATTCAGAAGAAAGGTTTCATCGGCCCTTCCCGTTGCTATCTTTGCAACAAGGATTATGAGACCAGAGACCATTTGCTGATGAATTGTTCGTATACAGAGCAACTCTGGAAGATGACCAGACGGCTATTCAACAAATCGGGTCTTCAGATCAGAGATTTCACCGATCTGGTCTTCCAGTGGAATAAGGAAGCCTTTCAAAGCAGGGTTGTCCAGAGGGCTTGGAACCTTATGTCCCCCTTCATTCTATGGATGATCTGGAAGGAACGAAACCGGAGGGTGTTCCAAAACGCTGGTAGAAATCCAGAAATTATCTGGGATCAGGTAATTGAAAGTATGCGTGAGACTATCCTGATTGAAAAATGGGAAAATGATGATTGGCAAACAAATTCGGAAGAACAGGAAGTTTTGAACAGGTTAAATCTTAAACTTGAAATGGTTCACTTCAAGCATCCGACCTACCAGGACATGCGAACTCAAAGTCCAGATAAATTCAGATATCCGCGCGACCCGTTTATCAAACTCAACTTTGACGGGGCCTCGAAGGGAAACCCGGGCGAAGCAGGCTTCGGGGGAATCTTCAGAGACAGCAATCACCAGGTTAGATGGATTTACGCTGAATGGGGAGGGCAGATGACCAATAATGAGGCTGAGTTCTGGGCCCTGCATCAGGGTCTGTGTATTGCCATTAGAAACGGCTATAACAACTTGGAAATCTCCGGGGATTCGAAGATTGCTGTTGATATGTTGAGGAAGCTCAGTAATGGGCAGGCATGGGAGAAAATGGCCAAAAGCTGGCGCACAGCGGGCATTATTCAAGAAATAGCGGGCCTTATCAAACGTATTGATTATAGAATCATTAACCATGTCCGGCGTAAAGGAAATCAGCCTGCCGACTGGCTTGCCAATTGGGGCTGTCGAGGACGTGGCACCACCTTGGACAGCCAATGGAGAGCGGTGGAAGGTAAGCAGGAATGGGAAGAGCTGGCAAATATAATCAAATCCGATCATGACCATGCAACAAATGCCAATGAATGAATCAACGGGTTGGTCCGATTCAGGCAAGTGGAGGCCGCACGCCTCGGGAGGAATTCAGCAGAGACATGCAAAAAGCATCATGGAAGATGGTAGGTTGGAAGATCGTGTCCTTGACGACAGTACAGTGACGGCAGTCGAAGTGTATGGGCGTCAGTACACTCCAGGTAATGTAATTAATGGCTGTTCGATAAGGGGTGAAGATTGCGGTCCGCCAGCCCTCACAGCAGAAGAAATTAACAACGATATGATGACTAAGAGTAATGGCCCTCAGGCGCGTTTTGCAAGGCAGAGGATTACCGGATCAAACGGTTTTTCGGCGGAAAATAGTCGCGTTTATTCCCTATGTTGGCCGAAGGATAATACTTTCTGCATATTCATAAATTGGGTCAGGGTGGAGGCTGCAATCAAGCAGCACCAGCGTGCAGAGTCCAGTCAAAGGCATCAGAGAACCAGTCCGTCGGTTATCATGGAAACTAGACAGAAGCTCAGACAGGGGGAAGAGAATCAGAAGGTAGGGGAGGTCAGCAGACGCCGTAAAGGCAAAACCATTATGCAGCAGGACCCTCCTGTTACTGTTCTGGATATTGAGGATGATTCGGATGATGACCCGGTGCCAGTTGTTGGTAGCAATGGCAGATACCACCGACAGAACGCGAAGGAGGAAGGAGAGGAGCAAGAGGAGGTCCGGCGCTACGGTACAAGGAAGCGCAGCCCGCCAACTGATAAGGAATTTGACGGAAATGGTAAACGCACTAAAATCCAGAAGGGTAAAGGAAAGATGGAGGGGGAAACCTCAGGAGGTGGCCAGGGAAGGAAACGGAAACAAAATGAAACTGTTTTACACCGAATTCGCAGGGCTGAAAAGGCTTTTTCTCGTAATGCCAAACCTGCTGTTAGCAATCTCATGAAACACCTGGAAGAAGACTTGATTCAGGAGAATTGGGACGACGAGATGGATGAATGGGAATTCCTCATACCGGACCCGGGGCATACTCGCGGGCGCTTGTCGTTATTCAAGCAGTCGCTCCACATTTACTGGGTTATGAAGGGCCTCTTGGCCAAAGCCTTGGAGCAGATGGCGAAAGAAATGGTCAACCTGGCCAAAGGGGGTCCAGATATCCGCAGGGAACTGGCTTTTCTGCGTGTTGCAATGACCCAACATGATGAGAAGCTGGAGGCTATTCAGCAGCGGCTGAACCGCATTCTCCCAGACCCAGAAGATGGAGCAGCTCAACACCCTGATGGCGGCATCGAATAACAGGAGATATGTTTAACATCTTTCATAATATTTTTGGTTTTAGATTTATACCTGTCAGAGATAGTAGAAGGCATGTAATTCAGAACAGTAGGTTTAGCCATAGTGTTAGTAAGGCTCAGGAATGTTTAGCTTTGCTTGCTCAGACCACCAGACTGAGAGCCTTCTATTTTTGGGCTGCTTTCAAAAACTACCGATGGAACTTGGTCCCGGTTTCCCCATGAGGGCGGGCTATGACTGTTTATGATTTGATGTTATGTTTTTTGATCGAGTAATAGAATGAGAACCACCCAGCTTACAAAAAAAAAAAAAAAAAAAAAAAGAACACAAGCATTATAATATATTTATCAACATTGCCCTCAAAGACAATATCTGAACAAAAAATCTATTGTTATGAGACCCATTTCTTGCATAACCAAAGAACAATGATAATATATAAAATTCGTCTCTCTTTTGAATATTTGTTTTTTATTATGCATATCTATAAAATAGGCTGCCAAGAGATGAAGTGGCCATCCACTGTTGGGCATTCACACATGATTGTCATATCAGGTTAGCGCAATAAAGCAACAAAGGAGCAATGGGCATGAAAAAAATTGTCTCTCAAAACACAAGAAAGTTGCAACAACACAACTCTTGTAAATCTTAGACAACTTAACATGAAAACTCAATCATCATCTTAATGAATCAAGCTCAATACTTAATGACTCAAGCTCCCATGCTTAATGACTCTATATTCACCTTGCATTTTTCTGTCATCTTGCCTTCTCTCAGTATGTCTATGATTGTAATATGTAAAGCTCCTTGCAGCAAGCATGTAGCGCTTATTATAATAGTAAAACTCAATTTATTGTTGCTTTGCCTTTACAAACCATCAACATAGTAAACTCGACTACACGGGAAAAATCCACAGAAGCATTTACGCATCTCACACCTCATGGGGCCTTAGCCCTTAGGCTCTTAAGATACAGAAATTAATAGCCAAGTTTTTTTATAACATAAGAATCACATAATAAATCAAAATATGATTTATAATATCAAATAAAGCACATTGAAAATACTACAATGGGAAGAAACTAAGGTGACAATCTGAAATTTTGAAGTGTCCACATAACATGCTAATCCCAAGTAAAACTAGTGATAGAGTTATTCCCATTGATTCCTTAGTTATACTACTTTCTTTAATAGAGCGTCTATGAGTTAAATACTTATTGTTATTATACTGTGATACTAAGGATATGCAAGCTTATTATCTTGGCTTGAGTAAGATATCTAGAATCACTAGTATACTATATCTTATCATGTTGTTCCAATGAGCTAATAACACTAAATACTATGATTACTAATGTTCCTTTGTTATGGCACTCATACTGTGGAATTGGTTACAATATGGTCAGTACAATCCAATCATGTACACATACATAACTTAGTAATTACAACTAGTATTATTACTCTTGATTCCTGTGATTACTAAGGTAATTAAACCTCCAATGATGCTTACTAAGCTTGATATGCCCATACATATGCTAATCATGTAAGTAAGAAGAAATTCGAGTACTCATATGGTCAGTACAAATAAATAGTGGCATGCCACCAATACATCAATAACACTTTTCACTTCCCTTTGACAACCTTAGACACAGGCTTCAAATACCTTGGTTTTTTACTAAAGGCCAATCTATACCTCCAACTTAATTGGCAATGGATGAATGCCAAAACAGAGAAAAAGTTAAACACTCCATGTAATAGGTGGCTCTCCTAGGGTGCGAACTTGGCCTTGGTTAAGTTTTATCCTTGAGGGCATTTGAGTCCCGTTGAATTTAATTTATTTTGAATGACGACACTCAGATTACTTTCGAACAATATTCCATCAACAAATTTTGTTGATGGGATGATTGTTTACTTATAGAGGACAAACAATCCTATGCCTCTACTCATAGTTACAAAAAAAACACATATGATCAATTTAAAATTATTTTTGAAGTTCTTCATTTTCCGAGGAGGATAAGTCAAGCATTCAGTAATGTGAAGATTAATTTGAAATAGCATCTAAAGGAAGTTCGTTGTAGGGCTTGGAGGAGAAAATATATTTTTGTTGAGAAAAAGGCTTCAGTGAATCGGGACACAAAATAAGATTTTCTAGGTAGTGGCATTTCAGTGCAGGAGTTGTAGAAAAGAAATAGTTTTGTTGAAAAAAAACATGTAATTGAACTATATATATAGGTCCAGAAAGGAAAAGAAAGGCATGAGGAAAAAAAATTAATGACATTGGCACTTGTTGAGTCCCAAACTTGCATCTTCCCTATACACATTTTAGCCTTTTTCCATTTACATGGACCTCCTAAGCTGTCAAATCATTGCATATTAGTTTAAAACGAGCATATAAAATGGTTTCCTAACTATGTCTTGTGACTACTCTTTGATCTAGATTTTTGCTCATTCAGCTGCGGAATCTTGTCACTTTCCGCAGCCAGCTCAACTTTCCGTAGCCTTTTTGTTGAAGTCTATGTTACAGGTGTCTACAGGCGAATCCAGCCACATGGGCAAGTTGCAAATGATGTGGACATGTACCGTGTCCTATTGGTTGAGCCGAATCCCTCAGAGAAGGTCGTGGTCAAAGACAGTCAAGCGGTGGTCAACCAAAGAGTTTTACGGTGGCAGAACTTTATTTTTCACCACGTGAAGACTTGTGTGGTTGTTTCTAAATCTCACGAGAGGTGTTAACACCTGGGGACTACTCCATTAACCGAATCTAACAGCCACCCTCCTTGGATTTAATCTCCACGGCTACCATAATGCTAGATTTCTGGACGTGGTTATTCACATGTCTTTTTATCAGCGCAGATTTTAGGAAAGTAGTTGTGTCATCCTCTGTTATAGATAAAGCATTCTCATACGCATATTAGAGAGCTTTTTGAATGTAATTTTTACTGTTTACAAGCCCACTGTACCGTGACATTATCCTTACATTATGACCACATTTTAATACATGAGAAGACACTGTTTATAAGTTCAATTTGTGGTTGATTGCTAATTGGCCGAGGCTGTGTAGAGGGCCCCTGTACAAACCAAGGTTTTGTAATTACTGTATAGTTTCATGCTTTATTCCTTTACGTTCCTGATGACATAATTGTTTACTTGTATATATTACACTACTTATGGTATTCATGTTGATTGATGTCCATAGTTTTTATGCTTTCTAATGTTGTTAACTGACCAGTGTCTTAATCTCAGGTTCTAATAGGCAGCCCGAGCATTTGCACATAGCTTTATAATGGCTACTAACATGGACTTATCTTGTCCTTCTGTTGATTTACTTTCTTAGTTCTAATTTCAGCACTGTTTATTTCTTTCAATTTTGACATTTACTTTTCTGCAAGATAGATATTCGATTACTCATGTCATTTTCAGTTACCTCCTATAGCGAGAGCGAGTCAAATGGTGAGGGATTGAGGTATGAATGCGTAGTTTGATATTAATTACAAGTTAGTTATTGAATTGCTCATGTCATTTTCAGTTACCTCCTATAGCCAGAGCGAGTCAAATGGTGAGGGATTGGAGTATGAGTGTGTAGTTTAATATTAGTTTCATTTTATGCAAATTAGATATCAAATTTCTTAATTTGTTTATGATTACCTCCTAAAGCCAGAGCGAGTCAAATGGTGAGGGGTCAGAATATGAGTCGATGTAATATGATTTTAGTTTACTTTGCTTGCAGTTTTTGAATTTCTTTGAGTTCAGTTTCTTTTTATACAGCAGGAAGGATACTGGGTTTCATAGTCACTAGCTCACTGTTTGGCTTAATTAGAATATTGGTACATTTTTATTTTCTCTTAGGAATTTATTTCATCATTGCAAGTTTTAAAACCTTTTTGGAAACTTTGAAGTTTGGAAATCATTTTAAAGGCCACCATTGCCTTGAATACTTATATCCATACTTGACTTTTAGAATTGCTATCTCACATTACATAATCAACAAAATATAAACCCAAAAACAAACCAAAAATAAAAAACGACAAAAGGTAAGAAATCGGTTATCTTGCATATATAGTGCACCTCACTTCAGTAGTTTACAACTCCCGGATTGACAATTAATATAGCAATTTAGGACACTCTAAATTGACCAAACAATTTGGCACCGTTGTCGGGGAAGTGAAACTAGGTAGCCAATTTCTTAAAAAAAAACAAGAAAATTTCAAGGAAGGTAAAAATTGATAACTTCTCAAAGTATGCTCTCCTCTTGCACCTAGTGTGACCTGGAGGATCAGAAAAGAGAGTTATTGGTTCAATAATTTCCTGAGTATGCTCTCTTCTTGCACCTAGAATGATCTAAAAGATCAGAGAGAGAATTATTAGCCTGACTTGAAGAAAAATAAAGAATGACATGCATAGAACAAGAGATTCCAAGGGAAGGTTTATAGCTAGGGCCAAGAGTTGAATTTTTATGACTCCATCTACTTCATGGCATAGACAAGATACACCTCCATCATCTCCAAATCACACTCCTAGCCTTAGGATTCCTGGAATTCAAGGGGAAGTTGCTGAATTAGGAGACTCTCCCACACTATCCACCGAATCTGAGTTAGGAAAAGACCCTTTCTTTACTTCTACAGGAAAAAAAATTGTAATCGAGGAAGTAGAATCACCTAAAGAAGAAGAGGGAGAAATTCCTCGTCGTTTGCCATTAGGAGAAGAACCAGAGGACACTGAAATCTCTGAGAAAACTATCATGACAGAGGAAGTAGTAAACAAATTTGGAGGAGGTAGGGGCAGAGGTAGAGGAGGAGGAAACAATGGAGGAGGTAGAGGTAACAAAGGGGGAAATAGGGATGGAGATAACTCATTTGGATTTCCTATAGTTGATGAGGAATCTCGAACAACAATGAAAAACATCTCACCATCTGTCCTCCAAAACTTTTATGGGTTGCGAAGTGAGGATCCTGAAAAATTTCTATTTGAGTTTGAAGTCATGTGCCGAACTTATGATTATATGGAAGACTCTCAAAAACTCAAATTGTTTCCTTCAAAATTGAATGGAGCTACTCTAAAATGGTTCATGGGATTAGTCACTCAATCTATTAGGACTTGGAATGATATGAAACAAACATTTTTGGATAGATACCTGGACTACTGTATGCCCACCAATCATAAGGATGAGGTATTGAAAATGGTGCAAAAAGAAGATGAAAACTTGGAGGATTTACTTGAAAGATTTCAATACAACCTGAAAAGAGAAAAAATGAATAACCTAGATGAGGAAACCTTGAAAGCCCTTCTATTGAAATCCATTAGAGATGAATGGACAGATATTTTGAACATGATGGGAAAATAACATATATCTCGACTTCCACTTCATGATATAGTAGATCTATGTGTCCATCTCTCAAGGGGAAAATCTAAAACTGGAAAAGGGCCTAGAGATCCTTCTCCCATTAGAGAAAACAAATATACAACTGGATCAGTAAGTAGGGCTAAGATTGGCAACATGCTGGATGAGTTCAAAATTGATACTTTATGGAGCCTTAGTGAGCATCTAGACACCCTTAAGATACAGAACAAGCAGAAAGCAGAAGTTGAAGCCTTGGCCATCTTTTTTCCAAAATGTAGGAAGAAACATGCTCTAAGGCAATGCCCCTTGGATGCAAAAGTTGTAGAAACATGTATGATTTGTTCAGAAAGCCATGAGACCAAGGATTGTCCTTCAGTTCCTGGGCTCAAAGCTATCTTTCAAGAAGACCCAGATTCAATGGAGTCTCTCTTCTTTGTTTCAAGGAGACCTTGGCAGGGGCAACAAAATCAAGGGTTTAACAACCCCACGAACTTTCAACCCCCACCAAATTGGAATCCTTGGCAACAACCTTGGTCCCAACCTCAAAATCCATTTCAATCATGGGTACAAGGTATGCAATATCCTTATGGGAGATTTGCTCAATTCTATCAATATCCTCCATCTTTTCAAAATCAACAAGCTCCACAACTTCCAAATCAAAATCCACAACTTTCATTGCCATTTCCACACCAACACCAACCTTCTCAACAAAATCCAAATTCCCAACTCTTGCTTCCATTCCAACAAAAGACAAATCACCTACCTTCCCAGCCATTGGCAAGCCCCAATAATAAAAACCCTCAAAATTCTTACATGGTAGAAGGACAACAATTTCCTACCTATATGATTGTTCCTCTCAATGATGTACAACTCAGATCTGGTAGAGTTTTAGAAAAACCTTCTATAGATGCTCAAAAGCAAAGAATTTCTGAGGAAGCTTCTCTTGAAGCCAATAAAGGTTCTGAAGCATCTCTTCAAAGCCCAAGGACTCAAAAATAAAAAGAAAAAGAGTCAACCCCCACAAATCCTATGGTTGAGCAACCTGCATCTTCATCCACACCTCCTTTTCTTGAAAGATTACAAATTGACAAAGGAGTGGAAAAACTAATCTTGTTGCTTGACTATGATTTTCTAAATGAATTAAAGAATGTATGTATCAAGATTTATTTTCTACAAGCCATTAGAGAGATTCCTATTCTAGCAAAAACAATAAAGGATTTGAGTCTCAAAAGACCGGGAAGGAAACCAAGAGATACAAGAAGAATCCACCTGGTAGGAAAAATTGCAGATATCATGATGGGAAAAATTACCATGCAGAAGTATGTAGATCCCAGTAGTCCAATTGTCAAAACACATATCAATGGGGTAGAAATTCCAAATACTTTGATTGATTTAGGGGCTGCTATCAACATTATGAGTAGACAGACTATGGAATAGATAAAACTTCGTAATCTTCTTTTTACACCTACTCTACTGCAACTTGAAGATCGATCATTTATCAAACCAGATGGTTTATTAGAAAACATTTCGGTCTCCTTAGATTCTTGGGAATATCCAGTAGATTTCATGATTTTAACTCCCAGAGTAATCTAGGAGGGCACCCACTCATCTTAGGAAGACCTTGGCTAGCCATAGCTGATGCTTTTATCAGTTGTAGATCTGGGGATATGTATATTTCTGATGGTAATTCGACAAAGAAATTCAATTTGTATCCTCCAGCACAATCAATTATAGAAGTAGGAGATAATGAATGGGTCGATGATGAGGACATTATACAACCTGTCTTTACCATTTCTGAAATCAGTGAAGATAGTCAAATTCTAAACACATTAGAAAATTTTGAAACATCTTCAGAATATGAGCACACACAATTTCAGTTAGATTCTGACATTGAGTATCTATCATCTAGACACATGTCTCTTTACTCTATGGAAGAGTTTTGTAGTTTTGCCATTGAGATTTTTCTAGGTAAAACATTGAATATCAACAAAAACATGGAAAAATCACAACAGGGAGAGCTAACCAAAATCTTGCAAAAACATTCTATTGCATTTGCATGGGAGTATACTGATATGAAACGTATTGACCCTAAGACTTGCATTCATCACATCTACATCGAGGAAAACAATAGACCAATCATACAACCTCAGAGAAGGATGAATCCAAACCTTAGGGAGATAGTGAAAGAAGAGCTCAAAAAACTACTCAATGTAAACTTCATTTATCCAATTTCAGATAGCCGATGGGTTTCTCCTTTGGTTATAGTACCTAAAAAGAATGGTAAATGGAGAGTCTGCATTGATTACAGGGAATTGAATAAAGCAACTTTGAAGGATCACTTTCCTTTGCCCTTTATCGATCAGGTATTAGATACTCTAGCAGGCAAAAAGTACTTTTCATTTTTGGATGGTTTTAGTGGCTATAATCAAATTCATGTAGCACCTGAAGATCAAGATAAGACCACATTTACCTGTCCATGGGGAACTTTTGCTTACCGAGTGCTTCCTTTTGGATTATGTAATGCACCCGCAACATTTCAAAGGGCAGTACTAGGAATCTTTTCTGATCTAATCCATGATTGTGTAGAGGTTTATATGGATGATTGTACAGTTTATGGTAATTCATTTGAAGAGGCATTAGAGAATTTGGAAAAAGTCCTTATAAGATGTAAAGAAATAAACCTTTCATTGAGTCATGAAAAATGCTTTATGATGTTTACTGAAGGTATTGTTTTGGGACATCACATTTCAGGGGATGGGATTAAAGTTGATAGATCAAAAGTTGAAGTCATCTCCAAGCTTCCTATTCCAAATTGTCAAAAATATGTTAGAAGTTTTTTGGGATTTACTGGGTACTATAGAAGATTTATAGCAAACTTCACCAAATAGCATCTCCACTCTTCAAATTAATTACAAAAGACTATGAATTAAAATGGGATCCTGATTGTCAATCAGCATTTGAAAACAAGAATATATGAAGCACCCATCTTGAGAGGGCCAAATTGGAAACTTTCTTTCCATGTTTCTACAGATGCTTCAGATACAGCTGTAGGAGCTGTGTTGGGTCAAAAGGATTTAGTTCCTTATACCATTTACTATACCAGTAAAAATTTGACCCCCACTCAGTTGAACTATACTGTGATTGAAAAAGATTTCTTAGCTGTTGTTCATGCAATCAATGAGTTTATACATTATATAACAGGCTATGAGACTTTTGTCCATACAGATCATTCTGCGATTAGATATCTAATGAAAAAACCTGTTATTAATGGCGGAGTTACAAGATGGCTCTTACTTTTATAGGAATTCAATATTACTCTGTTGGATAGACCAGGGAAACAAAATACAGTAGCTGATTTCTTGTCTAGAATCCAAAATACTAAACAAGATTCTCCTGTAAAGGATAAGTTTCCAGATGAATACTTATTTGCAGTAACTACTCAGACTCCTTGGTATGCAGATATTGCTAACTATTTGGTTACAGGGAAACTACCTCGACATCTATTTCCTAGTGAAAGAAGAAGAATTATTCAAGAGAGTTCAAAATATTCATGGATTTCTAACGAATTGTTTAAAACAGGGCCAGATTGTGTGATCAGAAGATGTGTTAGGGATGATGAAATGCTTGACATCCTCAAAGCATGTCATGACGAACCATGCAGTGGACACTCTACTGACAAAAGTACGGCCTATAAAATCCTTTCTTTATGATATCATTGCCCTTCCCTCTTCAAAGATACAAAAGAATATGTCAAAAGGTTTTACAGCTGCCAAAGAGTAGGGAAACCGACTCTTTCAAATGAAATTTCGTTACAACCACAGGTACTCATCAAACCCTTTGAAAAATGGGCTTTAGATTTCATTGGAGCCATTAATCCACCATCTAAACAAAAGAAGTATATATTGGTATGTACTGATTATGTCACTAAACGGGTAGAAGCCAAAGCATTACCTTCTGCTACTAAAAATTCAGTTGTTAGTTTTCTTTATGAGGATATTTTTACTCGCTTTGGTGTCCCAAGAGAAATTATGACAGATCAGGGAAGTCAATTTACATCCAACATGATGGAGAAGCTGATGGAAGAATACAAAATCAAGCACAAAAAATCTACTCCTTACCATCCATAAGCAAATGGCCAAGTGGAGTCTACAAACAAAGTTATTGAGAGCATCATCACCAAAACTGTTCATCTACACAAAAGAGATTGGGCAGAAAGGCTTCCTGAAGCCTTATGGGCCTACAGAACTACATGGAGGAATACAACAGTACATTCTCCCTATGAACTTGTTTATGGGAAAGAAGTCCTGCTCCCCATTGATTTTCAAGTCAAAACTTTCAAGATGGAAGTTCAGTTGGGGAAGGATCTATCAGAAGCCCAAAAGCACAAAATGGAGCAGTTGAATGAGCTGGATGAGATCAGACAAGAAGCAATCCTAAGAACTAATCTTGTTCAACATCAAAGAGCTAAGTGGCATGATAGATACATCAAAGAGAAAAAGTTTCAAGAGGGAGATTGGGCATTACTATTTGATTCCAAGTTTAAAGACTTAAAAGGTAAATTTCAGACCCATTGGCTTGGGCCATATGAGATTGACAAAGTTTTTAGCAATGGAGTGGTAAGAATCAAGACCATTGATGAATTTCAAACTCCTCTTATTGTGAATGGCCACATATTTAATATTTATCATAAGCCACTCTCAAAGGAGGAATTTTTCAAAATGTTTTAAGAGAATTTTTCAATAAGGCTGGTGAAGAAGAATCCTTCTTCTCCACCAGCCTAGCCTTTGTTCCTTTCTGTCAAAAAAATAAAAATATTTGTATAAGCCTGAAAACCAATGACTGATTGGCAGTCTTATACAGAAAATATGGAGTGAAAATCAGGAACACCTGACACCCTATATTTTCCAAAAAAAAAAATCTCTCTTTCTTTCCCATTTTCACTCCATTTCATTTTCATTCCACTCCACTCCATTTCATCCCACTCCATTTCATCCATTTCATTCCATTTCTTCAATAAAAGACTCTTTCATAACCATTTCCATTCAGTTAGTTATTATCTAACTATCTTTATTCAGCCAAGTGGTTGTTGTGTCATTTTCTGCAGCTAGAATCAGTTTCCGCAGCCAAAAGCAGTTTCCACAACCACCACTATGTTTTTCAAATTAACAGTCAAGATGTTAGTTCAATAATCATGAAAATGCAGGTACGACTGAGCATATGTTATGAAGACATGGAGCATCTAAAGACATCAATTAGGAGCAGTTGATTAAGGGCTAATGGACAACAAATGGAAAAGATTCCAAGGTATGAGTAAAAATTTCTTTTAAATAGCAATCAAAGGCACAATTTTGCATAGTTATTAAACCTTAAAGCTCCACTATATGCAATGATTACCACGATAGCTACATTACCATTTAACGACATTCCTGCATGAACCATGCATTTATTCCCTAAACGGTCTCATGATTAATTCTCGGGTTTAACTCATAGTTGACTGCACTTTCACACCTCACTTGTAATCATGAGATGTGACCTATTTAATTACGGCTCCTCTCCACTTCATAATTTCCACAGCCATTTCATAAACGTGTTGACATCTCCTACGCAGCCATTCAATTTAAAAATTTTGGGTTCACTTCACTCCCCTGCCATTCTATTGAAGCCAAGGCTACATTACCACCTCGTTCACATACGCCTCCACTCCATTTTGTGAACTCACCTCGGCTTCCTATCCTCTGTTTCCGCTTACAATCCTTGAACAATCCCGTTACCTGTTCTCCAGCTTCGATTTTCAGCCACTATTTTTTTTCTCCATAAACCTTGTAACCTAGCTGTCTTACCTCTACTAAACCCCTCAAATGCAGTCGAATTTCAAACAGAAAGAAGGATGAGTTGGTTATTAAGGGTAGAACCGGAAGGGCCCAAGTTCTTAGAAGGATACCCTCAAGTAAAAACTTGCTGAAGAAGGCAAAATGGCTAGATTTCATTCAAAAATTTAAGGGCCACAATAAGGAGATAACAAAATCTTTTTCAATGTCTTTCAACGGCCAGGTGGTGGAAATTGGAGACCTTAAGTTCACAGTTACAGAAACATCCATAACAGCTGCTACAGACTTGCCCCAGGAAGGTGAACATTGGTTTGAAAACAAAAGTTTGGACGAGCAGGCATGGAGAGTCATATTACGTAACCCAGGTATGGACGTAACTATATTCAAAGAAGGAATTCCTATTCATGCATTAAAAGAAGAGTGGGCCAGCTTACTGTTAATAATTCAAAAGTTGATTACTTGTGAAGGTCGTTTTGGAGAAATGTACATGTATCATACTCGGTTATTGATGAACTTCTTAGAGAACCAAACCCTTAATCTTCCCTACTTCTTATTGCTGACCTTGAAAAAGATGTGCACAACAGTACAAAACAACATAGAAGACATAGAACCTCATTTATATCATCATGGGCTTGTGAGGGTTCTAATTGAAGAGCAATTGAAGAAAAACAAAGATACCTGGGAATGAGTTTTAGTAAGAAACTAATTTCAAGAGCCATCTAAGGCACCTGAAAGAAGTACACCAAAAACACCAAGAAAGAGTAGGAGAAAAGAGAAAAGTGCAATAATTCAAGACTCTCCTATTAGAAAAACTAAAGAAGTTGGTCAAAAAGAGAAGGAGGAAAGAACTAAGGATAGAAAACAGAGAAAATTGAAAGGAAAAAGGAGCATAGAAGATGTCTACCGATCACCACAACCATCTGTAGAGGAAGACTATCAAGTGTTGTCTGAGAGACTAGTGCATCTTTGAAAACAGGCTGCTACAGCCAAGAAGAAAGAAAAAGGAAAACAGAGTATGGAAGAAGAGAGTACTAGCCCACAATATTTAATAAGAAGCAGCAGGCTTCGAGGAAAGTGGAGGAAAACACAAGTAAAAGAACCCCACTTCATTGACTTGGGTGGGGAAACACCCGAGAAACCTCCAGCTAGTCGTAGCCCACCTCATCCTCAGCCAAATATTGAAACCAATCCTCCAGATGTTGATATAAGTCCTTCTCGGCCAGAATTAGAAATCAGTCCTCCTCCTCAACAAGACTTTGAGGTCAGCCCAAGGAAAACACCCAAAATAGATCCAAATCAGCAAGAGGTGTATGATTATCTCGAATCCTTAAAGAGGACAGCTGCAGGCTCGAGCACATCATCCACTCTGCATCACATAGCACAAGAAGCACAAGTCCAATCATTGAAACAATAAGTGTTTGAATTGGAGGTTTTAAATAGGCACATTAAACAAGAAAATGAAGCATTGAAGGAGCAAAGCAAAGTGGACAAAATCATTCATGACAAAACTATGTTACATTTGGGACTGTGGCAGAAAAAGGACAAGAAATTAAAGAAAAAGTGCAAGAAGTTGAGTAGGGAATTAATCAATCTCAAATTCAGATGTTTGATAAGGAATCCCAGGATGGTAGTAGAACCAAGGAAGAAGAGAACACGACTGGATGTACTGGAAGAAGCTTCAGAACACATGGATTAAAGGGGGGATGATCAAAATTTTGGTTGCATGAGGACATGCAACACCTTCATAGTGAGGGTATGTTGAGTCCCAAACTTGCATCTTCCCTATACACCTTTTTAGCCTTTTTCCATTTACCTGGACCTCCTAAGCTGTCAAATCATTGCATATTAGTTTAAAAAGAACATATAAAATGGTTTCCTAACTATGTCTTGTGACTGCTGTTTGATCTAGATTTTTTCTCATTCAGCTATGGAATCTTGTTTCTTTCTACAGCCAGCTCAAATTTCCGCAGCCTTTTTGTTGAAGTCTATGTTACAGGTGTCTACAGATGAATCTAGCCACATGGGTAAGTTGCAAATGATGTGGACATGGAACGTGTCCTATTGGTTCAGCTGAATCCCTCATAGAAGGCTGTCGTCAAAGACAGTCAAGCGGCGGTCAACCTAAGAGTTTTACGGTGGCAGAACTCTGTTTTTCACCACATGAAGACTTGCGTGGTCATTCCTAAATCTCAGGAGATGTGTTAACACATGGGGACTGCTCCATGAACCGAATCTAATAGCCACCCTCCTTGGATTTAATCTCCACGGCTACCATAATGCTAGATTTCTGGACATGGTTATTCACGTGTCCTTTTATTAGCAGAGATTTTAGGAAAGTAGTTGTGTCATCCTCTGTTATAAATAAAGTGTTCTCATATGCATATTAGAGAGCTTTTTGAATGCAATTTTGACTATTTACGAGCCCACTTTGTCGTGACCTTATCCTTATGTTATGACTGCATTTTAATACATGAGAAGACACTGTTTATAAGTTCAATTCGTGGTTGATTGCTAATTGGCCGAGGCTATCCAGAGGGCCCCTGTACACACAAAGGTTTTGTAATTGTTGTATAGTTTCATGCTTTATTCCTTTACATTCCTGATGCCATAATTGTTTACTTGTATATATTACACTGCTTGTGGTATTCATGTTGATTGTTGTCCATAGTTTTTATGCTTTCTAATGTCGTTAACTGATTAGTGTCCTTATTTCAGGTTCTAATAGGCAACTCGGGCATTTGCACATAGCTTTATAATGACTACTGACATGGAATTATCATGTCCTTCTGCTGATTTATTTTCTTAGTTCTAATTCCAGCACTATTTATTTCTTTCAATTTTGTTCATTTACTTTTCTGCAAGATAGATATTAGATTACTCATGTCATTTTCAGTTACCTTCTATAGCCAGAGCAAGTCAAATGGTGAGGGATTGATGTATGAATGCGTAGTTTGATATTAGTTTATTTTTCTGCAAGTTAGTTATTGAATTTCTCATGTCATTTTCAGTTACCTCCTATAGCCAGAGTGAGTCAAATGGTGAGGGATTGGAGTATGAGTGTGTAGTTTAATATTAGTTTCATTTTATGCAAATTAGATATCAGATTGCTCAATTTGTTTATGATTACCTCCTAAAGCCAGAGCGATTCAAATGGTGAGGGGTCATAATATGAGTTGATGTAATATGATTTTAATTTACTTTTCTTGCAGTTTTTGAATTTCTTTTAGTTCAGTTTCTTTTTATACAACAACAAGGATATTGGGTTTCATAGTCACTAGCTCACTGTTTGGCTTAAGTAGAATATTGGTACATTGCAAGTTTTAAAACCTTTTTGGAATCTTTGAAGTTTGGAAATCATTTTAAAGGTCAGAATTGCCTTGAATAATTATATCCATACTTGACTTTTAGAATTTCCATCTCACATTAGGGAATCAACAAAAGATAAACCCAAAAACAAACCAAAAATCAAAAACGACAAAAAGTAAGAAATCGGTTATCTTGCATATATAATGCACCTCACTTCAGCAGTTTACGACTCTCGGATTGAAAATTAATATAGCAATTTAGGACACTCTAAATTGACCAAACAACACCCTTGAAAAGGCTCGCATAGCCCTGCTAACTACATGACACTAATGATCAGCTCAATATCTAAAAATCCTACAATGAGGTAATCACAAACTAACTTAACAGGTCTACTAGGTCCACCTTGTCCATCTCATTTAATTAGAACATGAGAAGCCTCCAACTATATTTCCATTTGGAGGGAATTGCCTCACTATAGCCATCATGCCCAAAACCATGTGCGAAGTCCATGCATAAAACCATAGGTAGGTCCTCTCACCTAATATAACACACAACCAACAAAATTAAACTAGAGACCTCAAAAACTATAATTTAGAATCCATGTCTTGTTGAAATCTTTCTAAAGTAAATGAGAAAAAGCAAAAATAAAAATTCCCCTTTAGGATAATATCCATATCAACAACACCATTTATTACGGGGAAAAATCAAGATTTTTTGAAAGTTTTAGCGATAACAAAGCTCACAAATACTTCAGAAATAATGAAGAGCATTCCTCTGCCCTCATAACCCTGTAGAAGAAAGGAAAATCATTACTCTGAATCCTGAGCCAAAGAAAACCACGAAAACATTACACCAAATAATAATCAAATATATAATAAATTTCACCTCAGAATCGACAAACAAGGTTCCTCCACCAAATGTGCACACAAAACAACTAACCTCATAACCGGCGAAGAATGCTACTCCACCTGCAAAACCACACAAAACCAAGGAAAAACTAACGAAGAGCATTCCTATACCCTCAGAACCCTGCAGAACCAAGAAAAACAATTCATCTGACTCCTCAGCCAACACAAACCATAAAAAGATTACTAAAACCACACATCTCACAAAATAATAATAGAAAATATAATAAATCACCTCAGAACTGACGAAGATCATTCCTTCACCTTAAAAACTCCGCAGAACCAAGCAAAAACGTTCCTCTAACTCCTGAGCCAAAGCAAACCCTGGCAAAACCCTTCCAATGACAATCTCACCAAATAATCAAAACTGAATTCACATAAAGCTCCAACGACTTGAAATATCCAAAATCCAACTCAAATAAAGCTGCAACGAGCTCAAAAATCCAAGCTCAAACCAAGAACACCACAAATAAGACCACAACAACTGAATTCAACTCTTACTAGAGACACTACCATAGCAACTACAAACACCATAACAACTTGAAACGCGATACTGAACATACACAGTTTAGATTAAGGCTAGATGAATAATAAGCACCTTATATAATAACAATAACCCTGTAAATCAATAATAATAAAATCAACTCAAACCTGCATTGAATAATATCCACTTCATCTTATATAATAAAACTAAATGCCATCGGCTTCATCCTTCACATTAAAACCAAATACCATTGACTTCTTCCTAGTCTGGCATGCACAACCCTTGTTGTCATCATCACTCGATTTCTAAAGTGGGACTGTGATGGTGCAATTACATCAACCCAAAAATCTACCATGAAAACCAAAGTTAACCTTAAACAACCAGAAAAATCACCCCAGTACGGTACAAAACCTAGTTCCAACGGATCCGTAAATGTCACCTACAGTGAAATAAAAATATATAACCCAAGCATTATTGTCTTGACAATAGTTGAGATTAAAGGCATATTGTCTTTATAGAGACAATATGCATTAGATGGAATTCCAGCTTAAAAGTGCCCATGAAATTTTCATGTAATTTCTATGTCATAATATGTAAACCGATAAAAAACCTTTAAGTTTAAAAAATGTATATATAAATATTTTGGAGGGAAAAGAACAATAACTACTTTCTTAAATTGTAATTTTGGTTTATATCCTTACATATTTACTCAAAATTTCAAATGTAGACACTCGTTGGATGCAAAATTAAATTTCACATCCAACACGTACCCATTATACATACTTTTGGGAATAGCCACATTTATAAAAATTGAAGATACATTAATACATGATCTTTCATAACATTATGGTCCCTAAGATATATTTCTAAGATCTTGTAGGGAGGGAAGAACACTGATTTACTTTTATGTCCCAATGAATTGTCAATAATGCCCAAAAACACAAGAAAAGAAAAGAAAAAGAAAAAAAATGGTGTGTTCAAAGAATGCGAGAACAAGTGTGTTGGGAGAATCAACGAACAACATAATGATGATCATGTGATTTCAAGGCCACCGAATTGATATGGCTATGTATGAGAATTAGAGAGCTAGGTAAATTCAAACTCACTAGAATAGGTTAATGGATGTGTTGACAATAATTTTGCTTCGAGTGACAAATAATATAAACAAAATAATGAGTGATGGGCACTCACACAAAGCAGTCACTAGACATGGAAAAAGTCGATTCGTGTTTAGGTTTATAACTGGGTTTAGTTTAACCAAGTGTTTTGTATTTTTTTTGGGTGTTTTATTAATAAATGGTCTTTTGTTTTGAATTTAAGCATATATATTTTTTATAAGTAGAACTTCGGCGTAAATCACATATAGAAAGACCTTTGTCGACGCGTTTTGAACCAACTAGTGTGGTTCATCATCAGGACAAGTTGAAGAAACAGATCCAGCAATTGCATGTTATATAGTCTGAGCAGAGCCTCCAACGGCTATCTTGACCAATGGGTAATTTTGACTTAGGGACCAGGGTCAAAAATTCATTTTGATAATTTAAGGAAGTTAGTTATATTCGGTGACCATACCTTAAATATATATATATATATATAATAATTTTAACTGGTATTAATAGTTAAAAAGGAATCATTTAATAATTAATAATTATAAGTTATTTTAATCTAAATGGGATTTAGTTATATGGGAGGCATTAATTTTAATATATATAAGGTAATAGTTAGTTAGAATAACTATTTATTAGAACGAGAGATTAGTAATAAGTTAAAAAATAAAAATAATAAATAATAAATAAAAATTAATTAATTAAATAACTAAATAAAATAAATAAATTTAATAAAAAACGTAGCTGGAAATGGTTAAAGTTAGTAAATAAAAACAAAAATAAAATAAAAATAAAGAAATAAAATAAAATAAAATAAAATAAAAAATAAAAAATAAAAAATAATATATATATATATATATATATATATATATATATATATATATATATATATATATATAGTAATAAATAAATAAATAAAAATAAAATAAATAAAAGCCCCAAGAGTTAGCTCAATCGGTCAAATCAAGTGCCTCGCCAATGGGAGGTCACAGGGTCGAATCCCGAAAGCTCTTGGGGTTAGGTCAGTAAATAGGCTGAGGGGTGTTGATACCTTCGGGTGCGTCCACTCAGTGTTGAACAACCCTGGATGTAGCGGCTACCCAGGTGTTGATGCCTTCGGGTGCGTCCACTCAGTGTTGAACAACCCTGGATGTAGCGGCTACCCATTGACCCGGGTATCGTGAACCAGAAGTGAAAAAATAAAAATAAAAATAAATAAATAAAATAAATAAATAACAAATTAAAAATAATAAATAATAAAAATAATAATGATAATAATAATAAATTAAATAAATAAGTAAGTAAAAAAAAAAAGAAAAAGAAAAGAAGAAAACGAAAAAAATAAAAAGAAGGAGAAGGACCGAAAGGTAGTCTTTTAAATTGTAATTTTAAAGATGGTCTTTTAAATTTTGTATTACTTAAATCTATTTTTAACTTTAAAAAAATTGAAATTTCTTTTCTATTAAAATTGTATTAATTTAATCATTCAAAATAAAATAAAAAGCAATTGTATTTTTAAATAAAAAATAAATTTGTGCACGAGGTCTTGGATAGACGATGATCAAGTGATTTGTTAAAACATTCCTTAATGTGAATTCAATGGTTCAATTCTCCACCACGATGGGATGATATTTTAGACATGTTGAAAATATGGTCTTACGAAGCTTAAAAATAAACAAACAAATAAATAATTATTTAAACTTAAAATTATATTAATTTAACCATTTAAAAAAATATTTAATTATATTTTTAAATACAAAATTTATTTAAAATTAAAATTATACTAATTTAACCATTTAAATTTTTAAAAATCGATATTTTTTCAGGACTGGTAAGAATAAATAAGTACGATTTTCCATATTTTGCTATATAGCCTAAAATTTCTTGAGAGGATTTTCTTTGAGCGCAGGAATATTAAACCTACCAACTACTACCATTCAATTTACTATACTTTGACCATGGAAACCCATAAATATTATTGTTTAGAAATTGTAGAACGTAATTTTACTTGATTTTAAATAAGATTATATTTATACACCAATATCTTTAAAATTTTTGTTTTGGTTTTGATCCACATTTCAAAGGTTACACAAAAGATGGTGTAATATTGGAAATCGTTATTCAATCAGTATATGAGATATTTTTAGTCGTAATATTATTCAATATAAATATATGATATTTGTATTTATAATATTATTAATTTGAAAAATTAAGTTTTCTTATGGTCATGAATGGTGCGAAAGTAATAATAATTATGACTTTTTTAATATACATGACAGTATGGATTTATTACAATGTTTCTCTCAATTTACTAATATTTTGAATTTTTAAAAAAAATTATATAATAATTCTCATAACTTTTTAATTATTATTATTGTTATTATTTTAAAAAAATTGAAAATTAATTTTCTCTGATAATTTTAATGTGTTCTCATACAAATAAAAAAAAGTCTTCATGAACGGTTATTTTACTCTACACATTTATATGTGCCATAAACATATATTTTACCATAGATCTGATAAGATTTGAAGTCTTACTAATTTATATATTTTTATAAATTAAAAAAAATAATAATAGCTATTTGTTAAGAAATAGAAAAAATATTTTTAAAATAATATATATATATATATATATATATATATATATATATATATATATATTTATATTTACAGTTATATTAAAATATTAGATTGAAAATAAAGGAAGTTCCAATTCTTTTAATAATAAAATAAAATATGTTAGACAATATTGATATAATTTCACTGGTTTTTAGATTTTCATAGCTTGTAAAAATCAAAATGAAATTAGACTTTTTGATTTGCATTTTGCTTGACAGTAAAGATTACTTGACAAAATAATTATCTAATTCTTATTTATAAATTTGATAAAGCAAAAATTACTTGACAAAATAATTATCTAATTCTTATTTATAAATTTGATAAAGCAAGGTTGTTTATAATCATTAAGATACATATAAAGCAAAGTTCATTATAATCATTGTGATACTTATAAATAATTGATTGTTTAGTAGCCCCTATCATCATTATTATATTATAATTAGTAAATATATATTATTTAAAATTTGGATTCAATTGAAAATGACTTAGTTTATGCAATGTATGGAATACGAAGCTTTTTACAGAGGAATAAGGTTTGCAGTAAGAAAGCATGATGTCAGAGGTTCACATGGATGATAAATAGTGTGAGGATAATCTATTTTCTATAAATCTAAAAGGTGATAGGGTTATAATGTGGAAATCATTAAAATATAATAGTTTGTTGAGAATCTAAAATAGTTATTATGAATTATGAAAAAGAATTAAGCTCATAAAAAGTAAGGTTACTATCTAAAATAGTTATTATGAATTACCAAAAAGAATTAAGGCCATAAAAAATAAGGTTACAAACTTATTTTTAAGGGATAAAACATCTCAAGGTAAAAGGTTAATTGGCTAAAATCATGATCCTCTAATGACAAGAAAAAATTTGGGAGAGAAACTAATTTCTGGCTTGTATGGATAAAAGAACTCCTAGAGGTTGGATGAAGGAATGTTTTCCTTCCATAATTCAAAATTGTTGATGGTATTTCCACTTATTTTTTACTCTTTTTGGCTGAATTTGAGTAAGAAGGGGTTATATGGATTAAGTAGGGGATAGGATTTGGTGCTTTAAGTGAAGATATGCATGAAGAGGTAACATGGAAAAAAGGAGAACGATTTACAAGGAAACAACACATAGAAAAGGTTTTTAGTGTTATAAGAGAAAGAATAATTTTAAGAGCAATGCTTGGTAAAGAATGTTTTAGTTGATGTTTCTAATAACTAAAAGTTCTATGTAGTTGAAGATTCTACAAGAGGGTCGAAGAGGGTCCTTTGTTTGTTGGCTTTAAACAATAAGGCATATTGGTGTACAACTATTTAATATTAACTAGTGAGTATTATATATATGAAAAGCATTAGTCCATATAATATATTATGAGAAAATATATCTATATATATATATATATATATATATCAAGGATTCATTCAATATGATTTTTTGGTAATGATAATGATCATAACAATAATTGAAACAATAATGGTATAATTAAAAATAACCATGTTCTTAGAGTTTGGAGCATTGATAGAGTTATTATAGACATTAAGATCAATGTGTTAAGGTGCATAACAATCATTCAAATAAATAATCCCCTAAATGCATATAAACACCTTGTTTGCTAAACTAAAATCAATGCATTGATATGATTTGTATCATGTTATCACATGCAACATCTTTGTTTATCTTTTAATCAAATTTGAATTACATGGTATAGAGTAAATACTTTATATAATAATATTGGTTTTTGCATGTTAATTAATGTTATTAGATGTAATCATTGCATTATTTCATTATGCCATCTAAAAAGATATACTCTTTGTTTTGTTATAATGTAAATCATCCATGTATAAATGATTGTAGCATAACATTTTACAATACAGGAGCTGGAATGCAATCAAATAAAAAGAAGACATTCCTTATCATAAAAGTTTGGACAATATGTTGACATTGAACAAAATATATAGTATTTGAAAAGAAACATTTTAAAATATAAAAGTTGTAACATTCAATTATATTGATCATCATTGATAACCTAATTTGTTATTTCATGCATTTACGCTTGCACATTCTCCTATTTATTTTTATTGAAAAGTATATGGTTTTCCATTGTTACCTAACAAAACTATCAGGTTGAGGAATAACTCTCCTTGTCTCTCCTTCATCAAGGTAATGTATGTATTAATATAACAGTTTGAGATTTGGTTTCATCTTCCAAAGTCTCAATGACAATTCCTATCAACATATGACTATACATATATCTTTACAAAACTATTTACAACAACATTTATAGATTTTAGCTCAAACCCTAAGGATTAGAAATATAGCAGTCCCCACTTCAATGAAAATGAGTGTATGAGTGTAGAATTAATGTGCCTTAAATTACCAAGGGAAATACACAATACATAAGATTTTATTTCATTTTTTAATAATTTAACATTAGGTTTTCTATTACTTGTTTAATGTAGTAACATATGATAATAAACAAATGTTCATTAGTTCTTTGGCGCTACTACCACTCACACTTTAGTTATCACCATAAAGGTATACAATAATACATGGTTGAGCCCCCGAAGAATTTTCACACTCCTCTTCATGAACAAAACCTTTGGATTTTATTTGGTTAAAAGTTTGCACACATTAGGAACCCAATGGCCTAGCATTCATAGAGTGTGAATTATACGATTATTCCACATTAAACTTTTTTCATAAATTACAATGTCCTATGACATAACTTGTGGAAGCCATGTAGCTTGGGGTTGCATGGCGTTATGTCCATGCAATAGCAAATTGTTTCACGTGGCCTATAGGAGGTTAGCCAACTAGCATTAATCAATGAAATCTAATGGTAAGGATATTTCAAGAGGTATTTATGGTTACACCTCTCCCCCTTTCACATTCCCTTTTCCATTTGTGTGATTAGCTTCCACCAATGGAGCTCTGCAGCCACGGTTTCACTTTGATAGTTCTCTAGAGTCATTATTCTGTCATTTCTTGGTTCAAACACATCCAAATTATGGGGTCATTACACCTAGTAGATGGGTATGTGACCTCAAGGCTTATTAGTGTTAATATTTCTTCAATGGATAGGTACAGTGGCAAAATGAAGGCCATGTTTATGATTTCTTACACATGATTTCTATTTATCTTCTCTAGGACTAGGTTTTAAGCATTTTATCAAATAACTATTTTGGCAACGCTTACAATCTTTGATGGCCCCCTTCAACAATCATTTAGATTAGCTTTGGCTTGAATATTGAGTGGTCGACACCATTTCGAGTCATGTTTTCATTATAAGGAATAGTTTGATAGCCTTTTTCCATTCCAGAGGTAATGCAAGGGTTTTAGGGTAATTGGTTTGCTTCCCTTAGAACATGGTTGGCTGGTTTAACTTTCTACTCCATGTGCCTGTATATTAACCCTCTACTTTCTTTCTTATGTAGGTTCAAGAGTAGCATGATGGTGAACCTATCGTGGCTTTATTTCATCCTTGATGAAGAGGTTTTTTCTTTCAATCATAATATGGTGAGTATTTACCCTTGTCCTTGAACTATTTGATTACTCCTATTTAGTTTTACGATGTACCCTTCTCGTTTCTAATAATTTGTGGGTATATCTCTGATTTTCTACTTTTCTACTTGAAAACCCCTCAAGGATAGCACCAATTTATAAACTCAGAACTCGCAATCATTCAATCCTTCTCAAGGTAAAAATATAAGGATAATCGGGCCCCGTACTTCCCAAGTTACAAGTAAGTTTTTGGTTTATATTTTCTTTGTTCCTTAATGTTTTTTTTTGGAATCTGTCATCCAATTTTTCTTATCATGCACAGAATAAGAAAAATGCATGCAATGAATTTGTTTACAGGTTTAGGGCTTTTGTGGCGAGGGAACTTGCTCTTATTTTTAAGATGTAATAACACGGTATAATATGATTATATTTCTTCTTTGTTATTCCTTATTTTGGGTTTTACTTTATTGTCATGTACTAATTAAAGAATCAACCTATGATATTCTAGGTAATTCACCATTACCCCAAGTAACCAAAGTGCCTTAAGGACCACACGAGAACCACCATGTACTTGTTCATGCCTTTTAACTCTTTTCATTCATCTTGCAGGTCTTATGTGACCTAGGTAATCCTTCGACCCAAATGACTATACTCGTATTCGATAGAGATACTTATTATCCGATTGTAATGGAATTTTTCCTATCTGTAGTCATTTTTCCCTCAATCAGACAATAGATACTATAATTTTTCTCTTAGTTAATATAACATATTATTTACTGGGTGAGTGGATGGAGTTGGGTTAGTCGTTTTGGCAAAGTGAGAGCGTTATTTTGTCAAAACAATACTGAGCAATTGTTAAGCACTTGATCAAGTTGTTTAGGAGCTCAAAAATAGCTCGATTGAGTGTTTAAACCAACCTTTGATAAATCCCATTTATAACCTAAGTTAGAAGATCAATCATGAATTATGGCTCGATCAAGTGCTTTGAGTTGATCGAGCATTATTTATTATTGAAAACCCTAGTCACGACTTTAACAAATCATTTTTCTCAAATCATGGGAAAAAAGGAGTTCTATGGAAGATTTCTAAGCTCAAACAATATGGAGGAACTCAATCCAGCTTCCCATCAATCTTGCCAATGACACAAAGGCTCAAGCCAAGGTAGGTTTCCAGTCATTTTTTCTCTTTTATTTAACTTTTTTTTGCAAAATAAAATAAATTAATTTGAAAAAAAAAACTACCATAAAAAATTCAAAAATCCATCAAGAAAACCACAATGCAAACCACCAAATAACACGAAGAAAACCATTAAAAAACACAAAAAAAAACATCTTAGAAAACCACCAATAAAATCCTTTAAAACTATGAAAAATAACTAAAATTTAGATTTTAAATATTTTTTTGTTGTAAAAACTTTATTTTTTAATTATTGTAGTTTTTAAAGTTTTTTTTTAGGAATTTAGTGAAACAAATTTTCCAAAAAAAATGACTTTTTGTTATTAAAAATTAATTTTAAATTTCAAACAAATTTAACCAGAATTATGCCCAAATAAATTTCAAAACATAAAACAATTAAACCATAACCATTAAATAAATAAGTTAGGAGTTTTAGATTGACATAATGAATATGGTTGCTCATGGTGAACCTCTATTAAATCAAACAATAAATTTTCTTTTATTTCTTATTTCAAATTTAAATAAATTTATATCTTAAATATTTTTAAAAATAATTTTACTTAAATAAGATATTAACTAAATTAAAACTCCAAAATGAAAGTATTTTATTATTTAATTAAATTTTATTAAACACACACACATAACAAAACATAAAGTTATATATGTTCAAGTTTCAACAATGCATCATATATATATATATATATATATATATATCCATTATGAAAAGTGAATTTAAAGTGAATGTATAAGCATTTTGGGTCATTTCTAATTTGTACCATGTTATTTAATTATGTATGTGTTGTACTTTTTTTTCATGTGCTTGAATCTAGTACATGTCATGTTTCAAAGTAAATCATTATACGAACTTGTCTTATGAAGTATTTGGTTAGCATGAAGTTTTATTTATTTTGCAAATATATTTATTTTAATTATATATATATATATATATATATATATATAGCCCCAAGGGTTAGCTCAGTTGGTCAAAATTAGTGCCTCACCATCGGGAGGTCATAGGGTCCATTCTCCCCGAAGCCCTTGGGGTTAGGCCTTGCTAGTGGGCCACAGAGCTAGATTCTCTTCGGGGTCGATCAATCCAGATTTTTCCGTAGAGGCAATGCCACCCATTGACTAGGGTGTCCGTGAACAATAGACAATATATATATATATATATATATATATATATATATATATATATATATATATATATATATATATATATATATATATAGATAGATAGATAGATATATTCTTCTCTATGAATAAAATGCATTATTTACAAATAGGAAAAAATGTAAGTTAGATTTGATCACATTTTTTGATTGTCTTTACATGAAATTCAGTGCTTTGGTTGATAATTTATCAAAAAGGAGATTTTATTTAATTTAGGACTTCAACATAGATTATTCTACTGGAGTTTGTAAATTGTTTTCTTGTCAACATTCTTTCTACCTCAAAATTTTTTTCTTGGATTAGTCTTAATGTATTATATGTAATTTACAAAGCCATCTCCCATACATCCCCTACTCGCAACCCCTTGGAGTGTTGGGGGATCTGTTATACATGGTCAAGCTAGTTCTCATAGCCATTCTAGAGTGTGTTTTCCACCCATAGATACTCCCTCCGACACCAGTTGAAGTGTCAACGGTAGTATTTTTTTCTTTGTTGATGATCTTTCTACAGATAGTGGACCTTCTTCACTTGTTGCAGGTACATATCTCGCATTTTAAATCCACTTTAAAATTGATGTGTTTATGCCTTGAGATTATCTTTAATTTTTAAATCATCTTCAAATGATGTGTTTGATTTTAATGTATATGTTATTATGATTATAGTTTGTTAAATATATATTAAATTATGTTTATGATTTGTAGACCCTCAACACTTTGACGACGAGGATAAAAGTGCAGTGTCGATCCCTCCATGGAATGACGCTATAGCTAGTATCATAATTGAGCATGTTAGGGCCCAATAGACATGGATCACACGAGAGTTGGATAAAAGCTCTTCTTGTTCGCTTATTAGGCATATTTTGTCTTTAATGTTGGATAACATCAACAGAATGATCGAGACATACCAAAGGGCATGCCCACAAATCCACTTCCTATATTCCATACATAGGATCAGGAGGCTAGTCGTTAGAGGCCCACATACTTAGAACGTAGTGCAAGAAGCCACCAAGAACATTGATGTTTGTGGAGAGTTGTTTGACATCCCTCTGAACTATGGTGCTAGACATGCTAGTTTGATTATGCTAAAATATTTTAAGAATGTTTATGTGACCCCTTTTGTTTATGATCGATACATTTGAGCTTGGGGACAATTCCCCCATGATGAACAAGTCCACATTTACTTTGCAAAACATATATATGTGGAGTTTGCACTACATTTGAGGTCATATTACGCTAGCACCTGATCTAAGTTTTATGGACCTGCCTTGGGACATAGTTATGAAAATGTTGAGGCTTGTAGGGACACTGCTCATGTAGTTCCACCTCTGATATTGTTTCCACGACCATCTTAGAGAGTGGTATTTCTGACAGAGATAATGTAATCATCACAAATTAGCATTGAGACTAGGCATACCATCGCATATATCATGCAGAGGACATTCACCATTGTACATGTCACATTAAGTGGAGAGATGAGCATACCACCCTCTATGCCTCATGGCCCACCCGTTGCATTATATGATGATTCATATCATTGGAGCCTAGAGAGTGACCAACTTTTTTCATATGAACATATGTGTCATGATACTATTTGTGACACTTGGAGGGTACAATACCCACATGACACAAACTAGGTATACATATACAAAACTTTTTACTCTTACCTTTAAATTATACATTATTTATATTAATAAGTTCATATAATATTTCATTTATATTAATAAATTAATGATAACATGCATGCACAACCAAACTACACAAATGATCTCTTGAGCTCATATGAGGGGGAAGTTGACCAACCAGAGCAAACTCCTCTAGTGAATGTTTCCACGGCTCAATCTCCTCCACCTCCACCTCCACCTCCTAACATTCATGTGGATGAGAGTCACTATGTAGAACTACATGGAATAATAGTTGAGGTAAAATTTTGTATTCCTAAGATTCCAACATTTTCTTTTTTAAGTTACATGTATGCATGCTAATTAATGCATAGAATAATTCTATTTTTTCTTTGTCATTGTGTAAATATGCCCAAATGTAGAGGGGTGTCGATGTTGCATTTATGTGGACACATGAGTGGGATGTTGGGTATGGAGGCATGGATCCATATGCAGGGGCACGACAAACCTAAATTGATTAGATCTCCATCCCACCTGAATTCCATTTCCAGTTGACCGAGTCATAGGTAAGATGCTATTTAAATGCATAATTTAAAATCATTTATTTGAAGATTGTTTATTTTCTATAAATAATGTTCTAATTAATTTGAATTTGAATGTGTTATATTGGAGTATCAGATTATGGATTCTCACTTTGTGCATCAAAATAGACATAAGAGTTTTAGAAGTGATACTTTCTAGAGTAGATCATAGATAGTTTGCATATTTTCACGCCCATTTCACAGGGCAATTTCTGATGTGATGTACAGACTTTGTATATTATCATACATGGACAATTTATGGTTGCATGAACATTATTTTAGTTTATGGATTCTTATTATTTTAGTTTCTGGATGTTCATGTATAATGTAATTTGCATATATTTTCATATGGACAACTTATTATCATACATAACTAACAAGATAACAATTTTTACTTCTAAGGAAATAAACTAAGAAAATAAGTACAATCTTCTAGACTATGATGCAACTCACTTAGATACTTAAAATTAACTAAAGTATATGTTCATGGTTCAATCGAAGAAAAAAATATGATTAACATACATTTTCAATTCAATTTTAAGAGATTTACTCAATCAGTAATGTTCAACAAAAATGTTTTATTAAATTTTATTTCTTTTGAGTTCATCTATATGAGCTTAGTCGTAACATGATATAAGTCATATATATTGGAATTTAATATACCAAAAAGCAATTAATGATATCTTTTTAGATAATTTTATATTACTATGTGAACTTTCCTAAATTTAGTTGGTTATTGAAATATTTCAATCAATTCCTTAGCTTAAGACCTTCAATTAAGAACATTCAAGCACTAAAATTTCACAAAATAACAATTTTGAATTTTAGTTTCATATACTAAAGAAATAAGTACAATCTTATTATGATGCAAGTGTTAAGATATTCCGACACATATGAAATAGTTAAGTATAACTTGGTCTAGTATAGAGTTAGGTAAAGTGTGTTTCTTCACTATGAACATTTTGTAACTTACAATCCGACGGTCACGATATGTAGTGATCCGACGCTTCATTCTCTCCTCGGTATTACCGACACTTGATCCGTGGCTTAACACTTGATTGGTACATGATCTCTATTTAAAGAGCATGGAGGGTCATTTGAAGGTTAACTGTTCATGAGAGAAGCTTATGTAAAATTTCATTCTTTTATTAAAAAAATTCCTGAAGTGGCGACGTTGGGTCAGGCCGTGGACTGTTTCCCTCTTCGAGGGTTTTAAGCACGTCAAAATACTGGTGTATTGATCTGTGATCTGTGTGTGAGAGGTGTCCTTTGATGTTCTATCGGAGGAACTTACCCTGTAAATTCCTACATGGTATCAGAGCTATTTGAGGGCCGCATCCGTTGGTGATCCAAATCTAAAGCAGGTAGAACTACATCCGACTATCGTTTCCTAGATCTACTGTTTTTAACTAATTTCGGGCCGAGAGGACTGCTCTATTTTGTTGGGAGCATCTGTTCCAGTGAGGAACCCCTTTCGTTTCATGCGAAAAGGTTTCTGGTAGCCCTAGCTACGTTATTTTTAAGATTTGGAGGTATACAGTGTTTATTTGCAGTTTACAGTTATTTTCTCTCTGTTTATTTCGGTTTCGGTTTATTTAGATTTTTTTTTTTTTATTACCGGATCTATACCTTTCATTTCTACGTATGCTCTTCGCCCCGTGACTCTGTGCGATCTGGGCAAATCAGAAACAGAAAGGAAGGATTTTTCTCATGCATATGCTCTTTTCCGCTGCGCCTTAGTGTGATCTCAGAAAATTAGAAACATTAAGGAAAATATTTAGTTTCCAGCTAAAGCTAACTTCGAGCCGTAAGGTTCATTTTTTTTTGTATGTCCGTGTTGGGTTGTGTTTTTTTTTTTTTGTAGGGAAAAAGAGCTTTCTCAAGCAAGCACGCAACCCAAAGCTTCAGTGACTACACCCCCCCCTCTCTCTCTCAAACTTTTAGTTTAGCTCACTTGGTCCAAAGCTAATTTATGAGAGTAGAGGTCTTGAGTTCAAGTCTCCTTTTTGTGGGGGTGGATTTTTCATTTCCGCACATTCCCGCACTTCTTCGGCATCTTCATAAAATTTTCTTCAAAAAGCCATAACTTCTTCATCCGGAAGCCATTTTTAGAGCCGTTTTTCTTGAACCAGCCTATTTTTTCGAGATCTTTCCATTGGAACACTTAGTTTCAACATCTATAGCTTCAGTTTCTATTAAAATGGAAAGCCCATGCCAAGTTATTCTTGACAGCACCAACTAGATCTTTCCATTGGAACACTTAGTTTCAGCATCTATAGCTTCAGTTTCTGTTAAAATGGAAAGTCCATGCCAAGTTATTCTCGACAGCACCAACTACTTCCAATGGTGGTCCTACATTGTGGATTTACTTAGAAGTAAAGGTATCTACAAAATAGCCTCACGCCAAGAAACCAAACCAAAAGATGAAGATAAGGTAGCTAAATGGGAGAATAGGCAAGATCAAGCACGAGGGTTGATAGGAATGTCTATTTCTCCAGATCTTAGATTTGCAGAACTTGATACTCCTAAAGAAGTAATGAAACATATCACTAAAGTTTTTGGAATTAAAAATGAGCTTAAAGCCCATCAACTTGAAAATGAGTTGCTTACGTTGGACCCCAATAATTTTTCTTGCATTGAAGATTTTTTGTCCAAGTTCAAGACCCTTAGACTTCTCTTGGAAGGTGTTAAGGTTAAGAAAGAAGATAGTAGCTTTATCTACTCCATTCTTTCTAAGTTGGGACCAACCCATTCTGTGTTTGTTTCCACCTTCCATTCTACAGGAGAAGCCTTCATTTCTCAAGGACAAGCCTACAAGTCCCCTTCCTTTGATTCCTTTTGTGATTCTTTAATAAGAGAACAAGAAAAACTCTTACACCTTGGTCTTCTTCATCTTGGAAACTCTTCTAAGAAAGCGTTAGCCACCCAGCAGCAACCAAATTCAAAGAATTATAAGAAGTTGTATCCTAAAAGGAATGGTCCTAAACCAAACAAGGGTCCTAAGCAATTTCAGCCTCAAAATGAAAAATCATTTCAACAAAATGATAAGACAAATAAAAACAAAGGGAAGAAGACTGATAGACATTGCAACATTTGTAATCGAGATGGCCACTTAGAATCTGAATGCTTTAAGAAGATGGAAGCCTTGGAAGCAGCAACGAAGAAGCATAATATCCATTTGGAGCACTCTTCAACTTCAACTTCATCTTCAGGAATGGCACTTTCTGCATGTGGTTGTCAAGCATCTCGGTATGGCTATGCACTAAATGTATATTCTTCTTCTCATTCTCATGAGTGGCTCATTTATTCTGGAGCTTCTTATCACATGGCCAAAAACAAGGCCATGTTTTCTTCTTTAAATGATTGTAACACCAAAAATATATATGTTGGTGATGATAGATCTCTTAGTGTTGTAGGGACTGGAACTGTTCATATAGAAAATGGTCAATTTAATGATGTATTATGTGTTCCAACCTTATCATGCAACCTTCTATCTGTATATCAGATAACTCATTCAGGTGAAGGTAAAATCGTTGAATTTTCACCTCTCGATGTTGTAATTAAGGACCTAAGATATCCTAGATAGATTTTAGCTACTAGAATTGCTGATGATTCTACAAGGTTGTATAAGTTTCACAAATTTGGGTCATCAAATCTTCCCTCAGTATTTGTTGCTCATAACGATGAAGTGAGCAAACTTTGGCATGAGCGATTTGGTCACTTAAACTATTGCTCCCTTCAGAATCTATGTAAAGAAAATATGGTGACAGGTCTTCCAATGGTATCTTGCAGAGATGGTGTTTGTTCCCGATGTGTACTCGGAAAACATCATCGGGATAGTTTTGAAAACTGTGCCTCTTAGCACACCTCAGCCCCTTTACAGCTCATGCACAGTGATTTATGTGGTCCACTTCCAGTTGTTTCATTCTCTGGCTACATGTATTTCTTAATTTTCATTGATGATTTCTTCAGACGCACTTGCGTATACTTCTTAAAACTCAAGAGTGAAGTATTTAACATGTTCTTGGCCTTTAAGGCCTTTGTTGAAAAACAATCTCGACATCAAATTCTTAAACTAAGATCTGATAATGGCATAGAATATGTTAACAATAAATTCATCAACTTTTGCACTAAGAATGGAATTCGAATGCAACATACTATTCCATATACTCCACAAAAAAATGGTGTAGCTGAAAGGAAGAATCGCACCTTAAAGGAAATGGCTAATTGTATGCTTCAATCTGAAGGACTTAGTCTTAATTATTGGGTAGAAGAAATTAATTGTGCAAATTACATAATAAATTGCACTCCTACTAAGGTTTTAAAGAATATCACTCCAGAAGAACCATGGAGCTCAATTAAACCAGATGTAAGTCACTTTCGTGTTTTTGGAAGTGAAGTATGGGCCCATATTCCAGATGAGAAACATAAAGCTTTAGAACCTAAGAGTGAAAAATGTATTTTTGTTGGGTATTCTGAAGATGTCGAAGGATATAGACTTATTCCACTTAAGTCCAAGAATGTTATCATTAGAAGAGATGTAAAGTTTGCTGAAAATATATCGGCCTACGAGCCTAGTTCGGCGGATATGCCACCTCTCCCTATCTCTTCTACTTTTGAAAATATTTCTTCTTCAGATGATGAAAGCAAGGATGAAAATCCTTCCCCACCTTCTCAGGATCCTCCTTCAGCTCCTCAGCTTCCAAAATGGGTCTGTGCTACTCGGGATGCAGCAGGTGATCTTGTCGGTGATCCTACAAACCAACGATGTACATGTTCTTTGTTTGATAGAACCTCTTCTTAACTGGCTCAAGCTTCAATGAATTATGATCCTGACACCTTTGCAGAAGCTTCAGGCTATCCAGATTGGGAAGCATCTATGAATGAAGAATATCATTCATTATTGGCAAATGATACATGGGATCTTGTTCCTCTACTAAAGGGACGAAAACTTGTTAGATGCAAATGGGTTTATAGAACCAAGTATGGACCAGATGGGAAAGTTGATAAACATAAATCTCGTCTTGTTGCTAAGGGTTTTTCACAAGTTGAAGTCATTGACTACACTGAAACCTTCTCCCCTGTTGTCAAAATGAACTCTATTTGCCTTGTTCTTTCCCTTGCTGCCTCTTTCAAATTGGCACTTTCCTAAATTTAGTTGGTTATCGAAATATTTCAATCAATTCTTTAGCGTAAGACCTTCAATTAAGAACATTGAAGCACTAAAATTTCACAAAATAACAATTTTGAATTCTAGTTTCATATACTAAAGAAATAAGTACAATCTTACTATGATGCAAGTCACTTGGATTCTTAAAATGAACTAAACTATATCATGTACATCAATTTAATATTGAATTTGTAGAAGTATATTTTAGTGCAATCAATATATATTAATTTAAACAATTAATAATATGTTTGTATAATTTTATGCACTTTCCTAAATTTACTTCCCTATCCAAGTATTTCAATCAATTTCTTATCTTAAGACCTTCAATTAAGAACCTTCAAGAAGTAAAATTTTACAAAATAACAATTTTATTTATCATATTGGGTTGTAGAAAGTGTCTTTTAGTGCACAATCAATGTATTTTAAATTACAATGATTTTAAAACATGTGAAGATATAAACTACAAATAAGTTTTATTCGATTTTATTTCTTTTGAGGTTATCTAGAAGAGCTTAATAGTCATAAAAATCCACACACACATATATACTATTTGTTGCACTATTTACAATCCAATATGAAGCATGCATGTAACTCTTTCCAGGTTTTATATCAAACTGACACATGAGAATTATTAATAACATAAAAATATTTTAATGTTGTTCACAAGCTAGATAGGTGTATTTCCGTTTTAAGTAAAATAATATTATATCAACGTGGTTGTTACATACTGAAATGGATTTTATAGAAACTAAATGTATGACATGTATATTAACTAAATCTAAATCTAAATCCCTAATGATTGTCAATAGTAATTAAATTTTAGATATATGGGGTTCAAATAAGCATCCTATCACTAAAAATAAAACCTCGAAATTTTGTGTACTTTAGAAACTTAAACACCTCAGGGAAACTAAATCTTATATAACATATACTTACACAATTGTGAATACATCATAGATTAAAGGGAAACATTCCTCTATTCAAAATTAGAAAACTACAATAGTATTCAACTATCACATTAGAAACTACAAAAATCATACATTTGAGATCTCTTATACTAGATTAGATTAAAATTGACTACTATAGGCTCAACTTCAAGTCTTTCCATATGCATTATCTAGTCATCCTACCAATGGCTCACAGGAATGCAATTCTTGATAATATGTTCATTTTATGGTCTGGTCATCTTCCATCTCCTTAGTTCACCTTTCTTGGTTTTGATTTCTATGAGATTGATCTGAGCTTCTATGGCTAGATGACTGTATTGACAAGATATATATTCATGCATAAAATCTCTATAATTGATGTGATAGACTTGTTTTTTAATCTTTTCAATAAAATGGCCCATTAGAACCATGTCACGAATTTGGTATGTAGATTTTCCATCTTCATATGGTCTCACCAACCTACTTTTCAGCTGTGTGCATTGCATAAAATAGTAAGCCATGTTCTGTTCGTTTCTTGTGGGGGAAATGACAACAAAAACATTTGCTACAAACAAAATGAAAAGTATGTATTAGTTAAACATGTTCACGATTTCAATTTATAGATGAAACTGTTAATGATGTATGGGTCACATACCTTCCCTTACAAGATCAGGGACTCGTTCATGATCTAGTGAAATGATGGCCTATTCATCGTGCATCTATTGCCACGTCAGAATTGGATGAGGTGGCTTTGGATTAAGAGTGACATATTTACATCCTTTCACGTACCCATGTTTTTTTCATTGATCATGTCTACATCCATCAACACCAATGCAAAACTCACAAAAACATGTGCGTTTTCTTGTCTTGATGGCAAATATTTCCCCCATGTCTTTGCTCCGCACTCATTGTAATTACCTTGTTCCTTATACAATATTAGAATACCAAGGAATAGATCTATTCACATCACCAAGTTCAACATTCAAGAATAACATAAGCACATGCCTAATAGATTTATGACCTTCATGTCCTAAATCGGATCTGCACTAGTTGACAACCTCTGGTGGTGATTTGAGTCAATCTACATCATGTTTCATTTGGTTGCTTCTAAGTGATTGATTCATACAAGAACCTACGCCATTATGCTCACCCTTTCCATGTCCTATTTCAATAAAGCTCTAAGTATGTTGAATGTTTTTCTTCTTGTGTAATCGACTCAACCAATAAAAAATGTGTTCACTTGAATTAGCCTACACAACCATCTGACCATATCAAATGCTTTCTGAATGATATGTAATTTTTCTAATGATTCATAAATTAGGTCAAGGAAATGTTCCACAAATAATGTGTCATGCTCATGGTAATCACTAATGTAAAAGTGATACTTCTTAATCACATCACTTGACTCGCTAGTGTTATCCATACCATCACGATTTAATTGTGTATCTCTTTACAGAACATGTGCAAATGTGGACACTTGGTCTAAGTGATAATGCTCACTCTAAATCTTTGTCTTAGGAGGAAATGCATAATTCTTAGCAAGGTCCACCACTGATAAGATTATGCTTAGTTGAAATACTTTGCAAGAATCCCTAAATTCATACTCTTGCCACCTAGACCTATGCAATTGTTTGATATATTTAAAGATTTGGTTTTGAAACACACCCATGAATTGTGAAATAGGAATCTCTCAACATAGTTGATCCTCTTAGGCAGTAGACTTGAAGGACTTCGTTGATTAGCATGACATACTCATAATGCTTCCATGTGACAGTGACATATGACATCCCAGACTAGTTGGGATCAATAAGAAAGTTCCTATGGAACAATGTTAAATCACCACATTCAGTGCATCTTCTCCCAACTATACATATTGTATTGTAAAATAACTCTTATGTCTCCCTTATGCACAATATTGATGAAACAAAATCACGCATTTTAGGAGGAGGATGGTTGCCGTAACAATTATTCTTGTAAACTTCCTAGAAAGTGTCATAATGAAGTTCAAATTCAACATGAAATCGACAAAAACATGTCATAAATTGTATTAGACCTAATAAACCATGGTTTAAATTTCTGAAACATCCTTATGAATATATTAACATGGTGATTCTTTCCTAAAATTCCTTGAACAATGCAACTTCTATCATTTTCTACAATGTTCTTAGCTTGTTCCACATAGTCACCTTTAGTTATGCGATGTCATACGACATTCTTTCTATATCGAATAACAAAGGAATTGTTGTTCTAAAATTGTACCACAAGTGCTCTGATTCATGTTGTAAGAATGTATTGCTAGGGTTTTATGTTGATAAGATCCCAACAAGGAGATTCATCATTTTCATTTACTCGAACCCTCAATTTGGTATGCTTGTTTAATATTTTTCTCGAGACATGGAGAAATTTTGACATTGTTGCCAACTTTTATTGTCTTCATGTACTTAGTGCAACAATAACAATTTTAATTTCCCTATGCACAAATTGAACATGGATTTTTCTTGATATTCCAATCACAGTGAATGCCTTTGATATATTTTCAGTGACATTCATGTGTCTCCTTTCTTATTACATCTTAGACTCCCAAAATCTTTATGGAATGTTTTAATTTCTTATGTTTGATCAACCCATGTAGTATTTGAAATTGTGCAACAACTAAATTCTTCTCAAAATATTGTCGAATTACGTTATTGAGATGGTCTCTAATAGTGCAAGTAGGGATACTCTCCCCTAGGTTATCTATTATGCTTGCAGCCAAATTTTCTGCAAATGGTCCACCCCTTTCCAAACCACTGCAACCTCCAATTATCATGTCAACTTGAGAGGACATAATTAATTCTTCTAGTGGTTGGTCAACTTGATAAGGAAAATTTTCTTCCTCTAATGGTTGATTAGCCTGATGTGGCACATATTGTTCCCCTAGTGACGATTGATCAACTTGATAGGGCACGTGTTCCTCCAGTGGTTGACCAGGTCAACACGACACATCTTGATCATCGTCTGGTTTATAATCTTGATGTGACATAACTTCTCCCTCATGTGGTTGCTCAATTTCCGTCCCTGCATAGTGTAATGCAAAATATACTTGTAAGTCAAGTGAATCATCATCATAAGATAAGTGAATAGTAGATATAGATACACGTGTTTATTTAAGATATCACTATAGGTGGAAGGTCTTGATATCATTTGATACTATGTAGATAGGTAGCATAAGTAGACATGGACCAAAGGTTCTAAGTTGAAACATGAAAAGAAAATCATTTCAAGCTCAGGGAAAGATGGGTTGAATAAGAGTGCAGGAGTAAACATATCATTCCCTGTGTCAACAAAATGGGTGATTCAGAATATGGTGAAAGGTAAAAGCATTCCTCCTTGGTTAATAAAAATCAATTTGGAAAAGCTAGGGTTCTAGTCACAAACCCTAGGGAAAAGTTAAATGAAAAATAAGTTGAGACTTGACATCTAGGTAGCATAAGTTGACATGAACCAAGGTTTTTAAGTTGAAACATGGAAATAAAAGGGTTTCGAGCTCAAGGAAAGACGGGTCGAAGAGGAGTGCACCTATAAAAATATCAGTCCATGTGTCAATAACAAGGGTGATTTAGAATATGATGAAAGGTAAAATCACTCTTCCTTGATCAATAAAAATCAATTTGGAAACCCTATGGTTCTAGTAAAATACCTTAGGGAAACATTAAATGACAAACAAGTTGACATTTGGAAATTAGGTAGAAGAAGTTGACATGGATCAAGGGTTATAATTTGAAACATGAAAATAAAAGTGTTTCAAGCTGAGGAAGAGATGGGATGAGGGAGAGTGCACCAATAAAAGTATCAGTCCCTGTGTCAACAAAAAGGGTGATTCAGAATATAATGAAAGGTTAATGCATTCAAAGTGTATGAAAGGTAAAATAATTTTCACAATGATGTGAATTGTATGTAGGATGCACTTGAATATGATATAATCCCTATGAAACATGTAACTAATGATAAGAATCCCATTCTAAGAAAGAAATTAGTTTGCAAGAAAGGGAAGAAATCAACAACACCTGAGACTATTGCATTTATAAGCACTCGTGAACACATACCATTTCTTTAGGAAAATAAAATGAATCACATACATAAGACAAAGCGAAAAATAAATGGTTAATTTTCCCTTTAATTCTAATTTATGAAATAGTAAAGAAAAACGATTTATGTGAGGTTTTTCATATGAGAAAAATTCCTAGAAAGACCTAACATCCTTCTGCTCAAGTAGTGACTGGGCTTTGTGAATATTTTAGAATAGGGTACTAGGGCCATATCATAAATGTCATTGGTGATGCTTCCATTAGCTAAAAGACCAACGAAGGTATGGAGAGGGTTATAGTCGCCAAACGTACTAGGGCTAGATCCCGAAAAGTCTAGCAACACTTCCATTAGACTGAACAAGATCACCTCGGGTCTAAGTGTTTTCGCACCTCAACCTATAGGGAAAGATTCCCTAAGATTTGGCCAATAAGTTAATTGCATCCACTCGGAATGGATGAATCTCAGCTTCTCGTTGTCAGTTTTGGACCTACAACCCATACCACATGTCGAGGGACAACATGAAGGTCCATCATAATTTTCCACCTAGGCCTTACCCCCTTCACGAGTTTCTTTCCATGTACCATATTTTTCACTAGATGATGTGGGATTTTAAGCTCCTTAAAAGAAAAATTTCCATGTTTCAATATAAAAAATGACCATGATGGCTTATGTGTTGTCTATGTCCATAGTCCTAGACTAAACTATAAATTATCTTGTGGCTCCTATGGGGAATTTAGTGTGTTTAGGTTAATGTTGTTTTTAGAAAGACTCTACTTATTTTACGGTGTGAAAAACAATATAAGCTCAAATAAATTAGGTACAAATATTGTGGAAAGAAGATAAACTTTATATAAAGTTTAAGTGAGATTAGTGTGTGGGGTGAATGTGTGCACAAGTAAAATTGTGAGCATGCAAAGTGTGAATTGATGTGGATATGCAGTAGTCCCTTACAATTACCTTAATTGAACTATGTGATGTTTGTTCCTTGCAAGAAAATAAATAATGTGTCGATGATGGGTCACTTAATTCTTTCCTAATTATACTATGTGAGCATGAATTTGTATGGAAAATTTCAAACTAAAATATAAGTAATTACTGTACTTGTAATGGTTAGTAAAGCATATTGGCTGGTAGTGATGGTGTGTGCAAGGTGAATATAGTGCACCTACAAAGTGCTTGAACTGAAAGTATGTGGATATGTGGTTCATGATTCCTTAATATAATTCCACTAATTACACTATGCAATGTTTATTCCTTGCAAGAGAAGAATGGATGTGTGGATGAAGGACCACTTATTTCCTCATTATACTATGTGCACATATGTTTGTGTACAAAATTAAGTAAAATATAAGCTTCAATTACTCTACTTGTAATAGTTAGTAAAGAAAATTGGTTAATAATGATGATGTGTGCAAGGTGAATCTAGTGCACATACAAAGTGTTTGAATTGCAAGTATGCAAATATGTGGTTCATGATCCTCTAATACAATTCCCCTAATTACACTAGATGTGATGTGTGTTTCTTGCAAGCAAAGAAAATATGTGTAGATAGTGGGCCAATTACTTTTCAAAAATATGCTATATGTGAGTATAATATACAGAGATGAAAAATTAGTGCTTTGGGAAACATTATATTTCCATTACCAACTAAATTGAATTATGAAACTTGATTTAGTTAAATAACTATTTTTTTTTTTATGCATATACCATGATTGAACTTTAAGCAATGCCACAATTGAGAACACCCAATAGAGGAAAGCCCATGTAAAGGATAATAAATTTGCAAACTAGTTGAAGGTATGCATTTTATAAAATATTTAGAAACTTTAAATTTATATTTTGCATTTTAAACATGATTTTGTGTTACCAATGAAAAAATATTTCATTTATATATAAATTTTAATGATATATCATAATTTAAGTGTTTAAAAATTGTGATTTGAAATATGTATTATATAGTCATAATGTGTGGTTAAATATATTTCTATAAATGGTTAAGTTTATGACAAGTCATGAAGTTATGTTGGAAAAAAAAATATAAATTAATTATATATAAATTTTAATGACATATTATAATTTAAGTGTTTAAAATTTGTTATTTGAAATATGTATTATATAGTTATAATGTGTGGTTAAATATATTTTTGTAAATGATTAATAAAATACAATATCGTCAAAAAATTTAAAATATTTATTTTAAATTTATTTTTATAATTTTTCCAATATCACAATTCAGAATTGTTAATTTATATTTTAATCTTATTTATATAAAATTATTGTATTAATCAATTATTTCGATAAAATGTACCATACAACTAAAAAAATTTGAATTGCTTTATTCATTTAATAATGTCAAAAGAATAAAAAAATAAATTCATATATATATCTATATATATATATATATATATATATATATATATATATATATATATATATATATATATATATATATATATATATATATATATACCTCCACTTCTCCATTATTTCTTAGCAACAATTTTTTATTTATTGAAGAGACTATATAAATCTTAAACTAAATGTGATTTATACAATAAACATCAAGTTATATTTTTGTTCATATATCTCATTCACTGAACATTTGAATTAAAATCAAATTCCAACTAAAAGGGATTGTGAGAATAGAAGGAAAGAGAAAAAAGATTTAAAAATGATAGGTGTTAAGAATAAAATTAGAGAAATTTGAGAGTAAATTGTCAATATATGTGTATTTCCCAAGTAATCTAGTCCCACAAGCAATAATCACTCTTCACTTCCCCCCACCATATGTTTAATAAATGAAAAGACTTAAAAGTATTTGGGCATAGAACTGAAGGGTGTGTGATAAAGGTGATCTATTGGTAGATATAACCCCAAAATTTTACTAGTGAATCTATGTTTGAAGCTTTGTTTGGTTTCACAACAAGCCACGTTTACCAAGTGAAGCATCTCAAGAAATTTTTCAAAATTACTTCTTAGAAGCAATCTACCATTTCTTTAAAAGACTATATTAATCTCAAATTAAAAGTGATCCCTACTATAACAAGGATAGTATATTATATTTTTGTTCATATATATCATTTACCAAACATTTAACTTATCTTAATCCAATTTCATGTAAAAGAGATTGTGAGAAGAGAATGAACTAGATTTAAGTGATTAAAAAAGGATCGGTGTGAGGAATAAAAATAGAAGATTTGGAGAGCTTACTAAAGAAGCCAAAGAGAGTGGCCAAAAATTGAGAAGAGGATTAATATCCATTAAAATTGATGAATAATATATTGTATAATAATTTGCAATGTTGTTCAACTAAAGGCTAATAGAAATTAATTTTAGATTCTTATATATATGAAACTTCTAAATATATATTTCATAGGGTAATTATTACATAGAACTTAATGATATGGTGAATATTTTGAATTTGAGAGAATGAAAGATTGCTGAAAAATCGATTTAGTGATTACCAAATTGAAGGAAAAAGTTTATTTGAAGAGAGAAAACAAAAATCTATATCTATAAGTTTATACGAATTTAATGAACTATAAGATAAATTGTGGCCAAAAAACCATACAATACATAAATACACACTCTATGATACAATAAGGAACCTATTCAACTAGTTTTTAAGTATGTTAATATGTGAAAGCATGCTATAAAAAATCATATAAGTTGACAAATAATTCTTCATTATAAGCACCATAATTTAGCGTTTTAAAACAGGTAACTAAAATTATCAGATAACAATAGTGAGAAGAACTTTCTTAAAGGAATAACTTATCATAACAACAAAGAATTTCACAATTCAAAATAAAAAGTGGAAGAAATGTGGGATGAGACGTATGAGAAGGCCAATGAATTTTTTAATAAGGAAACAAAAAGGAATCAAGAGATAGTTGTTTTACAGGATTTAGAGAACAAGGACGGTTCTTGAAGGTCTTATCAACAATTAATGTACATTGTTATCATTTGTGGTGGAGAGGGGAAAAATGATTTGAGTGCTTTTTGGGAGAATGTAGATGGAAATTTTAGCACAAATCAATAAGGCACAAGGAGGGGTACGAGGATTTAAGAAACCATATGTTTCTACAATGAACCTTTTTTATGTACGTGCCGATATGGATATCTAATGTCTTTTATGTTTTCAATTACTTTCATGAAATATTGACAAAGTTTAAAATAAGGAAGTCCTTTTTTTTTTACTTTTGAATCATATTTTGCTATATATTTCAGTATTACATGTTGAGAAAAAACTAGATGAATTTAATCGACATTATATTGCCGGAGTCTAAGAAGATTAACATTGTAAACATTTCTAACATATCATAAATATATGCATGCTAATTTATTTCTTTTGCATCTATTATTTATGAATTTAATATTGATTAATCAAATGAGCCTTCCATGGAATATTATAGTTATATTCTCCTTTTTGTGCAAGAACGAATCTACACTACACTTTGTATCTCTTTAAAAAAATTGTTCTCTTTAAAAAATTCTCATAACCTTCAAGACGCAATTGAAAGAAAAAACTTGTGAGGTTTTCAAAGGTAGGGATAATCGTTTAAGATTCAAGGAAACTTTAAATGTTATACATGATGATGAATGTTACGAAAATTCAATGTTGTTATATATGTTTAACAAAGAATGTCTTCTCAGTTCATGCATATTGGAAGGAGGGATATCCTTTCTCTTTATAGATCTTGAAATATTTTATCTCATTTAACTCCTACAAGGATATCAAGCATTAATCAAAATAATTTTTATAGGTTTTGGAGAACCTATGTGACAATCATTTTTGTTAATCCCCCTTGTAAATAATTTTCCATGAATTGTAATTCATGTAAATCATATATAAAACTTATGTCCCAACGGTTTTCTTCAATTAAATGACATCCTTAGTTTTTGTGGATTATCCTAAACTATTACAATTCAAAGGTTATTCATAATTTTCATGAATTCAAATGGTTTCATAAAATTCTAATAAACCATGGTTTCAAGTATTTTTTAATAATTTGCATGGTTTAAAATGGTTTTCAATAATTTGCATGGTTTGAAGTGGTTTTCAATAATTTGCATGGTTTCAAGTGGTTTTCTTCAGTTGTTGTCACATCTCAACTTTTAACTACATTGTATTACTTCCAATGCTTATTTTATCTTAGTTTTATTGTTTCATTCTCCATTTGTTTCTGGTTTTCTATCACATTTCCTAATGCTTACAATATCGAGCAAGTAATATTAGAGAATTACCTGTATTTGCATGAATTTCTTGACTTTCATGATATTCCCATTCTCTTAATGTTTGACATATTTTTCTCATTCTTTCTCTAACATTTTCGCACATTTCCTCTGTGGATGGAATGATTTTCCTTTTCTGGACCCCATTCTCTAATTTCACATGTTTGTTATGAATCCTTGTGTAATTTTCATGCTCTAATATATCTCTATGAAAGAATGTTTGTTAATTTTTCTCTACATTCAAATTTAGACTAATTTTTATCTTTTGGGTTGACAACATATTCTCAATCGAGCACTTAAGTCGTAGCATTTTACCTAAATAACATTAATAAAATTTGGTAGTCGGTTGGTGGTGGCTAGCCTTTTAATGGCTCTGTCGATCCATTGGTTAACAACTTATACAGCTTGATCGAGGGTTTATTTAATGTTCGATCGAATAATTTTAATTTTGATTCTAAGTGCTCAATCGAGCATTTTAATAGCTCGATCGACCTCCTGAGGTCCTAAAAGTCATAGTTTTAGCACCCCTTCTACAGATTTCTCTACAACCCCATTTTGTACCTTCACAAATCTAGGGAAAATGTTTTCCTTTAGTGTTGGAATTGATCATGTTGTATTCGTGAAAGAATACTCTATCTAATGGCATTAACTTGAAACTTTTGAATTTATATGATATTTTTCATCTAATTTCTTTTAAACATAAGACTTAAATTGTTTTTGAATAGTTTCAAAGGGGATGGATAAAAAAGCAATAACAATATCTTCAAAAGGGTACTCTTGGTTTTTCAATTTATTTAAAGACTTGAAAGAAATCTTACGCAAACACGTGTTTCCAAAATGCAATTGAAATATTACTTCGCCAAGTTCGAAAAATAATAAAAATTATAATTTTGCATAAAAAGATAAATTTTTAATGTACAAATTTAGTTCTCTTTGTATATATATATATATATATATATATATATATAGATATATACATACAAAGAGAACTAAATTTGTACATTAAAAATTTATCTTTTTATGAAAAATTATAATTTTTATTATTTTTTGATATATCTATCTATCTATATATATATATATATATATATATATATATATATATATATATATATATATCTTAAAATTACACATTTTAGACTAAGCTATGCTACCTGAACACACATACGTCTTAAGATGTGTGAAAATTTGCAAGGACAAATATTGAATTTAATAGAAAATTGAGATATTATATGACACTAACTTTTTTTACAAAAATTATCATGAAGACAACAACTTAATTCTCCACATATTCTATTTTTACTCCGAATCAAAATTCACAATGCTTATATGAATTTTGAGGGTTGAAATTTGATTAAAGAGGAAAATTCTTGAAATTTCATTGTGACATTTAGCCCAAAAGTGTAACCTATATTCATTTATTCACCCTATCATCATGCCTTCTGTTGTTATGCTTAGTCTAGTTATTTGTACATATATATTGTTTTTTTATTGTTATTGTAATGAACCCTTAAATTTGTTTATGAATAGTTAATCATGGTTTCAAACAATTATATTTTTCATGTTCTTTTTGGATTTACGAATACTTTCAGTGACTTGATTCATAGATATATCTTCCTCTCAGAATTGTAAAGTTTCAAACTTTCCTCAAGTTTGTTATATTTTGTTGTTTAACAACATTAAACCTTCAAAAAAATCTTTCTTTTTCCTTTCCACCACATGACCTTTATCTCCTGTCATGATATTTTTGGTGGTACGAATCTTAGAAAAAGATGTTGTATTTCACTGTGACAATTTTCACTTCCATAAACTGTCCCCTCTTGGAATACAACTAATTTTTATCCATTTTCCTCACAGTTGGTAGTCTGGCTACTAACATGTTGTATCCTCTTATATTTCCAAATAAACAATAAGTGGAATACATAATATTGCATTCATAACAATATATTAATATTTACTTTTGTCAGTGAACATTAGCATTTGCCCCACAACCAACATTTCCACAATATTTACAAATAAATATAAATAATAATGTATGAAAAAGAAATTTCACGAGGGATGTGAAATTCCCCCCACCCTTAGATTAAGCATTGTCCTAAATGTTTTCTCTTCCTTTATCACTTTTGAAAAGTGAAGGAAATGCTTCTAGTATGTTCTTTCAATTCCTAGGTAGCCTCCTTAGGGGTGAAATTATTCCTTTTCACTTTAACTGTTAGGCCCCTATACTACTAGTGTAACCCCTTATTGTTATTAGTGCAACCCCCTCATTATATTTTTGTACCCATGTAGTCCCCATATTGTTAGTATTGTGCCCCATAGAAGCCCACTATTGTTATTATTGTGCCCTTACATTATTATTGTTATGTCAGCTCAGATTATATTATGACCCCTTCGACTCCTATATATAGAAAGGAGGTCTTGTCATTTGTATCATCTAAGAATTGTTCATTTGTGTAATGTAAAGGATGTTTCCCCCTCGAAGAGGCTTATTTCTAGGGCATTCATCTATCTTTTCTATCTTTTTGTCATCTAGTTTCATAACTTTTGGTATCAGAGCTTCGATTCTAGGGTTTCGCTACTCCAAACAGGTCATTGTGGCATTTGCACTGTAACCTTTTTTCTGCAATGTTTCAGATGCTAAAACAAAAGGTCATTTGGTTGAAATCGTTTTGAACCTCGGGTTCGAACTTCAAATATTTTCACGCTATATTTGCGGAGATATGATCTAAGGAAGTTGGCCTTTTTGTAGATTCTGAAATTACATTCCAAACAGGTGACCTGGGGAAAATAGTCATAACTTTTGCTTTAAGCATCAAATTGAAATTTCATAAGAAGTTACAAAAGGAGGACATACTATAGTTTCTTGTGTATATTTTTTAGATCCTAAGCTCAAAACAGTGACACGTGGCACTTCATACAAGTTCGCTCTTCTGAAAAGGTATATAATCAGGTCATCTTGGGAGATTGTGCATAAATATTTCTTGGAGAATCTAAATTCAATTAGACTGGTGGCATTGGAAGGAGGACGTAGAGTGTTACTATAGATCATGATTTTAGCACTGGAAGATTCAAAATTACAGAGTTACAGTCATTTCAAGATTGAGCTCCTAAAATCAAGAAAAAGCAAGATGAGGAAGTTTGATGGCAAGGATCCGGTAGATTGGATACTACAGATGGAGAAATATTTTGATCTACATGGTGTACCAATATTACAAAAGGTATGTATTGCATCTAATTATTTAGAACGGAATCAATTCTTACGGTATAAAGGGCTTTGTTCTCGTAAACCACTTGTCACGTGGTCAACTTTCATGGAGGAAATGATAGCACATTATGAGGATATAAAGAGAAACACTTTCTTTAGCCAATTGATTAATCTCAAACAAAAGTGTTCAATGGAAGGGCACATTGAGGACTTTCAAAAATTGAATATAAGGGAAAATGATATTCCAAAGAAGCAGAGGATTGATGTCTCCATAGGGACTTTAAAGGATAACATGCAACATGAGGTTCGTCTTTGGGTACCTGATTCATTGGAGAATGCATTTAGGTTGGAAATAAAAGTGGAAAGAAAATTTATGGAAACAATGAATTCTACCCCTCACAACTATAAACATGGAAGTGTTGTTTCTCCTAGCCTTCCACAACCTACAAGGGTGACACCACGACAATTGGAAGAAAAAAAAGAAAAAAGGCTTTGTTACACTTGTGATAACAAATGCACTAAAGGTCCTAAGTGTGCGGAGAAGAAATTATTTTACATAGATTATGAAGAGGAGGAAGAAAAGGATCAAGAAACATCAAAAGAAGAGGATATACACCAGGAACCAACCACGGAGAAAGAAGAAATGAATCCGACCATATCTTGTAAAGCATTGGCAATAATTACCACACCTCAAACTCTCGAGATAGAAGGACATATCAAGAAGAAAAAGGTTCAAGAAGTGAAAGATCACATCAAGAAAGAAGAAATGAATCCAACCATATCTTGTAATGCAATGGCTGGAATTACCGCTCCTCAAACTATCAAGATAGAAGGACATATCAAGAAGAAAAATGCTTAAGAAGTGAAATATCACATCCAGCATCAAGAAATGAATCCAACCATATCTTGTAAAGCATTGGAAGAAATTACCACTCTTCAAACTCTAAAGATAGAAGGACATATCAAGAAGAAAAAGGTTCAAGCAATGAAAGATCACATCGAGCAGCAACAACATGTTCTCCAACTTTTAAAGGATAACACCACTTTGGTGTACAATTGAATGAAAAAAATAGGTAGATCGACATCGCAGTGAAAAATGTTTTGATGTAGGTGATTGGGTATTTTTACGGCTACATCTCAAGCAAGCTATTTATGGGAAGGAAATGTTGGCAATACTACATGCACTTATGAAATGGGGACCTTACCCAATGGGAAGACATTTCAAGGTAAAAGTGGATCATGGTAATGTTAAATACTTTTTAGAACAAATATTATCTTTAGAAGAACAGAAAAAATGGGTCACAAATATGTTGGGTTATGACTTTGACATCATCTATAGAAAAGGGAAGCAAAATTTTGTTGCAAATGCACTCTCAAGAAAGGATGAGGATGTGGAAGCATAGTTTTTTGCTATTTCTATTATCCAACCAGATTGGATAAACAAAGTAAGGGAGGAATGGAAGAAGGATGAAGAAGTGTGGCCACTCATTCAAAATTTGCAAAAGACCCCAATTCAAACAATATTTCCAGAACTTGAAGCGGAAAGAAAAATCATATTGGAACCTGGAGCAGTCATAGAGACAAGAACCCGACACCTACGAAATCGATCAATTTCAGAGTATCTCAGCAAGTGTAAGAGCTTACCTACTAAAGATTCGACATGGGAGGACAAGAATTTTATACAAAAGCATCAAGAACTACTCAAGCGTTGAGGACAACACTTTTTGAAGTATAGGGGCACTTAGGCCCCTATACTACTAGTGTAACCCCTTATTGTTATTAGTACGACCCCCTTCTTATATTTTTGTACCCATGTAGTCCCCATATCATTACTATTGTGCCCCATAGAAGCCCACTACTGTTATTATTGTGCCCTTACATTATTATTGTTATGTCAGCTCTTATTATATTATGACCCCTTACACTCCGATATATAGAAAGGAGGTCTTGTCATTTGTATCATCTAAGAATTGTTCATTTGTGTAATATAAAGGAGGTTTCCCCCTCGAAGAGGCTTATTTATAAGGCATTCATCTATCTTTTCTATCTTTTTGTGTGCTGGTTTCATAGCATTAACTTGGTGATGGTTCGGTTCTGGAGTAAATTTCACTCATATATAAGACTTGTATTCAATTTCAACATATATTCATTCATGTTAAGAAGACTCTATCAATTTTCATGCATGCACCCAAAAAATTTAAGAAATATCATTATAAGCACATCATCAATATTAATTAACAACAATACGTCACTTTGTACACCTACCCAATGAATATTCCAAGTGACATGGAATCCATTAAATTACTTCATTGTGTCATCTCAAAATATGGAAATTATCAATTCCATTTTTATACCATTCACACAGTGATCATAGTATGTTTAAGGATTAATTACTTACCTTTCTGCTTATAATGGCTTGCACCTAATGATATATTGCATCAGACATCATCATCATGATTTTAACTTTATCTCACAACATTAAATATGCATCATCCATGCATAATTCACGTTTAGGATAATTTCCTTTTTATGTCGTATTCATGGCTATTATACGACTGTCTGTTTTTTCCTAGTGAATTCATGCATGCTTATTTTAATTGTTATTTAATTTTCCTTCAGTCCCCTTACACCATTTATTTTATGCATAAGATTTGACTAGGGACATGCATTTCTAGTTGGGTCTATATTTTTCTCTCCTTCCGGAGCTCCTTTTTTTTTCCTTTCTCACACCGAACAAACCTTTCAAACCAAAACAAAAAATGAAAAAAACAAAGGAAACTACCATAAGAACACAAATGAAAAAACACTAAATAGCATATCCATGCTTGAAGTCAACAAAAGGCAACAAGAAAATTACAACAACAAAGTCATTCAAAACATTCTCCCACACACCTCATCCATTAATTTTTTGAAAATTCACTTTCTAGCATTTCCATCTCTTTCAACATTATAGATTGTTGGTTAAGGTGTCTGGAGGTTGCATGCACGTTTGTTTTGTGCAACATGCATGGAGTCCTTTCCCCTTGCACTATGTTCATATCAGTTGTCTCAACACACATCATGATAGTAATATTAGAGTTTATAATATTAATGTTACGGTTTATAATCTTAATGCTAGGGTTTAATATTGGTTTTATAATATTAATTTTAGGGCATATAATATTAAACTAAAGTTTATAATCCTAAAGTTTATAATATTAATTTTAAGGTTTATAATATTGGCTTTTATAATCTTAGAGTTTATAATATTTTGTTTAATATTATGGTTTTATATTGTGATGTTGGAATGGTAGAAAAAATTCTCAGGTTTCACATTGTATCAATGTGACAATCAATCTCATAATCATTGTTGCAATGTTACATTACATTCCAATTTACTCAATGCTCCATTGTGACATTACAAAATTGATGTTTAATATTAGGATTTCTAATATTGGGTTTATAATATTAGGGTTTAATATTAGGATTTCTAATATTGGGTTTATAATATTAGGGTTTAATATTGGATTTATAATATCGGGGTTTATAATATTGCATTTAAGATTATGGTTTGTAACATTGGGTTTGATATTAGGGTTTAATATTAGGATTTATGATATTGAGTTTAATAATATTGAGTTAAAAAAGGGTTTATAATATTGGATTTAATATTTTTTTAATACTAGATTTAATGTGGGAATTTATAATATTTGTCTTAATGTTAGGGTTTATAATATTTGGTTTAATATTAGGGTTTAATATTGTGGTGTTGGAATGATATAGAATTCGATTCAACATTACATTGTGACTAACATTATATAAAATCGATAATTAATTTGGCAGTCATTTTGGCAATGTCACATTACATTGCAATTTATTCAATATTAAACTTTAAAATTGGGTTTATAATATTGGGTTTAATATAGGGTTTCAATGTTAATTTAAACTTATTAACTTTGTTGAATACTTGTCCTTACTTATATTAAAACCCAATATTAAAACACTGTACTAAAACCCAATAAAACAATCAATATTATACTAATATTAAATATTAAATCCTCATACTTATATTATAATTTTATATTAATTAATAGTAATTATAATATAATTATTAATAATAATGTTATAATATTAATATATTATAATTATAATATAATAATACTAAATCTTCACGGTTTATATTATTATATTAATATTAAGCCCAAGCGATAGCTCAGTAGGTCTAGTACTTGTTGCTAAGTACCTTTCTAATTAGGAGGTTACGGGGTCAAATCTCCTCAATTCCCTTGGAGTGAGGCTCAACATATTAGGTCAACAAGTGGATCCCTTTGGGTAGATCTGCTCGAATTATTGCCCATAGATATAGTGGCCACTCAGTAACTTTAAATCACAGTTGAAATATATATATATATATATATATATATATATATATATATATATATTCAAATGAATATTATAAACCTTAATATATTTTGATTTATAATCTTAAAATTTATAATATTAATTTTAAGATTTAATATATTAATATTAAAATGGTCGAATGTCACAATGTGTCAAAGATTGTTTCAATATGAAAATCAACCATGGTCGACCATGGTATAGCATGGTCAACGATGGGAAACCATGGTCCAACATTGCATTGTGACAAAGATAGTCTCAGTATGAAAATCAATGATGGTAAACCACTGTCAACCATATTTATTTTAGGGTTTATAATATTCGTTTTAGGGTTTTTGTACCTTGAGTTTTTAATTTTGTTAAGGATAAATAATAAATATATATAAAATTTTCAAAATGTGAATATATAATTTTATTATAGTACAAAATTAAAAGAATGGTCAACCATGGTCCAACGTCACATTATGACAAATATTTTCTCAATATGAAAATCAACCATGGTCTAACGTCGCAATGTGACAAAGATTGTCTTGATATGAAAATCAAACATGCTCAAACAAGATAAAACATGGTCAATGATGTCTATTTTAGGTTTTATAATATTATCTTGGGGTTTAATAATTAATCCCTTGGGTTTAATATTATTCACTAAGGTTTGTAATACCTTTGGATTTTTGAGTTTATCTCTTGATTTTATAATATCAATCTCTTGGTTTTATTAATATAAAGGTTCATATTCCTAGGGTATAATATTATTCATAGGGTTTATAATATTAGTCCTAGGGTTTAATATAAATCACTTTGGTTTAAAATCATGGTCATTCATGCTAAAAAATTGTCCAATGTCACATCGTTCCAAATATTGTTTCAATATGAAAATCAACCATGCTAAACCATGGTCCAATATCGCATTGTGACAAAGATAGTCTCATTATGATAATCAATGATGGTAAACCATGGTCAACCATGTTTATTTTAGGGTTTATAATATTTATCTTAGCATTTTTATACCTTCGGTTTATAATATTTATCCCTTCGGTTTAATATTATTTTGTTGGGTTTATAATCTATTGGGTTTTTCGTATTAATCCCTTGGGTTTATAATATAAACCCATGGGTTTATTAATCTAAGAGTTCATATTCCTAGGGCTTATAATATTAATATTTGGTTTTAATATAAATCTATTGGGTTTATGACCATGGTCAACCATGGTCCAATGCCACATTATGATATAATTTCTCAATATGAAAATCAACCATGGTAAACCATGTTCTAGTGTCACATTGCCACAACCATGGTCGTCCATGGTTAATCATGGTCCAACGTCACATTGTGATAAATATTGTCTCAAAATGGAGATGAACCATGGTCAATGATGGTTAGGTATCGTCCAACTTTGCATTGTGACAAAGGTTGTCTAAATATGAAAATCAATCATGGTCAACCATAGTCAAATCATTGGGACAATGATTGTGTCAATATGAAAATCAACCATGGTCAACCATGTTTATTTTGGGGTTTGTAATATTTATCTTAGAGTAACTTTATGTTATTATTATTTTTACTAACAATACTATTGTTAGTATTATTATTTAATTAAATTATTAAATATTATTTATTTATTCAACATTTTTTAATTATTTTTTAATTATTTGATTATTTAATACTTTTTATTTAAATTTAAATTTTTATTATTAGTATTATTATTATTTAAATTACTTCTTATTATTATTTTTTGTAAATAATTAGTTAACTAATTTTATTATTACGTCGCATTGTGACCAAGACCGACTTAGTATGAAAATCAATGATGGTAACTCATGGTTAACCATGTTTATTTTAGAGTTTATAATATTTATCTTAGGATTTTTATACCTTGGGTTTATAATATTTATCTCTTGGGTTTAATATTATTCTCTTCGGTGTATAGTCCCTTGGGTTTATCATTCCCTTGGGTTTATAATATCAATCCCTTGGGTTTATTAATCTAAGAGTTCATTCTCCTAGGGTACAATATTATTCATAGGGTTTATAATATTAATATTGGGGTTTATAATCATATGTAACCATGGTCAAATGTCACATTTTGACAAATATTTGTTTTATATGAAACTCAACCAATGTCGCATTATGACAAGGATTGTATCAATATGAAAACGAATCATGGTCAACCATGTTCCAACGTCGAATTATGGCAAAGGTTGTCTCAACCATGACCAATTATGGTCAATAACCATGGTCATCCATGGTGAATAACCATGGTTACATTATGACAAAGATTATCTTTTGGTCCAACTTCACAATGTCACAACAATGGTCATCCATGGTCAACCGTGTTCCAACATCACATTGTTACAAAGATTGTATCAATATGGAGATCAACCATAGTCAACGATGGTCAATCATTGTCCAACATCAAATTGTGGCAAAGGTTGTCTCAATATGAAAACCAATTATGGTTAACCATATTCTAACGCCACATTGTTACAAAGATTGTGTCAATATGAAAATCAACCGTGGTCAACCATGGTCAACCATGTTTATTTTAGGGTTTATAATATTTATCTTAGAGTTTATGTTATTATTATTTTTAGTAAAAATACTATTATTAATATTATTATTTAATTAAATTAATTAATATTATTTAATTATTTAATTAAAATTTTAGAAAATTGTTTTGTTATGTCCAAGTCTGCTCCTAAGAACGAAATATGAAAATTAAAATTACAGTCATGTAACGTTGTCGGCTAGGGTTTCGTCTGAAGCAAAACTCTACTCAGAATCAGAAGAGACCTTCCCCATCAATGTTGTAGCTTATGTCACCATCTGCGCAATGTTAAACTGATCACACCTCACATAGGGCCTCCTGCAGGGGGGGAGCAACCCCCTCCTTCAAATCGATCCCCACCAGAGTAAACAAGCCATCCTTGGCACCATCATCCTTATCAGGGGCACGCAACGCAAAAACACAAGAATCCCCAAAGCTCAAAGCTAAATGATAGGAACAAGTGAAGGGTTGTTTCTTTCCGGAGGTAACCAAAAACCTCAAAGTGACCTTCCCAAACAACCGACTTGAGAAATATTGCCAGTTCAAGAAAGAACATGCCATTATTTGTAAATTTATTGGTATCTTGCCAAGGGAAGTAGAGGTCCTCGAATGGATCCAGGAAAAATGGCATCCAAAAGCCCCTATCAATCTCTACTTAAGGGCTAAGGGTTTATTTATAGTAATATTTTAAGACCTATAGGATCTGAAGCGAATCCTCAACAATGGCCCTTATTTCATGAATAGTGCAGGGCTTTTCATGCGACACTGGGAGCCTTGCTACAAACTAAATACTGAGAAATTCCTCACAGCTCTGATCTAGGACAATCTATATTCTCTCCGAGAAGATTTATGGGAAACAAATATCTTGGAACTAATAGGAAATTCCATTGGAGAGTTTTTCCATATATCGGAGGTCACCCACCAAAGAATATTCTCATCATATGCCTGCATCTGTGTGTACATGAATATCTCTCAACCTCTATCGGAATCGGTGGAAATAGAGTAGTAGGATGGAACCTGGTCACAACCAATGGAATACGTGCATGTGTTGTTCAAATTCCGACTATGCCATGCATGCAACCAATTCTTCAAGGATTTCCCTCAACACACCCAGCCTCCATCCTCACCTCCAACCTCATATGGATTCTAAGAAGTGCAACGTCAACATCCCCTACAAACAAAACCCCCCCATCCACAGGCAAGGCCAAGGCCACAAGTGTGTCGACTAGTCGTGTAGGGGACTCCACCACCGCTACCTCCATTCAACCACTGATAAGGCCTCCTTTGTTCCCGCAGGTCGCTAAAAAAAATTAGTTTGCCATTATGGTGGATGCTTCATATCCGCAAATGACTGAAACACTGGGAATTAATTCCTCGGCCCCTACAACAATGGATATTGAGTGGGAGGTGGAGGGCCAAAAAGGAAAGAAGCAGAGCAAGCGTAAGACCCAAGAAGGCCAATCCAATAGCAAAGAGATCATTCAAGCCCTAGATGAAGTGTGTCATGCACTAGATCATGAAGTGAGACTTGATAAGTTAAACTCTAACGAGTGAGTCATGGTTGCTTACCTTCGCAGTTAGGCGTAATATGGATCGACCAAAATTCCCCAGGATCAGCTAAAACATTCTCAGCAAATATTCAAGGAATGGGAGAAAATACAAACATCGACAGACCAACAACATACATTGGATTTAGTACCAAAGGAGGAAATCTCCCCAAACCCATGCTATGATCAAAGCTACAAACCAAGGAAAAAGAGAAGAAGACCAACGATGCAGGTGATTCGGGAAGCAGGGGCAATCCTGGTTCACTCAGGACAGACAAATGTATTGACAACGTATTATCATCGCTCCACCCCCTCTCTTCTTTGGAAACAAAAATCAAGAGTGCAATTGCTACGTGAAGGGGAGTGAAATATGAAAATTTTCTACCGAACTATGATCAAGCATACACACATTAGTTGTATCTTATCCCTTAAGGACCATGAGGGGTGGCGTTTGGTATGCCATGAGAAGATCACTGAATAAATGATCTGGCACTTTGAATCCCTTTTCATGAAACTAGAAGTAGACAAATAGTAAGAAATTTAGTGGATTCAATGACATATTCCTTCACTCATCTCAGAGGAGAAAAATGTAGCCCTCATGCGATAAATATCCCTAGAAGAAGTTGAGGAAGTGGTGAAGGCCGTTTTGACAAATAAGGCACCATTCCCTTATGGGTTGACAATTGAGTTCTTCATGGCAGGATGGAAATTATTAGGGGAAGAAATCCTGGATATTGTGGAATACTCCCAGAGATACCAGTGGTTATGGGCATTCCTAAACATAACATTTCTTACCCTCATTCCTAAGAAGGGTGAAGACTTAGATCTGAACGAGTTTTACTCGATCACCCTATGCAATGTTATCTACAAGATTCCCTCAGGGATTCTAGTTAGAAGACTCAAACTCATGTTGAAGACTATCATAGGACTAGAGAAAACTGATTTTTTTGAAGGCTGGCAGATATTAGACGAAATCTTTGTGGCTCATGAGGTAGTGCATACCTTAACATCAACACACACTCGAAGTATGATCATCAAGCTAGATCTCTCTAAAGCATATGATAGATTAATTTGGGAATTTTTGTTGTCGATCCTTGTACCATTCAAATTCTCCCTAGCTTGGATTAGATGGGTTAAATCACTAATAACAACATCGTTATTCTCAATCATGATGAACGGGGCACCCTCCTTACCCTTTCAAGGATCACAACGGTTTGGGCAAGGTGACCATTTATCCCCTTTCCTTTATATCAATTCTATTAAAGGCTCAAGCTACCTAATCGAAGATGGAATTGTCTCTGGGGATCTTAGGGGCATCAAATTATCCCATGGAACCACACCGATAACTCGTCAACAATTTGTAAATGACAACATGTTTTTTGGAAAGCCATCACTACTAGAGGCGAAGAAAATCAGTGAGATTTTGGAGTCTTCCCCGTAGGATTCAGGTATCCAAATAAATGGAGAAATGTCAAACATATACTTCTTCAATACTCATCCACGAGTTCGAAATCACTTTGTTAAAACCTTGGGATTCAAAGAGGGAGTGCTTCCCAACACTTGTCTAGGGGTTCCCCTGGTGTCCAATTCCCTTAAGCTTGCAATATATAGAAAGAGGTGTAGCCCCATACTGACAAGAAATTTTCTAGTTGGACAGTCAGTGCTCTCAACTCAGTAGGGAAGTTCGTTTTGTTGAAATTGATTGTACAAGAAATCCTAATATATCAGCTCTCAACATTGCCTACACCCAAAATCATCTATAGAGAATTGACAACAAAATTCTGAAAATTTATTTGGCCCGAGATGTAGATCGGGAGAAAATGGGCACTGGTGGCATGGGACAGGTTGTGTTAACCAAAACTCCAGGGAGGCCTAGGCTTTAAAGACCTAAAGACCTTATCCCAAGCTGTTAGTGCCAAGGTGTGGTAGCGTTGGATACAAGGGGGACACAAGATATGGAAACAAATTTGGAACACCAAATATGATGTCGAGGGTGGATCACAACCCCTACACAAACATTTGCACCTCAAAAATCGATCCTCAATTTAGAACTGGACAAAAACCCACCAAGCCTTCATCCGAACTGATGGATTTGGAAATTAGGAATGATGGTAGTGCCATATTCTAGAGTGATCATTAGATGCACCATCCTCGAGTAGATCAAGAATAGACCTTCTCAACAGTCAGGGATTTCACCTCTCTGCTAGGAGCGAAATTCGTCAAGGATTTCTGGAAGGACTCACTTCGGAAATCAAAATGGATGGATTGGAAGACCTCTAAGGATTGGCCCCCTCATATTCCCCATAGGGCATGGGAGGGCCTCCTTGAAACTCTACGACAACAACCCATCCTCAACAATGGGGAACCAAATAAACTACGATATGGGTACATGACCCAAGGAATATTCACCTTAAAAGAATCCTACTCCCTCCTGTTGACTAAAGGAAATTTGGAGCCAGAATCCACATGGAAGTGAAGATGGTATTCTCACATGTGGCCCAAAGTATCATTCTTCCTTTGGTTAGAAAGGATGGGTAAAATGTTAACATGTGACAAGATAAGAAAGAAAGGCTTTAGTGGGCCATCATGTTTTCCATTATGTCATAATGAGGAGGAAACAACATATCATCTCTTAAATTCTTAGCTAAAGGAACTGGAAGTCTAGGGGCATCACTGGAAGCTTTTTAGAACTATAGAAAGGTCTATAAACAACCTTGGGGAATCCATCCAAACGTGGTGATGGTCCCTTTTCAATAACCCTATCATGAATAGAGCCTAGTTTATCTCACATGGTTTAGTATTGTGGAACATATGGAAAGAAAGGAATAGAGTAATATTTCTTTCAAAACCCTTTCATCCCATCGCTGTTTGGACAAATATCAAGTGAAACATCTAAGATACCCTCACCATCACCTAATGGGAGGATGAAGAGTGGAAAGTTGAGGGATGAGAGTGAGCCATCCTCTTGGCATTAGGTATCTCTCAAAAGTCCTATATCCCTCCTCCCCTCGATGTTCGTAATCCAAGAAGTTTTCGTCGAGCATGTTCAAACACCCTCCATATGGATTCAACAAAGCTAACTTCGATGGAGGATCTAAGGGCAACCCTAGGTAATTAGGCCTTGGGGGAATCATTCTAAATGATAAAGGGAAGGAAACTAGATTATATGCAACTTCGTGTGGACTCAAAAAAAATAATGTGGTAGAGTATATTGCCATGGAAAAAGGATTACAAATGGTCAAGGATCTCAGAATCACAAAACTATAGGTCACCGGGGACTCTCGGATCATAATCTCTATGCTTCAGCACCTTATCAACAACTGGCCCCTAGACAAGGTAATTAAAAGTTGGTCCTTCGAATTGATATGGGAATACATCCAATCACACCTCTCATATTTTAATTATGTGATCACAAAGCACGTTAATAGAAAATGTAACAAGGCAATGAACCTTCTTGCAAATTAGGGTTGTGAGTTACAGGGGCAGGAAATGTAGCAAGAATTCCCTCCCTCCGACGGAGATAACCACCTAGAAGATCTACGAACAATAGTGTAGGAGGAGGTCATTTCCTCGATGTGGGTGAGAATCAAAACAAATATGGTTGTCAGGCCCCATGAGGCATTACAAATGGGAAAGTGTGATCGCTTGTACTTCAAGGCACCCTCATACCATGCAAAGAAGGGAATGGAGTACATGAACATTAGATCTCAGGCGTGCGAGTATTTACGACAACTTGGGAAAGGGAAGTGACATTGGGTTGATAAATGTGATGAGGAAGGTGTCGAGACTTCGGTTCAATGCTCAGATGTGGTGGTGGAACTGTACTTGGTCTCCTGCTCGACAGTGAAACAGGCACAGGAGGTGTGACAAAATTGGTGGTTTCTTGATTTTCTTCAGGAAATTGTAGTTTTCTACATATAAAGGAGGCAAATTCCTTGTCTTTCTTGGGGCTTGCAAAGCCAGACTAGGTTTGTATCTGGGTTGTGAAGGAAAATGCTATTTTTGTTTATTTGAGGTAAGGAGCATCTCTGTAAAAGTTGTTAGTTACATGATGAGGATGGTGTTTGGGAGGCATCTTGTTTTTGGAGAACGACTGTCCTCCTGGTGGCTGGCTTTGTACAATGGATTAACTATTGTGGAGGGGAATGTGATGGTAAAGCTAACAATGTTTCCTTAAGTCTGGCTTGGCGGGTGGGAGTGCAACAATTCACTGCAGTAGATGGGGTAGCATATCCGGCAGAATTGGGTGTGATTGGACGATGATAGATGCATCCTAATCCTCAACGGGAGCGGTCTAACCTCGCGGTGGAGTCAGGGACAGGGAGGGATGAGGCCCTTTCTTTGGAAACCATGGTGGATGGAAGCAGGAGTAAACTGATGAGCAAAGATCGAGGAAGTGTGGTGAACTTCATGGTGGTTGACAAGTTGGTCGGAGTATGGGGCAGTATAATTAGCATGGTGGCAGCGGTGACTCAAAGACACCCTGCACTGTTAGAAATTTGTAGACTCTTGGCTCTCGGAGAGGTGATGGGTGTAGGAGGGCTCAAACAACTACAAATGATGGCTGCAACAATGCCCCAAACGCATAAGGATTGCAACATTGTTGCTTGGAAAATTTTTGAGACATAATCCAATCCTTATTGGACCAGCTAGATGCAACATAATGGATATGTCAGGAAAAGAACGATGCAAGGATGGCTACACTGGAATGCATGCATTATTTCTAGTGCGAGGTCATGGAGCAAGTGGTGGTAGTCTGTTGAGGAAAAACCATCTAGTAGAGAAAGTGGCACAGCTAGAGACTTGGATGGTGCACTTTGAAGGGCACGTTTAGTGCTCCTTTTGTCCTCCGTCTCCTCTAGGAACTGCTCGAGACAACCCAGCTTTAGTCACCTAAGATGACTAGTATGTCTTATGGTTTTCTTTATGTTTTGATTATCTATTGGAGCCAATGGCCGTCTCATTTTCAGACACTGGAATTGGTGTCCTTTTTGTATTTTTGTCACCTTCTCCTGATCATGGTCAAAAAACCCAGTCGGGGTGAGACCATATGATTTTTTAAGTCTCAGATGTATATCTTTTTTACTGAATGAATAGAATATTGACTTACAAAAAAAAAGTATTCATATTATTTAATTATTATTATTATTATAATATAATTAATTAACTTTTTATTATTATTTATAATAATAATAATAATTATTATTTTATTGTAATAGTATTTTTGGTAATATTATTTTCATTATTATATATTTATCAATGGCTTGTGTGGTAGATACAATATTAATTTATATTTATTTATTATTATATAATATTATTAATATTTAATTTTAAATATTGCTATTGGTTGATATACTGTTATCGACATTTACATTAATAGAAATGTGGTTGTGCTAGTTTCTAATATTTTCTTATATGTCAAGTTTGTTATATTTAATTTTAATTATCCAACTGGTTATAAGTGTTAATATATATTATTGAGTTTTTTTTATTATTATTATACTGTTTTTTAAAGTAAATCATACTATCTTTTCCAAAAATAATGTTAGTATTAATTTATAAGTTAATAGTAAATATTTATTTGATTATGTTATATATATATATATATATATATATATATATATATATATATATATATATATATATATATACATATATATATATATATATATATATATATATATATGAGAGTGTCTATCGAGGGGGAAAAATGGCTCGGAAGCTCAAAACTGGTCGGAATCTTGTAAAAAAAATTCAAAAAATCTTGCACCCACAATGCTCAATGATTTCTTTTTATGGTGGAAATGGATTCAATACCATAAAAAACCTCTGGGACACCCAAAACCTTGAAGTTTAACATTTGTAACCTTGATTTACAAAAATCCCTACCGAATTTTATGAAAATCTTAAAATTATAAAAAATGTTCAATAATAATCTCTTTTTATTATCTCTTTAATTTTCATAATTTTAAAGTCTTACAAAATTTAACAAGTGTAAGATGGAGTGTTGTATCTGCCTTTTATTCCAAAAGTAATTTATAATTTTAAATAATAATAATACTTTTATTGATAATATTAACATACATATAACATACTTTAATATAATTTTAAATTACTTTAAATATTAAAAACGAATATAAAAAATTAATATAATAAGAATTTCTTAAGAATCTTTTGTAAGATTAGAATTTTTATTTACAATCATATTAAGAGTTTATATACATCAAAATTTATTTTGGATTTAATTTTATATGTATTGAATTTTTTAAAATTAAAAAAACCTAATCACTCATATAATGGGCTCAAAATAGACATAAGATTAGAGATTGTATACCTATTTGGTTAAGAACTTACTGAATATAAAAATGTTATGAAATATATTTAAATAAAATATTTATAAAATATTTTGATTTTGAAATGAGTTATGGTTTATGGGTAAGTGGTATTGATAAACCATGGTACTGGCCCATGGTATTGATAAAATATGGTACTGGCCCATGGTATTGTAACATAGTCTATTTACAAGTTAATAATATCCATGGTAAAATGAGGGTAAATATCGATGGCTAAAAATCTTATTATTTTGTAAGTACTAAGTTTTAACTAAAAATGTTATAAAATTAAATTAAAATAAAATATTTATAAAATATTTTGGTTTTCAACAGAGTTATATTTTTTGGGTAGTGGTACTAATAAGCCATGAAATTAGCCATAATATTGTAAGAAATACTAAATTATTATAACACTTGGGGAATAGAATTTGTTTTAGATGTTTTATCTGTTAATATAATTTTTATATATTATAGCCATACCAATTAGAAAAAGAAATTTCACATTTTAGTTTCTTTTTTCTTTAATTTTTAAAATATTTAGTTTAATATTTTTTTATTTTATTTTTTTAATAAACTTCATATAATCTGATGAAAAATTCAAAACTAATTGAAAACCAAAGCTTTATGACCATAATAAAAAACAATATAATGTGTCGTATAATAATAGTGATTAAATTCTTGTACATCATCAAGGCAACATAAGTACACAGACACTGAAGAGATGGAGTTGAGGAAGTAAGGCATCATAATTTGATTATGGAATTTGGAGATCCCTGTATTGGGGTTGGGGATTTTCCCATTTTTAATCACATGTTCAAAATACACAAAATGAGATATCGCAAGACAATGATTATTTAATTATGAATTTAGAGACAAGAGGGGGTCACCCCTCCTTCCAGAATGCTCTTGCTGGCAGGTCTTTTCAAGGGGATGAAAAAATTGGTACAAAAGGAGGATTCTCAGGGTACACTCAAATACCTAGTTTGGGAGATAAGTGGCAAATGGTGCTACAAGGTCAGTGTATCCCTAAATCCCCTCAAAACCTTAAATTCATCATTCCTACAAAATGTCTAGAAGATCACAGGAAACACATGAGAGATCATGCTTTTATATGTAAGTTTATAGGAATTTGGTCGATGGAGAAGGAATTGGAGCATTAGATACAACAAAATTTTCAACCAAAGGGAGATGTGGATTTGAGACTGGGACTGAAAGGTTATTTCATAGCTATCTTTTCTAACCTTCAAGACAATGCTAGGATATTCGAAAGGGGACCATACTTCCTTAACAATGCGGGCCTCTATATTAGGCATTAGGAAGATTGTTTCAATCTAGATAAGGAGGAATTAACCAAAGCACCGATATGGATAAGATTGTATTCTTTACCAGTAGATTTCTGGATATCATAAATTCTAGAAGGCATAGGGAAAGCCATTAGGACATTTTTCAAGGTATTAGAGGTCAAAAAAAGAGTGAAAAACATGTCATATGCTAGTTTATGTTTCTATATGAATATCTCACAACCACTACCAGATTCTATAAAGCTAAACTATCAAGGTGAGATCTAGAAACAACCTCTAGATTATGCACGTGTCCCATTGATATGTAGGCTTTTTCATGACCATGGTCACTTGATAAGAGATTGTATACTAGAAAAGGAAGGAACAAGTTTTTGGAGGTCAAATGGAAAATGATGGCCTTACCAAGGTCATTACGTGGAGAATAAATCACAGTAGAAATGCCTCCTATAACACAAAGGGAACAGAGGAGAAGAATTCCTTTTCCACACCATAGGATATGGAAGAAGACACTCAGAACATGGAAGACATTCATATGAATATTGTTCACACCTAAAAAAATCAGGACAAGAGTGTGTTAAATAATTTGGTGGAAGAGGAGGAAGATATACATGGTTGTTTTGACTTTTATCCACTCCCAAGTTTTCAGGAAGTTTCTCCTCTACTAAGGAAAAAAACATATGACCTCTCATAAGAAGAGATGGTATTAGTTACAATGGTAAATGATTGGTTGCAACAATATCTATGGGATTTTTCCAAATATGAAAGAGAGATCTACGCAAATTCTTATATCCAGTGGAAAACAAAGTCATGAAACTCAATAATGGACCCCTTAGCTCAATCATTTCAAGCTATTAAGGACAAAAGGAAATAAATTCTATTGAATGACCTTACTAAAGAACCTAGGAAGAAGATAAATAAACTGAAGAAGGAAGAGAGACAAAATACTGGAGAGAACCAGGGTAATATGAAGCAACCAATAGCTATCATAGAGAAGTCATTGCCTTTTCTTAACTCAACATCATGAGAATAGTTTTGTGGAACATAAGAGGGATCAGTAGTAAAGGAAACCACTGATATCTTAGGGATAAAATATAAAAGGAAAACCGAATAGTTGTTATACTAGAAAAAACAAAAATATTAGGGGATAAAATGAATCATTTAATTGGCATTTGCTAGAAAGGATGTGAATCCATGTCTATCGATGCTCGAGGTAGCATATGAGGCTTAGCTATTTGATGGATCCCACATGAAGTGGTCTTTCAATTCTAGATGGTGTTTGCTAAAATTCTCACATGATGATTTAGGTACATTGGAACAAAATATTTTGGCTTTCTATCGGAAGTACATGACCTTCCATGTATGAGGGACAAGTAGGTTTTATTGCTGCAAATAGAAAATATGAAACAAATGGTAGGAAATTCCTTATGACTTTAATATCATAATATCACTAGATGAGAAAAAGTTGTCCTTCATGGGATAGACCAAGCGTCAACTAATTTTGAAAGGATCATAGATAATTTCCACATCATAGATATTCCAACCAACAATGGGATTTTTACCTGGAATTATTGTCACAGAGGCACCAATCGGATAGACTACTGTTTGGATCCTTTTTGTTATTGTACAAATTTTTAGAAAAGGAGATCTTTGTCAATTCCTCAATTCTACTGTGCATGGGGTCAGATCACTGGCATGTTCCATTGGAAATTGATCTGAAGGAAACCCCACTAAATCATCCTTTTAGTTCTTAAATATTTTGCCTTCAATCGATTGGTTTCTTAGATTTTCTAGCCAAATGGTGGAAGGCGTTGAATATTAGAGGTACCAACAAAATGCATATATCTCAAATAAATTGAAAGCATTGAAGCATAGGATAAAATTTTTGAATAAGAGCGTATTTGGGAATATATTTAAAGGCAAGAGAGTGCTAGAAAGTAAAATTTCAAGCATCTGACAAAGAATTATTATAGAAGGTAGAACCTTAGAGTTGATAGTAGAAAAGGCGGAGATCCTACAAAATTTAGAGCAGATAAGGAAATAAAGAGAGAATCTTTGGAAGCAAAAGTCTAGGATACAATGGCTCAAGGAGGGTGATCGTAACTCAAAGTTCTTCCACAATGTTATGACTCAGTGTCAACATAATAACATAATTTTTTCCCTCATTGGAAAGGACATGAATAGGAGATTACAACACCAAGGTATAGAAAATGAATTGGTACATTATTTTAATCACATTTTATGGAGGATAATTTAGGAAGAAAATTAATTATAAATATAATGATTCAACAACCAAGAGTGATTAATAATAAAAAAAAATTGCATTAATGAGACTAATATCCATATTTGAGGTTGAAATGGTTGTCATGAACATGCCAAAGAATAAGGCACCTAGATCTGATGGCTTCATGACAGGCTTCTTTTAGGCACATTGGGGGATTTTAGGAAAGGAAATTGAAGAGGTAGATGACGAATCAATTTGGCTAGGATCATTGCATCCAACACTCAATGGTATGTTCCTAGTATTGGTCCCAAAAGCAGGTGCCTTGGAAATTCCAGAGGGTTTCAAAATAATTTCTCTATGCAACATACTTTATAAAATTATTTCTTTAGTAATAGGTAATCGATTAAAACCGCTCCTTCCATTATTAGTCTCCCCATCTCAAAATGGTTCGATAGGAGGGAATTAAATTGCAGATGGCATTATTGTGGTGCAAGAAATTATTCATTCTTCGAGGACATCAAAATGACTTGGTAGGATCATTAAACTAGATTTATTAAAGGCCTGTCTTAGAATTAGCTGGTAATTTTTATTTTAGGTCCTCCAAGCTTATGGTTTATCTGAACAATGGATAAAGTGGGATGTGGCTTATCTCATATATCTTTCTTTCTACTTTGATTAGTAGCCCACACTCCCAGACTATTCATCCTTATATAGCACTGAGGAAGGTGATCATTTATCACCATTCCTATTTATTTTAGCTACTAAAGGACTCGACATAATGTTTCAAAAAACTGGTAAATTAGGATTCATCTATGGTATTCGCCTGTATGGGGCAGATCTTCCTATCTCTCATCAACATTTTGTTGATGACGTTATATTTTTCCTTTACCAACCTGGAGAAAGGTGAAAAGAATGGGTAGGATTTTACGAATTTGTATCGAAGCCTCATGAACTACTGTGAACATTAGAAAATAAAAAATGTTTTTCTTCAATTGTCCATAGATAGTTCAAAACAAGTTAAGTTGACTTTGGGTTTTAATAGAGGCCATATGCCTTGAAAGTGCTTAGGAATACCTGTTGTATTTTTCTATAATAGGGAATCTATCTGCAAAGAACCTATAAAAAGAACTCATTGTAATGTGAATAACTAGACTTTTAGGGAACTAAAATTCCTAAGTCACTTAATATTGATGAAAGCAATTTTACAAGAATTACCAAATTACCACTTATGGGTAATGCTAATTCCATATAATGTGTTTCATCAATTAAGATCACTCTGGAATATTTTTTTTGGAGAGCCTCAGCTAAAACACGTTAGTGGGCATTGGTAGGGTTGAACAAATTGGTTGAACCTAAAAGGAATGGAGGTTGGTGTCTTTGAGACCCCCTCCACATCAGTAAATATTATGCTATGAAGTTGTGGTGGATATGATACAGGGAGGTTACCAAGTTTGGAAACAATTATGGTCTCATAAGTACATATCTTTTCATTCAAAGGTCGACAAATTACAATTCGATGGAAGATTCAAAGGTTCATGGGTCTGGAATTGGGCATAGGAAACAAATGATGTCATGAAACAAATTTCCTTTTGGTAGATCAGTAGAGGAAGGAAGACATTATTTTGGGAAGACTCATGCTTGCAATATACACCACTAGAGGAAAATGAGAAGTATTATGCAAGCCCAAGGAGCCTTGAAAGTGATCGATTTGTGGAAAATTTCTGATAAGGACCATGATTAGATAAAATGGAAAATAGTAGGGGATTGGACACATTTTACGGATTCTCTCCCATGGGAGGAATTCCATCAAATCCTCATTAGTATAATTATATGATTTTCTCCTAAACAGGACATGCCATGTTAGGGGAGGTTACAAGCTACATCATTCACTTTGAAAGAAGTGTACTTCGTCTTAGCGGATCCTCACTCACAACACGACACCACCTTCTAGAATAGAATTTGGAAACATTGTGGATGGCCAAAAATTTTGAATTTTTTATGGATGGTGGCGTGAGGGTGCATGCTAACTTGGGACTATCTATGAAGGAAAGCCTTTGAGGGCCCATCGATGTGCACATTATGTTCACACATTCTAGAATTAGTAGATCATCTTCTAATCATTTGCTCTTATGCCAGGACAATGTGGGATTTTATTAAATAGATATTCATATGTTATTTAACTAGTTGACAAATATAAAGACATGGATAGATGACTGGTTCAAGAAAAACAGTAAGCATCTATTAATAATGAGAACTTGGCATTTAACCATGGTTTTTTGTCCATGGCTTTTTTGGAAGGAGAGAAATTTAAGATTATTTGAAGGAAAACATAGGTCTATGTCAATTTTACAGGAAATCACACTTAAAAGTATCATAGAAATGGTGATGGTACTCCCTCTCGACTCCGAAGAATATCAAGCTGATGATTTCGAGGCTCTTATCCTAAAGGGACACAATATACAATATAACATTGTCATCGTTAAGCCTTCCATAGTTCTCAAAAGAGGAATCTCTGCTGACAATTCCTTCTTCCCTCCAAAAGCTTTCATCGAATTGATTTCTGATGGTGCCTCAAAAGGAAGCCTAGGAGATGCAGGATTTGGAGTGAATTTTAGGGATGAGAATTCAGATCCCATCCATGCCTATGATTTTTCCTACGGGCTCACCACAAACAACCTTGAGGAATTTAGTTCTTTGGAGAAAGGGATTTAAATAGTTGTAAGGGAAGGGTTTAGGTCGATTCATATCCATGGGGACTCTCAGATCATGATTCACTACATCAACAAGCTCATACTAAGACATCCTCTAGGGAAATTAATTCACTGTTGGCATCTATAGGACGTGGTGAGCAATATCCAAGACTTGTTGATTAATTTCATTCATATTATTCACATGCACACACATTGGGAAGGTAATAAAGTGGCATATTGTTTAGATAAATAGGGAATCTCAGACAAACATGTTTCCTTAGATGTGGACTAATAAGAATTGACATGTAGGGAAGGCTTCCAGGAAGTAAAGCACTGGGTGGAACAGGATAAATACCTAGATGAACATAGGGTCCCTGATGGGGGTGATCTAATGACATTAGAATATCATCCCTAAGGACAGGTGTGACGATCCCTTTCGATGGGAGGTTTCCGACGAGAGGAATTATTGGCATGCAGAGTGATTTTTTGGCAATGGAGGTGGAAACCCTTGGAGATAAAGTTAGGCTCTACACTTTGCTCCAGATGAGTTACGTGTGGCACATTTGAATATCCAAGGATATGCCAAGGAATATGTCATTGGAGATATATTTGGGCTCTACACTTTGCTCCAGATGGGTTGCGTGTCGCACATTGGAATATCTAAGGATATGCCACACGCAACCCATCTCGAGCACATTGAATCCTCTCAACAATGTGTGAAAGTTATATTTGATTATTTTAGTTAAGCTTAAGACTAATGAATATTGGTTTATATTAAATGTAATATGGGGTTAAGTAAGGGTTTCCTCTATCCCCTACTTTTTTTGGCATTTACATTGATAAGCTACATGAGTGTTTGGAAACTGTGGAGGGCAATGGCACCGATATTGATCATATAATCATTGCTCTTCTCATTTATGTCTATGATATTGTTATTCTTGCCAGAAGCCATGATGACCTAGACAAATAGCTTAAGGCTCTTCATGATTACTTCTCCGAGATGGGTATGACAGTTAATACCAAAAAAAATAAAGTCATGATCATTAAATCCAAAAAGATCAACCATGGTAATTTTGTCGATGATAACAATTACTTAGAGCAAGTTTCTTCTTACTAATATTTAGTTGTTGACATTCATCATCAACTCAAGTGCAACTATATCATTTGGAAAAGGATTATTGGAGGTTGGAAAGATTATTATGAGCTTGAAAACAACTGTAAGTTAGTTGATCTTTGAATTTGGAGTTAAAAAAAGGTTCTTTTTTAGACTCTCATCACCCCTGTTATTTTGTACAAATGTGAAGTTTTGGGTTGCAAATATCTAGAGAGTTGTGGGAAAGACTGAGATGATTCAAAACAAATTTATAATCTACAACCTAAAGATCAGGAGAAATATTCCCTATCCTATCCTCTTGATTGAAACTTGTCTTTTCCCTATTGAAAGCATGGCTAGGTTTAAGTATTTGATGTATAAGAAGAAGCTTTACAATATGGAATCCAAGAGGCTTATTGCTTCTAACTTGAGTCAAAACCCCAACCTCCACCTCAACCGTGAGTTCCACAAGGATACCCAGTCTTGGCTCAACCATTGGGGGATAAAGGAGGAGATCATCCTCGGAAACAAGGACAATGTCAGAAATATTATTACCTCCAAATTTAAGAATAAATTGTGGGATGATAAGGAGATAGAGGGAATAAAGAAGCTAAGATATTATAAGGAGCTGACTAAATCTACCCTTGATAAGGAGAATTATCTCTTTGTTTTGACCAAAACTAAGAAAAAAATGAACATCTCTAAGATAAGAACTAATTATTATGAGCTTCAAACTGAAACTTAATGGTGGAATACTCCCAAAACTCCTTGGGACGAAAACAATTATCACCTTTGAGATAATAAGAGAGTGGAAGATGAAAAAAACTTCCTCTTAGATTTCCTCACCATTACTCACATTTACTCTCATTTCCCTAACATTTGCCACACCTCCAATCTCCTTAACATGTTAAGTCAATGCAAATATAGTCATCTTGGAGCGTAACTTTCTCTTCTTTTTATCATAGAAATAAGACATTAAAGAATTACAGTTAGATTTCTATTTTCTTAAAATCTGATAGGCCATATTAGTCTTAGTTGATGTTAATAATAATCGTCATTATAATTAAAATTGAAAATTGAAAATAAAGAAAATATAATTACTATCATGAAATTATATTATATATACATATTATATAGATTTACTAATTTTTAAATTTACATTGCTTAGGGAATTTAGAAATTTAGATTTGCATATGGTTGGATCACTGAAAATACTTGACAAAATATTTAACTAACTTATGTTGATAAATTTGATAAAGCAAAGTTGATTATAATTATTATGATCATTATTATATGATGATTAAGATATTATAATTAGTAAATATATATTATTGCAAATTTGGATTCAGTTGAAAATGAATGAGAACCTTGTATATGAGAACCTTGTATGGAATGTATGGAATATGAAGTTTTATATGAAGGAGAGGTTTGTTGTAAGAAGGCATGATGGAAGATGTTCACATGGATGATGTCGAGCGTGAAAATATATATTATTTACTAGAAAAATATAGGGGTTTTAGTGTTTTTTATAAGGAAATTAATTGGTTAAGAATTAAAAATAATTATTGTGAATTATTAAAAATAACTGAGGTCATTAAGTGACCAATCCATTGGGGACTAAGCGATGAAACATTTAAAATGAAAAGGGTAGGTGAAATATTTAAAATAAAAATGGATAAGTAGCTAACATCATGATCTCGCAAGTTGGGAGAGAAACTAATTTCTAGTTTGTTGGGATAAAAGAATTACTAGAAGTTGGATGAACGAATGTTATCCCTGGGTAACTAAAAAGAGTGGAGGGTATTTCTACTTAGTTTTGGCTCTTGTTGGGTGAAATTGAGTAAGAAGGGGTTCTAGGGATTATGTAGAGAATAAGATTTGGTGTTTTGTGTAAAGCTATATATAGATGGAGAAAGAGAAAAATGGAAAAAGGATAAGGAAAGCACACGTAAAAAAGTTTTTAGTGGTATAAAAGTGAAAATACTTTTAAAACATTTTGAGTGGCATAAAAGTGAAAATACTTTTAAGACATTGACTTTAGTAATTAAGGTTATAGTAGATGTTTATAATAACTAAAAAATCTAAATAGTTAAATATTCTACGAGAAGAGCTTTTCTTTGATGGCATGAAACAATAATGTATATTGATATATAACTATTTAATATACACTACTAGGTATTATCTATATATATAAAGTATTAGTAGATATCATATATTATGAGATCATTAGTCAATAATATATATTTTTAAAGAACAAAAGTGTTATATATAATGATTGAGAAATAATTCCTTCCATTTGAAGTCTCGGCAACAGTAATGATCATAACAAAAATTGAAATGACAATAGAATATTTAAAAAAACATGTTCTAAGTGTTTGGAGCATTGATACTCTTATTATAGCTATTAGTATCAATGTATTATATATAATGATTGAAAACTAATTCATTCAATTTGAGGTCTCGGTAATAGTAATGATCATAACAAAAATTGAAATGACAATGGAATATTTTAAAAAAACATGTTCTAAGAGGTTGGAGCATTGTTACTCTTATTATAGCTATTAGTATCAATGTATTAAGGTTCTTAACAATTATTTTAACAAATAAGATTTTAAATGTGTAGGAAACACCTTAATAAAAATTAAGGTGAATAGTATTCATTCTAATAAATAAGTTTTTAAATGTGTATGGAACACTGTAATTTTTTTAAATAAAATCAATGCATTGATATGATTTGTATCGTTAGATCCAAGAATTTTGTGATTCATAATGTAGATAGATGTCTTTCAGATTAATCAAATTATTAGGATTTGGTTGACATTTTCGAACCAATTAAAGTGGTCCATCGTGACAACAAGGTGAAGAATCAATTGATCTTAAAGAATAAATAGCATGGATTCATCATGACCAGAATTAGCTATTGAAAATTAGTTGTTGGTAAATTTGTTAATAAGGTAAGTAAAATATTATTTAAAAATTAGAGGTAAGGAGTTATCTATTAAAATAATATATATTTTGTTAAAAACGAGCTGTTAGGAATAAATAAATTATAAAGATAAAATATTTTATACCAATATTTTAATAATTAATTATTTATTAAGGTAAGAAAAATATTATTTAGAAATTCAAGGTAAGGAGTTATCTATTAAAATATTATATATTTATTTAAAAAGGCAGTTGTCTATAATGAGACTTTTTGGAAACCTTTCTGGTGGGTTTTTCTGGTCAAAATCCGGCAGCAATTTATTGGAATCGCAAGTTTGATAGCTAGTTTTTGCACAATCAAGGCGTCCCAAGGGTTTTTCAAGGTGCTGAATCCAAATATGCAGTTAAAAAACCATTTTAACTGCAACAAATCAAGATTTAACCTCAATTTCTTCCGCCGGATTCCGTCACTGGAATCTCCAAAAAGTCGCATTATAGACAACTCCTTTAAAAAGTAGCTTTTAAGAATAAATAAATAAGAAATATTTTAATCCAATATTTTAATAATTAATTAATAAGGTAAGTAGAATATTATTTAAAATTTGAGGTATGGACTTATCTATTAAAATATTATATATTTATTTAAAAACCAGCTATTATAAAATATTTTATTAATCAATTAATAAGGTAAGTAGAATATTATTTAAAATTTGAGGTAAGGAGTTATCTATTAAAATATTATAAATTTATTTAAAAACTAGTTTTTATAAAATATTTTATTCTATTTTTTTAATAATTAATTAATAAGGTAAGTAAAATATTATTTACACTCTGAGGAAAGGAGCTATCTATTAAAATATTATATATTTCAGAGTAAATAAAAAAATGTATTTTATAGTTTTAATAACTAATTATGTAGTGAGAGAAAATAGATATTATCAATTTATAAAATATTATTAGGGGCTAACCTATTCCAAATAATTAAAATATACTTATCTTTAATTGTATAGAACCAGATTATAGGTTAAGAAATGGTTTGAGAAATAATTTATCATAGTACATGAAATGAAAAATATGTTACTTATTATTATTTAAATATAAATAGGTTATTAGGTATATACATATATCACTTAATAATAATATGGCGAAAAATAAATAGAAAAAGACTCAACTTTTATATATATTCAGAAAAATCAAGGTCAAGAGGGGAAAAAAATAATAACTAATATCTAAAGGGTTACAAAAATATGTATAATATAAAAATGAGGAAGCAAGAAAAATGATTACTAAATAAAACAAACGGAGTTAAAGAAGAAAATAATAGTAAAAATAAAAACCTAAAAATGAGCTAGAAATAAAAAGTAAAAAGGAGAAGAAAGGGAGGTAGAATCAAGAAGTGAGAGCCGGAATCCAACTCTTACTTAATTTCCAACCATCATCCCTATTAAGATTTCTGGCATGCCTCTCAATCTCAATCGCTTCCCTAAGCTTCCTATGGTGGAAGTGATCAACCCTAGCAATGACTTTGGATTGTTTAACGCAGACGTTTTAACATGTATCTTTCTATTTCATTCAAAAAATCACTTGGAAAATATTTTGAAAAAATATAAGGCAAGAGGGAGATCTAATAAATTGTATATCGAATTAAAACACAAAAGAAACAAAGTGATATATCATCTCAAAAGAAACAAGTATTAAAGGGTTAAAGCCGGACGCGAAATACTATAAATTGTGTTTTATAAATTTCGGTGGGTCTGCAATGATATGTATGATTGGTTCCGCTGATAGTGCCGATTGCGATTTGCGATCGTGGGCCGGACCTGAAATATATATATTATATTTAAAATCCTAGTGGGTCCATAAAGCGTTGAATACATATGTTGGTTCATTCACTGATTTCTGATTACGATTCACGATAGCTGGACCCGAAAGGTATATACATCATGGTTTTAAGTCCCGTCAGGTCTGCCACACCGCTGAGCTATGTACGTTGGGTTCCACCGATTGCGACTTGCGATGGCGGACTTGAAATATATATGTTTTATTGTAAAGTCCTAGCGGGTCTACTATATCAAAAGTCCTTCATATATATTTTGTTTACGTAGTTTTATATGTATTTCTATTATAAAGGATTATAATAGAAAGGCCCGACCCAAAGCATATATTTATTATGATTCATAAGCCCCGACGGGTCCGCGAGTCGTATGAAAAGGAAGATTTCAAGCTACAAGCAGGTTTTCGAGTGGAGGAAAACCAGTAAATGGTTTTTATTGGAGCTCACCTGATCCCACTTATCATTCGACATGTAGCAACGGGGTGGAGAGAGAAAACCACCCATTTCAGGCAGGTATTCTCCGGGCTTATGTCCCACCCGAAATCTTTATATATGGTCTGATCCGAAAAGCGCAGATCTACGATGCGTATATATCGACGGAAAAGGTATGCCTTGATAGTTGTGTGGAGCCCGTATTAAAAGTGGAAAAAGAATTCTTTATGGAATATTTTCATTATAAAAGGTATATAATGGAAAAGCAAAAATATGAAGGATTTATGCATAAGTCCAACGCTACCATAGTTATGCAGTTTAAGGGTGCGTAAAGTTATGTTTGTAGTGATATATTGGGCTGATTGCGATTTGTGATGGAAGTCAACGGAGCACTGAGTGGATAGATTTGACAGGTTTATAAAGCAAGATTGACTCTTTTAAGTCCCATATTAATTAAAAGTTCCCATTAATTTCACTGTGCAAAATGGAAAATCAGGGTTAGAGCTAAATCTAAAGAGGAAGAAAGTTGGGTATGTTTTCTATGTGTTTTGGCCAATCAAAATGCCAACATAAGCTCAGGATTACACACGGTAAATGCATTTCATTATGGCTAAATGAATTAAGCATCATTAGGGAATTTAAAGAAGTAGATTAATAGAGCAAGCCAATAGTTATCGTCTCCTTCTGAATTCAATTATGTTCCTGTTATTTCATGTTCTTTGAGGTGTCTTTTACCCTCTGTAAAATCCTGTAATAGTTTTTACTTCATATAGTTAGAGAAGCAGTTAAATAATTTGGGCAGTTTCAGAGATTAACAATTGTTCCACAATGTATAAAAAGAGGAAAATTTACTAAGAAAGGGTTTGAACTTTGGAGAACCCAGAGACTAGGCCACTGTATTCTTGATATAATTGTTGATTAATGAAAGAATCAGAAGTTTCCATGAATTGTTGGGTATAGTTTTGTAACCCTCTTTGTTATGTGTCATCTTATGTTTTCTTCATTCAAGTATAGTGATGAAGCTGTAGGTATTTATTTGCTTACGTAGATAAAGTTAAAATTCCTTAAAAGAGTGCTCATATACTTGAAGTTTCCAGCTTCCTTTCTAAGTTATGGATAATAGTTTCTGTGAAAGATCAGCATATTATCTTTAACTTCTCCAAGAGTCACAGATAGTATTTTCTTTGTTGAGTAGCATATTGTCTATGATTCAGTTCTCATTTTCATAATTCTTCTAAGTTACAGTTCTGTGGTTTTACCATTAACCTTTTTGATCTACCCTAAAGGGTGGGGTCGGGAGGGGATGACTAGTAGTTTCTGTCAAAGACCAACATATTATGTTTAACTTCCCCTTCAAGAATTCTTCATTAATCATTTGTATCTAGCAACAAATGGCATTCTGAGATGTTATGGTCATACAAATATTGAGTGTAAAAAACCAAGTCTCTAGGTCCTTCATTTGAGAACACAACATATATCTAAGTGACAAACAAGTGACAGTAAATAATATTTATTAATGTCTTAAGCACAATTTCTCTAAAACCAGGAAATTGGTTTCTTAAGGTACAACATTAATTGGCGTTGTTGCCGGGGAGAGAAGACAAGAACACTTTTCCCTGGGTTTTCACTATTTTCCTCTAGTTTTCAAGTGAGGAGGAAATATTTGGCTGTTTTGAATCAAAGTAATAATTCTAGCTTCAAGAAGACCCCATACCAAATCAGACACTTCACAACTGAAGGTTCAAGCTCTTTCAGATCCTAAAAGGATGGTTTCAAGGAGGGATAGGAATTCTAAGATCCCAATTACACCAATTCCTACATTTTCTACATCAAGCAACAAGTTATATGAACATTCATTTGATAGAGAGTCATATTTTTCATCATCTTCATTTCAGGAACCTAGCTGTCAAGACTAGTCTTTTGAGTTTGTTACTTTTCATTTACCTGCTATAATTATTCAACCTGAACCAATAACCAAATTGTCTCCTTTGCACATTCCATTTACCTCTCAATCAGGTTCCACATTTGTTGGTAATCAAAGCTCAATAAATATGGCAGCACCTACATTCTTAGTGAATAGGTATGCACCTCTTCAACTACCACAACCATTCAATCAAATGCCGCATGATTACCTCAAAACGTTTCCTCATTTTTCAGGAGACGATGAATAGACAACAGAGAATAATGTAGTAGTATTTTGTAATTTTGCAGAAAGCCTAAATGTTGAACATTTAGATGTTGTTCTAAGACTCTTTGTTCAATCCTTGGATGGAGAAGCAAGGAAATGGTTCAAAGGACTTCCCAATAATAGTACTATTCTTTCTTGGGAAGAGATGGAACGTGTGTTTATTCAAAGATGTGGCGAAAAAAGAGACCATGGGTATTCATTAACAGAGTTTAATTCTATAAAGAAGAAGTTTGATGAAACTGTGGATGAATTTGTTACAAGATTTAATAAATTGTACAATAGTCTCCCAACAGAGATTAAGCCTTCTCCTGTTGGTGGAAAAATAACTTTTCCAGGGGCTTTTGAATCAAATTCTAGATTCACGTTAAGGGAAAGAAGAGCTCCAACCCTTGATCAAATCCAAACAGATGCTTTAGAGATAGAAGAGAATATGATGGCTGCAGGAAAAGCACCAAAAACACAGCCTACCCAAGAAAAGGGAAAGGGAAAGATCGAATCCTCTCAAAGTCAATCATTGGAGGATATGTGTAATGTAATTAAAACATTGTCAGATAAGTTAAATAGGTTAGAGTTAGAAAATAATAACTCCCAGAGAAAAACACAATATAATAAGAACTTTAATCCCCAATACAGAAGACAACCTTTTGAAATCTTGCAAAAGGATAGGAAAGATCAAAATCAAATTCAAGCACCATTATATATAGAAGTAGATCCTGGTGAAGAATAGCCTGAAGATCAAATATCTACATTATATGCAGTAGATGAAGATGAACTTGGCATTGAAGGAGAAGAGTATGTGTATGATGAAGCAGATGTTATTCATGATGAAAATGAAATTGAGGAATATTGGAAACAATTCTCTGATTTTATGCAGACTGAACTACAGAAGAAATGTGACCTGAGATCTAGGAAAAGATCAAGAAATCAAGAAAATGAAAGTGAGCAGCAAGTTTCAACTTCCTCACCAAAGGCAACTTCACAAGAATCTTAGCCTATAAAACAAGTAAATAAAGGAAAGCAGCAACAGAATACAAATGGCATGACATAGATACATCGAGGTGAGTCTTCTCAAGATCAAACTGGAAAAATTCCTTTGGAGAAACATGTTTCAATTCCTCAAGTAATTCCAGTCATGAAGAAAGGTGAAGATGAGAATGAAAAGATTGCTAAATAGGGTCACTTGTTTAGTCTTACTAAGAAGTTGGAAAAGGAAAGAATACAAGTTTCCCTTACAGAATTGGAAAAAAACACCTACTTATCAAAAGGATATTGTTGAGTTTATTAATTTTAAAGAAAATGAGTATAACTGACACTGTAAATCTGCAGGAAGATAAACCAATAGTGGTTTTTGGTCCACATGTAGAGGAAGTAGATTCTTCAATACCTCCTTTTTATATTTCCCTATTGGTTCATGATTTCCTCCTACATAATTGTATGTTTGGTTTGGGAGCTTCACATAACCTTATGCTACTGTTAGTGATGAAGCAACTAAATCTACAAGTGACCAAACCTTACAGGGATTTGTATTCTTTTGATTCAAATAAGGTTAAGTGTTTGGGGGTTATTAAGGATCTCGTAGTGTCACTAGCCTAAATTCCAGCTAGAAGCTTGGTCATGGATGTTGTAGTAGCAGATATCCCTGCTAGATTTGGAATGTTTCTATCTAGGTCCTGGGGAGCTAGATTGGGAGATGTTTTGAAACTAGATTTTACATATGTTGTTATACTGATTTTTGGTAGGGAGGAGATGAGATTGTACATAGAAATTAGGTTTGTAAAAACAATTACAAAAAATGGAGCAAGCAATTCATCTGTATATAGTCAGCAGAAGGATGACTTTGCTTGTTTCACATTGCATGATAATGTAGAGCTGGCTGAAGTTAATCAGAAGCAACCTGCTTTAGCCAATGTAATTACAGAGCTGCAAATAGAAGAAGTGTGGAAATGCTTCTTTAATGGAGCTTATTCCAAGGAGGGAACATGTGCTGGTTTTCTTCTAATTACACCTGGAGGTAATATGTTTCCTTTTTATTTTAAATTAGAGTTCAAGGTGACAAATAATGTGGCAGAATATGTGTCCTTGATTATTTCTCTACAAACAGCTAAACAGATGGGAGTTCAGTCAATTTATGCTTTTGGAGATTCAGAGCTAATTATTAAGCAGATAAAAGATCACTGCCAAACAAAGCATCCTAGGCTCCAGGCATAAAAAAATGAGGTATGGGATTTTATTGAGAACTTTTTTGAAGCTTTTAACATTCAATTCATTCCAAGAGATGAGAATAGATTGGCAGATTCATTGGTTACGACTGCTAGTACTTTCAAGCCCCCTATTAATCCAAGACTAAGATAAGAGGTAGAAATGAGACACAGACCTTCTGTTCCTGATAATGTTAAGAACTAGAGAGTTTTTGAGGATGACCAGTAGATTAAGGAGTTTTTGACTATGGTTGAGGAGTTCCAGGGCATAGAAATTGATGAGGATGAAGAATAGACAACAGAAATTGCAGAAGCCAGTGGTTTAAAAGATTCAATAGCAAATCAAAATATCTTTCAATTAGAAAGATATTATTCTGCCAAAGGGACTTGTTCCTCTTGAAAGGATTTTTAATTCCAATGATGTGGCTGTGGACTCAGGAAAAATTTCATGGGATGAACATATTCAGGATCACAACATTGGAACTCAGGAGAATCCCAAGTTAGTCAAATTATATTGTTGAGTTTCACCTAATTTTCAGTTGAGATATATTAAACTTTTCAAGAGTTATGTTGGTGTCTTTGCATGGTCCTATGAAGATCTCAAAACCTATGATGTAAATAATATTCAGCATAAGGTTCCTTTGAAGGAGGGAATTAAACCGTACAAACAGAATCTTAGACAGATAAATCTTTTGATTCTACCATCAATTGAAAAGGAGGTCAAGAAGTTGCTTGATGCCAAAATGATAGTCCCACTTAGGTATCCTAATTGGTGGCTAATTTAGTACCTGTGAGAAAGAAAAATGGAGAAATAGGGTTGTGTGTGGACTTCAGAAATCTCAACAGGGCTTCTTTTAAAGATAATTATCCATTTCCTAAGATGGATCATGTGCTGCAAAAGGTAACGGGATCTTTTAGAATTTCAATGCTAGATGGATTTTCTGGTAATAACCAGGTGGCTGTGGATAAGGAGGATCGAAAGAAATAGCATTCACAACTCCCTGGGGAACATTTATGTATGCAAGAATGCCTTTCGGATTGATGAATGTAGGTGCTACATTTCAAAGGACTATGGACATTGCTTTTGTTGGAGATAAGTTTGCAGTAATATATTTGGATGATATTACTATTTTCTCAAAGTCTGATGAAGAACATTTGGATCACTTGAAAAGGACTTTTGATAAATGTAGACGATTTGGACTTTCCTTAAATCCCAACAAATCCATTTTTTCTCTGGAAAAAGGAAAACTATTGGGACACATTGTTTCCAAAGAAGGAGTGAAGATAGATCCAGCCATAGTACAAGTTGTGCAGAAAATACCATTTCCTAGGAGTAAAAAGAATATTCAAAAGTTTCTAGGAAAGATATTTAACTTCCTGAGAAGATTTGTATCCAACTATGCAGAAATTGTTAAAGAAATTACTAATATGCTAAAGAAGGAGAACGAAGTGAATTGGACCAAAGAAGCTAGAGAATCATTTTCTAGGATTAAAGAGGCATTACAGGCAACTCTAGTCTTAATCAAACCTGATTACCAAAAGCCTTTCCAAGTTTTTTCATTTTCATCATCAAGTTCAATAACTATTGTCTTACTGCAGAAGAATGTTGAAGAGAGAGAAGCCAGTTGCGTTCGTCAGTAAGATTCTTAGGGATTCTAAGCTGAAATGTAATATTCTTGAGAAATAGGTGTATGCTTTGGTAAAAGCCCTAAAAGCTTTTAGAAATTATGTGCTGCAGTCCCAAATCATTGCTTGTGTGCCAAATGATGCAGTGAAATATGTATTACTACAGGGAGATGTAGAAGGCAGAAGAGGAAAGTGGATTGCCAAGATCCAAGAATATGATTTGGACATAAAACCAACAAAGCTGGTGAAAGGACAAGGATTGGAAAAAATGTTGACAGATCAAAATTTCCGGCATTGGGAATTAACCTGTTGGCACCTGTGGATGAAAAAACAACTGAAGAAATTGAAGGAGAGCAAGATACAGGTATGAAGATCAGGTATAAATTTTTGTGTTCAGAATGGTATAAGCATACAATTCATTATTCATACTTTCTTTCTTGTCCCCAATCCTTGGGTAGAACAAATCACAGGGAACTAAAGATCAAGGCACAACCATATGTGATTGTGGAAGGCAGATTGTACGGGAAGGATCCTACCGGAATTTTATTGCTATGTTTAACAGAAGATGAATTTACATAAACACTAAAAGATTATCATGAGGGGTTTTGTGGAGGACATTATAGTTGGAAAGTAACTGCACATAATATCCTTTAGGCTGGATTTTATTGGCTTACTTTATTTTTTGATACATATAAGTTTGTTAGAATTTGTCAGAAGTGTCAGCTTTTTGCTGAGAAAAAGAGATTAGCTCCTTTACCTTTAATTCTAGTTTCCATAGAGGAGCCATTTAGACAATGGGGATTGGACTTTGTTGGAGAAATCAATATGCCTTCAAGCAGACAACACAGGTGGGTTCTCACAGTAATTGATTACTTCACTAAATGGGTAGAGGTAATTCCTACTAAGAGAGCAAATGATCAGATAGTAATGAAGTTCCTGGAGGAAAATATTTTCAACAGATTTGGATGCCCCATCAAAATTATAACAGACAATGCTCAAGTCTTCAATTCAAGTAAGTTCATTGCTTTTTGTCACATGTATAATTTTATTTTTGTCTCATTCAACAGCTTACCATCCTTAGGGAAATGGATTAGCTGAAACTACTATCAAAACTTTGATGAAGATCCTTAAGAAAACCATTGTAGAAAATGAAAGAGATTGGGATTCTAAGTTAAAGTTTGCTCTATGGGCTGCTAGAGTAACTAAAAGAAGATCTACAGGGAAATCACCTTTTGAATTAGTATATGGAACTCTGGCTCTGTTTCCAAGTCAACATGTGAAGATATTGATTGCAATGATTTAGGAAGCAAAAGAAGAACCAAATGCTTTGGTAAGAGGAATGAACAAAGTGTTGGAGCTAAGAGAGAACATGGACAAGGTAAGAGACAACTTGATTATGTATCAATCCAAGATGAAAAATATTTTTGACAGAAAATCTAAGGAAATTGATTTTAAAGTTGCAGATTTAGTATTGAGATGGGATACCAGAAGAGAAGATAAGGGTGAACATGGGAAGTTTGAACCTCTCTGGTATGGCCCTTTTAGAATTTTCATAAGTAAGATCAAATAATACCTTGGTTCTTGAGAATCTTGATGGTGAAACTCTATAGCTTCCTATTAATGGGCAATACTTAAAGCATTACTTCTAGTTCTAAAGAATAAGCATCATTTCATTATAAATACCAGAGTGAAATCATTGTACAAATGCCATAGCATTTTAGTTTATGTGAAGCAATATATGACTCCATGCCCGAAGTGAAGGCACTAATCTGTAGTTCTTAGTGCTTCTGTGGAAAAAGCAATATCCCCAGGTGGAGCTAGATGTTGTAACATGTATCATTTTGTTTCATTCAAAAAATCACTTGGAAAATATTTTGAAAAAAGATAAGCCAAGAGGGAGATGTAATAAATTGTATATCAGAATCAAAACACAAAAGAAACAAAGTGATATATCAGATTCGCAAAAGAAACAAGTATTAAAGGGTTAATTTTGGACCCGAAATACTATAAGTTGCGTTTTATAAAGTTCGGTGGGTCCGCAATGATATGTATGATTGGTTCCGCTGATAGCACCGATTGGGATTTGCGATTGCAGGTGGGACCTGAAATATATACATTATATTTAAAAGCTCAGTGGGTCCGTAAAGCGCGAATACATATGTTGGTTCATTCACTGATTACCGATTGTGATTCATGATAGCTGGACCCGAAAGGTATATACATCGTGGATTTAAGTCTTGTCGGGTTCGCCACACCGTTAAGCTATGTACGTTTGGTTCCGCCGATTGTGACTTGTGATGGCGGACCCGAAATATATGTTTTTTTATTGTAAATTCCTGGTGGGTTTGCTATATCAAAAGCCCTTCATATATATTTTGTTTATGCAGTTTTATATATAGTTCTATTATAAAGGATTATAATAGAAAGGTCGGACCCGAAGCATATATATATATATATATATATATATATATATATATATATATATATATATATATATAGATAGATATATATATATATATATATATATATATATATAGATATATATATATATATATATATATATATATAGATAGATATATATATAGATAGATATATATATATATATATATATATATATATATATATATATATATATATATATATAATGATTCATAAGCCTCGGCGGGTCATCAAGGCATACGAAGAGGCAGATTTCAAGCTACAAGAAAGTTTTCGGGCAGACAAAAAATGGTAAATGGTTTTTTTTGGAGCTCACACGATCCCACTTATCATTCGACATGTAGCAGCCTGGTGGAGAGAGAAAACCTCCCATTTCGGGTAGGTATTCTCTGGGCTTATATCCCACCCGAAATCTTTCTAGACAGTCTGATCTGAAAAGCACAGATCTATGGTGGGTATATATCGGTGGAAAAGGTATGCCCTGATAGTTGTCTGGAGCCCATATCAAAAGCGGAAAAAGCATGTTTTTTTGTCATATTTTCATTATAAAATGTATATAATGGAAAAGCGCAAATATGAAGGATTTATCCATAAGTCCAAAACTACCATAGTTATGTGGCTTAAGGGTGCGTAAAGTTAATTTTGCAATGATATATTGGGCCGATTGTGATTTGCAATGGAATTCAACGGAGCACTGAGTGGAAAGATTTGACAGGTTGATAAAGCAAGATTAACTCTTTTAAGTCCCATATTAATTAAAAGTTCACATTAATTTCGCCGTGTAAAGTGGAAAATCAGGGTTAGAGCTCAATCTAAAGAGGAAGATAGTTGGGTATATTTTCTTTGTGTTTTGGCCAATCAAAATGAAAATCTAAGCTCAGGATTACACAAGCTAGATGAATTTAATTATAGCTAAACGAATTAAGCATCATTAGGGAATTTACAAAAGCATATTAATAGAGCAAGCCAACAGTTATCGTCTCCTTCGGAATTCAGTTATGTTCCTATTATTTCATGTTCTTTGAGGTGTCTTTTACCCTCTGTAAAATCCTGTAATAGTTTTTACTTCATATAGTTAGAGAAGCAGTTAAATAATTTGCACAGTTTCAAAGATTAACAATTGTTCCACAATGTATAAAAAGAGGAAAATTTACTAAGAAAGGGTTCGAACTTTGGAGAACCCAGAGACTAGGCCACTGTATTCCTGATATAATTGTTGATTAATGAAAGAATCAGAATCTTGCATGAATTGTTGGGTATAGTTTTCTAACCCTCTCTGTTATGTGTCGTCTTATGTTTTCTTCATTCAAAGATAGTAATGAAGCTGCAGGTCTTTATTTGCTTATGTAGATAATGTTAAAATTCCTTAAAAGAGCACTCCTATACTTTAAATTTCAACCTTCCATTCTAAGTTATAGATAATAGATTTTGTGAAATATCAACATATTATTTTTAACTTCTCCAAGAGCCACAAATAGTAGTTTCTGTGTTGAGCAGCATATTGTCTATGATTTAGTTCTCATTTTCATAATTCTTCTAAGTTACAGATAGTAGTTTCTGTGAAAGATCAACATATTATCTTTAACTTCCTCTTCAACCATTCTTCATTCATCATTTTTATCTAGCAACAAATGGCATTCTGAGATGTTTTGGTCATACATATATTAAGAGTAAAAAACCAAGTCTCCAAGTCCTTCATTTGAGAACACAACATATATCTAAGTGACAAACAAGTGATACTAAATAATATTTATTAATGTCTTAGGCACAATTTCTCTACAACCAGGAAATTGGTTTCTTAAGGTACAATAGCAAACATGGTGTTTTGTTTTCTCTGCATGCTCGACTACGACAGATGAGTGGGATCGGTTGTGTCTAATATCTGCAGCATGCTCATGGATTCTCTGTTTAATAGGCCTACCTATTTCTCCAATATAGGGAATACCACAGGAGCAGGGAACAAGTTAGACACCCTTTGTGTCCTTAGGGTCAATAGGGCTATAGATCCTAGAGAATTTTTAATGGTATTGAGAGGCCTGAATGAAGAAGAGACATTAATATTCTTAACGTTATGGGAAATCCTCTCTGTGGTTCCTTGGATATACGGGAGATGAACCTTAGAGATAAGATCAACATGAGCAGGTGTAACTCTTGGCACTTTGTAGGCCCTATCAAAGGCCTTGGGGCTTTGAGATATGTTATACCTATTATTTTTAAAAATCTCAAGAAGATGATATTTCTCTTGTTCAAGTTGGCTATCATAAGATATTCTTAGAGCACCGGTAGCAAGAGTGCTGAGAACCCCAAATTTCTCAACCGGAAAATGAAGGGAAATAATATCGAGATATTGTTCTGTGTGAGTTTTCTTTCGAAACGCTTGGTGATAGATGGAACTATCACCCATCTTTGTATAATAATATTATTTTTTATATTTTAATTTTTTTTCTTAGATTTAATCATTAAATTATTGCATATGTTATTTAAACAAATATACTCTTTCACTTGTTATAATGTAAATCACCCATATATAAATGAGTGTGACATAACATTTTGTAATACTCGATACTTCACTAAAATAGAAAGAAGACACTCTTTTCCATAAAAATTTGGACAATATGTTCTCATTAAACAAAAGATATATTTTTTATAGAAAAACATTCTAAAATATAAAAATTATAACATTCAAATATAGTGATCATTATTGATAACCTAATTTGTTTTTGCTCATGCTATTTTATTGATTGTTTCTTCATCAACTAAAAGGAATGTTATACTTCATTCATTTGCAATGTTTCGCTAGGAAGATTGATTCTTTTCATCCTTTTCATGATCCACCTACAAATATAGAAATAAAATATTATAAATATATCCAATGTTTTAAATTATAATACACATTATTGTCTAAATAGAAAATAGGATCATAATAACAAATTATTCATATGCAATATGTTCTTCGCATGGCTTCACTTCATATTTTTTTTCCTAAGAATTTTAAACGTCATGAAAATGTACAGATATAATTAGAGGTTTCATGTTTTACTATTGATTACATAATAGAGTAGTTAAACAAAATAACTACATAAAAATGTTCAATCAACCCTTGATAATCCAACATATATTGATAACCCATGCATAGTCAAATGTTAATCAAATGTTTAGATGGCTCTTTCATGTGTTACCAATTGGTATAATACATTCATCAATGACTTTAAATTAAATCAAATATAAGGGTTGTCACATGATGTTGATGATTGAAAAAGTGGAAACAGGTTACATAAGAACATGCATACGCACACAAAATTTCTCATTTTCTCAAAAACACGTGTGTTCATCATCCTCTAAACCCGATGCTCCTTAACCCACCACACAAGTTTTCGACATAATTCCAAGTTGTTGTTTTCAGGAATGCATACGTGTTCTTCAAATCATGTGTATGTTCTTCAACATGTGCATGCTTCTAAGCATGAGCATTCTCCTTTGTAGTTTTATTAAAAAATTCTATGGTCGTTTATTGTTACCTAAAAAAACTCTTAGGTTGAGGAATAACTTTACTTGTCTCTTCTTCATAAAGGTAATCTATGTATTGATACAAGAGTATGATTTTTTGTTTCATATTCCAAGGTCCCAATGATAATTCATATCAATCTATGACTCTTCAAATATCTTTACAATACTATTTAGAAGAATATTTATAGATTTTCAAAATTTCATTTTTAAGCTTGGTGAAGATGTCCATAATTTTCTAATTTGTGCTACAATTTCTTTCATGGTTTTGGCCTCTACATGATATCGATTAGGATGGTACTTTTTATTTATCTTCTTGCTTAGATCATGGCACATAGGATTCTATTGTAGTAGCTACAGCCACCCTCCAAAATTTTTTCTTCACTTTGTTTTGGAGCCTCCCTCCTCAAAATCCTAAGAGCATGTCTTGCATTGCTCAGGTACTTGTGTTCTCATTTGAAGTTATCTTTCTCTTTACAACTGGTGATCGCTAACTTGTTTTTCTGACCAACCATAAGCTGACCCAATGGCTTTGTTCACATCTAGTTCTTGTGTTGTCTTGGTAAACTATGCAATATTAGAGGACAATCTGCCTTGCTCTTGGGAATTGCACAGATCAACCCAATGGTCAGCCCTACTCTCCAAAAATGCTTAGAGTAGTCTGACAGAAAACCTTGCTTAGTGAAATTACGCAGAACATCTAGACACTGGGCTTTGGCTCAGGAATTGCATAGGCCCAGCAGAAAAGTTTTCTTCAACTAGAAAATTGCATAGAGCATGAGAGGCAATGAGAGCCACTCAACCCAGGAATTGTTCAGAAGCATCCCTTCAGCTGTTGTCTGATGCTTGTGACAAAAAGTTGCCCAGTTCCCTTCAGTACTGTGAAATCGTTCCATGCATGGATGACAACCTTTCCCAAAAAAAAAAAACCTTAAAAATATGGATCTATTTTTAGCACTCGGAGTTACATGCAAGTTGATTTTAGAAACTTTCTGCTAAGTGTCACCTTTTCCCAAATTTGTGGCATGCACATCATATACCCAAAATATACCAAATATGTTTAATGGATGCCCTAGAGATCATTCTACACATTCCATCTTGGAGCTCTGGAATTCCCAAGGCATCTAGGAGCCTTTGGCACTGTCAGTGCAACTTTTCCACGTAACTTTGCTTTTCATGTCTTTTCCTTCTTTTTTTGTCACTTTTATTTCCATGGCTTGTGTGAGTGTTGTTTTTTATGCTTTATTGAGTGATCACTTGTGTTTTGTTTTGTTTTTACATGTAGATGTGTTATTTCAAGTTTTGCATTGTCTTTCTTAAGGGTCACATGCATAACAATGTTTTTGCACTAACAGTGGTTGTTGCGGAAACCCTCTCCATTACCTTTGTCGTTCTTCCATTTCACTAATTCCTACAATGATTTTGATTGCATGAATGATCATTCACCCTTATTTGCACCATGCTTCGCTCATGCATTTAGGTCTACTCGTTTTCAATTTTCCCTTGGGCAAATCTAGGTTGCCTTAGCTTAGATATTTCTTTCTTGGGCATGCTCTACGCATTCCTGAACTTGAGGCTCTTCCTTGGCTCCAAGAATTACATAAAGGCTACTTGTCACTAGCCCCCAACTATGCTCTGTGCATTTCTGGGTGACAGTGCGTAGTCTTGCCCACTGGGATTGTGCAATGTGTAGTCCCAGCTAGCAGTCAAGCTGGACTAAACTGTGCATTGTACAGTTCCAGTCTATAGTCAACGGAGTTGGACTACGCTCTATGCAGTCTCCAGTCAGTAGCAAGTCACACTAGAAGCTGAGACTATGCAATGCGCAGTTCCAGCTGATACTCTCCTAACCTTGAGAGTCACTACTAGGCAATATTTCCCATCAATCGCCCATCTTGTTGTGTGATCAATCCTTGAAGCACTTTGTTTTTTTTTTAACTGACATTTCCTTGTCATGAGTGTCTGCTCTGTCTCTAGGTACATCAGTTGTTGAGTAGTCTCTTAGTAGTATAGGCATCATTATTTCTGAGAGAGCTGGATCAAAAGACACTATATAGAGAAGCACTGGAGATGTGGTTGAACAGGTCCCTATGAAATTTCCCTTCTATGTAGACACACAACTATTCGTAGAGGTGGACATGAATATCAAATGGAAAAAAATAAAGGACATATCTGCAGACACTTTCAATGAATATCTCAAAGAATGACAATTATATGTCAACATTCACAAGTTAGGCTTGTATAGGGTTTCATGCAGGTACCTCACATTCCCATGCATGGATATCATTCACTAGGTTGTCTCACATACCAATCCTGAGACGATGAAATTGAGCAACACTAGTGGGACACATCTTTCCACATTCAGGACAAAAAACTATGAAAAAATGTATAACTTGCCGCATCCAGTGAACTACATGGATGCACTATTTTTCAATCCCAACAACAATGTAAACTCTAGAGATTTCATGAAACATTGGGTAAAAGATCCATCAAAGTTCAGGATGACACCCAACCAGGTCTACAAGACGAAGTCACTCCTTAAGGCTTACCAACTCCTGGTCATCTTTGCATGTCACTTGTATGGCCAACAGAGCATGAAGACCTTCCTGTAGAGTTGGGTTGTCATGTTAGATCAGCTGGAAAATTAAGGAAGAACTTTCAACTCGTCGGACATGTTGTCTCTTCATTTGAGAATCCGTGTATAAAATGCCCAAAATCCACTTAATGATGGAAAAATAAGATTCTATATGTCCACGTGCCTTCTTGATGCAATCTGTGCTCAATAGAAATTCCCTGGAATGGGTTGGACATGGACACCATTATAGGAAGCTGTGAATGTTTATTTCAAGTTTCTCTCTTAATGCAACTATCGAGGAGTCATGACGAGGTGGTTGTCTAGCCACTTCATCGCCCCACTGTACAGGATGATATTTGAAGAGTACCCAGCTTGCATATCCTAGGAAGTGATGCAAGAATTGGCCAACATTGTAGATTGGTATGCATCACCTGGTGGCACCTTCATTAAGATTTTTGGCACAGAGAATCCTCTGCATGAGCTACCAAGGATTTCCATAGACAAGTTGGTCATGCAAGAGGTTTCATACCACATATCCATTGGGTTCTTAGCAGCACTTCACAGGAGGAAGAAGGCATCATGACCTAGTATTCCTTTATGGATTAGGTTGTACGAGATCCATACCTCGAAAGATGTAGATGCCGAGAACAAGGACTTGAAGAAGTTCTGATTCGGCACCAAGAGTTTCAATCCATATGATCCTCACTGCGTATGCAAGAACCATTGTGTGTAGGTGTACTTCCCATGGGTCTACAAGGCATGCCATTGGCTAGAGGAAGATCCTTGGAGGTATTTCTATAACTCCGCTAGGCTTAATGAACCGGTCAACATGGTTTTAGAATGGGAAGTTGCACTGCAATCAGCGGCACCACAGGAAGAAACGACAATGACATTAGTGAGAAGAAAAATAGCGCAAGACAAAGGCAAGAGAAAGATTGCTGAGAGCATAGACGCCGAGCAAAGCTACAAGTTCAAAGAATATCCACTTGTTGAGAGAGTAGATTTGGAGATAAATACAAAGAGGTGACAACACGCAAAGAGAGTAGCACAGGGAAAGAGGAAGAACAAAAGATTGGTAGAAGCAGAGAGAAAGTTGCAGGAAACAGAGAAGATGCTAAAAGCAAAACAAGAGCTCAAGAGGAGAGAAAGGGAAGAGAGGCCGAAATAGGAGCAAGAAGAAGGACAAGGCAGACTAACAGAGTAAAATGCGCAGATACAGCTTGAGACAATAGAGCAGCCAATAGATGAAGAAGAGGGTGAGCAGGTGCACGTTTAGTAATTTACTCAATTGGTTGAGAATTTGGTTGAGGAAACAGACATGGCGATGGAATAGGAGCTACAAGACCAAGACATTTATCTCATGAATGCTAAGGGCATCTGAGGTCATACCATAGTCTCTGCCACCTCCAGAATCAAAATCGGACCAGAGAGAAAGGAGAAGTTGGTCTCCTTGATGACAATCTGGAGATGGATGTGTACAATCTGGCATTTGAAGAGACACAACAGAGGATTGTAGAGGCATGAAGAAAGCAACTCCTATATGATCATACATCACTCGTGCACACAGAGGAAAGGGTGATTGTGCTACATATTAGAAGACATTGAGTTGCCATGGCCAAGGCTTCTAAGGCTTTTGCGGAAGCAACAAGTTCAATGGTCAAGTTATTGATAACAAAGAATGACTGAATAGCGAAGGACCTGCAAGAGGCTAGGTAGAGAATAGAGCAGTGTGCAGGATCCACCATGACAGAGATGAAGAAAGCAATAGTGGCAGAGATATCAGCTCTGGAGGCCACCATGCAGATAGTGTATACAAAATTTCTCACTGTGCACAAAGTGGTTTTCCATCTATAAGGTTTTCAGAAGTAGTGCATGTAGATAGCCCAAACTCTCAAAGACATTGACATTGCTATTGCGCACATGCAAGAACAAACAATGAGGTACAAGGGAGCCCTCATTTACTTTCACATGAGGATGAAGCCAAAGCAATTGAATTTAAATAAGAATGCAAAAAATTATAGATATAACCATAAATACAAAGATGCAATAGAAATAACACTTCATTTCATTAATATCAAATAGTGAAATATGCTTACAAACAGAATGAAAATAAGACTAGCTCGGGCGATGGTAGCTTATGTCTGAGAAGAGATGGGGTGACTGCATGCCTCTCAACTGTGTTACAATGAGGCTCAAGGGCCAATTTATTATTGAAAAGCATGAAAAAACCATAAACTACTAAAACCCTAACCCCAGGAGATGTAACACTAAGATTTTGTGGGCCCTGTTGGGGTCAGTTGGGCAGCCAACTTCCTGGGGTAATAACTTGGTCTTATTAGCTCCATTTGGCATGTATGATACCTTGTTGGAAATGTCTCTTCGAGTACTACAATTTTTCATAGCGAGTCAAGTGAGATGCATGGGGGTTCTAACACATGGAGGGGAAAATGAAGTGTGTCACTTCAAAGCTTGTAATAGTGCGCATCCTGAAAGGAACACACGAGTTGAATGACATAACAAGCGGGAAAGTAGAATATTCCACAATCCAAAGTGATGGGTTAAACCAACAACACAACTTCAACAAGATTCATACAATCATATACAAAATAGTTCATACACGAATGCGTAAGTTAAATAACATACATCACTAAAGAAACCAAAATAGTCTAGCTACAATAAAAATATATGCATGAAGATGTGTTGGCTCCGATAAATATTATTAAGTTAAATTTCCATCCATACATACACCATTGACAACCACTGGCCCCAATAGTGGAACGTTACAGTCAACACCACCTACTCCTCCAAAGAGATGTACTCGCTCTACACTGTGGAGAAGCCAAGGCTTGTCACAATACTCTCCAAGCCTTCTCTAAGAAATTCCTAGCCAAAATATTGGCTTCCAAAAGGTTGTACTATGATTTATGAGGTTCTATATATAGCAAAGGGTGGGGTGACCCTTGACATTCCCCTTTGAATCTTGGACTACCTTCACGATTCTTCACATTACAACAATGATTGTTCACATTCCACTAATGACACTTGGAATTTCACTTACAATATGTTTACGGTAATACAATTTCCACATATACCCATGTGGGAAAAAACTAGGCTCGAGTTAACCTGACAAGACAAACAACATCACTCGAGGTCTTGGGGAAAGACCAACTTAGTAACCTCCTCGCATTGATCTTTGGTGGAAAATTGATACCAATCTTGTTAATGCACTATTTTTTCCCCGTACTATTTGATGAAATATTTGTTGAAGCAGACTCTTGCCTCCATGGCTACCGGGTATATCGTTTTGAAACCTATGCCGACCTCATCCCGAAGCATGAACAACATTTACCTGTGTGTGGCTAGACCACTGATGTACCTTTGCACGGTCTCTGCGCTGAGTTGCAAGTCATTGTTGGTGGCTATGTGCATCAACTACTCTGTGTACCTGTCGACATCCAACATGACTTGGTTCTTCATCATGGCATGGGTGAGGGTTTCAATGGAAGGGATCTTGTGAGTTTGCACTATGACATCCAGACTCCTGAACAACCGTGCATAGGAAGCCTCAATGTTATTCATGAGGGGAGGGAGTTGCTCATAGTTCCGGATCAACATCTGAATTTCTGCTTTGTCTAGCTGAGCCTCTATGATCTAGGTGGATATTAGTGGCCACCCACCTATCCCAACTAGATATCAAGTCAATTTCTTTTGTATCCTTGTTTATTTTAGCATTTACTATTTTTAACAGTTTTTCTGGTCCTAAACTTTCGGAGCAGTTTTGACCCTCTAAACGATGTTTTTTTTAGGTCCACTACAGGTCCATGGCTGTAGGCAGGGTGAAAACACTCAACAATAAACTATCCGTACAAGAAATTTCAAAGTTTTGTGGATAGAAGGTTATATGATAGTTGCTTTTCATTAGTTAAAAGTTATATTTTCTTAAAGTAAAGAAATAAATCAATAATTTACGATTTATGCAAGTTTATTTTCTTACAAATATTTATCAATATTTTTTAAGATTGATAGAGGAGTAAAAGCCAATATATATTTATTAATGAGTATTTTAATTGATTTAAATTTTTGAAATAATAATTACATATTAATGATATTTATTAATAAAAGATCATGAACTATAGTGAACACTCGCAAATCAAAAATGTTTTTCCTCAATTGTCCATAGATAGTTCAAAACAAGTTAAGTTGGACTTTGGGTTTTAATGGAGGCCATATACCTTCAAAGTACTTAGGAATACCTATTGCATTTTTCTATAATAGGGTATCTATCTGGGAAGAATTTATAAAAAGAACTCGTTGTAATGTGAAAAACTGGAATTTCAAGGCACTCAACTTCCCATGTCACCTAATATTAACAAAAGCAATTTTACAAGCATTACCAAATTACCACTTATAGGTAATTCTCATTTCATATAATGTGATCCATCAATTAAGATCTCTTTGGCTTATTTATTTATCGAGAGGCTCAGCTAAAACACATAAGTGGGCATTGGTAGGGTTGAATAAATTGGTTGAACCTAAAAGGAATAGAGGTTTGGGTCTTTAAGACCCCCTCCACATTAGTAAATATTATTCAATGAAGTTGTGGTGGATATGATATAGGGAGGTTCCCAAGTTTGGAAACAAATATGGTCACGTAAGTATGTATATTTGCATTCACAAATCGACAAATTACAATTTGATGGAAGAATCAAAGGTTCACAGGTCTGTAATTCAGCATAGGAAACAAAGGATGTCACGAAACAAATTTCCTTTTGGGAGATCAGTAGAGGAAGGAAGATGTTATTTTGGGAAGACTTGTTTTAGAAATATCCACCACTACAGGAAAATGACAAGGATTACGCAAGCCCAAGGAGCCTTCAAAGTGGTCAATGTCTGGAAAATTTATGATAAGGAGCATGATTGGATAAAATGGAAAACCATAGGCGATTGGACACATTTCAGGGATTCTCCCCCATGGGAGGAATTCCATCAAATCCTCATTAGTATAATTATATGAGTTTCTTATAAATACGACATGCCATGTTGGGGGAGGTTATAAGTTGGATCATTTAGTTTAAAAGAATCACACTTCGGCTTAGTGGATCCTCACTCACAACATGACAACACCTTCTAGAATAGAATTTGGAAATATTGTGGATGGCCAAAAATTTCAATTTTTTTATGGCTGGTAGCTTGGGGGTGCACCGAACTTGGGACTGTCTGTGAAGGAAAGGCTTTGACGGCCCATCGATGTTCACATTATTTTCACAAGTTTTGGAATCAGTAGGTTATCTTCTAATCACTTTTTCTTATGCCAAGAAAATGTGGGAGTTTATTAAATAGATATTCATATGTGCTTTACCATGTTCAAAAAATATAAATACATGGATAGATGACTAGTTCGGGAAAAAGATTAAACATCCATTAATAATCAGAACTTGGGATTTAGACATAGTTTTTTGTCCATGGAATTTGTGGAAGGAGAGAAATTTAAGAATATTTGGAGGAAAACGTAGGTATATGTCAATTTTATAGGAAATCACACTTAAAAGGATCAGACAAATGGTGATGGTGCTCCCTCTCAACTCCGAAGAAGATCAAGTTGATGATTTCAAGGCTCTTATCCTAAACGGGCTAAATATACAATATAACATAGTCATCGTCAAGCCTTCCATAGTTCTCAAAAGAGGAATATGTGTTGACAATTCCTTCTTCCCTCCAAAAGCTTTCATCGAATTGAGTTTTGATGGTGCCTTAAAATGAAACCCAGGAGATGCAAGATTTGGAAGGATTGATGAGAATTCAGATCCCATCCATGCCTATGCTTTCCCTGTGGGCTGACCACAAACAACCTTGCGGAATTTAGTTCTCTGGAGAAAGGGATTCAAATAGTTGTAAGGGAAGGGTTTAGGTTCATTTAGGTCCATTGTGACTCTCATATCATGATTCACTATATCAAAAAGCTCATACTAAGTCATCCTCCAGGGAAACTAATTCATTGTTGGCACCTACAGGAGGTGGTGAGAAATATCAAAGACTTGTTGATTAATTTTGGTTATGTTATTCACATGCACACCCTTTGGGAAGGTAATAAGGTGGTAAATTGTTTAGATAACTAGTGAAGCTCAGACCAACATGTTGCCTTAGATGTGACCTAATAAGAATTGACATGTAGGGAAGGCTTCGAGGAAGTAAAGAACTTGGTGGAACAGGCTAAATACCTAGCTGAACATAGGGTCCCCGATGGGGTTGATCTCATGAAATCAGAATATCAGCCCCAAGAAGAGGTATGATGGTCCCTTTCGATGCGAGGTTTTCGGTGAGAGGAATTATTGGCATGCAGAGTGTTTTTTTTGGCAATGGAGGTGGTCGCCCTTGGAGAGAGAGTTGGGCTCTACACTTTGCTCTAGATGGGTTGCATGTGGCATATCCTTGGTTTGGACATTGGAATCCACCAACCCAAGTCTTTTGGTTTCAATTGCCATGCAATGAGAGTTTGGGGTTTTGTTTGTGTCCGTGGTTTTGTTAGTACATTTCATTTTTTCACCTCACGAATGGCTCATCCCTCTGATGGAGGATTGGATGGGGAAAGGAACTTCTCTGACAGGAGGAGAAAGTTCATTAATGACCTCACTTTGACGAAATGCCTTGGGATGGCTGAGACATGGTGTATGAAATACACTTGGCTTCCATCATGGGAGTTTTAGACGGTGTGGTGAATTCCTGGTATCAGATACATCATGTTCATAGCTATTTATGTAAGCTTCACAATTTCTTTAGGGTGGTAGAAAGGTGGTAATTATGCAGTTCACTTTCTTTAGTTCTAGCATTTTCGCTGTCATTGGTGGTCACCAATTGACTGTGTCATAGTCATGAGAGGTTTGTGTACACTATTAACTCTCCAGATCAAATTAGTATGGTAGCATTTTTTCCCTTTCAAGACTTGGGTAGTTCTAAATCCCATAACCTTTTTACGATGGGTCTTAAGTTCTTTTTTGGGTTGTCTTTTGTTTTCGCATAGGGTGTCAATGTTCTTTTTGTTACTTTTACATAACTCAAGGTCGAGTCCCTCCTTTGAACTAGTCATTGTACTTCCCTTGGTGACATCAAACACCCTCGACCCAACAAGAATTTATTTTAATTTCCCAATGTTCGTATGTCAAGTTTGGTACCATGGCATCTTTTCCATCTGGTTCTGAAAGCAACTACGTGACTACTTGTTCATTTTTCTTTCAAAAGTATTAAACCTTCACACTTTTTGGTTCTTAAGAATTATGGGTATCTAGACAACAAAAACAAATTGTGGTCCTAGTTGGTAGGTGGTGTCAAGTAGTTTTTTGTTGAACTAGTTAATCATCCAAGGAGTTTTTCCTCAGTGGATGTTTCGTGTTTTATTGGGGTTTTCACTCAAATAATTCGTCTCTCTTAGCTTGTTAGTTTATGTTATTCTGGGGCCTTACTATCCTCTGGTTAGTTGAAACTTGGGCGTTCAACAAGCTTGAGTGCTTGTATTATGTATTTCTTGCAGGCATTCTGTGTAAATTCCTCCTCAACAACGATAACCTAGCTACAAGGGTGGTCCTCCAGGGGCATCTGCTTCTAGAAATCAACGACTATTTGGTTGGGAATCCATAAAAAAAAAAATTACTCGGCTTCCCTAAGGTTAGAAAGGATATTTTGCGTTTGGAAGCTAAGGAGTTTGGGGATCGCAAATATCATTCTGATTCATAAATTGGTGGCAGTAACCTCAAATCCGTTCCTGATCGAGGCAGGTTCTAGAAGAGAATACTGCATTTCCACCACTCTATAACACTACACCATCATCTGGAAACAATACTCAACATGGTAAATCGTGACAAACAGATTAACAACTATATGCTCTTTGCAGTAGAGGAGGAGATCAAGAGAATACTGGGAGATATCAGGTATGATTTGGATGATATAGTGGTCAGATTAAATCGAGTGGAACACTTCATGGTCTGAGACACAGAGACATGTACAATGACCATCAAGACGAAGCTGCAATCATCAATGTTCCGCCTCTGAACACTACACATGGAAATCCTCTCCTCACTTACTACTTATCTTTTTGGGCTAGTGTGTCCACCTTGCATATTTTCTAGTTCTAGTTGTTGGAAGCAACACGATGCTTTTATAACCACTATACTTTTGTTTTTTGTTTTGCCAATGGTTCTTTGTTGTATTTTTTTGTTATGTTAGTAATATTTACATATGTAATCTTCTATCTATATCTACTTTCAATAATCCTTTAAACAATATCTTTTTTGGTTAAGATAACCTAAATGATAACCATGATCCTGCAATGTGTAATGGACATGAAAGTTTACCAATATAATCTTTTTGATATCAATAAAAATCAATTTACAATATTTGCTAAATTGATATCAATAAAAGTCAATTTACAAAATTTACTTAAAAAAAATTGTAAATGGAATAAAACACTGCACTTGTAAAGCATAAATGAAATTTCACAACATTGCAGGTAAACCATGAAATAAAATACTGAACTTACTAAGCATAAATGAAATTACGCAACATTGCACCTAAACCTACGTAATTGCCGAGGAATAATATAATAATAAATAGATAAATGTTAATCTTTATACACATGCCACAAGAAGTTGCACAAAACTGCATGTAAACCTAGGCAATCCCCGAGGAATGCTATTGTTGCCCATCATTTTTACACGAAAACTTATACAAATACGACATTTTTACGTACGTAACCGGCACCATTGTCAATATGGACAGACAAGGTATTTTAATACGAGAAAGGAGGATCGAATCATTCGTGGCCACGTCAGGATTGGTTCTAAAATGAGAATGCTCAGTTTCACATCACCATAATTAACCCAGCCTGGCCAACAATGATCGATGAAGTCACGCACGAGTATGGTGTAAATTTTAGCTACCGAATTTTAGATATGGAAAAAATTTGACCATCTAACATTTAATATGAAAAAAATTCGAGAGTATGCATTATAAAGACAGTTATTTTTACAAAGTTATAAAAATGGAAAAGAACAATAATTATATTTAAATAATTATATTCAAATGTTTAAAGAAAAATTATTAAAATCTTTTCTTACAAAAATAGTCATTTACTTATATTTAATAACGATCTTTCTTGTTTAAGATGTTACAACCCCTCCTATTTAAGATGATCAAAAATAAATGAGGAACAAACTAAAACATGTAAAGTAAAATTTATGAATGAAAACTCAAAACTAAATCGTATATAAAAGATTGAACACTAGTAAATTTATGTCTTTCTCATTCAACAAATCCATATAACTTTGAAAATGTAAAAAACATCCTCATTTCTGGGAAGAAAACGTATGCATTAGTTTAAAATTTGAAATGACCCTAAGTTTAATAGATGAAACTAAATTATCAACAAATAAATCAAGTTCCAAATACAATGAAATATCATAATATTAAATTCAAAATTTAGATGATTATATAAAAATTTGATACTAGAATTATCAGATTTTCTAAACAAATTTAAAACTTCAACTTCATTTAACCAATCTCTATCAAAACCAAATTTATTCAACAATAATGAAGAATAATATTAACAAAATAATTTTTTATTATAAATTGTAAAAAAAAAACTTTATTTGAATTTAATTGTTTAATTAAAATTTTTAAAATATACAATTTACCTTATTTCAAATTCTGTAATATAAATTTTAGGTTTTAAATATAAAATTTACTTTCGTTACTGTAATATAGAAATTTTTGTTTTTTACCAAATAAATCGCTTTCTTTTTGGGTGGGACATCCTCAAAAGAAAGGAGAAGAGCAATATTGTTCATAGGGAAAGATACCTCCTTCCTAAATGATCCTTAACCCCTGGTTGGTAGTCGGTTTGGAAGAATTGCAAAAAACAATAAATCCAATCCTTTCAAGGTTCTCTTGATCCAATCCTTAGTTGGCCACTAAATCATTCTTTCCAAGATTGACGAAACTGAGCGATCCGGTTCAGAGCGATAGCGAGAGGAAGCTAAACCCGTACCGTATTGAACTTCACTAATTAGCAGACGAATCGAACCGAACCCACAAATATTCGGATTTTTTTGGGCCAATTCGCCCGAATTTGGTAACTATGGTGTAAACAATTCCTATCAGCCTATTATTTAAACTGGCCGTGCCGATCTAATCGTCTAACCATCTCCCATCAGCCTATAATTTAAACTGGCCGTGCCAATCTAATTGTCTAACCATCTCCCATCAGCCTATTATTTAAACTGGCCGTGCCAATCTAATTGTGTAACCATCTCTGAGATCCTGGTAACAACAATGGGCTTGCAGCCAACCATCTCCCATCAGCCTATAATTTAAACTGGCTGTGCCAATCTAATTGTCTAACCATCTCCCATCAGCCTATTATTTAAACTGGACATGCCAATCTAATTGTCTAACCATCTCTGAGATCCTGGTAACAACTATGGGCTTGCAGCCATTGTGAAGGCCAACTTTCGTCAATATGGCAGAGATTTCATTGGCGGAAAGCCCACTGGTCGATTTACGAATGGAAAATTAATAACAGATACATTGTGTACTTGCTACTGCATATGATAAGAGAGAACTTTGTTAGGTGATTGAAAAGAATGATTGTTAGGGAGAAGGGATCAGCGAGGACTTTGTTAGATGATTGAAATTAAAGAATGATTGTGAATAGCGTTGCTTATCTTAAGTGTGATCATTTTAAGTGTGATATTCTAGTTATTTTTCCGAAATGTGATTATCTTAAGTGTGATTTTTCACTTAATTTTAGATACTCTTGGATTATCTCTACTTAACTACATATTAAATATGACAATGATTTCGAGACTTACATTACACAAACCAAAAAAATATTAAAATCATATTAATTTCACAGTTCAGTTTTTCATTATTTTTAAACTTAAAAAATATTAAAAATAAAAAGTGCCAATGATTTCGAGACTTACATTACGCAAACCAAAAAAATATTAAAATCATATTAATTTCACAGTTCAGTTTTTCATTATTTTTAAACTTAAAAAATATTAAAAATAAAAAATGCCAATGATTTCGAGACTTACATTACACAAACCGAAAAAAATATTAAAATTATATTAATTTAACCATTCAATTTTTTATTATTTTTAAACTTAAAAAACATTAAAAATAAAAAATAAAAAATAGTTGTTTTAATAAAAACTGTTATAAAATAAAATAACATAAAATAAATTAAAATGAACGAATGTAAACGATAATCATCCATACCCATGGATATTATTGTTTAAAGGTTGTATAACTAAAATTTATTCGGGTGTCAATAAGATCACTGGTCATCTTGTTTTATATTTATATATCCATTATCTTTAAAAGGTTGTTTTGGTTTTTATTAACGCTTAAAAATTTTCACTATATTTTTTATGCATAATATTATTAATTTGAAAATAATTTTTGTTCCAACAATGAAGGTTGGGAAGTAATATTAGCTATTGATATTTTTATATAAAAGTGACACTATAATTTAATTTGAATTTCTCATTAATTTTGATAATTATTTAAAATTTAAATATATATATATATATATATATATATATAAACTAATTAATGTAAAATTATATACTCATGTTTGATTACAATAATAACAATATAAAATAAATTCATTTTTATAAATAAAGTGAGATACTCATGTTTTATTATAATAATAACAACATAAAATAAATTCAATTCATCTTTATAAATATTTGAAAATTGGAAAGTTTTTTTTATTTGGGATAATTGTAAAGTTCAAAATATTGGTTATTATAAAAGTAGGTAAGTTCTTGTTGATAGAGTCAACTTATTATACACATTGAAAGATGAACCACATTAGTTGGTCGAAACGTAGACCCAATTCTTACAATGTGATTTATCTAAAAGATTGTTTTCTAAATTATGAATCACAAAAATCTTAAATCTAACATTGAAATATTTGAAATTGAAGTTGTATTAATTCTGATATTTTTATAATTAAAAAGAAAGAGAGTAGATTTTAGATTTTGGGGCTATATTATATATATATATATAGAGAGAGAGAGAGAGAGAGTTATATTTGATTGTTGTAGTTAAGTTTAAGACTAATGAAGACCTGTTTATATTAAATGTAATATGCGGTTAAGCAAGGGTTTCTTCTATCCCTCTTATAATCATTACTCTTCTCCTTTGTGTCCACGATATCGTATTTCTTGGGAGAAGCCATGATGACCTAGACAAATAGCTTAAGAATCTTAATGATTACTGCTCCAAGATGGGTTTGACAGTTAATACCTAAAAAAATAAGGTCGTGATCATTAAATCCAAAAAGATCAACCATGGTAATTTCATCTATGAAAACAATTACTTAGAACAAATTTGTTCTTATAAATATTTAGGTGTTGACATTTATCATCAACTCAAGTCAAACTATATCATTGCAAAAAGGATTATTGGAGGTTGGAAAGCTTATTATGAGCTTTAAAACAATTGTAGTCAGTAGATCTTTGCATTTGGAGTAAAAAAAGGTTCTTTTTGGGACTCTCATCACCCCTATTATTTTGTACAGATGTGAAGTTTTGGGTTGCAAATATCTAGAGAGTCATGAGAAAGATTGAGAGGATTCAAAAGAAATTTATAATCTACAACCTCAAAAAGGAGATAAATATTCGCTATCCTATCCTCTTGATTGAAACTGGTCTTTCCCCTATTGAAAGCATGGCTATGTTTAAATACGTGATGTATAAGAAGAAGCTTTACAATATGGAGTCCAAGAGGCTTATTGCTTTTAACTTTAGTGAAAACCCTCACCTCCCCCTCAAGTGTGAGTGCCACAAGGATACTCAGTCACCATTGGGGGATAAAGGAGGAGATCATCCTCGGAAACAAGGACAGTATCAGAAATATTATTACCTCCAAATTTAAGGATAGATTGTGGGATGATAAGGAGGAGGGAAAAAAGAAGCTAAGATATTATAAGGAGGTGACCAAACCTACCCTTTTTAATGAGAATTATCTCTTTGTCATGACCAACACTGAGAAAAAAATAAACATGGCTAAAATGAACTAATTCTTATGAGCTTTGAAGTGAAACCTGATGGTGCAATACTCCCAAAACTCCCTAGGACGAAAAGCAATTATCACCTTCGCGATAATAAGATGGTGGAAGATGAAAAACATATCCTCTTAGATTTCCTCTCCCTTACTCGCATTACTCTCATTTCCCTAACATTTGCCACAACTCCAATCTTCTTAACATGTTAAGTCAACGCAACTATAGTGATCTTGGAGTGCAACTTTCCCTTCTTTTTTATCATAGAAATAAGACCTTGAAGAATCACAATTAGATTTCTATTTTCTGTGAGATAAACCGCATTAATTTTAATGGATATTAATAATAATAATTATTATCATTGAAATATAAAATTGGAATTAAAAAAAAATACTATAATGAAATCATATTATATATATAGGTATATATATAATATAAAGTTTAGAAAGTTAAATTTACAAATGGTTAGATCACTGAAATTACTAGACAAAATATTTAACTAACTTAGGTTGCTAAAGAAAATTTGATGATGATTAAGATATTATAATTAGTAAATATATATTATCCCAAATATGGATTCAATTGAAAATGAATTTTTGATTCAATTGAAAATGAATGAGAACCTTGTATGAAATGTATGGAATATGAAGTTTTATATAAAGGAAAGGTTTGTTGTAAGAAGGCATGATGGAAGATGTTCACATGGATGATGTCAAGTCGAGTCAAAAATATATTATTTACGAGAAAACTAGAGGGGTTTTACGGTTTGTTATAAGAAAATTAGTTGGTTAAGAATTAAAAATAATTATTAAAAATAATTTAGTTCATTTAAGTGACCAATTGATTTGGGACTAAGGGATCAAACATTTAAAATGAAAAAAGTAAATGAAATATTTAAAATAAAAAGGATAATTAGCTCAAATAATGGCCTCGAAAGTTGGGAGAGAAACTAATTAACTTTCGAGAAACTAATTTCTAGTTTGTATGGATAAACGAACTACGAGAAGTTGGATGAAGGAATGTTATCCCTGGGTAATTGAAAAGAGTTGAGGGTATTTCTACTTAGTTTTGGCTATTGTTGGGTGAAAACGAGTAAGAACGGGTTCTAGGGATTATGTGGAGAATAGGATTTGGTTATTTATGTAAAGTTATACATAGATGGAGAAAGAGAAAAATGGAAAAAAACTAGAAAATCACAATTAAAAAGCGTTTTGGTCATATAAAAGTGAAATACTTTTAGAATGTTTAGCAGTTTGTGAGAGATTTTTCGGCGAAAATTACATGGAATACCATTTGTCGAGGCGTTTCGAACCAACTAGTGTGGTTCATTGTCAGGACAAGTTGAAGAAACAGATCAAGCTTAGCAAGTTAAATAGCCTCAGCAGAGCCTCCAATGGCTAACTTGACCAACGGCTAGTTTGACTCTAGGACCGGGGTCAAAGTTATTTTATTAATTTAATTAGTAATATTTAGGACAAATCCCTTAAAATATATATAAAAATATATAAAATATTTCTAATGGGTATTTAGTTCAAAAAATATTATTAAAAATTATAAGTTAAATAGTATTTAAAAGGGAATTTTAGTTAAATAAAAGACCTTAAAGAGCTCGTCTTCCTCGAACATGAGGAAACAGGTTAACGGCCCAAGACCTAGAGGCATCTGGCAGGAGTAATAGCCTGCTCCCTTACGGACCACCAGCGGGTTATTTCAGGTGGCGTGGTTTTCCTTGATAACAGTGATGTGTCAACTGACAGTCCTCACTGTTGGTTTGACAAACTGAGTTTGATACGTTTTTCCACCTTTTGAGAAAAAAAAAAAAAAAAAAAAAAAAAGGCCTTATAATATATGAATAAATTAAATACCTAAATAAAGATATATAAATTAAAAAAGTATTATCAAAGATTATAAGTTAATTAATAATTAAATGGAAAATTAGTTAAAAATTATAAGTAGATTAGAATTTAAATGGAGAATTGGTTATATAAAGGACCTTCTATATATATATAAATAATTGAAATGGGAGTTTATTTAGAAGAATTATTAAAATTATAAGCTAATTAGAATTCACATGAAAAATTAGTCACAAAGGACCTTATAATCAGAAATGAAAAAATTAACTCTCTAAAAATAAATAAATAATTAAATGAAAAAATAATGATGAGAAAACATAAAAGTCATTAAAATAAATAAATAAATAAATAAAACAAAATAAAATAAATAAAATAAAATAAAATAAATAAATAAATAAGAAAAATAATAATAATAATAATAATAATAAAATAAAATAAAAAATAAAAATAAAAAAAGACCTAAAGAGGAGGGCGGAAAACAACTAGGACTAGAGTGCTGGGACCCAACACCTACTGATTTTCCAGCCATCCTCCCTACTGAGATTGCTTGGCCTCTTTTAAGTCTTCGACTTTAGCTGAACATGCTGAGAAACCAATCATCATGTTTGTATTGAGGAGGCTAGTGTTATTGCTAGGGTTTCGCATTTCCATCATCGAAAATTGAAGAGGCCAATCAATCTCAATAGGGAGGATGGCAGTAGGTGTTGGGTCCCAGCACTCTCGTCCTAGTAGTTTTCTGCCCTCCTCTTTAGGTCTTTTTAATTTTTAATTTTTATTTTTTATTTTTTATTTTATTTTATTATTATTATTATTTAATTTTTTTCTTATTTATTTATTTTATTTTATTTTATTTTTCTTTTTTTTTAATTAATTAATTTATTTATTTGTTTATTTTTTTTAATGACTTTTATGTTTCCTCATCATTATTTTTTCATTTAATTATTTATTTATTTTTAGAGAGTTAATTTTTATTTTTATTTTTTTTTTATTTTTAATTTTTTTCATTTCTGATTATAAGGTCCTTTGTGACTAATTTTTCATGTGAATTCTAATTAGCTTATAATTTTAATAATTCTTCTAAATAAACTCCCATTTCAATTATTTTTTTATATATAGAAGGTCCTTTATATAACCAATTATCCATTTTTATTCTAATCTACTTATAATTTTTAACTAATTTTCTAACTAACCTAGCATCCTTTTGATTCAGATATTATAAAATCCTTTATGTAACTAATTTTCCATTTAATTATTAATTAACTTATAATCTTTGATAATACTTTTTTACTTTATATATTTGTATTTAGGCATTTAATTTATTCATATATTATAAGGTCCTTTATTTAACTAAATTTCCTTTTAAATACTATTTAACTTATAATTTTTAATAATATTTTTTGAACTAAATACCCATTAGAAATATTTTATATATTTTTATATATATTTTAAGGGATTGGTCCTAAATACTATTAAATTAATAAAATAACTTTGACGCCGTTCCTAGAGTTAAACTAGTCGTTGGTCAAGTTAGCCGTTGGAGGCTCTGCTCAGACTATTTAACTTGCTAAGCTTGATCTGTTTCTTCAACTTGTCCTAACGATGAACCACACTAGTTGGTTCGAAACGCGTAGACAAATGGTATTCCATGTGATTTTCGCCCAAAAATCTCTCACAAATTTGATATGGATCACAGAAACCTGAACTCTATGTTTAATAGTATAAAAGTGAAATATTTTTAAAACATTTTAAGCGGTATAAAAGTGAGAATAATTTTAAGTTTTAAAATATGTTTCTAATAATTAAAAAATCTAAATAGTTAAAGATTCTACGAGAAGATATTTTCTTTGGCATTAAACAATAATGTATATTGATATATATCTATATAATATACACTACTGAGTATTATCTTTATATAAAATATTAGTCGATATCATGAGATCATTAGTGCATAATATATATTTTTAAAGAACAAAAGTGTTTTATATAATGATTGAAAACTATTTCATTCACTTTTAAGTCCGGGCAATAGTAATGATGATAACAAAAATTGAAATGACAATGGAATACTTAAAAAAAACATGCTTTAAGAGTTTGGAGCATTGATACTCTTATTATAGTTATTAGTATCAATGTATTAAGGTGCATAACAATCATTCAAACCCATAAGCCTTTAAATGTGTATCAAATACTTTAATTTTTATTAAGTGAATAACAATCATTCTAATAAATAAATAAGCTTTTTTATAGGTATGAAATACTTTAGTTTTTTTAAATAAAATTAATGTATTGATATGATTTGTATTGTTAGATTTAAGACTTTTGTGATTTATAATGTAAATAGATGTTTTTTGGTTTAATCACATTATTAGGATTTGTTCGACATTTGAACCAACTAATGTGGTCTACATGCTCAGGACAAGGTGAAGAATCAATCGATCTTAAGGAATAAATAGCATGGATGCATCATTGCCCAGAATTAATTGTTGAAAATTAGCCATTAGTAAATTAGTTAAAAAGGTAAGTAAAATATTATTTAAAAATTAGAGGTAAAGAGTTGTCTATTAAAAATATATACATATTTAGTTAAAAACTATCTCTTAGGAATAAATAAATGTAAATATAAAATAGTTTATACCAATTTTTTAATAATTAATTATTTAATAAGGCAAGAAAAATATTATCTAGAAATCCGAGGTAAGGAGTTATCTATTAAAATATTATATATTTGGGAGTAAATAAAATATTTTATTTTAAAGTTTTAATAACTAATTATGTAGTGAGAGATAATAGATATTATCAATTTATAAAATATTATTAGGGGCTAACTTATTCCAAATAAATAAAATATACATATGTTTAATTGTATAGAACTAGAGTTATAGGTTAAGAAATAGTTCTAGAAATAATTTACTAGAGTTATAGGTTAAGAAATTGTTTTAGAAATAATTTATCATAGTACATGAAATGAAGAAAATGTTACTTATTATTATTTAAATATAAAGAGGTTATTAGGTTTATACATATATCACTTAATAATAATATTGTGAAAAATAAATAGAAAAAGACTCAACTTTTATATATATTCAGAAAAATGAAGGTCAAGAGGGGAACAAAATAATTGCTAATATCTAGAGGGTTACAAAAATATGTATAATATAAAAATGAGGAAGCAAGAAAAATTATTACTACGTAAAACAAATGGAGTTAAAGAAGAAAATAATAGTAAAAATAAAAACCTAAAAATAAGGTAGAAATAATAAGTAAAAAGGAGAAGAAAGCGAGGTAGAATCAAGAAGTGAGAACTGGAATCCAACTCTTACGTAATTCCAACCTTCATCCCTATTAAGATTTCTGGCATGCCTCTCAATCTCAATCACTTCCGAAAGCTTCCTATGGTGGAAGTGATCCACCCTAGCAATGATTTTGGATTCTTCAATGTAGACATGGTGTTTCTTTTTCTCTACATGCTCGACTAGGGCTGATGAGCAAGATCAATTGTGTCTAATATGTTTAGAATGCTCATGGATTCTCTATTTAATAAACCTGCTTGTTTCTCCAATATATGGAATACCATGGGAGGAGGGAACAAGTTAGACACCCTTCGTGTCCTAAGGTCAATAGGGTCTTTAATAGATCGAAGAGAATTTTTAGTGGTATTGAGAGGCATGAATGAAGAAGGGACACTAATCTTCCTATGGATATGGGCAAACCTATCGATGGTTCCTTGGATATACGGGAGATGGACCTGAGAGATAACCATAATTTTTAAAAACCTAAAGAAGATGTGATTTCTCCTGTTCAAGGTCGCTATCATCAAAGATTCTTAGAGCATGGGTAGGAAGAGTGCTGAGAACCCTGAATTTCTGAGCCTGAAAATGATGGGAACTAGCATGGATATATTCATCTGTGTGAGTTTTCTTTTGAAACACTTGGTGACAGACGAAACCATCATCCATCTTTGTATAATAATATTGATTTTCATATTTTAATTATTTTTCTTAGATGTAATAATTACATTATTTCATATGTTTCTTTTTTTGAGAGTGGTTCATGGACACCCTGGTCAACGAGTGGCGCTACGTCCACCGAAAAAACTGGGCTAATGCTCCTTGGCCTACTACAAGACCTGACCCCAAGGGCTTTGGGGAGAATGGACCCTGTGACCTCTCGATGGCAAGCACTAATTTTGACCAACTAAGCTAACCCTTGGGGCTTCATTATTGCATATGTTATTTAAACAAATGTACTCTTTCACTTGTTATAATGTAAATCATCCATGTATAAATGAGTGCAAAATAACATGTTGTAATACTGGATACTTCAATAAAATAAAAAGAGGACACTCTTTGCCATAAAAATTGGAACAGTATGTTCTCATTTAAACAAAAGATATTCATTTTTATAGGAAAAGATATCGATAAATTAATTTGTTTTCACTCATGCTATTTTCATGATCATTTCTTCATAAGCTAAAAGGAATGTTATACTTGGTTCATTTGCAATGTTTCGATGAGAAGCTTGATTTTTTTCATGATTTTCATGCTCCACCTAAAAATATACAAATAAAATGTTATGAATATATCAAAAGTTGTAAATTATAATATACATGATTTTCTAAATAAAAAATAGGATCATAATAACAAATGATTCATATGCAATATGCATTCCTGCAAGACCATGCTTCATGTTGTTCACATGGCTTCACTTCGAATTTTATTTCCTAAGAGTCTTAAATTTCATGAAAATGTATAGATATAATTAAAGGTTTCATGTTTTTCTATTGATTATAGAACAGAGTAGTCAAACAAAGAAACTACATAAAAATGTTCAATCAACCCTTGATACTCCAACATATATTGATAGCCCATGCATAGTCCAATGTTAATCAAATGTTTTGATGGCTCTTTTGTGTGTTACCAATTGGTCTAGTACATTCATCGATGACTATAAATTAGATCAAATATAAGGGTGGTCACATGATGCTGATGGTTGAAAAAGTGGAAACGCGGTACATAGGAACATGCATACACACACAATCTTTCTCATTTTCTCAAAAACACATGTGTTCATCATCCTCTAAACCTGATGCTCCTTAAACCACCACACAAGTTGTCGACATAATTCCAAGTTGATGTTTTCAGAAATGCATGCATGTTCTTCAGATCATGTGTGTGTTCTTCAACATGTGCATGCTTCTAAGCATGAGAGTTTCCATTTTTATTTCTATTAAAAAACTCTATGGTCCTTTATTGTTACCTAAAAAAACTCTTAGGTTGAGGAATATCTCTACTTGTCTCTTCTTCATAAAGGTAATCTATGTATTGATAAAAGAGGATGAATTTTTGTTTCATCTTCCAAGGCACCAATGACAATTCATATCAATCTATGACTCTTCAAATATCTTTACAATACTATTAAGAATATTTATAGAATTTCAAAATTTCCTTTTTAAGCGTGGTGAAGATGTCCATAATTTGCTAATTTGTGGTACAATTTTTTTCACATTTTTGGCCTCTACATGATATTGATTAGGATGGTACTTTGTATTTATGTGCTCGGTTAGATCATGGAATATAGGATTCTATTGTAGCGGCTACAACCACCCTCCAAAATTTTTCTTTCACTTTGTTTTGGGGCCTCCCTCCTCAAAATCCTAATAACATGTTTTGCATTGCTCAAGTACTTGTGTTTTCATTTGAAGTTATCTTTCACTTTTCATCTTGTGTTCGCTAACTTGTTTTTCTTAGCAACCATAATATGAACCAATGACTTGGTTCACATCCAGTTCTTGCGTTGTCTTGGCAAACTGTGCAATCCTAGAGGGAAATCTTCCTTTCTCTCAGTTCTTGTGCAGAGCAGCACGACGGTTAGCCCTACTCTCTAGAAATGCGTATAACAGTCCGACAGACAGCCTTTCTCAAAGAAATTGCGCAGAACAACCAGACATTGGGCTTCAGCTCAGGGATTGCAAGACCGAGCGGACAACTTGTCTTCAACTAGAAAATTGCATAGAGCATGAGAGGCAGCCAGAGCCACACAACCCAGGAATAGAGTAGAAGCATCCCTTCAGCTGTTGTCCGATGAATGTGTCGAAAAGTTGTTAGGTTCCCTCAAGTATTGTGAAATCTTTCCATGCATGCACGAAAACTTTTCCCACAAAAGAAAAAGAAAAAAAAGAATTAAAAATAGGGATGTATTTTTAGCACTAGGAGTTACATGCAAGTTTATTTTAGAAACTTTTTGCCAAGTGTCACCTTTTCCTAGATTTGTGGCATGCGCACCATACACTCGAAATCTACCAAATCTATTTAATGGATGCCCCATAGATAATTCTACACATTCAATATTGGAGCTCTAGAATTCCCAAGGCATCAAGGAACCTTCGACATCATTGGCGCAACTTTTTCGGGTAAGTTTTCTTTTCAAGTCTCTTTCTTCTTTTTCTATCACTTTTATTTCCCTGGCTTGTGTGATTGTTGTTTTCTATGATTTATTGAATTTCCACTAACGTTTTGGTTTGTTTTAAATTGTAGAAGTGTTATTTCAAGTTCTCCATTGTCTTTCTTAAACGTTGCATGCATAACATTGTTTTCGGACTAACAGTCATTATTGCGATGACCATCTCCACTAGCTTTGTTGTTTGTCCATTTTATGGATTCCTACATTGATTTTGATTGCATGCATGATCATTCACTCCTGTCAACACCATCCTTCGGTCATGCATTCAGATCTACTCATTTTCAAGTTACCCTTGGGTAGATCTAGGTTGCCTTAGCTTAGATCCTTCTTTCTCGGGCATGCACTATACATTTCTGAACTCAAGTCTCTACCTTGGCTCCAGGAATTGCGTAGAGGCTACTTTTCACTGGCCTTCAGTTGTGCTCTGTGAATTTCGGGGAGACAATGCCCTGTCTTGCCCACTGGGATTGCACAATGTATAGTCCCAGCCAACAATCAAGCCAGACCGAAACATTGTGCAGTTCCAGTCCACAGCCAAAAGAACTGGACTTCGCTCTGCGCAGTTCCAGTCAGCAACATGTCTCACTAGAAGCTGGGACTACGTAATGTGTAGCTCCAGTTGATATTCTCCCAACATTGAGAGTCACTACTACACAATCTTTCCCATCAATCACCCATCTTGTTGTGTGATCGATCCTTGAAGTGCTTTGTTTTTTTTAACTGAAATTTTCTTTCCATGAGTGTCCGCTCTATCTCTAGGTACATTAGTTGTTGAGCAGTCTCTCAGCAGTATAGGCATCATGGTTTCTAAGAGAGATGTATCGAAAGAAATTATACAGAGCAGCGCTGTAGAAGTGGTTGAGCAGGTGCCAATGAACTTTCCCATCTATGCAGACATGCATCTGTTCGTAGATAAGGACAAGAAGATCACATGGAAAGAAATAAAAGACATATTTGTAGGCACTTTCAAGGAAGATCTAGAAGATCGACAAGTCTATGTCAACAATCACAAGTTAGGCTTGTAAAGGGTTTCATGCAGGTACCTTGCCTTCTCGTGCGCAGATATATTTCACTGGGTTGTCTAACATACATATCCCAAGACTATGAGATGGAGCAGCACCAGTGGGACACAAATTTCCACCTTCAGGACAAAAAACTATCCTCATATTTATCACTTGCTACATCCGGTGAATTACATGCATGCACTGTTTTTCAATCCCAACAACAATGTAAACCCTAGATATTTCATGAAGCATTGGGTAAAAGAGCCATCGAAGTTCAGGATGACACCCAACTAGCTCTACAAGATGAAGTCGCTCAGGAAAGATTATCAAATCTTGGTCATCTTTGCATGTCGCTTGTATGGCCAAGAGAGAACGAAGACCCTCCCGCAGAGTTGGATTTTTATGTTAGATAAATTGGAAAATGAAGGAAGGCCTTTCAACTGGTTGAACATGTTGTCTCTTCAACTGAGAGTACATGTGTCAAATGCCCAGAATTTGCATACGGATGGAAAAATAAGTTTCTGTATGTCCACATACCTGCTTGATGCAATCTATGCTCAATAGAAATTCTTTGGCATGGGTTGCACATGGACACCATCAGAGGAAGCTGTGAATATTTATTGCAAGCTTCTCTCTGAGTGCAGCGACCGAGGAGTCATGACAAGGTTGTCTGACCACTTTATCGCCCCGCTATAAAGGTTGATATTTGAACAGGAACCACCTTGCATGTCCTAGGAAGAATTACAGAAATTGCTCAACATTGTAGATTGGTATGCCTCACCTGGTGGCACCTTCATCAAGATGTTTGGCTTAGAGAATCCTCTGCATGAGCTATCGAGGTTTGCCACAAAAAAGTTGGTCATGCAAGAGTTTGCATACAACATCTCCACTGGGTTGTTAGTGGCACTGCACAATAGGAAGAAAGAACCATGGCCTACTCTTCCTTTGTGGATTGGGCTGTACGAGACCCATATCTTGAAAGATGGAGATGTCGAGACCAAGGACTTGAATAAGTTCAGATTCAGCACAAAGAGTTTCAATCCGTATGATCCTCACTGCATATGAAAGAACCATTGTGTGAAGGTGTACTTCGCATGGGTCCACGAGGTATGTCATTGGCCAGAGGAAGATCCTTGGAGGTATTACTATAACTCCTCTAGGCTCAATGAACTGGTTAGCATGGTTGTAGAATGGAAAGTTGCACTACAAGAAACAACACCATAGGAAGAAATGACAACAACAACAGTGACAAGCAAACCAGCACAAGAAAAGGCAAGAGAAAGATTTCTGAGAGCGTGGAGGGTGACCAAATCTACAAGTTCAAAGAAGATCCACTTGTTAAGAGAGTAGCTTTGGAGATAGAACCAAAGAGGTGACAATGCGAAAGGATATTAGTGCAGAGAAACAGGGTGAAGCAAAGATTGGTAGAACCATAGAGAAAGTTGTAGGAAACAGAGAAGACACTGAAAGAAGAACAAGAGCTCAGGAGGAGAGAAAGGGAAGAAAGGATGAAACAGGAGCAGGAAGAAGGACATGCGCATTGACAGAGTAAAATGCGCAGATATAACTTGAGATAGTAGAGCAGCCAATAGATGAAGAAGAGGGTGAGGAGGTGCAGGGTCGGGAACTTACTTAAGAGGTTGAGCAATTGGTCGAGGAAACAGACATAGAGACAGAATAAGAGCTACAAGTCCAAGACATCGATCTCATGCTGAGGACATTATAAGTCATACCACAGTCTCCGCCACCTCCAGAATCAAAACCAATCCCGAGCAAGCAAGGAGAAGTTGTTCTCCTTGATGATGATCTGGAGATGGATGTGTACAATCTAACATTTGACAAGACACAATAGAGGATTGTAGAGGCATGAAGAAAGCAGCTCTTGGATGATCATAGATCCCCTGTGCACATAGAAGAAAGGGTGATTGTACTAGATATTATAAGACATCCAGTTGCCATAGTAGAGGCTTCTAAGGCTTATGCACAAGCAAAGCGTTCAATGGTCAAGTTCTTGATAATAGAGAATGATCAAATGGCGAAGGACCTGTAAGAGGCCAGGTAGAGAACATAGTAGTGTGCCAGATCCACCATGACAGAGATGAATAATGCAATAGTGGCGGAGATATCAACTTTGGAGGCCACCATACACACAATGTATAACAAATTTCTCACTATGCACAAAGCGGTTATTGATCTATACGATTTTCAGCTACAGTGCACACAGACATCACAAACTCTTAAAGGCACTCACACTACTATTTTGCACATGCAAGAATAGACAATGAGGTAAAAGGGATCCCCACTTTACTTGCACAAGAAGATGAAACCAGAGTGATCTAAATTTAAACAAGAATTCAAAAAATTACAGATATAACCACAAATACAAAGATGCAACAAAAATAACCCTTCATTTCATTAATATCAAATAGTGAAATATGCTTACAAGCAAAATGGAAATAAGACTAGCTCGAGTGATGGTAGCTTATCTATGAAAAGACATGTGGCGGCTACATGCCTCTAAACTATGTTACAATGAGGCTCAAGGGGCTATTTATTATTGAAAAACATGAGAAAACCCTGAAAAATGAAAACCCTAACACTAGGAGATGTAACACCAAGAGTTTGTGGGTGTTGTTGGGGTTAGTTGGGCAGCCAACTTCCCAGGGTAATAACTTGGTCATATTATCTCCATTTGGCATGTACAATGCCTTGTTGGAAAGGTTTCTTCGAGTACTACAATTTTTTTTGCAAGCCCTTGCCTACTTATATAGGCTAGTAGCGGACCTCAAGAAAACATCATATAGGGGTGAAAAATGGTCCGGAAGTTTAGGACCTGAAAAACTGTTGAAAATAGTAAATGTTGGAATAAACAAGGATACAAATGAACCTATCTAGAGATCTAGGTGGGATAGGTGGGTGGCCACCAATATTGACCTAGATCATAGAGGGTGAGCTAGACAAAGCACGGATTAATATGTTGATCTCGAACTATGAGCAACTCCCTCCCCTCGTGAATAACATTGAGGTTTCTTATGCATATTTGTTTAGGAGTTTGAATGTCATAGTGCGAACACACAAGATCCCTTCCATTGATACCCTCAAATAGGCCATGAAGAAGAACCAAGTCATGCTGGATGTGGACAGGTACATAGACCAGTTGATGCGCATAGCCACCAATGATGACTTGCAACCAAGCACAAAGAACATGTAATGGTACATCAGTGGTCCAGCAACACTCAGGAAAATATTGTTCATGCTTTGGGATGAGCTCGACAGAGGTTTCAAAACCATATACCCGGAATCCATGGAGGCAAGAGTCTTCTTCGAAAAATATGTCATCAAATAATAAGGGGACACAATAGCGCATTAACAAGCTTGGTATCAGTTTGCCCCAAAAGATCACTGCAAGGAGGTTATCGAGTTGGTCTTTCCCCAAGGCCTCGAGTGATGTTGTTTGTATTGTCATGATAACTCGAGCCTATTTTTGTCCCACATGGGTATATGTGGAAATTGTATTATCGCAAACATATTGTAAGTGAAATTCTAATTTCCATTAGTTGAATTTGAACAATCACTATTATAATGTGAAGAGTCATGAAGGTAGTCTAAGATTCAAAGGGGAATGTCAAGGCTCACTGCACCCTTTTCTATATATAGAACCTCATAACTCGTAGTACAACCTTTTGGGAGCCAAGATTTTGGCTAGGCATTGCTTAGAGAAGGCTTGGAGAGTATTGTGACGAGCCTTGGCTTCTCCAAAGTGCAGAACGAGTACATCTCTTTGGAGGAGTAGGCGGTGTTGACTTTAATTTTCCACTATTGGGGCTAGTGGTTGTCAATGGTGTATGTATGGATGGAAATTTCACTTAATAATTTATATCAGAGCCAGCAAGTCTTCATGCATATATTTTTATTATAGTTGGAATATTCTAGTTGCTTTAGCAATGTATGTTATTTAACTTACGCATTCGTGTATGAACTATTTTGTATATGATTATATGAATCTCATTGAAGTCGTGTTGTTGGTTTAACCTGTCACTTTGGATTGTGGAATATTCTGCTTTCTAGCTTGTGATGTCATTCAACTTGTGTTTTGCTTTTCTTGATGCATACTATTACAGGATTCTAAGTGACACAGTCCCCTTTCCCTTCTGTTTGTTAGAGCCCCCATGCATTTTAATTGACTCGCCACAATTTCACACACTTGCTTTTGACAAAGATATCACACTTACCTCTGTGTGCCTTCACAATCAAAGCATAGCTTTACTACCCACTAATGTGACTCCTACTCCAAACGATCTGAGGTCTAGTTGGGACTTCTTACCAGTGAGATTCCCTGACATGTTGGCGGGTCTATCATCAACATATTCATGATCAACTTGATTGCAAAAAGGTTTTTGACTAGAAAATGAGTAAAATTCTCTTGTTTTTCTTCCACGCCTTCAAATATTTTCTCGAGCCACCTAAATTCCTTTTTTTCTCCTTTATTGCCACACATTCTTCCTCTAATATATAATTTGCTAGAACTCGCTGTATGTGTGACCTTAAGAAGACAATTATTGATCCATTACCAAAATTAAATTATTATATTATTTTTCATATATCTTAATGCTTTCAAAGTGGAATAATTAAAGGAATCAATTTACAATGCCATTTTCATTAGTGAGTCGAAATTTGGAGAATTGGTGTCTAAAACCTTCTGCAGGAAGTTTGAGGCATTAAACAAAACTTTTAGTGTTCCTAAAACTCTCACCTTCGATAGACCACATAACCTTGTTCTACACACAAAAATGTTTCCAAAGGTGCAAGAAATATGTCAGATGGAGTTTGTATATAGAAGTTATGCCACATGGAAGTTGCCTTTCCTATTTTGTCCACATGATTCAAGAAAATGTCACATCGTTCCTGTAATTCTTGGAAAATGGGCTAGACACATAGATACTATGAATAAGACTTCATAAGGTTCAAAGTTGTAAATTTAGTTGAGAGTTGAAGGAGTGAAACTTAACCCATAGTTAACTATTCGACTGTGTTAACCAAACCACTGGGAGAAAAAGGGGTTTCATTCTATTTGAGTGCATTTTTTTTCATAGTAACCAAAGTAGCTAAGCGTGGACAAAGAGAAAGTAGAAGAGAGGGGCATTTATATTCTGTAGCAACACACGCGACATAGGTCTTGGGTAACTCTATAAGGAGTGCATTCTCCTTTATATTTGCATTATAGTTATTTTCATTTATATGAAAGAGAGTACATCAACCACACTTTCTACTTAGGTTTTATCTTGAAAAGGTTTCCTAGAGAATATCTTGGTGTTCATGCTAATAGGTGAATTAGTAATTCTTTGAAATAATAGAGTCTAATGATCAAACCTATTGTTTACGAATATAACACAAAAAAATATATGTGACAACCTCAAAACAAAATTTATCAAATAAAATGTTGTTTAAATATAAAGATAACTACCAAGAGTGGAATTCTCGGAGATAATGACTATCCACTGGATTACACATAGGAACGGAACCTTCCAAACAAATGATGTATTCCAAGTGTTATTCTAGTGCATTATATTGTTATAGTTGGAAATCATTTAGAGCATTTAAGGTACCTTGCCCTTCCATAGACAACATCCGTGCATGAAGCCCGCCGCATTATGTTAGTGGATCAAGTTACACAAAACTATCACGTTGAAGTTCGCATTTTCTATCTTCAAACTTAACTAGCCGTTGAGGGAGTAGAAGTTCATTTAGTTCAGAGTTGGCAAGCGAATGACGAAAAACTGAGCGTAATGTCATGTTCAGAATCAAGTCCATCATTCCTGAATGCTCAACAATAAACTATCCGTACAAGAAATTTCAAAGTTTTGTGGATAGAAGGTTATATGGTAGTTGTTTTCCATTAGTTAAAAGTTATATTTTCGTAAAGTAAAGAAATAAATTAATAATTTACGATTTAAAGGTATGCAAGTTTATTTTCTTAGAAGTATTTAGGAATGTTTTTTAATATTGATATATGAGTAAAAGTCAATATATATTTATTAATGAGTATTTTAATTGATTTAAATTTTTGAAATAATAATTACATATCAATGATATTTATTAATAAAATTTGTTTTTTTTATTAAAATAATTTATTTTTATTTATCAATTAATTAAATTATAATAAAATTATTATTGGCGGTATGGATATTCAAATGATTTATGGTTATTTTTTAGTGTTTTTTTAGATAGTTATTTTTGGAAAGTGTTAAGTAACAAAAAAATAACTAATCACTTGAACATTAATTATCAACCCGAGGAACATCTTTTTGTTTCAAGGCAATCTGCAAAATATATGCAAGCAGCTTTCAAGAGCTAACATTGGTTCTACATGATTGGGTTATACACTATCAAGCTCATTCGACAAGAAATAAAATGTAAGACTTGAAAAACAATATCAGATTTAAAAACCAGAAAGTAAATGACAGGAAAATATTTATGTTAATCACCCTCTTGGAATCATTACTAAATTAAACCACACATTGTTGAATTGGAAATTTAACCTATTGCACACAACAAAATTCAAATGATAACCTAGGGCAGCAAATTAAATCAAATCTAGAAATTGGAGGAAACAACAAATCTCGAAAATGTAGCAACCAACAAATTACTTAAAAAAAAATGAAATTTACTTTGAGGAACAACAATTGAAATTCAAATAAATAAGAACACGACTAAACTACTTTAGATGTTAAAGGTAGCACCTCGTCCAAGGTAGTGGGCCCAATTGCCCAAGAGTCAGTTATGCCTTGAAAAATAAATCAGATCAAATTACAAGTAGAAAATTATGAAATTCCACTAATAGCTCCTTTCATTAAAATTTATAAATAGATACAATACAACTCTAAGGTCCACCTATGATTCAATTATTTTCCATCCCCCTCTCTTTGACATTTGTTTTCATTTAAATACAAAGAAAGCCAAGAGAAATTACAACTAAATTGGTTACACAATTATTTCCATTACAATTTTGGATTGTTAAAAACAAATTGATGAACAAGATCAGATTTGAAATATATCTCCATCATGATTTAGCTGGAACAAGTCGAATATGGCATTGCAATTGGGATAATTTGGAAAACGACCACAACAACCAACATGGGAAAATTTCCTTCAAAGAACCTTGATTTTCTCACAATCCAGACTGGATTTTGGAAAACAGCTTTGCGGAAGACTAATTTGGTCTATTCTACACAAAACCCATGTCTCAGATTTTGAAGATTTGTCTTCAGTTGTCCAAAACCTCCAATGCAAAATTGTCACTTTCTATCTCAATGAATTTCTTAGTTGGAATATTTGGTTATGAGTTGGAAATCAAATTTGCAATCTAGAAGAGATCTTGAAGGATAAAATGGTGAGTGATGTTATAAAAAATTAATAAACCATCATTGGAAAAAGCATGCATAATAATAATCAATTTACTAAAATAAAGGAACACAAGTATTACTTATCCACAAGAGCATAAATAATTATGAAAAATGGAATTAAATGATAAATTATGATATATGGCATGATAAATAATGATAGAAATGGATGAAATATGTGTCGATAAGTGGTAATAATAATGACAACTTAGTGACCCAACAATAAGTTTTACAGGACGAGGCTCAATCCATTCTTTTAGCCAAATTATCTCAAGGGTTAGTAGGAATGTTAGATCGATCGAGAATCCCTGCCAAGCTCCTCCACATTCACATCCTTTTCAAAGCTCAATTCGATGACATTGAGATTCTGGTCACTTAGAGAAACTATTGCTTGGATAATTTTGGAAAATTAATTTTCAGGGGCATTTCTTGCCAAAAGCACCACAATATCTAAATTATGAGGTTAGATCCAACGAGATTGAAAAATATGTTCATGGTATGTAGAATAATGCTATGATGTACAAGTTTATTTGATTATCACTCTTTGAAAAGTCTTAATCAATCGGATCCAAAATAAATGGAACCTCAAGGGACAAATAGAAACGGACGTATGGTAAAGAGCATTATTCATATTTATTTATTTATTTTTTCTTTTTTCCTTTTTTCTTTTCTCTTTTCTATTAGGATGATAGAATGAGGGTTTTTGAAGGACAGCCTTGCATTTTAATAATTCTACTTTTTTCATTTAATTTTGGAAAGAATGATACACTCATGAGAAATAATACTTCTTTCGTACCCTAGTATGGGTTTGGATATTCTCTTTGAAAGGAATTTTGGGAGGAAGAAAGCCTATAATGCATTGGCAATGGCATTAGTAACTTTGTCAAGATTTCTATGGAAACTAAGGGGGGAAGATACACATTCTATTCAAGGGTCTATATCTATATGAATATTTGACATCCTCTTTCAGCTTCAAAAAGAATTTATTATTAGGATCATCTTTAGAAACATACTCTATATTATGAAATATCTCATTTAGATACAAGTGTTGTAATGAATATGGGCATTTGATTAGGGATTGTCCTCTGATTGCAAGGATTACCAATAGATCAATCAACTCATAGAGAGAAATAGGATTTTGAAACTTTACCCCAAAGGAAAAATGATTTGATATGTCTAGGAGGCAAAAATTATGGTTAGAATCCTAGATCTAGAAACAGGTTCACTTCTTTCTCCTCTTCGTATAATGCCTCAATGCAAGGAGATAATAAATTAGTCCAGTTAACTACTGGAAGTATTCCCAAATCTTTTTCACAACCAATAGAGCCTTTTTATCATTGATGTCTCATTTTTCTTCATTTCCCTTCATTATTTCCTCTAATTTTGTCTCTTTTCCTTCCTTTTCTCCTATTTTCCTTTATTTTCATAATTAAATGTCATTTATTGCCTCTTTTACTTTACCAATTCCTTTGGAAATGTCCATATCCATTATTCAACACAATTGACGCCCACTATAACGTTTTCCCACCATTCAACTTGTCATACGTGTCCTATGACCTTGGTTTCATTTTGTTTACATGGAAAATCAACCATGGAATGTTACACCTAGGTTGTGTTTCTTACCATGTACATTACTTTATTTTGGTGCATTTCATTGTTATTTCCTATTTTCCATCATGTCATATCCTTTTCATTTTTTTGTTATGGTTCCTTGATCACTGTACATAAGTAATATCTTGTGTGAAAGTGTTTTGTTCAACTCCGAGTTAATTTGGTGAACATTTAAAAGGGCATTGTGGCATCTGAAAATGCTTGGCTAAGTTTTGGTTTGCTTCTTTTTTTTGCCCTAAATATATTTAAAGCTCGATGATGTTTAGACGAAAAATATGACTCAATAAAGAGGAAAGCCTTAGTGAATCTATGATTCCCGTATCCATTATAGGATCTTCACTCCTTGAATTGGCAATTTGTATGGATTGGTTTTGATGTGTCAACTTAGTCAAGTATAGAAGGGAAAGGAGGAAAACTCGACTGAGAAAACTAATTTTAGAGGTATATATAAGAGTCTCCGTAAAATAAGGAAGAACCTTTTTTGGTCGTAAAATAATTCAATATCCCTCTTCCACCATTGGCGAAATAAATTCCCATAAAATGCCAATATGCATAGTAACATAAAATAAATAAAGGGTGAAAGAAGAGAAAAGCTTCATGCCGAGAGAGATGAAGTAAGCAACTTAACTAGGGTACTGAATAGGTCTACCTGTAGCAAAGCAATGATTGTGATTCATTGAAGTGACTCCATCAAGGTATTGAATAAGCCTTCTTGAAGTGGAGAAATAGTAGAGATGATACTAAAAACAATTAATATATTAAATTCCCAAAACTCATATGATCCTTCTCCCAAATTGAAACTGTTGGTCGCTGAATTTGTATGTTTTTACCCACCTTTTTACCCTACTTCCAGTATCTATTTTATACCATTGTTGGTCAATTTACATTATAAACCACACATGTATACCTCTTGTCATGTCGTTATGAATCATTAATCAATAAAGCATAGTCAGAGTGGATTTTTTCCTAAGTGGCTTGCTAATTCGATTATTCTTGAAGATTTGGAGAAAGGATGATCACGATCGTGGTTTAACGAATGGTGACCATCGAGCTGGTAGCAGTATCCTGAGACATCAACTGTAACAATATATCAACCTCTCAATCAATGCACTTTTATCTTTATATTCTATTTTTATTTTGGAACCACTATGCAATTGTAGGCAGACAATTATCATAATTCTAGGAGTTGTTAGTATTAACAAATTGTATAAGTAAAGTTATGGCACTGTGAAAGCCAATAGTTAAGATCGTATATAATTAAGTTAACTTTGAGTCTATAACAACATACGTTGTAATATCCTTTTTATTAATGGAATTCTGATATTCTGATCATTTCACGACCTGTTGATCTTGCCGTAGCCCTGATCAGGGAGTTGGGCCCACTCTCGTGCCCAAGTGATGTTGGATGGATGTGTGCATAGGTTTATTTTGACTAAGTTATTTATTGTTGTGAATGATTATTAGTGTGTTGTTGTGAGTCTTAGTTTGGTGTTACTCTTATTGTTGTTACGGTCATTACTTGATGTTACTCTTATTTGTTGTTACAGTTCTTTCTTATTGTTACACATTGCTAAGTTTACAATTGAATGTTTAGTACTAGGTAGGGAAATTATGGCCTGCATATACTTTGCATGATAGCCTTGAAATAACTCTTATAGCCTTGTGTTGACAATTAATGTGGAATTGGGTGAATTTCATGATTCATATATGAACAAAAATAGAAACAACTAAGGTTTGACCAGTTTTGTGAAGTGAGTTATGTTAAAAAAAGGATTAGAAGAGACAACATCTATAACTGGGATAAGTAAGCAAGCTAGGGTGATGCAGAGGATGATACAATACTTCCTAAAAAGCTAGAATTTATGCATAAAGTTAGGCCAAAACAGGGAAGTTGGAGTTTTTTCAGTGAATCATCAAGTGTTATAGTTACTGAAATACCCTCCAAAACGTTTCCTTCATTTAAATTTTGGAGCCCCGTAACGATCATGTGAATTGTCTCTTTAAGTCATGAATTTCATGTGTGGTCATATTCTTCTATCTATTCAAGTCTTCCCCTAGAAAATATAAGTGTCGATGCACCATGCATTCAAAAGCCTTAGTTATAGCACACATTCTCAAGATAGGCCTACCACACTTATTTGAGACAGTGGAGCATAGTCCTTGTGAACATGCAAAGCGCACTTCCTATTAACAACATGAGCACACTTCTTGGGAGCAAGGCTAACATACTCCTTGATGATAGTTAGAACACACTTTCCAAGGTTAGCTAGAGAACACTTCACAAAAGTAGAGCTATCATACTCTCTAGTGACAGTTATCTAATCCATATCCCTTGATTTTTGTGACATGCAATAAAACACTCTCAAACCCTAATTTGTGCTCTCCCTATATAAAGCACATATACCAAATCTCATTTAATACTTATCCTTTTCTTTGGATATCCGCACACTTTATATGGAGAATTCTCCACTCTTGGTTTTAATTTCACCTTCTTCTCGGTAAGGTTCCTCATTTCTCGCACATTGAAATTTTCACTCTTACAAGTGTCGCTTCAATCCTTGGATAATGATTTCAATGTCTCTTCGCATTCTAAATTCTCTCTTCATTCCATTCGTGATTATGGTTGTATATATGAGTGTCAATTACAGTCTTTTCATCCATATGATTCCCCTTTATTTCTCTCATCCAAAACATAGTTAAATTTCGAGCAAATCATTGTTTTCATGTATTGTGATGATTCCCCTTTATTTCTCTCATTAAACACTTAGTCAAGTTTTGAGTAAATTGATTTCATGTATTGAAACAACTCTTAACTCCTTAGTCCATGCATCAAGACATTACGCTCTCCTAGTCCACGAATTCTTCAATCATTGCTTCTTAGAATTACGATCTGCACCCATGCAAGGGCTTGCCTCTCCTCCAGAGTGTAGAGTGCACTTCTATATCAAAGTCTCCAATCCTCTACCCACTGAGGATGTGAATTGTATCCAACACTAGTCTCTTTCCTCATGTAGTGTAGAGCACATTCCTAGATGACAAGCATGCACCCCCTACGAACTTTTGATGCGGCCTCCACCCAAGAGGGAGTCTTTCTTCTAGTAAAAGTGTATTATGCATCTCGAGGACCTAACCATATACCTAATATATATTGCTAATGTGACCTGCACTCAAGCTATTCTCTCTTCTAGCCTTAGCATAGAGCGCACTTCCAGTGACCAACATCACTACCATTGCCTCAAGCCTGTACTCTTGTGCTTAGAACAAGTGCACTATCCCCTCATGCTGACTTCTTTTTTCATAAATAAACAAGACATAATGGGTGTTTTCAATAACTGATTTTGTTTTCCATGAGTGAAATCCAATTTGCAGGCACTGCAAATCCGAATCCTATTAGTTTTTCATGTTCCACTTACTCTATGCCTCCATTTACACGGCAAGGACCATTAAGAGAGGCTACTGAAAGTAGTATTAAACATGTTGTGGATAATCTGAGAGCTAAAGTACATATTCTGTCAGACATAAAATGATTCATCGATAAGTACACCATTTTAACATGGAAGATAATTGTCAAAGAATTTATCAAGGATGAGTAACGAGAATGCCTAGAGGATAGGGAAGATTACATCAATGTCAAAGGTTTGAATTATATAGGATTTCTAGCAGGTATATATTTTTACCTTATACATAAGTGATATGATGCATACTATAGTTCTTGAATCTAACAATATGATCCTCAGTAGTTCAAGTGCGTACGTGTTCGCCATGTATCAACTCCATGATCTTCACTCTTATTACAAGCTACCAAAGCGAGAGGAATTTTTGAATTCAAAATACTATGTCACTTGTTATTCACGGTTCTTTACAAAGGGAATTCTTAAGACATGTTGGTAATAGCTGAGCGAATTCTTCCAGAAGCTTAATGGAATTTACTGAACAAATTCATTGAGGAAACTATATCAGTGCATTATGGCTATGAGTTGTAGGTTGTATGGGCACAAAAACATAGAATTATTTGATGAAGGATGGGTCTATATGGCTTACCCACGTGTTTCCGAGGGAAATATTTCAATTGGTCAAACATAGTAGCCCAACAATTACAAAGGAATGTTACACAAGAAAATAATTTTTCAAAAGGTAGGCAGACCGAGTTCTTCATGCTAGCGTGCTTTCTTGATGGGACCTGTACTTGAAATTAATTCCCAGTCTGAGAGTGGAAATGGATAGAGCAACAACATCTTGTCCACAACTATTGTATGATACTCTTAGAGGTCAGTTATAGAGTAGTATATGAGAAGATAAATAGGCACTTTATTACAGTGCTATATCAGATGATATTTGAGGTTGAGGCACCTTGCATGATTGACAGGATGAGAGAAGTTGTTGAAGTTACAGATTGGTTTAGATCTTCTCAAGGAACATTTATAATACCATTCAAAAGTGATAAGCCTCCACATATTATGTTGAAATATATGACGAACAACGTTGTCATGCACGAGATTAGTTATTAGTTATGCATAGGATTGTCCCAACAATTTCAAAAGTTAAAGAAGTCACCATGACCTAACTTCCCTTTGCAAGTACGTTCATGTGAGCTAAAGAATTTGAAGGGAGTAGAGGTAGATATAAAAGAGCTTAAGCACCTCAGATTCAGTGAGATGCTCTTTCAACAATATGACCCTCAAGGTGTTTGTAAGAAACATTGTGTAAATTTGAGATACACAAGGCCATATGCCTTTGTTTCTTTGGAATATGAAGATAAAAATAAGAACTAGTATAATGGTTCGAGAGCAGTTGGAGTAGGTGATGAGGTAGGCCCTTCTCAAATAATGCATGTGCTAGATATTAATCAAGAAGGGACCCAACATGAATTGGTTGCTCAAGTTAATGTCGAGCCATAGAGAAAGTAGGTACATGATGTCGAAGAAGAGAGGCATAATAAATTCAAGGCTAATCCACTCACTAAAGGAGTAATCGAGGTAGATAAGAAAAGGAAGGAATGTGAAGAAGCTAGAAAAAGGGAACAAGAGGAAGAACATAAGTATAAAGAAGATTACGAAAAGAAGAAGCGAGAGGAAATGTAGAAGAAGAAAGAAGAATTGAAGAAAAGAAAAGAGGAGGAAGCCAATAAGAATAAATAAGAGGAGGATAACTAGGCAGAAGAGATTCAACTAATTGTAGAACCTTTGAATATTTGGCCCTTGACTCCTCTAATTGGTGGGAACCTTCCTTTCAGTGAGATGGGGATTCATCCTCCACTTGATGATAGGATCATCGAAATCTCCAATTTCACCTTTGATAAGATGAAGAAGAGGATCATATAGGAAAGAAAGAAGTACTTCCCAAATGACCTTGATCATCATATTTCCATCAATATAGAGAGGGTTATTGTGTCAAACACTCGGACCAATCCTAGAGTAGTTGTTTCAACAAATCTAGCCTTTGTAGTAGCCACAAAGAAGAACAATAATTTTATGATGCAAAAGAAGTAACAATTGGAGAAGGAATTGGTTAGTGCAAAGCAACAAATTGATCACCTCCTTGTCGAAAATCAAAGGATGTCTTCCACTAGTGCTAGTAGAGAGGGATTGTAGGAGGAAATACTTGAGGAAATCAAGCAAGTGGAAGACACAATGAGGCAAGTGTATGAAGAGAATATCACTTTTCATAAGGAAATGGTGCCTTTATATGTAGTTTAGAGAGGATCACAAGAAAAATCGAGAATCTTAAAGTTAGCTTATACTAGTATAGACGTGATTTAGTAATGGATCCCCAATTATTTGAACGTAGTTGCAAGACTAATTAGAAAATGAAGGTATGAAGATGAAATGGATAAATTAGAGATAATAATGTATATGGAGATCTATGACTAGCTCAGTAATAATGTTATCAATATTATGTTAGCATACATGTGGTTACACAATAGGTTGGAAGCCTTGGTGCAAGTACACAAAATACCTTCTATACGTGCACTTGGGGAGATAAAACACGAATACTATTAGGAAGGAGCTAGAAGAATTCCTGGACTACATCAGATAAGTGACACTCAAGATGACTTAGAGGTGACTAGAGACCCTATTTTGAAATATGTAGATCAATCCATCAAGTTACATAATAATCTAGTCATGTTGTGGAACAATATACAATCATGCTCTAAAGTTGTATACCCAAACACTTTGGAGGGAAAGATCAGATACATAACACCAAAATATAGAGCTTGGTACAAATATATCATGACACAACTACATCTCACAGTCGACGCAATACATTTTCCCTAGTGTGAATGCATATGTCTATTTTGTTTTATGGATTTTGCCACAATTTTGTTAAATGTAATTTTTTATTTGAAAAATAATAAAAAATTGTAAATGTGTTTGGAAATCTAAAAGTCACATGTGGAATGTGAAGAGTCACTAGGAAGTCCAAAGATCATAGAGGAGCTCAAGAGTCACATGGGAGTTCAAAGATCATCTCATCTATTATAAATAAAATATCATGCCTCAAGAAAAGGACTTTTAGCGTTGGCTTCTCTAGTTAAGAATGGGAGAGAGAGATCATTCTTTTGAAGAGCAAGTTGTGGCTTCATATTCCACTAATGGAATGAGTGGGGCATCTTTTTAATTGTGTATCTTGGCACTTTCACTTAATATTTTGAACCTCTGAAAGCTGTAAATACTTTCATGCATCTATTGGGAATGTTGTAAGACATTTCATTTGATGTTTTCAGTGTATGTGTATGTTTATGTACTAAAGAGAATGAACTATTTTGTTAGCTTTAGTGCACATCTTAATTGAAACGTACATCTATTTTTCTTTTCATTATTGTTGTTACTTTTCAAACTAATTAATGACTCTTTCTATACATGTGTGCCTTTATTAGAATGGTACTATTATTATTCTTCTAAAGGATCAATTTTCCTTTAATTTTTCCATGAAATTAATTTATAGAAATAACAATTGTATGTTTCACAGAGCTAACATTGATTACTTGTCTCGAAAGCTATACATGTTCTCTCTTATGTTGTTATTTATAGTGAAGGAAAAATTTTAAGTCGTTTATAATGGAAATCAGGCCTATTTCATGGATGGGGATCCTTTCACAAATGGTGTGAGGTCTAATTGGGAATTCATACTGGGTACAACCCCCCCGTGTTAGCATATTTCCAACATCGCCAATAGGATATAAGCCGAAAATAAAATAAAAGTAGTTTCTTTACCTTTTTTGCAGCAAAACATCTCTTATTTTATTATTTTGACTATTGTTTTAGTATTTTCCTTAGGGGGCCATTTTAGACCTAAAAATTCCCCTAACGAGAGCATTATTATTTGATGGAAACAATTATGTATTTTGGAATATAAGAATGGAAGCCTAAATAATGTCTCTGGTGTTGATGTATGGACTTTTGTAGAAGTTGGATACACAATTCCATTAAGTCCTCCAACAAATACAGATGTAAGAAAGGATAATTCAAATAATGCAAAGGCTAGGAATGCAATCCTATATTCTCTTAAACACTCTAATCTTGTCAAAGAGATGCACAACAAATATTCTAAGGAGGTCCGAGACAAACACAAAAATAGCTACAAAGGAGATGCCAAGGTAAAGAAAGATAAATTACAAACTCATAGAATGAGGTTTGAAGGTTTAGAGATGAATTTAGAGGTGAGTATTACTTCATATTTTCTTTTAGTTGATGAGGTAGCTAACATGATTAGAGACCTTAATAAAATACATGATGAATATGTAGTGGTTCCAAAACTATTTAGATCTCTTCATATGAGATTGAATGCTAAGATCTTTGTTGTTGAAGAATGCAACACCTAAACACTCTTACGATGGAATAAATTCATGGAATGCTCATATCTTACATTAGGAGAATTTTGAGATAAAAAATGGGCCTCAAAACAAAAGATGTACTAAAAAATATTATATTTAAAAAAATCAATAGGATTCAAGATGATGTCATCCCCAAGGGTAAATATTTTGGAGGGAAAAGAAGAAAACTACTTTTTTTTGTTATATTCTTGTCTTATGTCTTTATACGTTTACTCAAATCCCAACTATAGACACTTGATTGATGCAAAATTAAATTCCATATCCAATGAGTACCCATTGTGCATGCTTCTCAGTAGACCCACATAAAAAAATATTGAAATCGGATGAAAAAATCATTTTCAACACAATTTTTTCATGTATTTTAAATTTATTCAATGTGGATCTACTTAGAAGCATGTGAAGTGAGTACTGTTCGGATGTGGAATTTAATTCTATATTTAACATGTGTGTACATTTGACATTTGAGTAAACCTATAAGGAGATATAACAAAAATATAATACAAAAAGTAGTTTCCTTTCTTTTTCTTTAAAAATTCATAACTACTATTTTATTATTTTCCTTAGGAGCCCCATTTATACCTTAAAATACCCATAATGGGAAATGTGAATCGGAAAGGAGAAGTCAAAATCAAACGAGGCTGCCCTCAAAACTTCAAAAGAGTCTAAAGAGCATCAAGATTGCACTAGGTGTGAGTTAGATTATGATTTGACTCAATTTGTGAGGAATTTAAAGAGAGGATTTGGAAAGTATAAAGGTACGCTCAAAAATATTTAATTGTGGAAGAATTGGTCACTTTGCTTCAAAATGTTTTTACAATAAATTTGAGAAGCAAGAAAAAGAAAAGGATAAAAAGAATAGAAGTAAATCTCACAAATATCATAAGGAAAACACTCAGAGAAAGAAGATTTTCTATAGTAAAGAAGGCAGTAGCTCACCTAAAGAGAGCATTGAGCAATCTTTTGATGAATATAATGATGAATGCTTTCTGATGGCTTTAGATTCTAAATTTAAGTGCAAAAATAATTTAGAAATTGAGGAAGAAGTTGAAAGAGATACGGATCTAGAGGCAAATATTACTAATGTTATAAATGATCTAAAGAATAACAGGAAGAAGAAAAATCACTTTAAGGAACAATTGTTGAGTGTAGAAGAAGGTAATTATCACTCAGATGAAGATACCTTAAATATTTAGCAAGTGAAATTATAAGAGGCAAATAGAATTAGTAAAGTTTTCTATAGTAGTTGAAAGATAAACAAAAGTGTCATGACAAGTTAGAAGATGCGAATGAGTCTATTATGTTGTATTTATCCAAGATTTAAGAAAATCAAGATAAAAATACATATGTAGAAGATATTATCTCTTCAAAAACTCAGTTTGAAGAAGAAAGGAGAAGACAAGAAATTATCACAAATGAGTTGATAGGACAGGAGAAGAACTATCAAAATCTTGAGGTAGAGGTTGTCTCTTTAAGGATATATTTGGAGAAATAGAAACCCAAGATGGACTTGAATATCAAGTTTGTCAAAGGATCAGAGACTCTAAATGACATCCTTAATTTAAAATATCATATTCAATAAATAAAAGTTATGATTTATAAAGATCCTCAACATACCTCAAATGGTGAATCAAGCACTAGGTCCTAAGGAAATGAAGCCTCTATGAGCTACATATATGCACTAAAAGAAAGGATAATCAAGAAAAAGGAATTTTCGACAAAAGAGACTGCATATTGGAAGTTGTGGTTGTTGATCCTATTAGATCCTTGAAAATTCCTCAATTTAGATTAGAGCACCAGCAAGTAAGGAAACAAGAATTTAGTATGTCTACTCATATGCAATGACACCACAACTTCATGTACCTAAATTTATTTTATGTAAATTTTTCTTTTTATCATAACTTCGGGCATAAGGCTACTAACTATAGATCCAATAAGTTATACAATAATGAAGATGTTAGATCCAATCATTTTATAAATTCTATATGTAGGAATTCCTTGATTGGAAAGAGAAACTCAATTTCATCTCTTATGAATGACATTGAATGATTTAACTGTAACAATTTTGCACACAAATCTAGTTAATGTAGAATAATATTATTTAATCCTCCCAAGCACTAGATTCCTAAGAAAGGTTTACAATAAGGAAACTCGAGGAGTTGGAAACAAAGATCATAGAAGACTAAGTGTGGATTTGTACTATATGCCCATAATCAAGAAGAGTAGTGGTACATTCACAATGGGTGCTCAAAGCACATGATTGGTGACAAAAGTACTTTTTTTTCGAAGGGAATATAGAAGATTGTTGGGTTGTGCTACATTCTTTCCACGACTAGCCCACATAGTTAACATAGGGGTTAGAAAGTGGGCAGAGCCCTCCCTTCATTGTGCCGATTTTGTAGTAGGGGAAGTCACAAGGGGTTTGAGGGGTGTAGGTAACCCCACTTTATGGGATTTCTTGACCCTATATTAGGCTAGCTGGACCTGCCTATTGTTTCGTGCATGTTTTTCACACAGGGTTTTGGATGCGATGGTTTTCGTTCCATGGTATTCGATGCTTCGGCATCTATAAATATGTATTGTAACATTGAAAGGAACATAATGAAAAATCAAGCTGGTAGTCCTAGTTTTGGGATGCAGGGGAAAATCTCTGTGTATATGTGTTTTATGTGTTCTGCTCTCACATTGTTTATTTTATGTGGTTTAGAAATCGTATGCAGGTAATTTCTATACGGGGTTAAAACGTACATTTGATATCAGAGTTGTTTTTGCTTCAAGGGGATGCCTTTGTTGCTGAGGTCTTTTGCGCAGGCCTGTGGTATACCCTATTCAGTGGGAGAACAGCAAGATCAATTCTGGTGGTGAAAGAAAATGGCGAGTAGTGGAAAGATAGAGATCGAGAAATTTTATGGTCAGAGTTTTAAGTTGTCGAAACTCAAGATGGAGGATTTGTTGGTGGATAAAGATCAGTGGATCGCGGTAGATCCATGTACTAGACCAACGGGAGAGCCCGATGAAGAATGGAAGAACATGGATTGGAAGGCAAAGAGCACAATACAATTGTGTGTCTCAGATTCAGTATTGTTGAATGTATCAGGGGAAGCTATGGCGAAGGATTTGTGGGAAAGTTAGGGACTTTGTACCAATCTAAGTCTCTAGTGAATAAACTGTTCCTACAGAAAAAAGATGTATAACCAAAGGATGAAAGATGGAGACTCGGTGACAGAGCATCTGAATGCATTTAATACTGTGGTAAGTCAGTTATCATCTATTGATATTAAAATTTCTGATGAAGATAAGTGCATCATTTTGTTGTGTTCTCTACCAGATTTGTGGGATAGTCTGGTTATTGCAATCGGTAGCAATACAACTGCCTTGCAGTTTGACGAAATAGTCTAATCCTTGCTGATGGAGGAGATGAGATGTAAAAATATGGAGAGACAAAATGGTGATGCCTTGTCAGTACCAGGACGGTCCCAGAATAGAAACAAAATTAAGTCATCGAGTGGGAGATATAAATATAGAGGAAGATATAAATATCTAGGAAAACCTATAAAGGTGGTGTACTAGAAATGCGGAAAGGAAGGGCACTACAAAAGGGACTATAAATCTAAATCTCTTGATAAAGGAAATGGATCTGATGATGCTCCTTCTGCAGGAGCGAAAACCACCTCACATGAAGTTGGGGATGTGTACTTGGCTTCTTCAAGTACACATGTAGATCATGAGGCATGGTTGATTGACTTAGGTGCATCCTTTCACTTCACTCCCCATAGAGAGTGGTTCTGCGAGTATGAGAAATATGATGGTGCTAATTTCTTCTTAGGGGATGATAGGAAGGGTAGAATTGTTGGTCGCGGAAAAGAAAAGTTGAAGCTGCAAGGTGGAAGGGTTAGAACACTTCTGGGTGTTGTACATATTCCTGCATTGGCCAAAAATTTGATTTATGTAAGCAAGCTAGATGATGTAGGTGTAAAAACAGTTTTCGATAAGGATACCTGCAAGATGGTTTGGGGGGCATTGGTATTGATGTGGGGGTTTTGGATTGGAACTCTATAAAATCTGCAAGGTAGCACTTTTGTTGATGGGTGCAACAATTATGTGGTTCCTTAAAGCGGAGTAGAAAATCTAGTGGTCTTTGGAGAGAAGACCATGTTTTGGCATCAAAGGCTTGGACATATTGGAGAGAAGGGCCTTTGAGTACTTCACGGTAAAGGTATGGTAGAAGGTATGAGTAATAGCTCTCTGGATTTTGATTTCTGTGAAACTTGTGTATATGGGAAGCAGAATCAGGTGAGTTTCCTCTCTCGTGTTAAGAGGGTGAAACAGATATTAGAGCTTGGGCACAGTGATGTGTTTGGACCTATGAAGGTTCCATCACTGGGTAAGTCTATGTACTATGTATCATTTATAGATGACTTGTAAAGCAATACATGGATATATTTCCTTAAGAAGAAATCTGAAGTCTTTGACAAGTTTAAAGAATTTAAGGCTCTGGTGGAAAACCAGATAGAGAAGAAGATAAAGGAGTTGAGGACAAATAAGAGTGGGGAGTTTTGTAGTAAGAAATATAAAGAATTATGTAAGAAGTGTGGTATAGCACGGTAGAAGACTACTCCATATACACCTCAACAAAATGGAGTTGCAGAAAGAATGAACAAGACATTGATGGAAAGGGCAAGAAGCATGCTTAGTGGTGTCGGGTTAGGACAGAAATTATGGGTAGAGGTGGTGGAGACAACTTGTTACCTGATCAATAGATGACCTTCATCAACGTTGGAGGATAAGACTCCACACAAGGTCTGGACTAGTAAGAAACCCTCTCTTTCACATCTGAGGGTATTTTGATGTGATGCATATGTACATGTTCCAAAGGAGAAATGAGCCAAGTTGGATAGTAAATATGAAAAGTGCATCTTTATTGGGTATAAGGATGGTTTAAAGGGTTATAAGCTTTGGAACCCAGTAACAAGGAAGGATATTTACAACCGAGATGTGGTGTTCAAAGAGGTGAAAGATGTTATTAAACATGAAGTCCAACCAAAGGAACCTTAGAAGATAGAGTTTGAGGTAAATGGGGAAGAATTAGACTCTACAACAGAGGAGGAATCAAAAGATGAAGAGCCACAAACTCCATGAGTGAGAGGATCGGTTCGAGAAAGAAGGCAGCTAGAAAGGTATAGTCCATCTGCTTTTTGTTCAAATTTTTCTTTATCTATTACTGATGATGATCCAAAAAATGTGAAGAAAGCAGTAGATTCAGAGGATGGAAAACTCTCAAAAGAGGCCATGGTTGATGAAATGTCATCTTTGCACAAAAATGAGGTTTGGGATCTGGTGGTGTTGTCAGCTAGAAGGAAACCCATTGGCAGCAAATGGGTGTTCAAGAAGAAGACAAATGCAGAAGGGAAGGTGGAGAAATACAAAGCTCGTTTGGTAGAAAAAGGTTATTCCCAGGTGCAGGAAATTGATTTTGGTGATATTTTTTCTCCTATTGCCAAGGTAACTTCAATTAGATTATTTTTATTTGTTGTTTCTGCTTTTGATTTTGAGGTAGAACAGATGGATGTGAAGACAACATTTCTTCATGAGGATCTGGAAGAGGAGATCTACATGAAGCAACCTGAAGGCTTTGTGATGAAGGGTAAGAAAGAACTCGTATGCAAGTTAAAGAAGTCTTTGTATGCGTTGAAATAGTCACCTAGGATGTGGTATCAGAAATTTGATACATTTATATGGGGACATGGCTTCACTAGAAGAAAAGCAGAACACTGTGTGTATTTTAAATTAATTGGTGACCATGTTATTTATTTGGTCTTGTATGTGGATGACATGTTGTTGGTTGGAAATGACAAAGAAATTATCCAGCATTTGAAGACCCATTTGTCCTCCAAATTTGACATGAAATGTCTTGGTGCTGCAAACTATATTTTGGGCATGGAGATTAAAAGAGATCGGACAAAGAGGAAGCTCTGGTTAAACCAGAGGAAGCATGTCAAGACAATATTCCATAGGTTTAATGTGCAGGATAGTAAACCGGTGGAGGTTCCTATTCCTGTAGGTGTAAAGTTATTTCCTAACAATGTCCCACGACACAAGAAGAGGAAGAGGACATGTCTCGTGTTCTGTATGCAAGTGCAATCGGTAGCTTGATGTATGCGATGGTCTATACTAGACCAGGCATTGCACATGTAGTGGGAGTATTGAATAGGTTTATGTCAAAACCAGGGAAGGAGCACTGGACAATAGTGAAGCGGGTTTTCAGGTATTTGCGTGGCACTAGTGATTATGGTTTGTGCTACCAAGGAAGACCAGGATTGGACAAAGTTTTGGATATTTATGGCTTAGTACAGGGAGATATAAGGATAGACCGTGACAACCAAAGTGCAATTTTCTTGGCAAAGAACCCTACATATCATTCCAAGACAAAGCATATTGATGTTCAGTACCAATTTGTGAGGGATATGATAGAAGACAAAAAGGTGTTGTTGGTAAAGGTGGACACTTTGAAGAATACTCTAGATGCATTGACAAAATTTGTGAGCTCTGAGAAGTTCTCTTGTTGTAGAGAAACAATGGGTGTTGCAGGGCTGGATAAATGACTAAGCTCTCCTGTGCCCCCTTGTGGAAAGAAAACAAAAAGTGGGAGAATGTTGGGTTGTGTTATATTCATTCCACAACTAGCCCGCATAGTTAACCGGGGGGTTAGAAGGGGGGCAGAGCCCTCCCTTCGTTGCGTCGATTGCATAGCGGGGGGAGTCATAGGGGGTTTGAGGGGTGAAAGTAACCCCACTCTATGGGGTCCAAGGTAGTGCCTGAGAAAATTTTGTTTTTGGACCCTATATTAGGTTTGGTGGACGTACCTATGGTTTTGTGCATGTTTTTCACACATGGTTTTGGATGTGATGGTTTTCGGTCCATGGTTTTGGACATGATGTTTTTCGGTCCATGGTATTGGTTACTTCGGCATGTATAAATATGTATTGTAACATTGAAAGGAACATAATGAAAAATCAAGTTGTTAGTCCCAGTTTTGGGTTCCAGAGGAAAATCTCTGTGTATATGTGTTTTATGTGTTATGCTCTCGCATTGTTTATTTTCTGTGGTTTAGAAATTGTATGCAGGTAATTTATGTACGAGGCTAAAACCTACAAAGAGGAAGTATCACATTTTGGAATAATGTACCAGCTTAGATAACAGGAAGAGGAACTTTCAATTTGGATAATAATATGAAGGCTCATAATTTCTTATTGTATATGAAAGCTTGAAGAAATCTCTTAAGTTTGAAGCAAGCATGTGATCAACTGTACAATGTAACATTTATGTCTAAAGATTGTGAAATAAGAAACTATGAGTATAGTAAATGTGTAGCTAAAGAAATATGGACTTCTAGTAATATGTATATCTTATATGCTACCAGAGTTAAATGTTGTTTGAGAAAGTTAAATGAAACATGGTTATGGCATTGGAGAATGGGACATGTGAAATTTGAAAATATGGTAAAAATTATCAATACAAAAGTTGTAAGAGACATTCCAAACTTGTCAAAGTTGTATAGATCCATATATAAATCATGTTAATTTCTAAAGAAAGAAACAGTATGCTTCAAAATAAAAGAACATTCATCATCTATGCCCCTAGAGCTTGTTCACACTGATATATGCATCCCAACAAGGACATAAATCCCAAGAAAAGATATATTTCATTATGTTCATTGATGACTATAATAGAGCGACCTAGATTATGCTACTTAAAGAAAAATTAGAAGCTCTTAGCAAGTTCAGAGTGTTCATGGCCCAAGTAGAAAACAAAATGGATATGAAAATCAAATGCTTAAGGTCAGATAGAGGAGGAGAATTCACCTCCAATGATTTCGAGGATTTTTCTGAGGAACATGGGATTAGAAGATAATATTCAGTTGTTAAAATCCCTGAAAATAGTGTTTTAGTGGAAAGAAAGAACAACCCAGTTCAAGAAAAGGCTAGACTAATGATGGAGGAATCCAAGGTTGCAAACCCTTTATGGGCAGAAGTATCTAAAATTGTTGTTCATTTATCAAATAGAATTGATCTCAGACCAAAAAATCGCAAAACCCCTTATGATTTTTGGAAAGGTAGACTGGTTTTAGTAAAACACCTTACAGTCATGGGAACTAAATATTTCATAAAGAGAAATGATGACAATTTGGGTAAATATGTATCTCAAGAAGATGAATGTATCTTCCATGTCTATTCATTTAAAAGTAAAGGCTATGTTATCGGGAAATCTAGTGTCCACTCGGAGCTGCCAGTCCCACTAAGACTGGTAGCTATCTTAGAAACAAACAGACTAAAACTACCTTCGTTTTCCTTTATGAGAAGTAGATAAGAGGGGAATGAAGGACACCAACCTCAGTATTGCGCTTGGTTCGTTGCTCGGTTCCTCTCCCTTCTGACACATCCTTGCCGCTTCTCCTTTGTCTACCCAGCTTCAAAGAGCACCCATGGGATCAAAGCAACATAATACTATTGAAGAACACAGATATACAATCATAAACAATATAGGACCAGATATATATTGACCACACAAATGCATATATCATCAAACATACAAGAATGTGGAGGAAAACTTGAATAGCTTTATTAATATCAAGAATAGCAAAGAGGACTACAACAATTTTTTCTGACCTAGCGTCATCCTCTAGCATGAAAGCCCTTCTTTCACCTCATGAGAATCTTAGATCACCCAACACTATTATCTTCCACTAGGAAACCAATATCACTTCCTTACAAGCTACAAAATTCAAGCCTCTCGACCTCTGGGATGAGGGATCCATATATAGATGATTGCAGGGGATGATTTAGCTTCTGGGATTTTGATTAGTGTCCTCTCCCTGATAGTTCTTGATTCCACTTGGAGGTTGATGATCTCCTACTCATCCTTGGGCGAATTCAAAGAGGCAAGTGTCATAGGAGAAGTTTCTGGAAGATTCTATGATCATCCATCTCGAAAACTGTCTCTGCCATTTGTCCACTCTTGCCCATCGCACCCTGCAGAAGGGCTTTTCAGTATGCATCACACCCTTTTTACTCGGCAGGTGAGATGCATCGCATCCTCTGCACTGGGCAGTCTGTATGGTCTAGTTTTGACCAGTTCTGAGCGGATTCTTGTGGAGAACTTCTGGGAGATGATGTAATCAGCTGACCTTGTTCTTTTAGGGTATGGAACAACACTTTTAGGGACATAGGAGCCCTTGGCTTATGGACATGTTTGATTGGGGTTACAGTGCCCAAAAATATCTATAACAGTTGCCCCCTAAAGCATGAGGTCGTTAATCTTTTGATATCAGGTGAGCTGCTTTATCATGAGGATCCGAAGTTTTTTTCGAGCTGGAAGGTGACCTGTAATAAGATGCAATACAATACATTATCTTCATAATATTTTTCATGATCTAGCTATGGCGGGTATTCCCATGCTCATGATGGGAGCAGAAACACTTGTACTCTGGAGAAATATGGAAATAAACATACATTTCTACCATTGAAGGATGACGCTAACAAAGGAGCACTAGGAAGTAGTGTTATGTTGATGAGTAGAAAGGAGCTATTGCAAGAGATTGAGAAAGGTGAAGAAATTCATTTTGCTGTCATACGGAGACTGAAGGTAATTTTAACTTCCACAAACTTAGATGATTTACCTATCAAAACATTGTTAAACAATTTCACTGATATTATTGTGGATGAATTGCCAAATGCATTGCCACCGATCAAGAGTATTAGTCATAATATTGATATAATACCAGGAGAGAGTTTGCCAAATAAAGCAACGTACAGATTAACTCCTCAAGGGAATGCAGATGTTGGAAGACAAGTGCAAGAATTGATGGATAAGGGACTAATCAGAGAGAGTCTTAGTCCATGTGTTGTACCAACAGTACTTAGTCCAAAGAAAGGAGGTGAATGGCATATGTGCACAGAGTCTAGAGCCATAAACAAGATCACAATTAGATATTGATTTCCTTTGCGAAAAATGGATGATTTAATTGATTGTTTGAGTGGATCAAAGTATTTTACTAAAATAGATCTAAAGAGTGGATACCATCAAATAAGAATTCGATTAGGAGATGTATGGAAGACTACATTTAAAACAAATAGTGGGTTGTATGAGTGGTTAGTGATTCCTTTTGGACTCACTAATGCACCTAGCATGTTCATGAGATTGATGAACAAAGTCTTGAAGGAATATGCAAGCAAGTTTGTTATTGTCTATCTTGATGATATTCTAGTTTTCAGTAAAAGTAAGGAAGAAAATTTAGAGCATATTAAATTGGTTTTAAGAACTCTGCAGAAAGAGAAACTACTGATAAATCTGAAGAAATGTAGTTTCATGAAAGAAGAATTAATTTACTTAGGATTTGTAGTTTCTAAAGAAGGATTGAAAATGGACCCAAAGAAAGTCCAAGCAATTTGGAACTAGCCTATTCCCAAAAATATATTTGAGGTAAGAAGCTTTCATGGTATTGCAAGTTTTTACAGAAATTTTATCAGAGGTTTTAGTCAGATTTGTGCACCAATTCTTGAAACAAATAAGGAGACCAATCAGCCATTCAAGTGGATGGAAGCAGTAGATAGGAATTTTAAATTGCTGAAGAGGAAAATCACAGAGGAACCAATTTTAGCTTTGCCTAATTTTGAAAAAGTATTTTAAGTTGAAACAGATGCTAGCGGAGTTGCAGTTGGTGTAGTTTTGAGACAGGAACAAAGACAAATAGCGTACTTCAATGAGAAATTTAATGAAGAAAAGAAGAAGTATTCTTCTTACGATAAAGAGTTTTACGCTATTGTGCAAGCCTTGAGAAAATGGAGACATTATTTGCTGCTAAAGGAATTCATATTGTATTCATAAAATCATGCATTACAGTTCATAACTAACCAGCCATAATTGAACTAGAAACATGCCAAGTGGGTAGAATTTTTACAGAGCTTTACATTTGTGATAAAGCACACAAGTGGTAAGTTGAATAAAGTCACTGATGCATTGAGCAAGGTAAGTTTTATTGAAATGATTTGAAGAAATGATTGAAATGTACAAAGATGAAGCAGATTTAAAAGATATCTATACAACAATTCAAAATCCAATAGTTCATAACAGAAGTCAATGGTTAGATTATCTCATCCAAGGAGGCTTATCGTTTCAAGGCAACAAGTTGTGTATTCCAAAATGTTCTATGAGGGAAAACATAATAAAGGAGAAACATAGTGGAGGATTATCTGGTCACTTTGGAAAAGATAAAAGCTTTGCTCAGGTGAATCCTTTTTATTATTAGCCAAAAATCCAAACTGATGTTAAGAGATTTGTTGAGAAGTGGAGGATATGTTAGCATGCTAAGGGGATAAATCAGAACAGAGGATTGTATCAGCCATTGTGAATACCAGATCAACCGTGGGATGAAGTTAGCATGGATTTTGTTTTGGGATTACCTAAAACTCAAAGAGGGAATGATTCCATTTATGTTGTGGTAGATATATTTTCCAAGATGGAACATTTCATTGCTTGTAAGAAGACTAGTGTTGCAACACACATAGCTAATCTATTTTTTTCATAAATTGTAAGATTACATGGATTACCTGTAAGTATTGTGTCTGATAAAGATACAAAGTTTGTAGGACATTTCTGGAGAACTCTTTAGAAGAAACTAGGAGATAACCTTAGTTTTAGTTCAGCATACCACCCTCAAACAGATGGACCGATCGAAGTAGTAAATAGGAGCTTGGGAAACATATTGAGGAGTTTATTGTATCAAGATCCTAAGAAATGGGATTTAGCACTAGCGCAGGCTGAATTTTCTTATAATGACACTCCAAACCGAAGTACTAGAATGAGTCCATTTCAGATTGTTTTTGGAATGAATACAAGAGGTGTGTATGTGCTCAGAAATTTGGGTATATAGGAGACAAGAAGTGCAAAATATGAAGAGTTTGTAGAATAGATGCAAAGACTACAAGAAAATGTCAAACGCAGATTGCAGGAAAGTAGTGGTAAATAAAAACAGAGAGTGGATATGAAAAGAAGGGAGAAAGAATTCCGAGTGGGAAATTTAGTGATGGTATATTTAAGAAAAGAAAGATTTCCTACTAAGACTTACAATAAACTGAAAATGAAAAAGATAGCACCATGTAGAATTGCAAGAAAGTTTTTAGCTAATGCATATTAAATTGAATTGGCAGAAGGGATTGGAATATCATATATTTTCAATATTGCAGATTTGTATCGATGCAAAGGGACATAAATTGAGCTACAGGAGGAAACCACAGAAGATAAAGTTCAAACCTCGAACTGGTAAGAACAAATGCCAAAGACTGTTAAGAAAGAAGTGGAAGTTGTTTTGGAGAAAAGAGTATCCAAAAGAACCAGAGGACAGATTTATTTTCAATGTGTAGTCAAATGGAAAGGACAACTAGTGTAGGATGCTAGGTGGTTAACAACAGCAAAGTTGCATAAGTATGGAGTAAGCCCTGAAAGTTTGAAGGATGATTTCTTTCTTCCCTGGGAGTCTGATGCAGGAACATCTGGACTTAGCCAGCAATGTGAAAGTCTATTCACATGTTGTGGCTAAAAAAGTTGAATTTCACTGACCTGAGTGGTCAAAAGTCAGCTTTTACCGAGAGGGCTGGATCTCTCAATAAATGAGTTGTATTTCATTATTGAGTTGGATCTCTCAAGAAATTGTCTTATTTTAGATTCAAAGATAAGTTGTTAGCATAGGTGTATGATATAGCTAGGAAATAGTGATTTGACTGTTAGATTGTTTAAGAATAGGGATTGAGTTGTTAGACATGATGGGATTGATAAAATGAAGAAAAATGTAATGTAAAAGGATGGTCAAAGAGAGAGAGGATTGAGTGAAGCGAGATTCATGTAATAGAGAGTGGATTTCCAGATTAAAACAAAGGCCTTTTAATCTCTATAATAGAGCTAAAGGCCGAGACTCTATCACCATTTTTTATTATGAATAATTGATGCACATGTATGTTTATATATTAATGTTGCGTCTGATTATACATCAGATCTATGGAATCCCTCGTTTGCCTTTATTTCTTTGTATTCAGAACGGAGTTGAATATTTCTTTTTCTTGATGTTCTACAATATAAAACATAGAGTTAATAGAAATCGCAGCCTTCCATATTATTAACAGTGTTGAGCGGTTAGGATCTCAACCGTTGATCCAAGTTCGAACTAATGGTGTGAAACCTCACTGACCGTTGGATCACTTATATCGCATCGCAAAGATTTGTTTACAAGGGGCGGACCTCAAGCCTCGAAGAATTGTGATATGCAATCAACATAATATCGCATCTCAAACAGATATTGGGGTGTGGTCGAATCACGATCTCAAGTAGTTGCGAAGTGCGATCACGAAATCTTGTATCGCAAGAAGGCTTGTGTATTATCGAAACCCTAGCTGTGGAAACACTGTGATATGCAATTGCGATCCATTTCATTGCAACACTTCATTGGCAAATGAAAAAGGGTCTGAAACTATAGTGATTTGTGACTATGTGATTTAATCTGGACCATTGGATCTAATGTATTACGATCTACGGAGAATCACGAGAAATTCTATAATGAAGGTGAAACATCAATGTTGGGTTATTAATAGAGGGGAATCAGAGTAAGCGCAGTGGGAGGAACTGTAAGGGAAGTAATAAACACGGGGCCAATTATTGATATTTCTCAAAATGATTGATTCCTGTGTCACTTACCATATGCTCACGTTATTTGCACTTGATAATAATAGAAAGTCTATAATGTCATGATTTTTTAATATATATGTCCCATAGAATGATTAATATTACACCTAGTGTCTCTTTGAGATGTAGTATGCCAATTATATGTACATGTATTTGTGTAACATGCAAAGGGAATACCGTTGTAAGACCTATATTAGCATGGATACCCCGTTTTCGTGTGTCCTTGATAATTTGTAGCATGGAAACCTCTGTTAGAGAGTTCTTGAATACTTTGAGGAGTAAGGCCATGTGTTGGATGGATACTCTATGAATGAACCATGTTGGTTGTAGACTTAAAAATATGTTCATAGATAATGGTTGCGTCCATTCGATTAATTCACTCTTAGAAACTGATTACATAGTTTTTTTACATTCGAGGGGATTTCATGAAGAGGTTGAGTGAACCATTTACACAAATAACATCTTATTAGATCTTTGGTTGCAACATTTAAGTATCCATGAATCTCGATGGACAATTGTTCTTTTATATATTCATTGACACTTTGGTAATGTCTACATCATCAAGATAGAATTTGGAAGTGCCTATTTGGACCAGATATGGGCTTTCTTGATAAGAAGGTTCTTTGATTCATGTGGAAGAATTTTTTGCAGAGGACTTAATGATGATGAAGAATTCACCTCATAGAGATTAAAACAAGTAATCCTTAAGGGGGTTGTTGGAACACGTGCACATACTTTTCTTATATGTGATGATATTTGTGGCTTTGATTGTCATTGATCATTATTCTATGGTATTTTTCTCTACAAAAATTATATATATTTTCAATTTTTTTAAAAGTTATAAGGCTTAGATGGATTTGAAAAATTCTAGTCAACTAACTACCTTTTAGTTTGATATATATTTAATATATTCTCTTCATTATTGATTCATAAAACCAAAATTATATATATATATATATATATATATATATAATTACATTAATTTAATCATTTTTTTTATTTGTAATCATTTATATTCTTATATTTCTTTCTCACAAACTATCCTACTTTTACTTTTTTACTAAACAAACTACCATAATTTTACTTCTTCTTACTTTTATCATTCTTAATGGAAATTTATTTTATTTTAAATCGATATAACAATCCTGATTCTAGATTTTTTAAATAATTACGTGCAAATCACACATTTTACTTTTTTACTGCACAAACTACCATAATTTTACTTCTTACTTTTATCATTCTGAATGTAAATTTATTTTATTTTAATCAAAATAACAATCCTGATTGGAGATTTTCTAAATAATTAGATGCAAATCACACATTTTAAAACTAAGACACGCACATAAACATAAAATTCCAGAAGATATCTCATGCGAATGTCACCACAATTTTGTTTAAGTTATAAAATTTTTAAAACAAATAAATTTATATGTATAAGGATGGGGTGATTCTCACCCCTCATTAATAAGGTGGGGTGGGAATTTTCTCTGACTTAAATCATGTTATTAAAAAGTGCAGTTAGAAGTTCACTTTAATTTAATTTATATGAAATTGCCACTAAAACAACATCTCTATGTCGGTATGAAAATGATAATAAAAAATAAATTCTTTGCTTGTACATTCATTCTAAATATTTCTCCATCTCTATGAATATGAGTAAAAATTGAGCATTCCTTTTCAACCCCTTCTCACCTAAATTGAGCATTCCTTTTCAACACCTTCTCAAGCATTACACTGCAGAAAAATATGCATTTGACATGATGTGTCATTAAAATATAAAAGTATCATTTCAATTTGAATTTTGAGTAGAAAAGAGATTTTTAAAATAATTATGATATACAAGTGTGTTTATTTTGGAATAAAGTTTTTAAAATTTTAATTTAATTATCAATAATTATCATGTTAATTATAAATATTTAATTGACATAAATTATTTTAGAATATTTGTAATAAGAGTAACATATTAAAAGTTGAGATTTATTTCAAAAATAGTTATTTTTTCCTATCCCATATTATTTAAATGGATTAATTAAAAAAAATATGACTTAAACTAATGTCATTAAAATGAGTTATGATTTTTTGGACATGTAGTATTGATAAATCATGGTATTGACCCATATTAATATAACAAAGTCTATTTGTAATTAAAAATATGCATAGTAAAGTGATCTTGATAGTTAAAAATCTTGTTACATGTCTTTTTAAACATATATGTTTAAGTCATATAATAATAATAATAATAATAATAATAATAATAATAATTTAGTTTAGTGTAATAACAATAAAAATGTTGATTTTGGAGCTCTGCAACCCTAATGGCCTGGCAGCGATGAGATAATCGGTACTACATTCGAAAAACCTGCAGACTGCTGAAAAGTTGCAGACCCAGGAGACCAGGAAATAGAGCGGAATGACAGAGGAGGAGAGGGGGGGAGAGATCCCCTCCTATCGAGACGCGGTGGCAGGGGAATCTTGCCAGAATATTAGTAACCAAAAACAAGCGGGAGAAACAAACAAAATGTCAGGACCGGTCCTCAGAGCGAGATGGAAGGCAGACAACAAAGGCAAATGTTTACCATGTGTGATCGAGAAACCAAGATTCATCATATCGATGAACAAACTGGAGTGATACAGAAGTTATATGAAATACCATGCACTATTATGTAAGTTCATTGGAGTATAACTGACAGAAAACGACCTTTCCAAATGGGTTCAACAAAAATGGCAGCTCCGAGTCCATATCGAGCTCAAGCTAAGAGATAGAGGCTTCTTCACGGTAATATTTTCGAACCTACAAGACAAAGAAAAGGTATTTGAAAATGGTCCGTACTTTCATTAAAATGCTGGATTGTTTATGAGATATTGGGAAGAATGCTATGATTGAGACAAAGAAAAAGTTTTGGCAGCCCCATTGTAGGTTAGGTTATTTGGCCTCCCAATGGACTTCTGGGACCCAGAGATACTAGAGTGCATAGGAAACACGATAGGCATATTTGTCGAAATAGCAGAAATGACAAAAAAATGGAGATGTACTTGATATTATAGAATATGTGTTTACATGAATATAGTTGAACTGATCCTAGAATCAGTAGAACTAGAGTACCATGAAGAGGTCTAGCAGCAAATCTTACACTATGAACATATCCCTTTCAGATGTAGAAAATGCCATGACTATGGCCACTGAATCTAGAAGAGGGAGAGAATATGCAAAAACAACAGAGGAAAAATCAAGAAGATAAGCATGGGTTTCAAGAAGTGAAAAGCAAAAGAAAACAAGTAAGAGAGAATACCAGTAGGGGGAAAAAACACAACAAGCTCGGCCAAGTAGAACAAACAACTTTGACGTACTATAAGAAGAAGAAGAAGAAGAAGATAACAAGATCCAAATAATGGACTATCAGGGGGAAAAAGGAAAGGAAAGTAGCTCGAGTCAAGGTAAACTAAAACCTAAGAGGAAAGCCCAAAGCGAGCCGACAGAGAAGGAGGAGAAGAGAGGCAAAGAGAAGATGGATAACACTACAATGGAAATAGATACAAGTAGGGGAGAAGAACTAAGCATGGAAGAAGAGGGACTGAGGAAATTATTGAATGAATGGAGACATATAGATGAGCAATTCATTCCATAAAACCAAAAATGACTATACAGATAAGCATTCCAAAAGTATCAAGTTAATCTGAGGCAGGGGAAGGTGGAGATGGCATAACAACTGGGGTTGCATCAGGATAGCAACCAAGATTATCCAAATAAAAGAAAAGGTGGGAAAAAAAGAGGCCGAAGAAACGTACAGGAATCTATACAGATTATGGGAGAAATGCTAGTGAATGGAGGGAGGGTAGTAACTATTCACGGTATTTCATCAAATAAACCAAGTAACCCAATGACAATTACATCCTGAAATATAAGAGGCCTTAATATTAGAGGACGATAGTGATACTTAGTGGAAAGGCTAAGGAAAGAAAAACCTCAACTCATGCTGGTACAAGAAACAAAAATCAGAGAAGGGAGAATGGAGGAAATACTAAACAAAATAAAACCAAGGTATGAATGGATGACCATAGACGCCAAAGGAAATGCGGGAGGTATAAAAATATTATGGAACCCAGTAGGGATAACAATAGATTATTAGGTTGGCATGAAAAGAATCCTCATGGGGCAGTTTCCCCTAATTAGAAACAGAGAATGGTTTCTAGGCTCTGTAGTATATGGCCCTCATATTCCAATTGAAAAAGGAAACTTCCTCCAACAAATACAGAAGCTAGGAAAACTTCACGAGGAAAAACTCTGACCGATAGCAACGGACTTCAATTTGATAACATCACAAGAGGAGAAAAGAGGAGGACTACAAAGAGAAGAGCAAGAAATGGAGAGTTTCCTGGATGTTTAAGAAGAACTCAGATTCGTAGACATCCCAACCACAAATGGAAAATGCACGTGGAACAACAAAAGGGGAGGGAGCAGACAGATAGCCTCTAGGCTAGACACATTCTTAGCAACTAAACACTTCATTGGCAAACATATATTCTATGAAGCATCAATTCTTCCATGTTTAGGGTCAGATCACTGGCCCATTAAACTAGAAATTGAAATGAATCAAAGAAACTAGAACATACCCTTTAGGTTTGAGGACTTCTGGTTAAGAGAACCCACCTTTATAGATAAAATGAAGGAATGGTGGAAAGGGAATGAAAAAGAGATAGGAGAGAGAAATTAGATGTACACCTTTCAACTTAGACTGAAAGGTCTAAAATTGAAGATAAAGAAATGGAACAAGGAAGAATTTGGTAACATAGAGAAGGAACAGGAGATAATCCAGACAAAGATGAAGTAAATACAATAGCAAATAATCGAGGAGGGTAGAAGCGAAGAGCTCGTAGAAGAGGAAGGGCTTCTGATTAACAAATTGGAAGAAAGGAGACAACAAGAGGAAATCCTATGGAAACAAAAATCAATTATCCAATGGTTAAAAGAAGGAGAAATAAATACAAAGCTCTTCCACAAAGCAATGATACAACACAGGCAGCAGAGAAGAATCTTCCCCCTAATGGATCAGCAAGGAAATCAGCTCACCCAAAAGCAAGAAATGGAGAATCTGTTAGTTCAGCACTTCAAAAGGTGTCTTAACATAACCAAACATTAGAAGGGGGGATAACATTAGTAAAATCATATCCCCAATTTGGTGAGTAGATACGAGAACCTGGCTCTACTAAGAGAAATAACTATAGTAGAGGTGGAGGAGGTAATTAGGAATATGGTGAGAAACAAAGCACCAGGGCCAGACAGATTCACTACCAAATTATTCCAAGTGACCTGGGCCTTCCTAAGTGAAGACATAGTGAAACTAGTGGAGGAGTCAAGATGTACCAAAAGAATGCACCCAACCCTGAATTCAACATTCCTAGCCCTGATCCTGAAGACAGAGCACTCGGAAGAACCGTAAGGGTTTTGACCAATCACACTCTGCAATGTCATATACAAAATATTGGCCACAATAATGGTCAACCAGTTGAAACCCATATTAGCTTGCTCAATATCTCAAGAGAAAATAAGGTTTTTCAAAGGAAGACAAATAAAAAACGACATAGTGGTGGCACAAGAAGCAATTCACACCTTAAAAAAATAAAAAAATAAAGGAATGCTCGTAAAACTAGATTTGGCCAAACCTTATGAAAAATTGAACTGGGAGTATTTACAAAAAATATTGACTGCATTTGGCTTCGATGAAAGATGGATAAGATGGATAATGTGAATGGTAACCACCCCAGTTCTATCAGTTATGCTCAACGAATCCCCTACAGAGGCATTCAATGCCACTAGAGGGCTCATGCAAGGTGACCCGCTATATCCCTTCTTGTTTATTCTAGTAGCAGAATGCCTAGGAAGATATATAAAAGAGAAAGTCTGCAGTGAACAATATATAGGCCTAAGACTATGGGGAATGACCTTCCACTAACCCACTAGCAATTCGTAGACAACGTAATGTTATACGTACATGCATCGCTCAAGGAAGCCAGGAAAATCATGGAAATCCTCACAGACTTCACTAGTGCTTCAAGGACGAAGTTAAACAAAAATAAGTTGGATATCTTCTTCTTCAACACCGAACACCCTCTCAAGCCTTCCTACCAAGAACCATGGGATTCAGAATAGGAAATTTCCCTACAAAGTATCTAGGAATCTAGCTAATTGACTCGCAGAATAGAGTGGCTAATTGAAAACTCTTGTTGGAAAAGATTCAAAGGAAAATGCAAAACTGGACATTTCAAACTTTGAACATTCCAAGTTGTGTAATACTGCTAAAATTAGTATTACAGTCCATTCCGATATACCAACTAACTAGTCAAGCGACCCCTAAAACAGTGTTCTAGAAAATGGTAGACATGTTCAAAAAGTTCTTATGGCACGGACCCATCATGGTAAAAAAATGGGTGCTTCTATCCTGGAGCTTGCTCAACAAACCACTAAAAGAAGGATTCCTTGGACTCTGTGACCCATACCTTCTGAATCAGGTAATGGGAGAAAATGTTTGTTGGAAATGGATATAGGGAGGGGTAGACCTTTGGAAAAAACTACGAGAGAGGAAGTATGACATGCCTAGGTCGCTCAAAGGAAAGCCGAGAAGCCATAATGATAACAAAGGCTCAACAATATGGAACCTAGCCAGTGTCAACAAGAATCTGATCAACAACCATAGGTTCTAGGAAATCAGAGAAGGGGACAAAGCCAACTCCTGCGAGGAAGTGTGGCAACAGAGATGAAACTTAGATAGCTAGCTGCAACTGGTAGAAATCCACCAATTCATTGATCTCCATGGGGAAAACAAAGTGCAAAAATTCTTGTGCATAGACTGAGGAGAATACTAGAGAAAGTGGAAACAAAAACAGAATTGTCTAGAAGCACCAGAAACACCCCAATGGAAACTATACAAAAAGGAAATGGCAACCATGAAAATAGCAAAAAAAGAAGGATCGAATATTCTGAGATGGGGCTACAGGATCAAAGGAATGTTTACAATTGGAGAAAGTTATCAATTAAAAATAGAAAACCTTATACATCAAGAAACAAATAACTGGGAAAGCATATGGAAGCAAAAAGACATGGCCGAAGATCACTTTCTTCATTTGGATCCTGAGCCACGGGCAAGCATTAACATGGGACCAACTTTAAAAAAAAATAATGCAAGGCCTATCGATATGTGTCTTATGCTCAGAACAGGAAGAGACAATGGAGTACCTTACCAATGCTTGTAAATACAGCGAAAACCTGTGGAAACAACACCATCAACTTTTTGAAAGTAGTTATAGGAATCCAAATAACATGCAAACAACAATAGAGAACTAGAGGAAAAAGTCGTACCAGAACACAATCCTGAACCCTGCTTGGAGACTCCCTCTAGGATTTTTCCTGTCGAATATAAGGAAAGAACGAAACAAACTAATCTTCAAGGAACAAGGAAGAGCAAAAGCAGAAAATGGAACCAAATAATCCAAAGTATTCAAGAGACTATTCTAATAGAGAAATGGTTTGAGGAGGACTAGAAAGCTAAGCCAAAGGAACAAAAGATAATGACTCGCCTGAACCTGAAACCAAGCATGCTGCATACATCTTCATGGAAGCACCACACCATTAAGGGAGAGGAAGTAAACTAATTCAAAAGACCATGGAAGGAATTCATCAAACTAAACTTTGATGGCACTATAGAAGGGAACCTTGGTGAGGCGGGGATAGGAGGGGTATTCAGAGATGACATGGGTAAGACACTTAGAGTCTACGCGATGGACTGTGGTAACATGAAAAATAATGAAGCAGAGCTTCATGCCCTAAAAATATGGCTGGAGATCGCAATAAGAGGGTGATTTCAAAAATTACAGGTAGAAAGCGATTAAAAAATGGCAATTTAAATAGCAAAAAAGCTACATCAAGGAACACAGTGCAAGAATATTAGCTAAAGTTGGAGAACTGCATCGCTAGTTCAAGAGTTCAGTAAACTAATCAGACATATAAACTACATCCTTCCCACACACATAGAAAGGAGAAGCAATGTGGCAGCGGATAACCTGGCAAATTGGGGAAGTGGCCAGGTAGGCAGAACTTTAGACATAAAAGCGAAAGAACTATATCAGATGGAGGAGATGAAAAACTTAGTGAAAATCCTGGAAAAAGATAAGGAAGGGGAGGAGAACCCCTGATCGGGGTGTAGCACTGGGGAGGAAGTGGGTCAGAGGAGATGGGACCTTGAAGTGGCACGCAACATCCAAGGAAGTGAAAGGACAGGAGTGGGAAATGGAGGTAGAGGACAGGGGAAAGGGCAAGTGGACGGATAGGGCAGGGATGGAAAAAAACTCGAGAGAAGGCCAATGGAGATGGGAAATGAAGACAATGAAGATGGCAGGGGGGCTAGTGGGAGTGTGAGTAGAAAGACGCCAGCATGTGGTAGGGTGACGGATGAGGACATACAACAAGAGTAGTCAGGAGTAAGTGAATGTTAATGTGAGATAGCGTAAGACAGGATAGAGGGTCACCATTCCAAGGTGATGGTGTAGGGATCAGCGAGGGGAGAAATTATGACAGACATGTGGACAAAAAGGGAAAGGAAAGAAAGGGGAGGGGAATAAAACATAAGGGGAAGCAGACCATAGGCAGATTCATGCAGAGTGAGGAAATGAAAACCTGAGAGAAGAAAGGTGGCCGAGGAACAACATCGCAACTCGAGGACAGAAGCGGAACTAGTGCTGCAATTCGGTATGTGTCTTCTCTAGCCCTCAACATCTTAAGGATTAGGATGCCTTTCTTCAAGAATCTAGGAAACTTGTATAGGATAGGGATCGATTCTAGTAGGGAGGAACCCAGGAATTCTTGGGACCCTAGATGGATGAAAATTATAGAATTTGTAATGAAAATCCTAGTGATTAGGCCAGGAGAGGAGGGGGTAGAAACCAGGAATGGAGAGGTCTCCACCATGGTCACCCAAAGAAACAAAACACGAGAGAGTGTGGCCATAATGGTTCTTGTTGGGGACTCCTAGGAGAAAACAGAAGGAAAAAATGAAGAGCCACTGAGAGTAAACAGAACAGAGAAAAGAGGTAAACAGAAAAACAAAATTTCACTAGGGGCGGAAGAGAGTAGGGCCAGTGTATTGCTACTTAGACCCCCAAAAACATCCCCACGACCAAGCCTCCTTGTGACGTAAGGAACAGTAACCTAGTCTACCCTGGAGGTGGTCCCAAGCAGATGCCTCTGCCGTGTTGTCTGAGTGACATACTTCGACATGAGAAAAACACGGCGATAAGAGAAGAAGAATTAGAAGAAGCCAAAACTATGAGAGGAGATGGGAAAATCTAAAAAAAACTATGAAAAGCCTCAGTCCTGGCCCTAAAAGGGATAACAAATGCAACATAGGTAAATGGGAAATTGTTTGGATGTCTATACCATATCAAACTGATATTTGTTATGGTCATGTGATAGGTCTCACCCTAAGATATGCCCAGTACAGAGAGGAGGACAGTAAAAAGAAAGAAGCAACTAGCAACAGTTACGAGACAACATGGCGATCAGGAAGTGTAAGAGAGACACAGACAAAAAGATGGAAAAATCGGTGAGCGGCTCAAACAAATAACAAAGAAAGAGAGGGAGAACACTAGATGCGAACATATGAAAACCCTCATTGACGCTTACATGGCAGGGAACCCACCATAATTTAGAGCTCAAATTGCTAGTTGGGAGCGAGAACTAAATGACAACATAAGGAACCAAGACATTCCCATGGAGGAATGGGAGCGCATGGTTCCGGACCCAGGGAACTCCCGAGGACGGCACTGACTCTTCAGACAAACAATACAATAGCATTGGGTCATGAAGAATGTGGTGGCTTGAGCTATGACTCTAAATTGGGAACAAGCAACACGCAGAGGACCGGAGATAAAGGAGGACACCAAGGAAAAGGATCCCGTCAGGGCAGAACTCCTCATGGAGATTGTAACAGTGCAGATACAAACTTATAGAAACAACTTGGCACTTGGGATAATTGAACAAACACTGCGAGATATGAAGAGGAGCAAGATGTTGGGCTCCAACGCCAAAGTGCCAGCCCCAGTAATATCCTCGGATGAGGATTGAAACAGAGGTCCAGATATATTATTGTTGAACTTTTATGATGAATAGTTCTTACTTGTTTAACTTGAATAGTAGTATAGATGGATAGAGAAAGACCTTTTCAAATTTTGGATAGGGTTTAATCAAACATGTGGCTACCTGGTTTCCTTCGCGCATGTAAAACCACATGGAACAAATGGAAAATTTGATTTTGAATAGATAATATCAACAAAAGAAGACCAACCAAATTTACAAAATAATGATAATAATAACAATAATAATAATAATAAATTTATAGTTTAGTCAATTTTTTATTAACTTTAGCAAAATAAAATGTATACTCACATAAGTATTTTGATTTTCATAATAAATTAATAACTTTTAATAATATTTACCAATAATTTAATGACTTAATTTATATAATTATACTAATTTTATAATTTATTTTAATTTTAATATAATAAAATATATCTTGTTTAAAAAATAATTATTAATATTCACTCCTCATTTAATATATACCACTACAGAGAAATAGTTATTAATATTCACTAGCCATTTAATATATACAACTACACAACTACACCATGTACAAATAACCAAACATACCCAAGTAACCGTATCGATCCTTTAAACTACATTGCCCAAACCACACATAGCATGCGTGCATGTAGCACTCCACGTTATGCCATTGCGTGAGTCGAACGAAGGAGCTAGTTACAGAAAACTGTTACGTTGGAAGTTAGAGTAAGTCATTTTCAAACTTCACTCGCCGTTGAAGCATAAGTTTATTTAGCTGACAGTGGCCAGAGCAAACGATGAAAGGTTTAGTTAGCGCAATGCCATGTTGAAACTTACGTCCATAATTTATGGAAGATTTATATAGGAAAATTATATCGGAAACTGCCATCTGTCTACCTATGTACTATGTCAGATCGCCAATAACACACATCTATGGAAGATTTATATAGGAAAATTATATCGGAAGCTTGTACTATGTCAGATCGCCGATAACACACATCCATATTAAGGTACTTGTTTTTACATACATTTGTATGATGATAGACAAGCGATGTTTGTGTGGATGGAAGGTTATAGCGTAGTTGCTTTTTCGTAGGTTGATTTTTTTTTAAATAAATAATTAATATGGAAAGGTAAATTTTTTATCTTTACCGGTTATTAATATTTTTTTCAAATGATTTATTTTTTTCATATTAATATATTATTAATAACAATATTTATGATTGACTTAAAATTATATTTCAATTGTAAATTGATAATTAAAATATAATAGAGTTACATATATATATATACTTTCAAACAAACTATATACAGAATAGTTTATAATTATTATATTAAAATAAATAAATTAATATATATATATATTTATATATAATGTAAATGAATTTAACATTTTATAACATGATCAGTCTACTTATTTAAACATTTTCAATTTGGAAAGCTTGACTAGGAAGTTAATATGTATAATTTCTATTATTTTCTTGTAGGTCAAATTTGTTATATTTAATTTTAACTCTCCAAATTGATTGTGAATGTTAAATATTATATATATTTTTAAGTTTTTTATATTTATTTTAAATTAGATAATTATGATGATGATGATGGTGGTGATCGTTAACGTCCAATATATATATATATATAACTAAATTATAATGTGTTTTTTCAAAAAATAATGTTAATATAAATTTATAAATAAATAAGTATTTTATTTATTTTATTAGGTTAATAGAAATACATTTTTAAATTAAATAAAAAATTATAAAAATAAGTTGAAAAATAATCTCATTTTATTATATTTTAAGTTCACGCAAAATTTAATAATAGTGACTAAATAGTGATTAAATTCTTGTACATGGGATATACCACTGAACCTGCAAACCACAAATGATGTTGCACAACGCTTCAGGTAAGCCTAGGTAATCCCTGAGGAATACTACAAAAAATAAATGTTAATCTTTATACACACAGCCCACTCTGCTTCCTCCTTTACCGCCCATTGTGCCTATCTTTTTGTGCACGAAAAAATTAGAAATGCGACCAGCAGCATTGTCCAGCTAAACAGAGACGGTAGTTTAATACAGGAAAGAAGAATCGAATGATTCGTGACCATCAGTTTTGGAGGATCGAATGATGGTTTAGCCAGCCTGGTGTAAATAATTCATATCAGCCAGCTATTATTTAAAGTGGTCGTGCCACTCAAATTCTCCAACCATCTCTGACAAGTCCAGGCAAAGTATTAACCATGGAGGGGCGTATGAAAGTTTGTATTGTAACATATCTCTATATTGTCTTGGCATTCTGTGAACGAAAGTTAACGTACGCAAAGCCTATGGCCACAGCCCTGTACGTATTTGGAGATTCCACTGTAGATCCTGGTAATAACAATGGGCTTGCAACGATTGTGAAGGCCAACTTTCGTCCATATGGCAGAGACTTCGTCGGCAGAAAGCCGACTGGTCGATTTACGAACGGAAAATTAGTAACAGATATAATTTGTACTTCTACTCCATCTTTCTTTTTGCTTTACATAGTGACGTAGAATGAAAAAATATCGTGGCTAGGTTTGCACAGATTGATTTAGAAACTAACAGTAAAATAAACACAATTCTAATATTGTTGTTATTCTTTAGTAGCAATGTTGTTATCATCCCTGGGATATAATATTCATGTTTAGTTTTTCCAATTGTATACAGCTGGATTATTAGGCCTTCCTGATACAGTTCCTGCATATTTGGATCCTCAATTCCGAGGGCCACGGATTCTTAAAGGCGCCAGCTTTGCTTCTTCTGCTTCTGGATACGATGATTCTACCTCACTCACTGTTGTTAATACACGTTTTACACGTGATGGTATTGAGTATATAGGGATATAGATATATAGAAAGGCATTTCATAGCCCAGATATAATTTGTGCTTGATTTTGTGCAGAATGTTCTAACTGTGAGGCAGCAGGTGGAAAGGGAATGAAAAAGAGATAGGAGAAAGAAATTAGATATACACCTTTCAACTTAGACTAAAAGGTCTAAAATTGAAGATAAAGAAATGGAACAAGGAAGAATTTGGTAACATAGAGAAGGAACAGGAGATAATCCAGACAAAGATGAAGTAAATACAATAGAAAATGTTCGAGGAGGGTAGAAGTGAAGAGCTCGTAGAAGAGGAAGGGCTTCTCATTAACAAATTGGAAGAAAGGAGACAACAAGAGGAAATCCTATGGAAACAAAAATCAAGTATCCAATGGTTAAAAGAAGGAGAAATAAATACAAAGTTCTTCCATAAAGCAATGATACAACACATGCAGCAGAGCAGAATCTTCCCCCTAATGGATCAGCAAGGCAATCAGCTCACCCAAAAGCAAGAAATGGAGAATTTGTTAGTTCAGTACTTCAAAGGTGTCTTGACATAACCAAACATTAGAAGGGGGGATAACATTAATAAAATCATTCAACATATCCCCAATTTGGTGAGTAGAGACGAGAACCTGGCTCTACTAAGAGAAATAACTATAGTAGAGGTGGAGGAGGTAATTAGGAATATGGTGAGAAATAAAGCACTAGGGCCAGACGGATTCACTGCCAAATTATTCCAAGTGACCTGGGCCTTCCTAAGTGAAGACATAGTGAAACTAGTGGAGGAGTCGAGATGTACCAAAAGAATGCACCCAGCCCTGAATTCAACATTCCTAGCCCTGATTCTGAAGACAGAGCACTCGGAAGAACCATAAGGGTTCTGACCAATAACACTCTGCAATGTCATATACAAAATATTGGCAACAATAATGGTCAACCGGTTGAAACCCATATTACCTGGCTCAATATCTCAAGAGAAATTAGGGTTTGTCAAAGGAAGACAAATAACAGACGACATAGTGGTGGCACAAGAAGCAATTCACACCTTAAAAAAATAAAAAAATAAAGGAATGCTGGTAAAACTAGATTTGGCCAAACCCTATGAAAAATTGAACTGGGAGTATTTACAAAAAATATTGACTGCATTTGGCTTCAATGGAAGATGGATAAGATGGATAATGTGAGTGGTAACCACCCCAGTTCTGTCAGTTATGCTCAATGAATCCCCTACAGAGGCATTCAATGCCACTAGAGGGCTCATGCAAGGTGACCCGCTATATCCCTTCTTGTTTATTCTAGTAGCAGAAGGCCTAGGAAGATATATAAAAGCGAAAGTCTGCAGTGAACAATATATAGGCCTAAGACTATGGGGGAATGACCTTCCACTAACCCACCAGCGATTCGTAGACAACGTAATGTTATATGTACATGCATTGCTCAAGGAAGCCAGGAAAATCATGGAAATCCTCGCAGACTTCACTAGTGCTTCAAGGACAGAGATAAACAAAAATATGTTGGATATCTTCTTCTTCAACACCCAACACCCTCTCAAGCCTTCCTACCAAGAACCATGGGATTCAGAATAGGAAATTTCCCTACAAAGTATCTAGGAATCTAGCTAAATGACTCGCAGAATAGAGTGGCTAATTGAAAAATCTTGTTGGAAAAGATTCAAAGGAAAATGCAAAACTAGACATTTCAAACTTTGAACATTCCAAGTTGTGTAATACTGCTAAAATTAGTATTACAGTCCATTCCGATATACCAACTAACTAGTCAAGCGACCCCTAAAATAGTCTTCTAGAAAATGGTAGACATGTTCAAAAAGTTCTTATGGCACGGACCCATCATGGTAAAAAGATGGGTGCTTCTATCCTGGAGCTGGCTCAACAAACCACTAAAATAAGGATGCCTTGGACTCTGTGACCCATACCTTCTGAATCAGGTAATGGGAGAACATTTTTGGTGGAAATGGATATAGGGAGGGGTAGACATTTGGAAAAAACTATGAGAGAGGAAGTATGACATGCCTAGGTCGCTCGAAGGAAAGCCGAGAAGCCATAATGATAACAAAGGCTCAACAATATGGAACCTCGCCAGTGTCAACAGGAATCTGATCAACAACCATAGGTTCTGGGAAATTAGAGGAGGGGACAAAGCCAACTCCTAGGAGGAAGTGTGGCAACAGAGAGGAAACTTAGATAGCTAGCTGCAACTGGTAGAAATCCACCAATTCATTGATCTCCATGGGGGAAACAAAGTGCAAAAATTCTTGTGCATAGACTGAGGAGAATACTAGAGAAAGTGGAAACAAAAACAAAATTGGCTAGAAGCACCAGAAACACCCCAATGGAAACTATACAAAAAGGAAATGGCAACGATGAAATTAGCAAAAAAAGAAGGATCGAATATTTTAAGATGGGGCTACAGGATCAAAGGAATGTTTACAATTGGAGAAAGTTATCAATTAAAAATAGAAAACCTTAGACATCAAGAAACAAATAACTGGGAAAGCATATGGAAGCAAAAAAACATGGCCGAAGATCACTTTCTTCATTTGGATCCTGAGCCACGAGCAAGCATTAACATGGGACCAACATAAAAAAAAAAATAATGCAAGGCCTATCGATATGTGTCTTATGCTCAGAACAGGAAGAGACAATGGAGTACCTTACCAATGCTTGTAAATACAGCGAAAACCTATGGAAACAACACCATCAACTTTTTGAAAGTAGTTATAGGAATCCAAATAACATGCAAACAACAATAGAGAACTAGAGGAAAAAGTCGTACCAGAACACAATCCTGAACCCTGCTTGGAGACTCTCTCTAGGATTTGTCCTGTCGAATATATGGAAAGAACGAAACAAACTAATCTTCAAGGAACAAGGAAGAGCAAAAGCAGAAAATGGAACCAGATAATCCAAAGTATTCAAGAGACTATTCTAACAGAGAAATGGTTCGAGGAGGACTAGAAAACTAACCCAAAGCAACAGAAGATAATGACTCGCCTGAACCTGAAACCAAGCATGTTGCATACATCTTCATGGAAGCACCACACCACTAAGGGAGAGGAAGTAAACTAATTCAAAAGACCACGGAAGGAATTCATCAAACTAAACTTTGATGGCACTATAGAAGGGAACCTTGGTGAGGCGGGGATAGGAGGGGTATTCAGAGATGACATGGGTAAGACACTTAGAGTCTACGCGATGGACTGTGGTAACATGACAAATAATAAAGCAGAGCTTCATGCCCTAAAAAAAGGGCTGGATATCGCGATAAGAGAGTGATTTCAAAAATTACAGGTAGAAAGCAATTAAAAAATGGCGATTGAAATAGTAAAAAAGCTACATCAAGGAACACAATGCAAGAAGATTAGCCGAAGTTGGAGAACTGCATGGCTAGTTCAAGAGTTCAGTAAACTAATCAGACAGATAAACTACATCCTTCCCACACACATACAAAGGAAAGGCGATGTGGCAGCGGATAACCTGGAAAATTGGGGAAGCGGCCAGGTAGGCAGAACTTTAGACATAAAAGCGAAAGAACTATATCAGATGGAGGAGATGAAAAACTTAGTGAAAATCCTGGAAAAAGACAAGGAAGGGGAGGAGAACCCTTGATCGAGGTGTAGCACTGGGGAGGAAGTGGGTGAGAGGAGATGGGACTGGGAAGTGGCAGGCAACATCCAAGGAAGTGAAAGGACATGAGTGGGAAGTGGAGGTAGAGGACAGGGGAAAGGGCAAGTGGACGGATAGGGCAGGGATGGAACAAACCCCGAGAGAAGGCTGGTGGGGATGGGAAATGAAGACAATGAAGATGGCAGGGGGGCCAGTGGGAGTGTGAGTAGAGAGATGCCAGCATGTGGTAGGACGAGGGATGAGGACATACAACAAGAGTCGTCAGGAGTAAGTGAATGCTAATGTGAGATAGTGTAAGATAGGACAGAGGGTCACCATTCCAAGGTGATGGCGTAGGGATCAACGAGGGGAGTAATTATGACAGACAAGTGGACAAAAAGGGAAAGGAAAGAAAGGGGAGGGGAATAAAACATAAGGGGAAGCAGACCATAGGTAGATGCATGCAGAGTGAGGAAATGAAAACCTGAGAGAAGAAAGGTGGCCGAGGAACAACATCGCAACTCGAGGACAGAAGCGGAACTAGTGCTGCAATTCGGTATGTTGCTTCTCTGGCCCTCAACATCTTAAGAATTAGGATGCCTTTCTACAAGAATCTAGGAAACTTGTATAAGATAGGGATCGATTCTAGCAGGGAGGAACCCAGGAATTCTTGGGTCCCTGGATGGATGAAAATTATAGAATTTGTAATGAAAATCCTAGTGGTTAGGCCAGGAGAGGAGCGGGTAGAAACCAGCAATGGAGAGGTCTCCACCATGGTCACCCAAAGAAACGAAACACGAGAGAGTGTGGCCACAATGGTTCTTGTTCGGGACTCATCGGAGAAAACAAAAGGAAATAATGAAGAGCCACTGAGAGTAAACATAACAGAGAAAAGAGGTAAACAGAAAAACAAAATTTCACTAGGGGCGGAAGAGAATAGGGCCAGTGTATTGCTACTCAGACCCCCAAAAACATCCCCACGGCCAAGCCTCCTTGCGACATAAGGACAATAACCCAGTCTACCCTAGAGGTGGTCCCAAGCGGATGCCTCTGCTGTGTTGTCTGAGTGACATATTTCGACATGAGAAAAACACGGCGATAAGAGAAGAAGAATTAGAAGAAGCCAAAACTATGAGAGGAGATGGGAAAATCTAAAAAAAACTATGAAAAGCCCTAGTCCTGGCCCTAAAAGGGATAACAAATGCAACATAGGTAAATGGGAAATTGTTTGGATGTCTGTACCATATCAAATTGATATTTGTTATGGTCATGTGATAGGTCTCACCCTAAGATATGCCCAGTACAGAGAGGAGGATAGTAAAAAGAAAGAAGCAACCAACAACAGTTATGAGGGAACATGGCGACCAGGAAGTGTAAGAGAGACACAGGCAAAAAGATGGAAAAATGGGTGAGCGGCTCAAACAAATAACAAAGAAAGAGAGGGAGAAACACTAGATGCGAACATATGAAAACCCTCATTGACGCTTACATGGCAGGGAACCCACTAGAATTCAGAGCTCAAATTGCTAGCTGGGAGCGAGAACTAAATGATAACATAAGGAACCAAGACATTCCCATGGAGGAATGGGAGAGCATGGTTCCGGACCCAGGGAACTCCCGAGGACAGCACTGACTCTTCAGACAAACAATACAACAGTATTGGGTCATGAAGAATGTGGTGGCTTGAGCTATGACTCTAAATTGGGAACAAGCAACACGCAGAGGACCAGAGGTAAAGGAGGACACCAAGGAAAAGGATCCCGTCAGGGCAGAACTCCTCACGGAGATTGCAACAGTGCAGATACAAACTTACAGAAACAACTTGGCACTTGGGATAATTGAACAAACACTGCGAGATATGAAGAGGAGCAAGATGCTGGGCTCCAGCGCCAAAGTGCCAGCCCCAGTAATATCCTCGGATGAGGATTGAAACAGAGGTCCAGTTATATTTTTGTTGAAGTTTTATGATGAATAGTTCTTACTTGTTTAACTTGAATAGTAGTATAGATGGATAGAGAAAGACCTTTTTAAATTTTGGACAGGGTTTAATGCATACAAGTGGCTACCTGGTTTCCTTCGCGCAGGTAAGACCACCTGGAACAAATGGAAAATTTGATTTTGAATAGATAATATCAACAAAAGAAAAACAACCAAATTTACAAAATAGTAATAATAATAACAATAATAATAATAATAAATTTATAATTTAGTCAATTTTTTATTAACTTTAGCAAAATAAAATGTATACTGACATAAGTATTTTGATTTTCATAATAAATTAATAACTTTTAATAATATTTACCAATAATTTAATGACTTAATTTATATAATTATACTAATTTTATAATTTATTTTAATTTTAATAAAATAAAATATATCTTGTTTAAAAAATAATTATTAATATTCACTCCTCATTTAATATATACCACTACAGAGAAATAGTTATTAATATTCACTAGCCATTTAATATATACAACTACACAACTACACCATGTACAAATAACCAAACATACCCAAGTAACCGTATCGATCCTTTAAACTACATTGCCCAAACCACACATAGCATGCGTGCATGTAGCACTCCACGTTATGCCATTGCGTGAGTCGAACGAAGGAGCTAGTTACAGAAAACTGTTACGTTGGAAGTTAGAGTAAGTCATTTTCAAACTTCACTCGCCGTTGAAGCATAAGTTTATTTAGCTGACAGTGGCCAGAGCAAACGATGAAAGGTTTAGTTAGCGCAATGCCATGTTGAAACTTACGTCCATAATTTATGGAAGATTTATATAGGAAAATTATATCGGAAACTGCCATCTGTCTACCTATGTACTATGTCAGATCGCCAATAACACACATCTATGGAAGATTTATATAGGAAAATTATATCGGAAGCTTGTACTATGTCAGATCGCCGATAACACACATCCATATTAAGGTACTTGTTTTTACATACATTTGTATGATGATAGACAAGCGATGTTTGTGTGGATGGAAGGTTATAGCGTAGTTGCTTTTTCGTAGGTTGATTTTTTTTTAAATAAATAATTAATATGGAAAGGTAAATTTTTTATCTTTACCGGTTATTAATATTTTTTTCAAATGATTTATTTTTTTCATATTAATATATTATTAATAACAATATTTATGATTGACTTAAAATTATATTTCAATTGTAAATTGATAATTAAAATATAATAGAGTTACATATATATATATACTTTCAAACAAACTATATACAGAATAGTTTATAATTATTATATTAAAATAAATTAATTAATATATATATATATTTATATATAATGTAAATGAATTTAACATTTTATAACATGATCAGTCTACTTATTTAAACATTTTCAATTTGGAAAGCTTGACTAGGAAGTTAATATGTATAATTTCTATTATTTTCTTGTAGGTCAAATTTGTTATATTTAATTTTAACTCTCCAAATTGATTGTGAATGTTAAATATTATATATATTTTTAAGTTTTTTATATTTATTTTAAATTAGATAATTATGATGATGATGATGGTGGTGATCGTTAACGTCCAATATATATATATATATAACTAAATTATAATGTGTTTTTTCAAAAAATAATGTTAATATAAATTTATAAATAAATAAGTATTTTATTTATTTTATTAGGTTAATAGAAATACATTTTTAAATTAAATAAAAAATTATAAAAATAAGTTGAAAAATAATCTCATTTTATTATATTTTAAGTTCACGCAAAATTTAATAATAGTGACTAAATAGTGATTAAATTCTTGTACATGGGATATACCACTGAACCTGCAAACCACAAATGATGTTGCACAACGCTTCAGGTAAGCCTAGGTAATCCCTGAGGAATACTACAAAAAATAAATGTTAATCTTTATACACACAGCCCACTCTGCTTCCTCCTTTACCGCCCATTGTGCCTATCTTTTTGTGCACGAAAAAATTAGAAATGCGACCAGCAGCATTGTCCAGCTAAACAGAGACGGTAGTTTAATACAGGAAAGAAGAATCGAATGATTCGTGACCATCAGTTTTGGAGGATCGAATGATGGTTTAGCCAGCCTGGTGTAAATAATTCATATCAGCCAGCTATTATTTAAAGTGGTCGTGCCACTCAAATTCTCCAACCATCTCTGACAAGTCCAGGCAAAGTATTAACCATGGAGGGGCGTATGAAAGTTTGTATTGTAACATATCTCTATATTGTCTTGGCATTCTGTGAACGAAAGTTAACGTACGCAAAGCCTATGGCCACAGCCCTGTACGTATTTGGAGATTCCACTGTAGATCCTGGTAATAACAATGGGCTTGCAACGATTGTGAAGGCCAACTTTCGTCCATATGGCAGAGACTTCGTCGGCAGAAAGCCGACTGGTCGATTTACGAACGGAAAATTAGTAACAGATATAATTTGTACTTCTACTCCATCTTTCTTTTTGCTTTACATAGTGACGTAGAATGAAAAAATATCGTGGCTAGGTTTGCACAGATTGATTTAGAAACTAACAGTAAAATAAACACAATTCTAATATTGTTGTTATTCTTTAGTAGCAATGTTGTTATCATCCCTGGGATATAATATTCATGTTTAGTTTTTCCAATTGTATACAGCTGGATTATTAGGCCTTCCTGATACAGTTCCTGCATATTTGGATCCTCAATTCCGAGGGCCACGGATTCTTAAAGGCGCCAGCTTTGCTTCTTCTGCTTCTGGATACGATGATTCTACCTCACTCACTGTTGTTAGTACACGTTTTACACGTGATGGTATTGAGTATATAGGGATATGGATATATAGAAAGGCATTTCATACCCCAGATATAATTTGTGCTTGATTTTGTGCAGAATGTTCTAACTGTGAGGCAGCAGCTGGAGAATTTCAAGCTTTATCGAAAGCAAATTGTGAATATGGTAGGCGCGGAGAAGTCCAGCAAGATAATATCCGGAGCCTTGTTTACGATAAGTGCGGGTACCGATGATTTTGCCAATAATTATTTTCTAAATCCCCTTACTCGTGCACAGTATACTGTTACCGAGTTTCAAGATCTTCTTCTCCGCTCTCTCTCGGAATTTATACGGGTAACCATATGGTCTCTGCGGTGAGAGTGACGTCTCATGCTTCCTGATATATCAATATTTTAGTATATGAAGCATTATAAGGAATTGGTTGAATTGTTTTCCCCAAATTGACAATTACATGGTTGAATCGTTAGAAAAAATGATAATAAGTTGGCAAATTTCTTTTGATTATAAGAATATTTGATGAAGATAATAAAATTTTATTGGGCGGTTAAAAAGAATGATTGGATTTATAAATAAATGATTGTTATCCTCCCTATGTGACATAAACTCTGTTGTAATGACTTTTAAACCTTGTGATGGATTATACCTTGTTATCTATTATTACCCATTATTCTAATAAAATTGTAATTGGAAATTATGATCTTTGTGACAGAGCATTTACCAGGAAGGTGCCACCTTATTTGCCCTCATCGGTCTGCCTCCTTTCGGTTGTTTGCCTTCACAAATAACTCTGCACAACCTGAGCGGCAAAGGATGCGTTGACAAGTTTAATGACGTTGCCATCTCGTCTAATCAGAAGGCTGTATCATTACTAGAGGCATTGCACCCATCAGTTCCTGGACTTAAGCTTGCTTATATTAACGTATATGACAACCTGTTGGACTTCATAAAGAATCCTAGAAAATATGGTAATATTCTCTTTCAGTTTGATTCCTTCACGCTTTAATAAGTTTTATGTGCAGAAATGCAGAGGTTGCTAACCATTGATAACTTGTGAAAAAATGTGTGGAAGGCTTTGAAGCAGTGAGGAAAGGTTGCTGCGGAACGGGTTTGCTGGAGACAGCCATTCTATGCAACCCCACAACTCCGGTGTGCCGCGATCCATCCAAATACGTATTTTGGGACTCTTTTCATCCAACGGGCAAAGCGTACAATATCCTGGCGCAAGACGTGTTCTCACAGGTTGCTCTGAGTCTTTTCTAGCAGTACAGCTGTGAGCAATTCATGTTGCTCTGAGTCTTTTCTAGCAGTACAGCTGTGAGCAATTCATGCAAAAGGACAAATTGTGATAAGTCAATACTAGATAAGAATCCAGTCCAATAAAAACGGAAGCCAGAATCGAATCACTGTGTGTAACTAGCTCCGCATTACTATTAGGTACTATATAATTGTAATCGGGGCGATTTCTGAATATATATTTACAGATTTTCTCATTACGATCCAGTATCTGTATCAAGGGAAAAATAACAATCTAATATATGATCTTTCATAGATAAATTCCACAACATTGGGTCGCTGAGATATATTCTAAGATATTGCGGGGAGAGAACTTCGCGAATTGAGTTTTATTTCCTAATTAATTGCGGGTCGCTGAGATCTATTCTAAGATACTGTAGGGAGAGAACTTCGCGAATTGAGTTTTATTTCCTAATTAATTGCCCACAATGGGAGAAAAAGTGTGCTGGGAGAATTGGAGAACACCCTAATGTCCATGTGATATAAAGGCCACCGAGTTGACATCCCAATCTATGAGAATGAACTCCCTAAAAAGTTGGTAAATTCAAGCTCACTATAGGCACGAACGTAAAACAGTCATGCGAAATGGAAAAAGTCGATTTGTGTTGAGGTTTAAAATTGGGTTTAGTGTAACCAGTGGTGTTTTTACCAAGAAAACTTCACTGGGTTGTTTGGAATTTAATCAGTATATTTGGGGAGGAGGGTGTTTTATTATTTAAATAGGATTTTTTTGGTTTTGAATTTAATTATTTTAATTATTGTATTACTATAATATATAGGGGTTTGAAGACAATATTTGACACAGCTTTAATTTTAAAGAGATTTTAAGATAATATTTGACATAATTTTTAGGTAAATTGTGTTAACTTGAAAAGAAAAAAAATTGTGTATAATCTTAAATATTATTTTTATGGGAGTGTCTTAAACTAGCAATTGCACCAGATGTTGCAAAGAAAACGCCCTAAGTCACTAGCATAGGAGTAGCATGAAGTTGTTACTCTTCCATGATGAAAGCGAAAGTGTCACCGGATTTCACTAAAGAGTGTAAGTAGAATTTTGGATCTTAGTTAAAAGGGGTGTCTCAAGAATTGCATCGTTGATATAACAGGAGTATCCATTGTATTAGGTTCTCTCTTTTTGGTTATTTAGTGTAATTGCCAAAGAATGTATTGTAGATGTGGAAAAGATCTATATCCTTAGCAATTATTGAGCAGAAGACCTTGATTTGGTCTTCTGATTAAATATCCATATGTATTTTCACACACAACACTTGTTTGAAGTATTTTCCTACTTGAATGGTTGGAACTTATCCACACCCTATTTGTATATGCCAACTTTATTTTGGATTCAAGATTTCTTGCAGTTGATATGGCAAGTATTTTCCTACTTGAATGGTTGAAATTTATCCACACCCTATTTGTATCCAACTTTATTTGGGATTCAAGATGTCTTGCAATTGATATAACTCTCTTGGGTTTCATTCAGATCCATTTACATTATTTACGTTGTTCCCCAATTCAAATTCTAGGAAACATTTGTATCACTCTTTTTTATGAGTCTCAGGATCATAGACCTACATCTAATGATTTTGGATAAATTATAAGAAGATCAAATTGAAGCCAAATTATGAAACTTTTGAACTCAAGGATGTTCAAAATCTCAAATAATTACCATACAAGTATGGTAAATTTGAATAATGAAGATCAACACATTTGGTCTTTGAATCCTAGAAAGGACTATGAGCCTAGACTAGGATACCAAAGCCCTTTTAATTGATGATATCAACAACCCACGAACAAGTGATTAAAGTTTCTTTGGAAATTCAAATGTGTGTCCAAATAAAAATCTTCATGAGTTCACTTTTAACTAATAAAGCTTTAACACAAAACATCCTTCAAAAAAGATACTAATTAGTTAGCTCATGCTCCTTGGTTCTAATTTTCTTTTCAAAGAACTTCATGTAAAAATAAAGGTACCTTCAAAATTGTTGAGTGAATTTAAAGAGAAACAGTTCTTTGAAAATTTTTATGAGATTTGTAAAGATGGACATAGACTTCCAATTTGTAGAGGTCAAGATTATGAACCACTTTAGTGTTGTAACAATATATAATTGACACAAATACCAAGCTATCAATAATACTCTATCCATCCAAACAGACTGAGGAGTCATTGATTCAATTTATTGAATGATTAAGCTCATTCGACTTGTCAACATTCCCACTAATGTTATTACAATGGATCGCTACAGTTCCTTATTCATCCAACGTTGTCATAGTAATTTTTATTGATAATATCAACCAATACAAATATGGAAACCATAATATCTCACATCGAGCACTAAATAAGTTACAGGTTAAATTGCATCCCATATCGAAAGAATCACACATTTACTAGTGTGTGCGAAAGTTAATTTTTCAATGCAAGAGCTAGAAATTGGTCAAGTAAAAGTAGCTCTCACTGTGAAGTTATATTGATTCATAAAGAAACATTATACAATACCAGTGAAATTGTAAACCTTTTTATACTCTTATACAGTTTACTTAAAACAAGAAAACATGTGATTATTATAAAAAAAAAAAGAAAAACAAGTGTATCTTGAATCTCTGTAAAAGTTATTTATTTAATTAAAAATAAACTTCTGAAGAAAATATATGCATTTTTGTTGTTTTATTACTTTAGGTTTAATAATTTATTCAATAAGAGGAGAGAATATAGTTATCCTTCATATTTTCTCTAAAATAATCTGTTTTCTTATACCAGCATCGTTTGCATCCCTTTTGTCATTTCCATTGGTCAATGATTCCACACTATCCTTAGAAATAGAAAACCTTTTTTGACTATCTCCCCGTCGATACCTGGTAAGTGGAAGCAACGTATTGTTGTTCTACTGTGAAACTAATTCTATTGAAGTCGATGATCTAAGACATGGGTCTCTTCGAGCCAATCTCAACAGAACATCCACCCATTGTTTTTGCTTGTGTCGTTCTGCGATCCGTTTCCTATTTGTTTCTCAGCTTAACCTTTGTGAAATCCATGTCGCTGCTATGAGCCTGCATAAAGGCTTACAAGCGCTGAGGACCCCTATCATACAGTTCGTTGACTTCTTGTGCAGCAATCACAAGACATACGTACCTTCGAATATGCTAAGACATAACGCACATTCCAATTGCTCTTTTAAACCTTGCAACACTGCAAATTTGTACACGGTGGGCGTATCTATTACTAGACGCTCGATGCCTAAGTCCCTTAGTGGCAAGATCCCCCATAACAAACCAACCGACCATGGATGGGATGGAGATCGACCATTAATACTTTGTGTTGTACTCCTCTGTTCTGGCCCACTCCGCGTTGCCTAATATACACAAGTAGGAGGAACACAAGCGTAATTAGGGTCGTTGGAATAACTAAAGTCCCAGCAGAATTTAGTAACCATCTAGATATGCATGATGGAGGTACAACGATATTCGCATGGAACAAAATAACTAAAGCCTCACCTAACCTTAGTAAATGACTTTAGTAACCACCTAGATATCAGGTACCGATATGACGACAGAAGATAGTTTGATCATCTAACATAGAGAATGGATGATGGATAACCACACATGGTGGCAACGAGAGGGGTTGTTTTCAAAGGGAAATGCCTTACGGCGTAATTATTGTCTTAAAAATTTATCTCTATCAAGAGAAGAGGCACATGGTGGCATGTCACTGTATTTTTGTATAAATGAATTTTGTGCATATTTACTTTTAAAATACAATGACATTGTACACTAATCCAAAAAAAGAAATAGCATCAACTTGGACACTATCTAAAATAGCATGGAAATGTCTTTTATGTAATTTTTTTGCTTTTAAAGATTTAGGGGAAATGAGATTCGCATAAACCATATATTTCAAAATAAATGAATTATTCAAGAGGAGCATTTACAACAAGGATCACCGGATTAAAACTTTTTGGATCCATGTACTGAGCAGTTAATTGGCCCTATTAACTGGCCTTAAGGCAAAACATAGATAAGCAAATGAAGGAATTATTCAAGGGAAGCACATACAACTAGGATCCATGTATTAAGAATTTAATTGGTGCCACGAATGTTCACAAGGAAAATTTTCATAATAGGAAAAAATAGGAATAATTGATATAAAATAGTAATAAATAAAAGATAAATAGTTGATTACAAAGCTTGTTTATATTGTACACAAATCAATTCCGTTAATAGATAAGGAACTGTGAGACTGGATGCAACTTCTTTAGTGGATGTATTGTATAACATTTATGCCAATTTTGCAAAACAAGTACATGTAATCATATATGTTAGATGCAGAATATGCAGACACAAAATGTCACGTGTCTTTTCCCCATAACCAAGAAGATGGTTGAAACCAGAGAAGTTGGCACTAGGTTAGGAAAAAATGTATGGGATAACATTGAGTTGTGCGAATTAGATCGAATCATGTTCATATAATTGCAACACAAGGCTTATTCTACTATGCTGAAAGCATTGGATGGTATTTCCAGGAAGTCCCAAAACAACTAGAATTCCTTGGGACAAATATCTTAAAAGATAACTGAATAATGAAAATGAACATATATAAATATACCAAAAAATGGTTTGGAATTGATAAAAAGAGTGCAAAACGGAAATTCAGTACCCCAAATACTCTAGTAGAAAAGAAAGCTCTAGTAATTTTCCAAACTACTTTAAATCATAGTAATCAATTTTGCTGAATTGCAATAGCTGAAATTATTGAAATTTGGTAGTGGTATGTATGTTTTTTTTTTTTCTAGTTAAGACTAACCTAAGTACCCATGGAGGATTTGAACCAGTGACCTATCACAAGGAGTGCCTTAGCAGTGCACCCATTCACTGTCATTCCCCGTGGGCGGTAGTGGTATGTATGTTAAAGAAAAGTAATACTGAAAATAAAACCAACAATTGAACCAATGTTATATCAGTAAAACATAATTATAACTTTTCCAACCAAAGGTGAATCCACCAAAAGGAACCATTGGTTGATTTGTGCCAAAATTGAATGTTGGTTCAATAGCTTCTCCAATGGCAGGTAGCTTTTGGCCATATTCATTATCTTCTAGCCAGATAAGTTTCAAGAATATATACTTCTTTCTCATAAATTTCATTATTACTATTGAGCATTTCCTGAGGACAAGTATTATTTTGATTTTCAACAATGTTTGATCAATATTTGCAAATTGTCCTAGCTTCCAAATACTTGAGATTGTCCTCACATAATCTTCCAAAAGCATCATCGGGAACAAAGATGGAACATGATTCCTTCCAAAGGCATAGACTTGCAAAAGAAACTGAGTTACCAGACCTAAAGTTTTCTCCCTCAAATCAAGATCATGTAACAAATGATTACCTCATATGTATATAACTTTAATCATGTACCTTATCTACAATGTAAGTTTAATTCACTGTGCGGTAAGAGCCCTTAATGGAAGTTTGACAAAACCCACTTGGATTTTGGAAGCTTGCAAATGCTATCAATGATATGTGTTTCCCTTAGGAGCATTGGAGCCGAAACTCTTGCAATGCCTATGTGTTTTTCTATTGAGACACATCAGTGCAGATTGTGTCAACATAAGTTGTTGTGAAACAAATTCTAGAGGGATCACCACCAAATCCTTCAAGAAGTACTAATGTGTTATTTGTTGGGTACATACATGTGCTACAAATGTTGGGTATGGACACACTAGAAGATCACATAAAGGCTTAATTCATTCCTGATTCACGAGATATCTGCAAAAAAAGAAGGTATCAATATTTTGTCTAATTGCATCAACTGACACAAGTTCTTGAACATCTACATCACACTGACTGGTATCAGCAAACACATCTCATTATATCACATCTTATAAGTTGACCTCTTTTTTAGATAACTCATTTTAGAAATGCCTGTGTTGATCATACATATTCATTAAAGACATATTTGATTTGATCATATGTACTAGTAGAAGTACCATTAGATATTGTCCATGTTGTTTCTTTCTTGATATCAAACTCAACAGTTTGCAGCAGTTGTACAAGAGTAGGAATGATGTATGCACTGATCACAACTTGTAAACCAATGCAAAATTAGGATACATGAAATTAAACAATATTTTATAAGTAATAATATATTCAATGAAATGCCATTTTAAACTATAAAGTAGTAGCTAAGAAATCTGTATTTGATCTATGTTTTCTGTAGTTATATTTTAGATGGTCCAGGGTGATTCCTTCTTGAAACTTTTCTTATTATTATGGGTCAATAGTGCCAAGATATAGTGAAGTTCAAGATTGTGAACATAATTTAACATATACAACATAAGTATTCATCTCTAGTTAGAGTATTTCCTAGAGTGTAGAGTGCAGTGATAAGAACAGATGGAGATGGATGACTGTAGAGAGAAAACATGTAGAATTGAAATTTTCGAATTCCTTAAAGAAAAATGATAGCACTGGACAACCTACAATATACATCTAAAGACATGAACCTAAAACTAATAAAACACATTCTTAAGCAACAAACAATGTAAACTTTGAAACGGGAACTATAAACTAAAAACAGGAACTCTGGCGAAAAAACCCCAAAAAAACATCAAAAACAGTGCTAAAAACGAAAAGTGTGTATACTGGAACGATGTTTTTTTTTTAGGTGTCAGTTTTGAACGTGTTTTAAAAATGGCAGTGACTACGAAATTTACTACGAAATTTTCGTGCAAAATATAGCTTCAAAACGAAAGTGTTGATATTGGAATATTGATTTTTTTTTAGGGTCAATTTTCAAACTTTTTAAAAAATGCTAATAAAACCAATTTTTTATGTCTCAAACAAAGTTAAATTTTAAGGAAAAAACACATTAATGTTTCTGGTAGAATATCATTTTTCTTTCCTAAGTATAAATTTAACATGTTTTCAACCACAACATGCTAGATACAAAAGAAATTGAAATTTTTTCAACTATAAAACTAAAAAAACATGACATTATGAACAAATTATATCACTGAATGAATTCAAAAGTCTTTATTTGTATACTGAATAAAACATACATTATATCTCTAATTTGATATTGCATTGTAGATATTTAAACAATAAAATTTATCATACTTAAGGCATAATCCAACAACATAAAAATGCTTCATAACTTCTCATTTAACAAAATATGGAAAACATTAATTTTATTTGAAGATACGATGCATACATCAGTTATATAAACTGTCTTAAACAATTATTCAAACTCAATCACCCAATAACCGTGGGTAGGCCGTCGTCGTGCCCCCTTCCCCCAACCCATTACCGATCTTTCCCATTCACCCATGCCCTCTTCCCCCTTCTGCCCTACCCATGCGCCAGCCCTTGCTACCCCCAACTCATCCACCCATGCACCGTTTCCCCAACTCTTCCTTCCCTACCCCACAACTCTCCTCCCCATAAGCCCACCCCCTAACTCCCATTCCCCTCCAATCTCAACTCCTCGCCCCCTTCCTTAACGCCGGCCCCATGGGCCTCGTGCCTCACCCCCCTCCACCCTACCCTTACCCCTACCCCCTACCTTCCCACACCCCCCACCCTTACCTTACCCCCCACCCCCCGCCACCCCCCTACCCTTACCCTACCCCCCCCCAACCCCTACCCCCCACTACCCCTCCCACCCCCCTGCCGCTCCCCCCCTGCCCCCTACCCTTACCCCCCCACCTACCCCCCCTGCCACCCCTCCCCCACCAACCCCCTGCCACCCCCTACCCTACCCTACCCCCCCCCCCCCCTGCCAGTGTCATTTTCAAAAAATAAACATGCTACTAAAAGAATTCCATGTTATCGACGAATTTCTAGAGTCTAAATTTTATTTGCATAAAGAAACTTCTCAAAACCACATACCAGATAGACAAACCTTTATTCGATTCCACTATCCTTTTCTTGGTTTGAGGATAGAATTCATTTTTTTGTTTATAAATAGAAACAAACAATTAAAAATAAATTTACCATAGAAAGAATTAAGTCTTGAACTATATGCATTCTTTCAAAATCAAATCTCATGCCTTCTTTCAACAACTACCCTATTGGCGAATTTCCATACTTTCTTTACTGCAAGTTTCATAAGCCATAATAAATCATAGATTTAATATAAAATATTGTTTTGTTCTATTAATTATAAACCCAAAGAAGTAAAACAACAAAGATAGTTACGAATTCCACAATTAGTTCTAGACATTACAACATATACTCACAACCCATATTTAACCCAATGTCAATCAATTATTGTATCTTAGCACCTATTTGAAGAAATTCAAAGATGGTTGTTGTAAACAAATTTAAAATATATAAAAATCAAATCTTTAGTTGTTATAAGGAAATATTAAGAATTACTCACTAACTTTGATATCTTTCTTTTTCTTCCTTATTTATTTGTTGAATGAATTCCATTTTGGATTCTTTTCTACAAGAAAATACTTGAAAATTAATATTTAATGCTAAATTATTTGCTTATATGTACCTAATAGAAAAATTCAATGATTACATACATTTGAAACCACATTTGTTGTTGAGATGGATCCACATAGAATACTTCAGATTATAATGAAAATATGAAGAGATGACAATATGTGCACATTGTTCACAACCAATCAAAGTGTTTCTAAAATTAATTATTACTTGGCACATTAGTTGAGATTTTGTATGGTAATTTGGAGGGAGTTATATTTATATAAAAAGAAACATATGCACCTATTGAAGCACAAATACTTTATTAAGCATCTCAATGTTATTTTTTCATCTTCAATTTTAATTTATTGGAAGTATTTAAAAATTATATCATATTATATTGAAAAATTGGGTCATTCTGATAAGGTTAGAAGGGTGAATGCCTCCTAACTAAAACTTTATGGTATTCTTTGATACACATGGACTAAGTTATTAGTATATCTCATTTGTGGACTATTGAATATAATCTATTAGGTAGTACATAATTTGGTCCTTTACTTAAACTAGGTTACACTAATAAGTTACTTATTCTCAATTTTAAGAAGTAAATATAAAAATAAATAAGAGTAATAATAATTTTGAATAACCCTATTGTGCAAAAAATAAATAAGAGTAGTAATCCTTTTGAGTAATCCCTTTATTTAACATTCTAAAAACCCTATTGTGAAAAAAACCACGCTCACTCAATCAATCCATCCATTTGAAATGAACAAGGAACCATGGACACAAAAATAAATAAGAGTAGTAATCTTTTTGAGTAATCCCTTTATTTAACATTCTAAAAACCCTATTGTGAAAAAAACCACGCTCACTCAATCAATCCATCCATTTGAAATGAACAAGGAACCATGGACACAAATTGAAGCTTATAAGCCTTTATTTATTTGAAGTTCCACGTCACGGAATTTTAGATAATGAGACAATGGAACGGAAGACATTCGGAAAACGGCCCTGAGCATATGAGGTATTTACATTGGGAACAAGACATCTGAGCATATGAGGTATTTACATTGGGAACAAGACATATGACGTGAAAGCAAACATTAAAAACCTCTCATATTTACATTGGGAACAAGACATATGACGTGAAAGCAAACATTAAAAACGATTACATATGACGTGATAGGCACTATACATATCACATAGATAGAAGGTGGTTTAATGGAAAGGTATTACATAAACGATTGGTTGATAATTTAGAGAGGCGTAATCAAAGCCCTGCATTGGATTTCATTGAAGAATTAGTACAAATATTATGTTCGTTATAGATATTAATTTAATGTAAAAGTTACAGTGGGCGCGCAGCGGCACCGTGGGTCGATTCCCGGAATCGACCCGGTCGGGCGGGGCGGCCTGGGGTGCTGCGCGCCCGAAGCGCCACCCCGGGTCGCCCCGCCCCGCCCGACCGGTAGCGGGTCGATTCCGGGAATCGACCCGCCGGTCGGTCGGGCGCGGCGGGGCGGGGCGGCCTGGGGTGCCGCTGCGCGCCCGCACTTACAGCCTTGGAAGCATGAACACGATAAGAAATACACTAGATCGAAACTGGAAATATCACAGCTCGCTGCTCATGAAGATGATTAAGATAAATAGATGAATAAATTCTCTCGAGAGTGTAGTAAAGCCAGAGAAAACAGATACCGCAAAAGACCTCCGAAAACCCTTAATTTTCAAAACCGCATTGACGATCAAATATTCTGCAGGATCCCAAGAAGCGATTTATGTGCGATTTCTGTGTTAACTTTTGGCTGCCGATGGCCTAATTTTCGGCAATCGCGCCAATTTCCCTCACAGTATCCTGAGATCGATCTGCTGGAGGGTCTGAAAACAAAATTACCAGGTTTATGGGAGCTAACGAGTGAATCTGGAACTTTCCGCAATCAAAACCATGTGGCGGGAGAGGTGACGGTGGCAATAGTCTAGACGCTTCCCAGCAATCTCCTGCCCGAACATTTTTTCGAGCACACACGTCGCATCGAACACATCCGCAAACCCTACAAACTTGTGCTGCCGCTTAGTCTGAGTCTCTCTGTGCTCCTTCACGACACCTGCAAAACAACAAATACAAAAATTACAAAAATTTACAAAAATTTCTATTTTCCTGCCAAAAATACAGTCCGTTTAGTCTGCGGCATGTATTACCAATGCAGTTTTTCAATGCTATTACAAGTGCGGAAATGTTATTACCAAGTGCAATGTTATGACAGTGCGACAATGTTATTACAATGGCAATATATTACCAATACAATTATGCATTTTTTATTAAATGCATTGTGAATAACATGGGTAGGTCCGATAATAGATATGGCGTTGGCATTAATATGGCGATTGGCATTTACTATGGTTGATTCTTATACATTAAAAGTAGATGGTGAATATGGAGTGCGTGAATAAAATATGCGTCTTTAATATTTGAGCAGTGTGTTATATCATTTAATATGGAGTGTGAATATAATATGCAACTTTATTATTTGAGTAGTGTGTTATATCATTTAATATGGAATGCGTGAATACAATATGAAACATCAATATTTTGGTTGGAACAAACATTGGCGTGGATACAATATGCAGAGTTGGCATTAACACATTTGACGTGGAATACATGTAGCATCGGTAATACATTCGCGACCATTATTTTGTGTAATTCTATAAAATTTTATCGATAGCTATAGAACTTGTAACACATGAAAAAATATAGAACGTTGGTATGAATATGGTGTAACACTGCATAAATATGGGAAGAATTGGAGACAACTGCCAACATAATATAATTTTCCGTGTTAATACGACGTTCATATAGAATTGCAGAGCATTGATATTCATATAAAATTTTGGTAGCGTTGGAGAGCATTGATATTCATTGCATGTTGGAGAGCGCCTGTGACTCATATTTGTTGTTTTGCAGGTGTCGTGAAGGAGCACAGAGAGACTCAGACTAAGCGGCAGCACAAGTTTGTAGGGTTTGCGGATGTGTTCGATGCGACGTGTGTGCTCGAAAAAATGTTCGGGCAGGAGATTGCTGGGAAGCGTCTAGACGATTGCCACTGTCACCTCTCCCGCCACATGGTTTTGATTGCGGAAAGTTCCAGATTCACTCCTTAGCTCCCATAACCCTGGTAATTTTGTTTTCGGACCCTCCAGCAGATCGATCTCAGGATACTGTGAGGGAAATTGGCGCGATTGCCGAAAATTAGGCCATCGGCAGCCAAAAGTTAACACAAAAATCGCACATAAATCGCTTCTTGGGATCCTGCAGAATATTTGATCGTCAATGCGGTTTTGAAAATTAAGGGTTTTCGGAGGTCTTTTGCGGTATCTGTTTTCTCTGGCTTTACTACACTCTCGAGAGAATTTATTCATCTATTTATCTTAATCATCTTCACGAGCAGCGAGCTGTGATATTCCCAGTTTCGATCTAGTGTATTTCTTATCGTGTTCATGCTTCCAAGGCTGTAAGTGTGGGCGCGCAGCGGCACCCCCAGGCCGCCCCGCCCCGCCTGACCGGCGGGTCGATTCCGGGAATAGACCCGCCGCTGATCCGGCGGGGCGGGGCATCCCGGGGTGGCCCTGCGGGCGCACAGCGGCATCCCCGGGCCGCCCCGCCCCGCCCGACCGGTAGCAGGTCGATTCCCGGAATCGACCCGCCACCGGTCGGGCGGGGCGGGGCGGCCCGGGGGTGCCGCTGCGCGCCCACTGTAACTTTTACATTAAATTAATATCTATAACAACATAATATTTGTACTAATTCTTCAATGAAATCCAACGCAGGGCTTTGATTACGCCTCTCTAAATTATCAACCAATCGTTTATGTAATACCTTCCCATTAAACCACCTTCTATCTATGTGATATGTATAGTGCCTATCACGTCATATGTAATCGTTTTTAATGTTTGCTTTCACGTCATATGTCTTGTTCCCAATGTAAATATGAGAGGTTTTTAATGTTTGCTTTCACGTCATATGTCTTGTTCCCAATGTAAATACCTCATATGCTCAGGGCCGTTTGCCGAATGTCTTCCGTTCCATTGTCTGATTATCTAAAATTTCGTGACGTGGAACTTCAAATAAATAAAGGTTTATAAGCTTCAATTTGTGTCCATGGTTCCTTGTTCATTTCAAATGGATGGATTGATTGAGTGAGCGTGGTTTTTTTCACAATAGGGTTTTTAGAATGTTAAATAAAGGGATTACTCAAAAGGATTACTACTCTTATTTATTTTTGTGTCCATGGTTCGTTGTTCATTTCAAATGGATGGATTGATTGAGTGGACATGGTTTTTTTCACAATAGGGTTTTTAGAATGTTAAATAAAGGGATTACTCAAAAGGATTACTACTCTTATTTTTTTTTTTCACAATAGGGTTATTCAAATTTATTATTACTCTTATTTATTTTTATATTTACTTCTTAAAATTGAGAATAAGTAACTTATTAGTGTAACCTAGTTTAAGTAAATGACCAAATTATGTACTACCTAATAGATTATATTAAATAGTCCACAAATGAGATATACTAATAACTTAGTCCATGTGTATCAAAGAATACCATAAAGTTTTAGTTAGGAGGCATTCACCATTCTAACCTTATCACAATGACCCAATTTTTCAATATAATATGATATAATTTTTAAATACTTCCAATAAATTAAAATTGAAGATGAAAAAATAACATTGAGATGCTTAATAAAGTATTTGTGCTTCAATAGGTGCATATGTTTCTTTTTATATAAATATAACTCCCTCCAAATTACCATACAAAATCTCAACTAATGTGCCAAGTAATAATTAATTTTAGAAACACTTTGATTGGTTGTGAACAATGTGCACATATTGTCATCTCTTCATATTTTCATTATAATCTGAAGTATTCTATGTGGATCCATCTCAACAACAAATGTGGTTTCAAATGTATGTAATCATTGAATTTTTCTATTAGGTACATATAATCAAATAATTTAGCATTAAATATTAATTTTCAAGTATTTTCTTGTAGAAAATAATCCAAAATGGAATTCATTCAACAAATAAATAAGGAAGAAAAAGAAAGATATCAAAGTTAGTGAGTAATTCTTGATATTTCCTTATAACAACTAAAGATTTGATTTTTATATATTTTAAATTTGTTTACAACAACCATATTTGAATGTCTTCAAATAGGTGCTAAGATACAATAATTGATTGACATTGGGTTAAATATGGGTTGTGAGTATATGTTGTAATGTCTAGAACTAATTGTGGAATTCGTAACTATCTTTGTTGTTTTACTTCTTTGGGTTTATAATTAATAGAACAAAACAATATTTTATATTAAATTTATGATTTATTATGGCTTATGAAACTTGCAGTAAAGAAAGTATGGAAATTCGCCAATAGGGTAGTTGTTGAAAGAAGGCATGAGATTTGATTTTGAAAGAATGCATATAGTTCAAGACTTAATTCTTTCTATGGTAAATTTATTTTTAATTGTTTGTTTCTATTTATAAACAAAAAAATGAATTCTATTCTCAAACCAAGAAAAGGATAGTGGAATTGAATAAAGGTTTGTCTATCTGGTATGTAGTTTTGAGAAGTTTCTTTATGCAAATAAAATTTAGACTCTAGAAATTTGTCGATGACATGGAATTTTTTTAGTAGAATGTTTATTTTTTGAAAATGACACTGGCAGGGGGGGGGGTAGGGTAGGGGGTGGCAGCGGGGTAGGTGGGGGGGTAAGGGTAGGGGGCAGGGGGGGTAGGGGGGGGGTAAGGGTAGGGGGTAAGGTGAGGGTAGGGGGTGGATGGGTGGCGGTGGAAGGTGAGGGGGTAGGGGGTCGGTGTGGGTTGGGGGGGGGGGGGGGGGGGGGGGGGGGGGGGGCGATGAGGGGGTAGGGGGTAGGGTTGGGGTAGGGGGTAAGGTGGGGAGGGGGGGTAGGTGTGGATGGGGGCGGGGAAGGGTACAATTGGGCGGGGAGTGGGGGGGTCGGCGCAGTGGTGAGGGGCGGCCGGCGGGATGGGTTGGGGGGTGTAGGGGGTGTAGGGGGTTTGGGGGGGGCGGGGGGGGGGCGAGGGGGGATGGGGCGCGGGAGTGTGGGGGGACGATAGGGGGTGGGGTGAGGGAAGGGGAGGGGGGCCGGGGAGGGGGGAAGCTTAGGAAGCTTCGTTCAAACAGAAAATTCAACTGAAAACAAACATCTAGCGTGGCATGCAAAGGATGGACCACGAAGAAATACAGAGTTGGCGAGCGAAACAAAGAGAAAACACAGATTTGATGGATGCAGGGAGTACAATAACTTGGTAATCATATCGAGGGATTTGTCATCATCATCATTTTCGGAGATTGGGTCAGGCGTGTTACTTTCATTATTAATGTGTAGTGAATCCAGAAAAGAGATCTCTCATGAGAGGAATAAGTTAATGGAGCCGGGGCTTCAATGTAGTCGTTAGGGGGTTGTGAGGGGCGCATGGGTAGGGGCTCGCCCATACTTGCCTAATTGTGCACTTAGCCTCATTATCCCTCACCTGACCTCCCGCTCGCCCATCGACCCGCCTGCCCGTTAGAGGTGGCTCGGCAATTCTGATTATACAAATAAAAAATTTATGGTATATTTTTGTTGTTAATTTAAGTTAATATGTTTTTTTTATTTACTAATTTATGTGTTTTTTTTAGGAAAATGGCATCAAGGAAAATTGCTGTGAATCTTTCCAGACTAAAGAGTCTTAAAGGTGTATCTTCAAAAAACATTGGTGAACGAACTCCACCTGAGCTCATGCCTACAAATATTTCAAGTGCTTTAAGTGATAAGAAGCTAATCTCATATTGAAAAAGTTCAAAAGAGGTGAAATTTCCATCAAGAGTCTGGTATGTGAAAGAAAGAGAGAGCACAACTGTGATTTTCGCATTGATTTTTAAGTTAACTATTATTTTTTGAAAAAAAAGTTGTTATTATTATTTTTTTGACATGAAATTCATAAAAAAAATATTATTTGACCATTTTTAATTAATATTTTTGTATAAAAATTGTGATTTTGACATGTTAATTCTAGAAAAAAATTATCAAAACGTTTAGTTTTTTTGTTATATTTATGTTAAAAATGGTTATTTTTATGTCCATTGTTAAAAAATGTTGTTTTTTAGAAACAATTATTTCATGTGGATTGAAAATTTAATTAAGGATGTATAAATATGTAGATTATCTAAAATTCAAACTATCAACTTTCTAATTTAAAAACGCAAAACAATAAAAACCCCACTAAAAAAAAAAAAAATTAAGATAGAGAACAAGAAAATATGAATAAAATGACCACTTCAAAAACTATTAAATTTAGAAAATAATTTTTTACATTTCACACACTAGAAAATTTAAAGTCAAAAATTAGGTCTTTTAAAAAAAGGGTGTGATGCAGAATACTCACTTTTTAAAATCAGCATGAAAATCACTACCATTCTAAAACTTGATTTCATCCTTGAACATGAAAAAAATTAAAGTTCCAAAAACCATGTTCTAAAAAAAACATGTGTATTCTGCATCACCACTTTTGAAAATCGGGTCATTTTTTTGCTACCTCTATGAAACGGGTAACAGTATCAGTTCCCGTTTCAAAGTTTACATTGTTAACATTAATATCCTTGTGAAAAATAAGTATATCTACAACATTAACAATAGGTAGAAGTTCAAAAATGTTCATCAATTTTTCAGTATTTATGCTTACAGTAGAAACTCAATCAATCTTCTAGATACTATTCTCAATCACAATGTTAATTTTATCATATGCTTGATCAGAAAGATAAGATAGAGACCAACAATAATTTCTTAAGACTTGTTCATCATTTGAATGAATCAGATGCTTAAGTGCTGGTAGTGTTAGCTTTGTCTGCAAGAAAATTATTTATGAAAATTGCAGCCCTATAAAATGTATTTCTATGGACAAGGATGACAAATTGATATAACTAGCAAAGAAAAAATATTTAAAAAATAAACAACATAAATTTCCTAACTGTTGTAATGCATCTTATGTCTTTCCTCGACAAAAATTAGACAAGGTCCAAATGGAATTTTTCAACATGGAAAGTTTACGGTGCTCATTCAATGGAGCAAGGAGTGGCATTAAGAAAACGTGGTTGAGAATTAGATCTATGCATTTGGGCGAGTCATTGGTCACATTTCCCAATGCCCAAACAACCTAGTAACGTAAAAGGACAAGATATTAAATAACAATGGCATTATAGGCCCAAATGTAGAAACACAAACTTGCACTAAATTTCTTGGAGAAACTCTCTACTAGAGAATAGAAATATTGGATAGAAAATCTGTATCAGAAACAAAGTAAACAAATATTAAAAAACATTTGTCTAACGTGTTCATTAACATCATTACTTGGTTAACCTGGCAGTTGTAGAAATACTGGCACAGCACCATAGTCAATGACAACTCGTGTATGCTTTGATGTTCGTGAAGCTATGTTTGTGAAGGCCTTTGCTGCTTCAAACTATAATGAAGTAGGAAAAAAGTTATAAAGACACTTTCATACCACTGAAACACTATTTCCTATAGGAGAAAGAAAAAAAAATTCTCAACAGCCTCACGAAATAATTGGTCAAGTACATTCCTTATTTCTATCATGTATAGACAAAACAACTGGGGCCTTCACCTACATCTGTGGAAAATCATGTATCACTAGTAGTTCAACAAAGAGAGGAACAATGTTTGCATAAATAACTTTTTTTATAGGAGGTCTACACTCTGTTAAAAGAGAAAAACAAAAGGTTAGTTGCCCGATGGACAAAATAGACACAAACAAAATGACAGTTCATTGATAATTAATACATAAGAAGTGATGTAAATATCAATTGAAAGAAACTTTTGGAATCATTGCTTCAAGTTGTAGGTTAGGTTCATCATACCATATTCCTGCAACCATAGCAAGAAGACTCCTCAGCTACAAAAATAGAAAATAAAATAAAAGTAGTCAAAAAGGGAAACAAAAATGTCGAATAAGGTCATAGATGCCATGACATAGTGGTATATATTCCTCCATATATAAAATTCCTAGGTTCAGTTATGTAATGATATGAGAACAAATGTCTGAATTAACACAATAGGAAGATCTATTGGGATATTAATCCCATATGTTTTATTTACCCCCTAATCAAAACATGCTTGACAATTTCGAGATTCAATATTGACAAATAGGAATATAACTTTAAGTGTAGACACCAAAATCTAGGAGTACAAATTCCATTGAGATTTAGTCCTTAGAACAAACTACCTAGACTTATTTAACTAAAGTTATCACAAGATATGAAAACAACTGAACAAGGTGTATCACAACAATTGGCCACATTAACAAAACAACATATTGTAAGGGGGATTGATGTTTGTTTGACGATATCTAGTTTGTCAATCTAGAAACAATTGAACTTGGTGTATCATAAGAACTAGCTACACTAATAAACCAACACATTCTAAAGGGGATTGGTGTCGATTTACCACTTGATCACATCCATCTTGACCATGTTAGCTTGAAAACAGGATTTAATATCTAGAATAAATTGTCTAAACTTATTAAACTAGAGTTATCACAACATATTGTAATAATTAAACTAGCCGTATTACAACAATTGGCTGCATTAGTAAAAGAAAATTCTATGGGGGATTGGTTTCGATTTACCACTTCACCACATGAAGCTTTACCATCTTGGTTTCAAGATAACTAAGTGGTATCATAATCAAATTGATTTATCATGAAAGCAACATGCCAACCACACTTGATTTCACAAATTTAATGAAGGGGGAGTTAATGTCATGCAAATACCTACAGGAACATATTGAATGAGATGGAACTAGTGATAACTAGCAACACAAATTTCAGTTTTTTTGGCTTAACGTGTTAGCAATGCTTAATGCTACAATGAAAAGTTTAAGGCACTATTAATAATATTATTAATCAACTAGAGAATGACTAAGGAATTCTTGACGGAACTTTTTTGGCGGGAAAACGTGAGAACAAGAGTGCAGCGGAAGCGACCAAGGTTTTGGTTCTCTGAGGGATTCTCCCCATGGATGGGCATAGAGGAGGGAAATCTACTCCTTCCTTCAAGGAGGTGGTGGTCAACAAACACAAGAAGCCCCCGGATAGAGGCAGAGGTAATGATGAGGAAGGAAGGAGAAACAGGGAAGAGGAAACAGATGGTTCCATTTCGAAGGAGAAGGAAAGCACAAAAGACAAAGAGGAAACTGACAAAAAACAGGGAACAAAAGACAAAAAATAGAAGGGACCGTGCAAACCCAAGACTGAAATCACTCCTAGAGTGGTATTAAATAATCCAGCGTTGCAGGCGCACAGGGAGCACATGCAGACTTACGCAATCATATGCAAATTCATGGGGTTATGGCCCACTGAAAAAGCATTGCAAACTTGGATCAGATACCACTGGAAGCCTAAAGGAAGCATTGATCTTCACCTAGGGTCCAAGGGTTTCTTCACTGTAGTGTTCACCAATATTGAGGATAAAGATAGAGTGTTCGAAGGCGGGCCCTACTTTTATGCAGCAGCAGGACTCTACATGAGGCCATGGATGATGAATTTCGTTCCGGAGAGGGAAACTTTCACTTCAGTCCCGGTTTGGGTAAGACTCTATTCTCTACCTCTTGATTATTGGCAAATAGAATCGCTAGCTACCATAGGCAATAAATTAGGAAGGTTCGTCAAAGTTGCTGAAGCCACAAGGAGGGGAAAATATACATCCTTTGCAAGGATCTGTGTGGAGATGGATCTATCTGGAGCTCTCCCGGATGAAGTCATCTTGGAGGTTTACGACAAGGAATGGGTGCAGACAGTAGACTATGAGCATATTCCATTTAGATGTCATAGATTCCATGAACACGGGCACCTTCTAAGAGACTGCCCTCTCACTAAAGCAGAAATCAAAGGAAATACTAACACAACAAAAGATGCAGACAATTTTCACAAAGTAGTTCCTAAAGGAAAAAGTGGTAAAAAAGGGCCAAAGCAACACCAAGCAGGAGGAAAAAAGGCTAGTTAGAATCAGTTTCAGGTTCTTGAAGAGGATGAAAAAATAGCAGTAGAAGATCAAGTAATGAAGGAAGGTAATGAAAAGAAGGATAAGGGAGTAGAAATTGACAACGCATAAGAAAATGAAGAATGGAAGGGAAACATGATGAGTGATTCAGAACTGGAAATGGATCAGGAAATGAACTAGAGTGAGATGGAAATGGAAGATAATGAACTACAGGAGATTCTGGATAGAGAAAACCTAGATCTAGAAGGGTTCTTGAATCAAGGAACTTCGGGTAGGGTAGAATCGCTACCACAAGAAAAGATCAATAGAATACAACAATTATTCCTATGGAAAACTTAGGCCAAGGGTTTGGAGGAAGGAAGCAACATTGAAAGACAGAGGAATGAAGGGGGGAAAGCAGTCAAAACGACTCCAAGGCTAGCACTGAGAAATCCAGGAAAAAAAAGAGGCAGGAAAAAGTATAACGAGCTACTGATGCAATGTGGAAAGCTCATCGTAAACGCAAGTAAGATGAAAGATCTAACCAGTTACTCCTTTACCAATATTTAATCATGAATTTCACAACTTGGAATATTAGAGGTCTAGGTAGTAAGAGAAAACAGAGATTGCTAAATAACAAAATCCAGCAAGTAGCCCCAGATATAATTTTTGTCCAAGAAATGAAATGCTCTATTCAAAAGTTGAGACAAATACATAGTAAATGGCTCAACAGATTTGAGTTTCTAGAAGTTAAAGCTGAAAACACAGCAAGGGGTATCCTCACTCTCTGGAATCCCCAAAAGATTGGAATAATTGATGCGGAGGCAACAAGGAATTATTTATCAGTGGTCATACAACCTGTAGGAGACAGGGACACTTACCTAGTAACGAATGTTTATGGCCCCCAAAGGTTAGATGACAAAATCCAGTTTTTAGACTCCTTGGTGGATCTCCAGGCCAGGCACCAAGGGTTACCCTGGGTCATAGGAGGAGACTTCAATATGATCAGATCTCTCTCGGAGAAAAAGGGGGGCACTAGAGCTCTAAATAAATATTCCTCAACCTTCCAAATCTTTTCAGAAGACATGAAGCTTGTCGACATTGAGACAAACAATGGCTTCTGCACATGGAATAATAAAAGAGGAGGGGACTCCCAGGTTGCCTCCAAGTTAGATAGATTCATGATCTCTGAGGATCTCATGCTTTTAGACAAGGAAATAATGGCAGAAATTCTACCTTTTGGAGGCTCAGATCACTGGCCGGTTCAAATGGAGATCAAAGGCATAGGTACCCCAAGAAACCGACCTTTCAGATTTGAAAATATCTGGCTCTCACACCCAGATTTTAGCAGTAACATTGAAAAATGGTGGATGGAAGACTTACAGATTTAGGGATCTACAATGTTCATGCTGCACAAAAGATTAAAGCACATTAAGATGAGGCTTAAAGACTGGAACAAGAATGAATTCGGAAATATTTTTGCAGGAAAGAAAGCGGTTGAAAACAACATCCTGAAGCTCAACCAAGCTTTGATCAAGGAAGGATTTGATAAGGAAAAAAATGATCAGGTAGAGAAGCATCATCAAGAATGGGAAAAGTTGTGTAAACAAGAGGAAATTTTTTGGAAACAAAAATCTAGAGTTCAATGGCTAAAGGAAGGAGAGCGCAACACTAGATTTTTCCACAGATCCACAATAGCCAATAGGACTCATAACAGGATATCTTCGATCAAGGATGAGGACGGGCAGAATCACCAATCCCATGTGGATATAGAAGTTGTGTTAGTGAGACACTTTCGAGGTATTGCCTAGGAAAACTCCTTAGTAAGGGAACCTTTCATCAAAGACTTCACTAAACACATCCCCAAGTTGGTTTCCAGAGAGGACAACAGAAATATAAACAGACCGGTAATGGAAAGGGAGGTCAGTGAGGTACTTAAGGAAATGCAAAATGGTAAAGCTCCAGGTCTAGATGGATTCAATGTGGATTTCTTCAAAGTCTGTTGGAACATTGTCAAAAAGGACATTGTGAGGGTAGTGGAAGATTCCAGGCTGAATAGAACTATTTTGAAAGCTCTCAACACCTCCTTCATTGCCTTAATTCCAAAGCAGGATAATGCTCAAATGCCAGAAAGATACAGGCCCATAGCCTTATGCAATGTAGTATACAAGATAATTTCCAAGGTAGTGGCCAACAGACTCAAACCTTTGCTACCTATGCTGGTTTCGGGGGAACAATCTGGGTACGTGGAAGGCAGAAAAATTCTAGATAACATCATTCAAGCTCACGAAGTTGTTCACTCGTTAACCAACAAAAGGAAAGCAGGTATGATAATGCAATTGGACATATCCAAAGCTTATGATAAAGTAAACTGGACATATATCAAGAAAGTGCTCAGCGCGTATGGTTTTGATCATAATTGGATCAGATGGGTCATGGCCCTGGTGACTTCCTCCAGCTTTTCAATTTTAGTTAATGGCTCTCCCTCTGAAATTTTTCTTCCTTCTAGAGGACTCAGACAGGGGGATCCGCTCTCTCCTTTTCTTTTCATCCTCATGATGGAAGGGCTGGGGCGGTCCATTAAGCATGCCAAGGCAACCGACAAAATTCGAGGACTCCAATTATCGGAGAATGGTCAAGTCCTAACCCATCAATAGTTTGTAGATGATACCATGTTACAAGGAATTCCCACAGTCAAGGAAGCACTGGCTTACAAAAAAATTTTGAATGACTTTGCTTTGGCTACAGGTATGGAGGTCAATCTTACCAAATCAAAAAAAAATTTCTTTAATACCCACATTGCCATTCAAAGAAATGTTTCTAGAATTCTTGGCTTTCAAAGAGAGTCCCTCCCCTCTAAGTATTTGGGAGTTCCTCTAACAGCCAAACCTTTACATAAGAGCATATGGGAACCACTTATAATCAAGATGCAAGATAAGGTCAAAAAATGGACATTCAGGTCTTTAAATCTGGCTAGTAGACTGGTCCTTACAAAGGTTGTGCTCCAAGCTATCCCAATATTTATGCTTTCAATTCTCCTAGTGCCAAAAGGGGTCTTACAACAATTTAGTACTATACAAAGAGACTTTCTTTGGGTTAAGGAGGAAAGAAGGAAGAAATGGGCTTTAGTGTCATGGGAAAAGATCTGTAAACCTAAGAACCAAGGAGGTCTAGGATTGGATGATCTAGAGATTCTCAATAAGGCTCTTGGGGCCAAGCTTTGGTGGCGGTGGGTTAAGGATCCCAAGTTTCAATGGGCAAGCATCTAGAAGGAAAAATATGCTATCTCTTGGAATTATTCTGAGCTAATAAGAATGTCAGGGAATATGAAGGGCTCTCCCATCTGGAATAAGGCCTGGGATAACAGAGAGATGGTTCAAAATTTTTTTTTCTAGGAAATCAGGGATGGAGATCAGGCACTATTCTAGGAGGATAAATGGCAACAAGAACCAATTCTCTTGAAAGAAGAATTTTTGGGCCTCAAACAAGAGACAAACAACCAAGGTTTAGTAAAGGTAAAAGACTTTTGGGATAATGCTCACAATACAGGTAAATGGAGAAGACGGAAGAAGATAGAGGACAGAGAGGACAACACCCTTAACAACAAAGTAGAGACCCTAAAAAGGATAATGGATTAGAGGATGATTCTACTCACCGAAGGGCAGGATCTGCTAAGATGGGGTAACAACAAAGAGGGAAACTTCAATATCAAGGAAGCAAAAGACATTCTCCTAGGGCTGGACTCCCAAGGCTCGGTCAGAATTTGGCAGAAACTGTGGAGAAGAAAAATCTGGACAAAGATCAAACTCTTTATGTGGTTGGTTCACCATAGGAAAATACTAACCTGGAACAATATTAGAAAGAGGGGTATTCTGGGGCCCTCCAGATGCCAACTCTATGGAGCACAAGAGGAGACAATGGAACATCTTCTCAATAGCTGCATTTTCACCTCCAAGTTATGGGATTTCTTTACCAACATCTTCAAACAGTTAGACAGAGACAAAGATAGTATCACTAACACCCTAAACAATTGGAGAAATTATGGTTCGAATAATGAAGTTCTTAACACTGCCTGGGCTCTCTTTCCAAGCTTCATAATATGGAATGTGTGGAAAGAAAGGAAAAAAAGAATCTTCAAAGAAGAGAAGAACACCTCTCTTCACCTACTGGAGCAGATCTTGAAACAGTTAAAAGAGACAGTAGGCACAACAGTTAGGGATCTCCCCAAGAATCCTCCCTCCGAAATAGAAGTGAGAATACTCAAGAAGCTAAATTTGCAGGGGTTCATTCCACAAGAAATGGATAGGAAAATAAGCATGAAGGAAAAGGCAAAAGATTTATGGAATCCCCCCCGGGAAGGTTTTTTGAAATATAACCCAGGAATGGCTGGCTTTGGAGGAGTTCTTCGAAATGAACATGGAAGCATCATCTCCCTTTTCCATTGTCATTTAGGAAAAGCCACCAACAACATGGCAGAACTAATGGCATTGGAGCAGTGCTTAGAACTTCTGAAACAGGACAACTGCCAAAATGTGATAATAGAAGCGAACTTAGAGCTAGTCATCAATGCGGCCAAGAAAATTAGTCACGGATCAGGGGCGGAAAAAGCTACAAAACACTGGAGGTTACTAATGGTGCTCCATAAAATTCAGGATCATTTGTAGGGACTACGAACACTTATATTCTTCCATGTGCGTAGAAAGGCTAAAAAATTGGCTGACATTCTAGCAAATTAAGGGGTGACTAGCAAAGATAGCAGTGTTTCGATGAATTGGCTGACAATGCCACAGAACGACGTAAAATAAATTTTCCATCACCAAGAAGGAGAAGACAGACAAGTATATCAGAACAACACTAAGGAAAATGATAGGCAATGAGTAGATCGTTCCATAATTTTCTCTTTTGGTCAAACAAGTCTAGGGAAGTTAGCACACCAAAGGCGGTCTCAGCAAAGAAGGTGGGCGCAACAATGAAAATCCCCAAAGGAGGGCGACCGGTTCTCACTGTCAGGAGAAAGGCAGAGAAGAATGACCGATGGCCCTGTTCTGGCAGCTTCATCTCCCTTTTTTTCTAGGGTTGGGAGTTAAAACCACCTCTCGAGTGGCTTCGGTGTGATCGCACCACTTTCAAGCCAAAGGCAGTTTTGCAGTCGGGGCAGCGATTCCATACACCTATTTACACGTGGATGAGGGACGGATGTGAAAACCACCCTCATCGCACATTAAACTTCGGTCATTTCAGGCGTGCAATGGTCAGCGCTACCGTCTGATCTTTGCTTGCCCGATCAATGATCGGGATGAGGCATGCTGTTTGGTGGGGTCGGGGGGTTAAACATCTGGCTACTTTATGGAGCGATATGCTTCTCCTTCATTGGATTAAAAAAGTGAAGGAACGATAGTGATTAAGTGACAGACTAAGTGTTTGCTGGCGAGGGTTTTCAGGGGGAGGGTTCATGGGTCGTCCGATTCCCGAAGCTTGTTTTTGTCACCTCTCAAAAGTGTTGCACGAGTAGTTTTTGAGGTTGAAGGACATACCTTTTTTTAGGACTTCATTCTGTTCTGACTTTCTCCACTATGTTGGGTGACAATATGTATATGTTGTAAATTATGTTTGATTTAAAGAAATAGAAGGCTCGTCTCTTACTTAAGCAAAAAGAGACTAAGGAATTCTTGACACATTTATTTGTGAATCCTGGATGTACAAGGCATGTGCAGATGTATTCCAAGAAGAAAGAATTGAACTTACATTCTAAGAGATTCTGAAGCATGGAGATCCAAAATGACAAAACTATGAAACATGGAATGGCGATTTGAGAGTGAAAGATTCGAGAAAGAGGTTTACCACTTAGGAGCTCCTGGTAATCGATGATTTTGATGAGCTTGGTGGGATAGATTTTTGCATGTGGTGCTAAAGAAAAATGCTTGTAACTTCTCCTCAACCAGATTGCACTAAATTACCAAGAGGAATGGCTCTCTTGGTCTCAATATACCTTTTTGTACTTGATAAACAATTTTAATTGCGTTGTTTCTTGACAAATTTTAAATAAAAACTCCAACTCCAACATTGAAACAGTTAGAATCTAGATGCCTCAAACATTTTACCATATTAAGTCCAAAAGTTTTAGGATACAAATATTTTTCTATTAAATTCTATAGTGAATGCACTACTTGCAATTACAACAAGAAGTAGCCTAAATAGCTTAGTAATTTCGAAATGTAGACATTTTCTTTAAGTTTTGTTCGCTGATTTTTTTTTTGTTCATTTAAACTAGTACAATGGTGATGAACCTAAGTTATAATTATAAATGATAATAAGTGACCATAAAGAAACAATTCCATATTTTCAGTTGCCACACTGGGGGGGTATAGAATTTGGAATGCCAACAAAGATCAGAAAATAACATTTAAAATTCTTAGACTGGAGGCTTTTGTGATACATGATTTAAGAAAAATATTCTGGAAAAATCACATTGTCAACTTAGCGTCGACGTGTTTCAAACCTCTACTGAGGTTCGTCATCAGGACAAAAATGGAGAGAAAGATCCAACATATCTAATATTTATAGTAGAGATGCAACGGTAAAAAAAAATTAACACTCACTAAGTTAAATATTATAAAATTAAAAATGGAACGTTATAAGATTCTAGAATTAATTGAAATAAATAAATGTTAATTTAATGAATTAATAATCTAATTTTTTACTATTCCTAATATTATTTATTAATTTTTTTCTATTTTTAATTATCTAATCTTAATGACTATTATTACTTAATAAAAATAATACCTATTCATAACACAAATTTTAATATAATAACAAAATTCAACAATAATGAAAATTAACTAATAAATAAAAGATATAAGAGATGAAAATAAGATATATATAATCAAATTAGATACTAACCTGGAGAACAGGGAAAAGTAAATTACTAGAAAAAGAATAACTAGGGCAAGAGAAGGAGAAGAAACATAAGGGGATTAGGAACAAAGGGAAGGCATCCAAGAACTGTTAATATTCCATCCATCATCCCTATTAAGAGTATTAGTTCTCTTCTCAATTTCAATGGCTTCCCTTAATTTACCGTGATGGAAATGATCAACCCTAGCGACGACCTTGGAATCCTCAAAACATGTATTGTATTTAGTCTTTTGAGCATGTTCCACTAAAGAAGTGGAGCAAGCCTTACAATATCTAGTGGGCTCTTCAATCCTCTGATATATGGAATGACCCGTCTATCCAATGTAGGGGGTTCCATAGTAACCTGGAATCAAATAAAAAGCCTTCATGTTTTAGGATCCACAAGGCCTTTCACCAATATTAAAGATTCATGAATGGTTTTTAAGTGTCTAAAGTTGGAAACAACCCTATGCCTACTAAGAACCCTGTAAATCTTGTTTGTAGTCCCTTGGATAAATGGAAGATGGACACTAGAGGCGACTTCAACTGGAATCGACCCTAAGTTGTCAATGTGGTTTTTCTGTAAGATTTGTCTTAAATAATTTAAAAGTGTCATGAAAAAATCATTTAAATCAATATGGATCTTATCTATTGTAAGCAACCATGTTATAATTTATAAACAAGAAGATGAACATTGGGAATATAAGTTTTGAGTACATATGGTGCTTGAGTTATTTCTTTTTCAAGTTTCTTTTCATAGGGAGGAAAATCATTAACAATGTGAACAATCAAGGAATTTTTGCTCTATTGACAAGTCAAACAATATAAAAATTACAAATTAAACTGGAGAACTATAAAGAAATAATGATCTGTTATTGGCTATTGCTACAACTAAAGAATATAACTTGAGATCACACATGGCATTAACTATTTAATAAGATAAGCATAGAAAATTTCGCAATAGAAAATTTCCCTTTATCTAAAAGGTGACAATTGTGTATTTAGTGAAACTAGTTGTTGTGTCCTAGGGACACAATTGTATGGTGTACCTAATAACATTTTTCTTTTAAGCAAGAGACCTACATTTTGGAAGTATTCACAAAGATACTTCAATTGGATACTATAGGAATAGGTGTTACACTAAGTACATAATGCTTTATCGTGATGCATTTATGAACTCAATATATAAATCCAAGAGAACATTTATTGATACAAATAATTCATTGGTTGTCTGTCATTTTCCGTAGTGGAACTTATTTTTTGAAGGTATTCTTCCTTCCATTATTTGAAATAAAGATTTTTTTTTTTTAATAGAAACTCGCAATGTTTTAAGCTCGAGTGAGGTGAATCTCTTGGGACATGTGATTTTGGGGATTGTTACATCAAGCTATACATAATGTACTATGACATGAACCTTATTTTGTTCTGCTAAATTTTCAAATATCTAAGTCTGGACGGCATTATAACCAATAAGTCAAAATTTCAAGCCTTAAGAAGAGAATGGGAGTGACCCTCAGTGCTATTATATGCACATAATAATCATGTCCCAATATAGGTTCAAACTCGTAGAGTATAATCTAACACATAGAAAGTTGTCTTCTAGCCAATATAGCAGGAAAGAATTATGTGCTCGACTAGAGCTTGCACATCGTCACTTCAGAGTACTTGAGTGGACTACTGTGATAAGCAAGAGAGAATCAATATTGAAACTGTGTATTGTTGTTAAAATAATTCCTCTATTACTTACTATAGGGGGCTTATACATATTACAATTGTGATTCTACTAAGAGGGGACAAGATGTCACAGATTAAATTTCCTATATTTAGATACTCAATTTGGATGTTTATGATTAAGGGAATTTGTTGAATAACTTTAGCACTAGAAGTAGAGTTGTTGGATCATGTTTTAGTAGTAGGTGAACTATTGCATTTATGCTAAATTTCTTTTTAACTATTTTCATAAAATCAAGAGAAAGCATTTATTTATATAGAGATCTCATCACTTCTTTGTTTTTTCTTATACTAAGGCTTTTTGTTCAATAGATACTTTATTTCCTATTATTCAAATTTAACATTGATTGTTCTCCTAATATTGACATTGCATTTCTTAGGATTATGAAGGTCATTTGTACTTACAACAAGTTCTAGAGGGCTTGGAACATTAAAGTATTCTACCTACACTACAAAATTGATAGTTGTAGTCACATCTAGAACTTCAATACATTTTTTTTCTTAATGGAAACTCCCCATATTTTAAGCTCGACAAGGATCAATCTCTTGGGACATGTCATCCTGGATAATCTTTGGTATAGTCATATAGAATGCACTCTGAATTGGAGCTTGTTCTGATAAATTTTGACAGTTCCAAGGGTGGATCACATTCCGATCAATAAATCAAAATTGCATGATTTAAGGAGAAAATTGCAATAGGCTTGTTCTCTATAATGTGCACATGATCATGGCCTTTGAATGCCATAGATTCAAACTCATTGAATATGATCTCACACATAAAAAAGAAATTTTCCTGGTAATATAATACGGAATAATCATGGACATTTGTTAGCTATTTCAAGGGATTTTATATATGAAAATTGTAGTGATACTAAGAGAAACCAAGATTAGAGTGGTCAAATTTTCTAGATCTACATATCCAAGTCAGATTCCTAATATTAAGACAAGATATTGAATAACTTAAGAAGTAGGAGGACAACTATTTCACCTTATAGAGGCTGGTCAATGGTTGCATTTATTCTCACCTTCCTTTCAACTATTTTCATAAAACTAAGGGAAAATATTTATGTATATATAGTGATGAGTACTGGTTTTTCCTTGGCCAGAAGAGGACTCACATAACAATAAATACTCTATTTTTCATTATTCAAATTTTACATTGGTTCTTTTTCTAATATCTCCATCCCATTTTTTTGGGCATCAACAAGAGAATCTATAGCCACATAACAAGTTCTAGAGGGCATGTGACATTAAAGTCTTATGTGCCTAGAAAAAGTTTCCTAGGTGCAGTCTTATCTAGTTTTTAAATACCTATAGGAAGGACTATAGTCCCTATATCAAGGTATAAATTGTGATCATCAAAATCATTGTGTAAACCATTCACACCTACAAAATCATCTTGTACTCTAATCCTCAGTCAAAGCAGTTATTTCCCTAATGTACTCTCTTTTTCTATTAGCAAAACATCCTCCATGTCCTGTAGAAACTTACGAGGCTCTTGAGAAAATTCATTGTCACCAAAACTCTTATTGCTACAAAAGAATGTACCTATGAAAATATACTTGTCTCAACTCTGTCTTCAAAAATTGATTCTCAGTACCTCAGAATACTAAAACCAATGTTATATTGCATTCCAGTTAGTAACCTAGTCTATTAATTCATGTACATCAATGTTTTCTGCTGGATGGATAGTATAAAAATGGAAATACCTGCTCAAATCATCGATAGTATATCCTCTACATTCTTTTGTAGCAATAGTGATGTTTGTTTCAAAACATGTACAAAGTGAAAACATTAGCTTCGACAACTAATTTTAGCATGGACATCTTGTTGAACAAGAAGTTTCATTAGTTTCTTTGGCCTCACTTTTGCTACGAAAAGGTAAGTGGCATTGAACATGTTAAACAATTGGGCCAATAATCATGCATAATGAGCCTGGTCCTTTCTCAACACAATGAACATTATTCTAAAATGTTTCTATGTGAAAATTTCTCTATTGATCATAAAAATGACTTCACAATGAGATTTAACACAAGCATGTGACAAATGTACTTTTGTCCAAGAGCTTGTTTAGTCAATGAGAACTTGAACTGTTACAATAATATTTATAATTTAAAAAAGAATTCTATGCTTCTATTTCTCATTAGGAAGTGGTATGCATTTTTTTTCATTTTCATTGGATGCTTGTTATTGTAGTTTGTTCAAATTTTCTCTATGGTTAATCAATTGTATCTCATAGAAAACGAAGATCTTAAGGTTGTGTCAGATCCTTGGACATCATTACAACCTAATGTTTGTACTTCAACAATTGTGATTCTTTCTCTTTTCCAAAGAATATTATTTTTCAGTCTCTATTTTACGAAATAAAATTACCTCTTATCTGACTGAAACAACCTCAAGAACTGAACAATCCTTAAGCATATCATTTGAAACAAAAGTAATTCAAACTATAACAACTTGGAAAACAATGCAGAGGTAGCTATATGCATGAAAAGAACACAAGCATTATAATCTATTTATCAACATTGCCCTAAAAGACAATATCTAAACAAAAATATCTATTGTTATGAGACTCATTTCTTGCATAACCAAAGGATAGTGATAATATATAAAATTCATCTCTCATCTGAATATTTGTGTTCAGCTATGGATATCTTTAAAATAGACTGCCAAGGGATGAAATGTCCATCCACTGTTGGGCATCCACACATGAATGTCATCTCAAGTTAGCTCAATAAAGCAACAAAGGAGTAATTGGCATGAAAACAAGTTTCTCTCAAATCACAAGAAAGTTCCAACAACACAACTCTTGTAAATCTTAGACAACTTAACAAGAAAACTCAATCATCACCTAAATGACTCAAGCTCAATACTTAATGACTCAAGCTCCCATGCTTACTGACTCTATTCTTCACCTTGCTTTTTTCTATGATCTTGCCTTCTCTCAATATGACTATGATTGAAATGTGTAAAACTCGTTGCAACAAGTATATAGTGCTTATTATAATAGTAAAACCCAGTTTCTTGTTGATTTGCCTTCGAAAACCATCAACATAGTAAACTCGACAACATGGGAAAAATGCACAGAAATATTTGTGCATCCCACAGCTCATGGTACCTTAGCCCTTAAGCTCTTAAGATACGGAAATTAACACCCCCGTTTTTTTTTAACATAAGAATCACATAGTAAATCACAATATGATTTATAATATCAAATAAAACACGTTGAAAATACTACAATGGGAAAAAACTAAGGTGACAATTTGAACTTTTGAAGCATCCACATAACACGCTAATCCCAAGTAAAACCAGTGATACAGTTATTCCGATTGTTTCCTTAGTTATACAACTTTCTTTAATATAGATTTTATGAGTTAAATACTTATGGTTATTGTACTGTGATACTAAGGATATGCAAGACTATTATCATGGTTTGGGTAAGCTCTCTAGAATCACTAGTATACTCTATCTTATCATGTTGTTCCAAAGAGCTAATAACACTAAATCACATGACTAGTAATGTTCGTTTGTTATGGCACTGATACTGTGGAATTGGTTACGATAAGGTCAGTACAATCCAATCATGTATGTGTAATACATAACATAGTAATTAGAACTAGTATTATTACCCTTAATTCATGTGATTACTAAGGTAATTAAACCACCAATGATGCTCACTAATATTGATATGCCCATACATATGCTAATCATGTAAGTAAGAAGAAAGCCTAGTACTCCATATAGCTAAGAAGAGTAATACAAATAAATAGTGACATGCCACCAATACATCAATGACACTTTTCACATCCCTATGACAACCTTAGACACAAGCTTCAAATACCTTGGATTTTTACTAAATGCCAATCTATACCTCCAATTTAATTTTCAGTGGACCAATGTCAAAACAGAGAAAAAATTAAACCCTCCATGCAATAGGTGGCTCTCCTAGGGTGCACACTTGGCCCTGGTTAAGTTTCATCCTTGAGGCCATTTGAGTCCACTTGAATTTAATTTATGTGGAACAACAACACTTATATGATTTTCACACAATATTCCATCAACAAATTTTGTTGAGTGGATGTTTGTTACTTATAGAGCACAAAAATTCCCATGTCTCTACTCATACTTACAAAACAAAGACATATGATCACTTTAAGATTATTTTTGAAGTTCTTTTTTATTCAAGGAGGATAAGGCAAGCACTCAATAATGTGAAGCTAAATTCGAAATAGCACCTAAAGGAAGTTTGTTGTAGGGCTTGGAGGAGAAAAAAAAACTATTGAGAAAAAGGCTTCAGTGAATCGGGACACAAAATAACATTTTCTAAGTAATGGAATTTTAGTGCAGGAGTTGTAGAAAATAAATATTTTTGTTGAAAAAAAACATTTACATGATTTATAGTTATAGGTCTAGAAAGGAAAAGAAAGGCATGAGGAAAAAAAAGCAATGGCATTGGAACCCTTGAAAAGGCTCATCATAGCCCTGCCAACTACATGACTCTAATGATCAGCTTAATATATGAAAAGCCTACTTTGAACTAATTGCAGACTAACTTAACAGGTCTAATAGCTCCACCTTGTGATGCAGGAAAAACCACCTAAAGGCAATTTACTTGGTTTTCATAATCACCTTACCATGAACCTATGGGTTATGGCGCACCTATACCAATCAGAAGCCTTTACATCGTGAGTTTAAACAAAAAACCCCACCAATCACCGAACAATGATATAACAAATATTCCACCAACTAACGTTAGTCCCACCTGAATGCATACGACCGGACCTCAAATAAAATTAAACCGCATCCATAAACTCCTTGTGTCCCCTCAACAATTGAACAGAAATTGAACAACAATTGAACAATGACCGATCCCACGTTGACTTCCCACGGTGACTTTCCCTTTTTTCACAGACACTTCATCCTCCACCATTCATCTTATCATTAATCCGACGGTTGATAGTCACGCGATCATCGCACATTGCATATCACAATTTCTCCCGGTCGTGGTTCATTCACTCATGAATGATGCGATACGATATTAAACCAACAGTCAGCATTAGTAGTGATCCAATGGTCTGTGGCCCTTCAACTAACACACGGGTTACCTAACAACTTAACCCCCATAGTTGACTGTGACGTTAGCGGTTAAAATTGAAATCAGTGGCTAAGAATGATAGCGGTGCTTCAACCGCGATCAAGGCACCTGTAGACTCCTAACCTCCCTAGTTGCGCATTTAACTTTGGCTTGTTTCACTTTAGCTCCAATTCCTCAGGGGCCAGACTTCCATGATAAATATTCATGCCAGTTTATAACATTCCAACTCAAGACGTGCAGATCTTCTCATCTGTTGTTTCAACATATTGTAAAATAAGTTTTGCTTTCCTTTGGCACTCAGATTATTGGTCAGATTATACCTCTGAGCTTTGAGCTAATTTCTTTATTCGGATTCATACAGTCCGACCACTATCCTCCTCTATATTCCTTAACACCACTTTGATTTGGAATAAATAATACTCTCTATATTATTTCTCTTTTTCCAGATTTCATAATTCGTTCTTTACTTGACTTGTTCATACATCTATTAAATCCAACTAGAACCACACGGATTCTACCTAGACGGTAAGTCTTTTTTCACTCAGAAAGACTTTCAAAAATTCAACTTGAATTCATTCATCATGGTTTATCACATAGAAACCATAAATTCTCAATTATGGATCACTCAGCACATAAAAGGAATGACACAGACAGTCACAATGAATTCAATATCCTCATTCATTAAACAAATGTACAGATACAAATAAAAATATGTTTACAATCTAGCTTTGGCCTGATCTGCCTTTACATGGTCTATATCAGTGGTCCTTTCTCGTTTCAATGCCCGTAGGCTCACAATCCAACCCTCCTGTCTGCTAACTCTCTCACTAACTCTTCTTTTAAGCCTTCGAGGCTTACAAATTATACACAAAAGGATTCAGTTAACCAATTTTGGTTCAGATCCTAAATAATTTCACCTGAATCCTAAATATCCTAATCTAATCCCTAAAATCATGAAACTAACTCCTAGTTCCTCTAACTCACATACTATTCTTGATATTTCTCTTAACGAGAAGACTTCATTACAATATCCTCACTATTATACAACCCTCATAAAAACATAAGAAAATAAATAATTAATCACACTTTAGGGAATCAGGTCCCTTGAAACACAAGACCCCATGCTCACTAAAATGAAATGGTTTTTCTGAGCAGGATGCTCCTACATCACCTTGTCCATCTCATTTAATCAGAGCACGAGGAGCCTTAGATTGTGTTTCCATTTGGAAGGCATTGGCTCACTGGAACAAAGCGCAGACTTTGTTTCCATTTGGAGGGGATTGGGGGGAGACTGTGGCATAAATTCACCAGGATAACTAGAAGAAGGCCCTGCTCCATCACCCTAGACTGAAAACACAATGAAAAAATCAACCGAAATGTCCTACTCTTGTTCAAAAGAAAAATATAATCCCCATACCACAGAAGAAAACTTCCCTCCATGACACCCAAAGAGTCCCCATCACCCGACAAAGAATTTGAAAATGAAATTATAGTTCTGACTGCAAACAAATAGGAATAACGAAGATTATAAATATCATTTTTCTTTAATTCTTCTTTGAACCCATTCAATTGTGAAACTCTTAATTTCCACATACTAGAAATTTCGGGCTTGAGTACCTTTTATGTTCAACAACAATTTTTGGCATAGGTTGGCTTCTTTTAGCCACTTCCATTTGTGAAATGGAAAATATATAATGCCCGAAGTTGAGAAGAATCAATAAGTACCTTAACATCAACCCTACTATATCACCTGAGCAACATTGTTAACATAGTCCTATCCATTCCACTCAACACAAGTCATCTACTTAGAAAACTAAGCACTGATTATTTATGAAGTCTTCACAAATATGAAAGGAGACACACATTTTGTGAGTCTGGTAGCTTTTATAGATGGTTGATTTTTCTTTCCAAAAAAAAGACCCTCTGAAACTACTTCCCTAATGTCCAAACAACTAGTAAGAACGTTCACTTAATATATCTGGAAATTTCTTGAAGAACGAGCATAAACTTATAGGTTTTAACCCTGTATAAAAATTTCCTACAAGCAAATTCTTAAAAGACACAAAGAATTTTCCCTGGATCCCAAAACCAGGACTACTAAATGGATTTTTTCATTATATTCCTTTCAATTTTACAACAACACATATATATACATGCCGAAGCATTCATAAACACCAATCCATTAACCTTGGATTATAACATAATCGTAGTTCCCTTGACCAGATCTACAAAATACCATGGGCAGAAAACCATCATGCCCAAACCCATGTGCAAAATCCACACATAAAGCCATAGATAGGTCCTCTCATCTAATATAACACACACCCAACAAAATAAAACTTGATACCTGAGAAGTTGTAATCTAGAATCCCTTTCTTGTTGAAATCGTTCTAAAGCAAATGAGAAAAAATAAAAATAAAAAATTCCCTTTAGGGTAATATGCATATCAACAACACCATTTATTACAAGGAAAAATCAAGATTTTTTTAAAGGTTTAAGCAATAACCAAGTTCACAAATACCTCAGAACTGATGAAGAGCGTTCCTCTACTCTCAGAACCCTCTAGAACCAAGGAAAAGAATTACTCTGAATCTTGAGCCAAAGAAAACCATGGAAACATTACACCAAATAATAATCAAATATATAATAAATGTCACCTCAGAATCGACAAACAAGGTTCCTCCACAAAATGCGCACATAAAACAACTAACCTTAGAACTGACGAAGAATGCTTCTCCACCCTCAAAACCCCACAGAACCAAGGAAAAATTGACAAAGGGCATTCCTTTACCCTCATAACCCTATAGAACCAAGCAAAAGAATTCCTCCCACTCCTGAGCCAAAAGAAACCATAATAATATTACTAAAACCACACATCTCATCAAATAATAATAGAAAATATAATAAATCACCTCAGGACCGACGAAGATCATTCCCTCACCGTCAAATCCTTACAGAACCAAGCAAAAAAATTTCTTTGGTTCCTGAGCCAAAGCAAACCATGGCAACACCATTCCAACGACAAATCTCACCAAATAATCGAAACCCAATTCACACAAATCTCCAACGACATGAAATATCCAAAATCCAACTCAAATAATGTTTCAACAAGCTCATAAATCCAAGCTCAAACCAAGAACACCACATCAATTAAATTCAACTTTTACCAAAGACACCACTATAGCAGCTACAAACACCGTAACAACTTGAAACGTGATATTGGACATACACAGGTTAGATGAATAATAAGCACCCTAAATAATAACACTAACCCTGTAAATCAATAATAATAAATTCAGCCCAAACCTGCATTGAATAATATCTGCTTCGTCTTGTACAATAAAACTAAATACCACTGCCTTTGTCGTGCACAATAAAACCAAATACCATTGAATCTGTTATAGTCCAACCTGCACAACCCTTGTTGTCATCATCGCTCGATTGCTAAAGCAGGGATGTGATGGCGCAATGACGTTGGCCCAAAAATATGCCATGAAAGCCAAAGTTAACCTTAGACAACCAAAAAAATCACCCCAGTATAGTACAAACCCTAGTTCCAACAGATCCCTGAATGTCACCTACAGTGACATAACAATATATAGCCCAAACACTATTGTCTAGAAAATAGTTGATATTAAAGGAATATTGTCTTTATAGAGACAATATACATTAGTGGAAATTCCATCTTAAAAGTTCCCATGAAATTATCATGTAATTTCTATGTCATAATATATAAAGCAATAAAATACCTTTAAGTTTAAAAAAATGTATATATAAATATTTTGGAGGGAAAAGAAGAAAAACTAATTTTTTAATTATAATTTTGGTTTATCTCCTTATATGTTTACTCAAAATTTCAAACATAGACACTCGTTGGATGCGAAATTAAATTTGACATCCAGCAAATACCCATTATGCATACTTTTGAGAATAGCCACATTTATAAAAATTGAAAATACATTAAAAAAGCGTGTTTAGCACATTTTTATTGTAAGAAAATCATGGAAAAAAAATAAGTCAACACTAGATAACAGTCAACAGTCGAGTCCAATAAAATGAGAAGCTACAATTAAATCACTATGTGAATATATATTCTTGATGCTCATGTGATTTCAAGCCCACCGACTTGATATGTCTATGTACAACAATTAGAGAGCTAGGTAAATTCAAGGTCATTAGAATAGGTTAAAGGACGTGCTCACAATAAGTTTGCTTCTAGTGGAAAATAATATAAAGCAGAGAATGAGTGATGGGAACTCACACAAAGCAGTCATTTGACATGGAAAAAGTCGATTCGTGTTGAGGTTTATAACTCGGTTTAGTTTAACCAAGTGTTTTGTATTTTTTTTTTGGGTGTTTTATTATATAAATGGTCTTTCGTTTTGAATTTAAAAATATATATTTTATTATTTAAATTCTAATTTGAAAGGTAGTATTTTATATTTTGTATCATTTAAATGTATTTTTAAACTTTAATAAATTATAATTTTTTTTATATTAAAATTGTATTAATTTAATTATTTAACATAAAATAAAAATTAAACTTGTGCATAAAGTCTTGGATAGATGGTGATCAAGTATTTTGTTAAAACATATCTTGATGTGAATTCAATGGTTCAATTCCCCACCCTCATAAAGATCGTTAAAACATTCATTGATATCAATTCAATGTTTCAATTCCCCAACCCAATAAAAATTATATTTTAGAAACCTTGAAAATATGATCTGCAAAACTTAAAAATAAATAAATAATTCTTTAAAATTAAAATTATATTAATTTAACTATTTAAAAATAATAATAAAACTCCATATTTTTCACTTAGACTTGTAAGAATAACTAAGTACGATTTTCAATATTTTGCCATATAGACTAACATTTCATGATTTTCTTTGAGAGAAGGAAAATTAAAGCTACCAACTACTACCATTTAATTTACTATACTTTGACCATTGAAACCCATAAATATTATTGTTTAGAAATTGTAGAACATAAAGTTACTTGATTTTAAATAAGATTACTCATCGTGTTGTTTTATATATTTATAAACCAGTATCTTTAAAAAGCTTGTTTTGGTTTTGATCCACATTTCAAAGGTTACACAAAAGATGGTGTAATAATGGAAATCGTTATTCAATCCAAGTATATAAGATATTTGTATTCATAATATTATTCAATATAAATATATAATATTTGTATTTATAATATTATTAATTTGAAAAATTAAGTTTTCTTATGATCATGAATGTTGCGAAAGCAATATTAATTATGAATTTTTTTAATATACATGACAGTATGATTTTATCACAATGTTCCTCTCAATTTAATAATATTTTGATTTTTTTTTAATTTATATAATTATTTTGATAATTATTTAATTTTTTTAAAAATTTATATATTAATTTAATAAAATTATTTATCAATCATTTAAATAAAATTAATTGTTATTATTATTATTTAAAATAAATTTAATTTTATAAATATTTAAAAATTGAAAACTAATTTTCTCTCATAGTTATAAAGTTCAAAATTTCGTTTTCATACAAATAAAAAAAGTCCTCATGCACAGTTATTTTACCATACACATTTATTTTACCATACATCTCTTAAGATATGAAGTCTTACTCATTTAGGTATTTTTATAAATTTTAAAAAAATTATAAAAGTAATAGCTATATTGTTGAGAAATAAAAAAAAAATATTTTAAAAGTTATTATATTTATATCGTTATAGTTATACTAAAATATTAGATTGAAAATAAAGGGAGTTCTAATTTTTTTAATAGTAAAATAAGATATATTAGAGAGTATTGATATAATTTCACTAGTTTTTAGACTTTCATAGCTTGTAAAAATGAAAATGAAATTAGACTTTTTGATTTGCATTTTGTTGGATAATAAAAATTACATGACCAAATAATTATCTAATTTTTATTTACAAATTTGATAAAGATTGTTATTTATAAATTTGATAAAGTAAAGTTATTTGTAATTTTAAGATACTTATAAAACAATATTCATTATAATCATTTTGATATTTAGAAATAATTGATTGTTTACCTAGTGGCCCTTCATCATCATTATTATATTATAAACAATATTCATTATAATCATTTTGATATTTAGAAATAATTGATTGTTTACCTAGTAGCCCTTCATCATCATTATTATATTATAATAGGTAAATATATATTATTTCAAATTTGGATTTAATTGAAAATGATTTAGTGTATGCAATGTCTCGAATATGAAGTTTTCTATGAAGGAATAACGTTTGCAGTAAAAAAGCATGATGTCAGGTTCACATGGATGATAAATAGGGTGAGGAGAATCTATTTGCTATAAATCTAGAGGGGTGATAGGGTTATAACATGGAAATGACTAAAATATAATTGTTTGTTGATATTCTAAAATAGTTATTATGAATTACCAATAATAATTAAAGTTATAAAAAATAAGGTTAATAAACTATTTTTAGCTAAAGGACAAAACAATCAAAATTAAAAGGTTAATTGGCTCAAATCATTTCCCTCTAATGACATGAAAAAAGTTGGGAGAGGAACTAGTTTCTAGCTTGCATGGATAAAAGAACTCCTATTTGGTATTTCCACTTATTTTTTACTCTTTTAAGGTAAATTTGAGTAAGAAGGGGTTATATGGATTATGTAGGGGATAGGATTTGGTTTTTTAAGTGAAGCTATGCACAAAGAGGTAACATGGAAAAAAGAGAACGATTTACAAGGAAACCACACTTAGCAAAGGTTTTTAGTGTTATAAGAGAAAGAATACTTTTAACGACAATGGTAAAGAATGTTTTAATAGATGTTTCTAATAACTAAAAATTCTGTGTAGCTGAAGATTCTACAAGAAGGTCCTTTGTTTATTACCTTTAAAGAATAAGGAATATTGGTGTACAACTATTTAATATAATTAGTGAGTATTATATATATGAAAAGCATTAGTCCATATAATATATGTATATATATATATATATATATATATATATATATATATATATATAATATAATGAGATCATATATATATATATATAATGATTGGGCACAGAGTCATTCAATATGATCTTTTGGTAATGATAATGATCATAACAATAATTGAAATAATAATAATATAATTAAAAAGAACCATGTTCTTAGAGTTTAGAGCATTGATAGACTTATTATAGCAATTAATGTCAATGTGTTAAGGTGCATAACAATCATTCAAGTAAATAATCCTCTAAATGCATATGAAACACCTTATTTGTTAAAATAAAATCAATGCATTGATATGATTTGTATCATGTTATCACATGCAATATATTTTTTTTATTTTTTAATCAAATTTCAATTACACTTTATAACGTAAATACTTTATATAATAATATTGATTCTCCCATGTTACTTAATGTTCTTAGATGTAATCATTGCATTATTTCAGTATGTCATCTAAAAAAACATACTCTTTGTTTTGTTATAATGTAAATCATCAATGTATAAATGACTATAACTTAACATTTTACGATAGAGGAGTTGTAATGCAATAAAATAAAAAGAAGACATTCCTTATCATAAAAGTTGGGACAATATGTTGACATTGAACAAAATATATAGTATTTAAAAAGAAACATTCTAAAATATAAAAGTTGTAACATTCAATTATATTGATCATTATTTATAACCTAAATTGTTATTGCATTCTTCTACGCTTGCACATCCTCCAATGTATTTTTATTGAAAAGTCTATGGTCTTCCATTATTACCTAACAAAACGGTCAGGTTGAGGAATAACTCTCCTTGTCTCTCCTTCATAAAGGTAATGTATCTATTAATATAAGAGGATGAGATTTTGTTTCATCTTCCAAGGTCTCAATGAGAATTCATCTCAACACATGACTATAAATATATCTTTACAAAAATATTTGCAATAATATTTATAGTTTTTTCCTCAAACCCTAAGGATTAGAAATATAGAATTCCCCACTTTAATGAAAATGAGTGTGTTGAGTCCAAAATTAATGTGCCTTAAATTACCGAGGGAAATATACCATAAATACGATTTTATTTTATTTTTTTAATAATTTAACATTAGGTCCTCTGTTATTTGTTTAATGTAGTAACATATGATCATAAACAAATGTTGATGAGTTCTTTGGCACTACTACCTCTAACACTTTAGTTATCACCATAAATTTTGATAAGGTTTGGAGGTACCATGGGGAACATGGCATCTTATCTTCGTGACTCAGTTATATATAAAGGTATACAACAATACATGGTGGAGTCCCCGAAGGGTTTGCACACTCCCCTTCATGAACAACACATTTGGATTTTATTTGGTTAAAAGTTTGCACACATTAGGAACCCAATGACCTAGCATTCATAGAGGGTGCATTATACCATTATTCCGCTTTCAACTTTTGTCATAAATTACAATGTCCTGTGACATAACTTGAGGAAGCCATGTGGCTTGGGGTTACATGGCCTTATGTTCATGCGATGCCCAATTGTTTCATGTGGCCTATAGGAGGTTGGCCAACCAGCTTTAATCAATGAAATCCAATGGTAAAAATATTTCAAGAGGTAGTTATGGTTACACCTCTCCCCCTTCCGCATTCCCTTTTCCATTTGTGTGATTGGCTTCCACGGATGCAGCTCTGCAACCAGGGTTTCACTTTTATGGTTCTCTAGAGTTATTCTTTTGTCAGTTTTTCATTCAACACGTCCAAATTATGGGGTCATTACACCTGGTAGATGGGTATGTGACTTCAAGGCTTCTTGGTGTTAATATTTCTTCAATGCTCAGGTATAGTGACAAAATGAAGGCCGTGTTTACGATTTCTTACACATGATTGCTAACCGTTTTATCAAATAATTATTTTGATTACCCTTGCATGCTTTGCTCGCTCCCTTCGTGAATCGTTCAGAGTAGCTTTGGCTTGAATATTGAGCGGTCGACACCATTTCCAGTCATGTTTTCATTATAAGGAATAGTTTGATAGCCTTTTTCCATTCCAGAGTCTGGCTCAGGTAATGCAAGGGTTTTACGGTAATTGGTTTGCTTCCCTTTGAACATTGTTGGATGGTTTAACTTTCTACTCTATGCGTCTCTATATTAACCCTCTACTTTATTTCTTAGGCAGGTTCAAGAGTAGTACGATGGTGACGAGGGTTTTTCTTTCCATCATAATAGGGTGAGTATTTACACCTGTCCTTGAACTCTTTGATTACTCCTCTTTAGTTTTAAGAGATACCCTTCTGGTTTCCAATAATTTGTGGGTAAATCTCTGATTTTCTATTTTTTTCTTGAAAACCCCTCAAAGATAGTAGCAATTTATCAACTCAGAACTCACAATCCTTCTCAAGTTAAAACTATAAGGATAATGCGGCCCCGTACTTCTCACGTTACAAGTAATTTTTGGGGTTTATATTTTCTTTGTTCCTTAATGTTTTCTTGCAATTCTTCACCCAATTTTTCTTATCATGCACACAATTAAAAAAAAATATGCATGCAATGAATTTTGTTTACAGTTTTAGTGTTTTCGGTGGCGAGGGAACTTGCTCTTATTTTTAAGATGTAATAATATGGTCTAATATGCTTCTATTTCTTCTCTATTCTTCCTTATTTAGAGTTTTACTTGATTGTCGTGTACTCTGAATCACAAGAAATCGGGCAAGAAAGAAACAACTCTCAAGATAAGCAGGGAGAAAGCCCCGCCCAACAAATCAATAGTTATGAGGATTCGAATACCACACAAAATAAATCTTCATTTAACAGCCAAGCACATCTCCTAGACCAAACTTCTTCTTCGACTATCTTCAAAAGGACGAACACAATAGATCATGAAGCTAAGACACCAATGTCCCAAGAACCAGAAGAGATGAAGGAGATGCAAGACAAAGGAAATTGGAAGACCGTAGAGAAAAAAAAGAAAGCTACAACACCAATGTCGCCAAGAAAGACGAGGAGCCAAATAATTAAAAACTAAGAAAATTGTAAGTCCGATAGACAAATTTGGTCTCAGTGGACGTAACCACCATCATCATCATCATCATCACTAATTAAAGAATCATCCTCTGATATTCTAGGGAATTCACCAGGTCTTATGTGACCTAGGTAATCCTTTGACCCACATGACCGTACTCATATTCGATATAGATACTTCTTATTTGAGTGTAACAAAAATTTTCCCTACATACTATAATTTTTCTTAGTTACTATAATATATTATTTATAAGGTGAGCTCATGAAGTTGGGTTACACTTTTTGGCAAAGTGAGAGGGTGTCTTTGTGAAAAGTGAAAATTTAAGCACTCCATCACATTGTTTAGGCGCTCAGCTCAAAAATAGCTTGATTGAGTGTTTAAACCAACCCTTGATAAATCCATTTTATAACCAGAGTTAGAGGATTGATCAAGAATTATGGCTCAATCAAATACTTTGGGTTGATTGAGGGTTATTTCTTATTGAAAACCCTAGTCATGACTTGAACAAGTCATTTTGCTGAGACCATGACAAAAGAAAGAGTTTTGCAAAATAAAATAAATTAATTTGAAAAAAAACCTACCATAAAAACTACAAAAAACCATCAAGAAAATAGAGACAAAAACCACACAAAAACCCCAAGAAAACCCTTAAGAAACACAAAAAACATCTTAGAAAACCACAAGAAAACCCACCACACAAAAAAAAACTATAATTTAGATTTTAAATTTTTTCTATTGTAAAATCTTTATTTTTTAATTATTTTAGGTTTAAAAGTTCTTTTTAGGAATTTAGTGAAATATATTTTCCCAAAAAATGATTTTTTATTTTTTTTTTAATTCATTTTAAATTTCAAACAAATTTGTCGAGAACTATGCCCAAAACAATTTCAAAACATAAAACAATTAAACCATAACCATTAAATAAATAAGTTAGGAGTTTTAGATTGACATAATGAATATGGTTGCTCATCGTGAATCTCTATTAAATCAAATAAGAATTTTTTTTCATTTTTTATTTTAAATTTAAATAAATTTATATTTTTAATATTTTTGATAATAAATATAGTAATTTATTTAAAAAAAATATTTGTACTTAAATAAAATATTAACTAAATTAAAATTCCAAAACGAAAATATTTTATTATTTAATTAAATTTTATTAAGCATACACATATAACAAAACATAAAGTTATATGCAACATAACTAACATATATATATATTGATAAATCCATGATGAAAAGTGCATTTAAAGTGAATATAGAAGCATTTTGGCTCTTTTCTAATTTATACCATGTTATTTCATTATGTAGTGTGTTGTACCAGAACATTTTGTTCATGCGCTTGAACCTAGTACATGTCATGTTTCAAAGTCAATCATTATAAGAACTTGTCTTATGGAGTATTTGGTTGGCATGAAGTTTTATTAATTTTGCAAATAGATTTATTTCAATTTTTTATATATATTTACATTTTCTGCTCTATGAATAAAATGCGTTATTTATAAAGAAGAAAAGTGTAAGTTAGATTTGATAACATTTTTTTTATTGTGTTTACATGAAACTCTTTGGATGATAATTTATCAAAAAGGAGATTTTATTTAATTTAGGACTTCAACCTAGATTATTCTACTCGAGTTTATAAATGGTTTTCTTGTCAACATTCTTTCTATGTCAACATTTTTTTCTTGGATTAGTCTAAATGTATTATATATAATTTACAAAGCCATCTCCCATACGTCCCCCAACTGCATCCCCTAATATTGTTAAGGGATATGTTATACATGTTCGAGCTAGATCACATAGCCATATTAGAGTGTGTGTTCCACTCATAGATACTCCCTAGGACACAAGTTGAAGTGCCAACGGTAGTATTTTTGTCTTTGTTGATGATTTTGCTATAGATAGTGGACCTTCTTCACTTGTTGCAGGTACACATCTTGCATTTTAAATCCACTTTAACTTTATGTGTTTATGTCTTGAAATTGTTTTTAGTTTTTAAATCATCATCAAATGATGTGTTGGAATTAAATGTATATGTTATTATGCTTCTAGTTTGTTAAATATGTATTAAATTATGCTTATGATTTGCATACCCTCAACACATTAACGATGAGGATCAAAGTGTAATGTCGATCCCTCCATGGAACGACGCTATATCTAGTTTCACAATTGAGGATGTTAGGGCCCAACAGACATGGATCACATGAGAGATGGATAAAATCTCTGCTAGTTCGCTTACTAGGCGTAGCTTTTCTTTATGTTTGGATAACATCAACAGGATGATTGAGACATACCAAAGGGTAGGCCCACAAATCCACCTCCTATATTACATACATAGGATTAGGAAGCTAGAGGTTAGAGGCCCACATACTTAGAAGGCAGTGAAATATGCCACTAAGAACATTGATGTTTGTGGGGAGTTGTTTGACATCCTTCTGAACTGTCATGCTAGACATGCTGGTCTGATTCTGCTAAAATATTTTAAGAATGTTGATGTGACCCCTTTTGTTTATGATTGATTCATTGGAGCTTGGGGACAGTTACCCCACCATGAACAAGTCCCCATTTACTTTTCAAAACATATATATGTGGAGTTTGTGCTACATTTGAGGTCATATTACATCAACACTTGATCTAAGTTTTATAGACCTACCTTGGGACGTAGTTATGAAAATGTTGGGGCTCGTAGGGACCTTGTGAATATAGCACCATCTCCGATATTGTTTCCACGACCATCTTGGAGAGTGGTATTGCCGACAGAGCTAGAGTAGTCATCACAAATTAACGTTGAGAGTAGGCATATCATTGTAGATATCATGAAGAGGACATTGGCCATTGCACATGTCACATTTAGTGGAGAGATGAGCATAGTAACTTCTATACCTCATGGCCCACCAGTTGCATTACATGATGATTCATATCTCAGGAGTGTAGGGAGTGACCAACATTTTTCATACGAACATATGTGTTGTGATACCATCTGTGACACTTGGAGGGTACAAGACTCACATCACACACACTAGGTATACATATACAAAAATTTTAATTGTTATTGTTAAATTATACATTATTTATATTAATAAGTTCATATAATATTTCATTTATATTAACAAGTTCATGATAACATGCATGCACAACCAAACTACACAAATGATCTTTTGAGGTCATATGAGGGGGAAGTTGACTAGCCATAGTAACCTCCTCTAGTGCATGTTTCCATGATCAATATCCTCCACCTCCACCTCCACCTCCTAACACTCATATGGATGAGAGTTACTATGTACAACTACATGGAATAATAGTTGAGGTAAAATTTGTATTCCTAGGATTCCAACATTTTCTTTGTTAAGTTACATGTATGCATGCTAATTAATTCGTAGAATAATTCTAATTTGTCTTTGTCATTGTGTACATAGGACAAAATGCAGAGGGTGTTGATGTTGCATTTATGTGGACACGTGAGTGGGATGTTGGGTATGGAGACATAGAGCAATATGCAGGGGTACAACAAACCCAAATTGATTCGACCCCCATCCCACCAGAATTCCATTTCCGCTTGACTCAGTCATAGTCCAAAATCATTTATTTCCAGATTGTTTATTTGTATAAATATTGTTCTATTTAATTTGAATTTGAGTGTGTTATATTGTAGCATCAGATTATGGATGCTCACTTTTTGCATAGGAGCACACATAAGAGTCCTAGAAGCAATACTTTCTATAGTGGATCATGGATAGTTTGTATATTTTCAGGCCCATTTCATACGGCACATTCCCATTTGATGTAAAAACTTTGTATATTATCATACAGGGACAATTTATGGTTGCATGAACATTATTTTAGTTTATGGATGCTTATTATTTTAGTTTTTGGATGTTCATGTGTAATGTAATTTGTATATATTTTCATATGGACAACGTTTTATCATACATAACTAACAAGATAACAATTTTTACTTCTCAGGAAATAAAATAAGAAAATAGGTACAATCTTCTAGACTATGATGCAAGTCTCTTAGATACATAAAATGAACTAAAATATATGTTCATGTTTCAATTGAAAAAAACAAATAGGATTGAAATACGTTTTAAATTCAATTTTAAAAGACGTCTTCAACCAATAATGTTCACCAAATTTTTTTTATTAAATTTTATTTCTTTCGAGTTCATCTATATGAGTTTAGTCATAACATGATATAAGTCATATGTATTGGAATTTAATATAACAAAAAGCAATTAATGATATTTTTTTAGATAATTTTATATAATTATGTGAACTTTCCTAAATTTAGTTGGTTATCCAAATATTTCAATCAATTCCTTAACATAAGACCCTCAATTTACAACATTCAAGAAGTAAAATTTTGCAAAATAACAAATTTTGATTATAGTTTCATAGCTTAAGGACATAAGTACAATATTACTATGATGCAAGTCACTTTGATACTTAAAATTAACTAAAATATATCATGTACATCAATTTAATATTGAATTTGTATAAAGTCTCTTTAGTGCAGTCAATGTATGTTAATTTCAACAACTAATGATATGTTTCTATAATTTTATGAATTTTACTAAATTTACTTTCCTATCCAAGTATTTCAATCAATTCCTTATCTTCATACCTTCAATTAAGAACACTCAAGCCATAAAGGTTCATAAAATAACAATTTTGAATTCTAGTTTCAGATACTAAGGAAATAAGTACAATCTTAATATGATGCAAGTCACTTTGATTCTTAAAATGAACTAAAATATATCATGTACATCAATTTAATATTGAATTTGTAGAAAGTATACTTTAGTGAAATAAATATATATTAATTTAGACAATTAATAATATGTTTCTACAATTTTATGCACCTTCTTCAATTTACTTCCCTATTAGAGAATTTCACTCAATTTCTTATCTTAAGACCTTCAATTAAGAACATTCAAGAAGTAAAATTTTACAAAATAAAAATTTTATTTATCATATTGGCTTGTAGAAAGTGTCTTTCAGTGCACAATCAATGTAACTTAAATTACAATGATTTTAAAAGATGTCAAGATATAAACTACAAATAAATTTTATTCGATCTTATTTCTTTTGAGGTTATCTAAAAGAGCTTAATAGTCATAAAAATCCACACACACACACACACAAACACATATATACTATTTGTTGCCCTATTTACAATCCAATATGAAGCATGCATGTAACTATTTATGTGTTTTATATCAAACTTACACATGACAATTATCAATAACATAAAATATTTTAATGTTGTTCATAACCTAGATAGGTGTATTTCCGTTTTAAGTAAAATAATATTATATCAACTTGGTTGTTATATACTGAAATGGACTTCCTAGAAATGAAATGTATGACATGTATATTAATTAAATCTAAATCTAAATCCCCATTTGTTCTCAATATTAATTAAATTTTAGATCTATGGGGTCCAAATAATGATCCTATCCCTAAAAATAAAACCTCCTTGCAATTTGGTGTACTTTAGAAACCTAAACACCTAAAGGAAACTAAATCTTATATAATATATATGTACACAATTGTGAATCCATCCTAGATCAAAGGGAAACATTTCTCTATTCAAAATTAGAAAATTACAATAGTATTCAACTATCATATTTATAAACTACAAAAATCATACATTTGAGATCTCTTTTACTAGATTAGATTAAAATTTATTATTATAGGCTCAACATGAAGACTTTCCATATGCATCATCTACTCATCCTACCAATGGCTCATTAGAATGCAATTCTTGATAATATGTTCATTGTATGGTTCCATCATCTTCCATATCCTTGGTTCACCTTTATTTGTTTTGATTTCTATGAGATTGATCCGAGATTCTATGACTAGATGACTCTATTGACAAGATATATGTTCATGCATAAAATCTCTATAAATGACCTGATTGACTTGTTTTTTAAACTTTTCAATAAAATGGTCCATAAAAACCATGCCACCAATTTGGTATGTGAATTTTCCATCTTCATATGGTCTCACCAACCTACTTTTCGCCTGTGTGCATTGCATCAAATAGTAAGCCACCTTCTCTTCATTTCCTGTGGGGGGAATGAAAACAAAAACATTTCCTACAAACAAAATACAAAGTATGTATTAGTTAAATATGTTTAAGATTTCAATTTATAAATGAAACTATTAATGATATATGGGCCACATACCTTCCCTTACAATATCAGGTACTTAATCATGATTTAGTGAAATGTCTGCCTCTTCATCGTGCATCTATTGCCACACAACAATTGGATGAGGTCACTTTGGATTAAGAGGGACATACTTCCATCCTTTCATGTACCTATGTCTTTTACATTGATCAAGTCTGCATCCATCAACACCTATGAAAAAATCACGAAGATATGTGAGTTTTCTTGTCTCGATGGCAAATATTTCCCCCATGTCTTTGCTCCGCACTCATTGTAATTACCTTATTCATTATAAAATATTACAATACCAAGGAATATATATATTCACATCACCAAGTTCAACATTCCAGAAGAGCTTAAGCACATGACTAATTGATTCATGACCTTCATGCCCTAAATGGGATCTACACTAGTTGACCACATCTGGTTATGATTTGAGTCAATCTACATCGTGCATCATTTGGTGGCTTCTAAATGCTTGCTTCGTACACGCACCTACACCATAATGATCACCCTTTCCATGTCCTATTTCAAGGTAGCTCCAAGTATGCTGAATTTTTTTCTTCTTGTGTACTCAACTCAACCAATAAAAACTATGTTGACTTGAATTAACCTACACAATCATTTGACCATATCAAATGCTTCCTGAATGATATACCATATTTTTTAATGATTCATAAATCAGGTCAAGGAAATGTTGCACAGACAATCGATCATGCTCATTATCATCACTGATGTAAAAGTGATACTTCTTAATCACATCACATGACTCACCAGTGTTATCCATACCATCAAGATTTAATTGTATATGTCTCTACATAACATGTACGAATGTGGAAACTTGGTCTGAGTGATAATAATTACTCTAGATCATTGCCTGAGGAGGAAATGCGTAATTCTCAGCATGGTCCATCACTGATAAGATTGTACTTAGTTGAAATACTTTGCAAGAATTCTTAAATTCAGAATCTTGCTGCCTAGACATGTGCAATTGTTTGATATATTTAAAGATTTGTTTTTGAAACACACGCATGAATTGTGAAATAGGAATCTCATCCTCAACATAGTTGATCCTCTTAGGCACTAGAGTTGAAGAAGATGGTTGGTTACCATGACATACTCATAATGCTTCCATGTGATAGTGACATGTGACATCCCAGATTGGTTGGGATCAATAAGAAAGTTCCTATGGAACAATGTCAAATCACCACATTCAGTGCATCTTCTCTGACCTATACATATTTTCTTGTAAAACAACTCTTATGTCTCCCTTATGAACAATATTAATGAAACAAAATCACACACTATAGGAGGTGGAGGGTCGTCGTAACAATTCTTCTTGTAAAATTCCCAGAAAGTGTCATAATGAAGTTGAAATTCAACATGACATCAACAAAAACACGTGTCACAGATTGTATTAGACCTAATAAACCATGGTTTTAGTTTCTGAAAAATCCTTATGAATATCTTCACATGGTGATTTCTTTCCTAAAATTCCTTAAACAATGCAACTTTTGTCATTTTCTACAATGTTATTAGCGTGTTCCACATACTCACCTTTAGTTATGCAATGTCATATGACATGCTTTCTATATGGAATGGCACGGGAATGGATCTCCTAAAAATATACCACAAGTGCTATGATTCATGTTGTAAGCATGTCTTGCTAGAGCTTTATGTCGATAAGAGCCCAACAAGCATATTCATCATTTTCATTTACTCGAACTTTGAATTTGGTATGCTGTGTAATTTTTTTCTCGAGACATGGATAATTTTTTACATTGTGGCATGTTTTAGTTTCTTATGTTTGATCAACCCATGTAGTATTTGAGCTTGTTAAACAATTGAGTGTTTCGGAAAATATTGTCAAATGACGTTATTGATATGGTCTCTAATATTACAAGTAGGGATAGGCTCCCATAGGTTCTTTGTTGTGCTTGCATCCAATTTTTCTGCAAATGATCTACCCCTTTCCAAACCACTGCAACTTCCAGTTATCATGTCAACTTCAGAGGAAACAATTCATTCTTTCGATGGTTGATCAACTTGATAGGGAAAATTTTCTTCCTCCATTAGTTGATTAGCTTGATGTGGCACATATTGTTCCCGTAGTGACGATTGATCAACTTGATAGGTCACGTTTTCCTCTAGTGCTTGACCAGGTCAATACGACACATCTTGATCATCATCTAGTTGACCATATTGATGGGACACATCTTCTCCCTCATGTGGTTACTCAATTTCCATCCCTACATAGTGGAATACAAAATATATTGTAAGTCAAGTGCATGATCATCATAATACAAGTGAATAGTAGATATAGATACACATGTTTATTTAAGATATCATTGTAGGTGGAATGTCTTGATATGATTTGGTAGTAGGTAGATAAGTAGTAGAAGTTGACGTCGACCAAATATCCTAAGTTGAAACATGAAAAGAAAATTGTTTTTAGCTCAGGGAAATATGGATTGAATAAGAGTGCACCAGTAAAAGTATCACTCCCTGTGTCAACAAAATGGTTGAGAATATGGTGAAAGGTAAAAGCATTCTTCCTTGGTCAATAAAAATCAAATTGAAAAACCTAGGTTTCTAGTCACAAACCCTAGGGAAAAGTTAAATGAAAAACAAGTTGAGACTTGATAGCTACGTAGCAAAAGCTGACATGAACCAAGGGTTTTAAGTTGAAACATGGAAATAAAAGGGTTTCGAGCTCAAGGAAATATGGGTCGAAGAGGAGTGCACCAGTAAAATTATCGGTCCATGTGTCAATAAGAAGGGTGATTTAGAATATGATGAAAGGTAAAAGCACTCTTCCTTAATCATTAAAAATCAATCTGGAAACCCTATGGTTCTAGTCACAAAGCTTATGGAAAGGTTAATTGAAAAAGAAGTTGACATTTGGAAATTAGATAGAAGAAGTGGACATGGATCAAGGGTTACAAGTTGAAACATGAAAATAAAACTGCTTCGAGCTCAGGAAGAGATGGGATGAATATGAGTGCAGTAATAAAAGTATTAGTCCCTGTGTCAACAAAATGGGTGATTCAGAATATAATGAAAGGTTAATGCATTTAGCATGTATGAAAGGTAAAATAATTTTCACAATAATGTGAAATGTATGTAGGAGGCACCTGAAGATGATATAATCCCCATGAAACATGTAACTAATGACAAGCATCCCTTTCTGAGAAAGAAATCAGTTGGCTAGAAATGAAAGAAATTAACAACACTTGACACTATTTCATTTATAAGCACACCTTAACACATACATTTTCTTTAGGAAAACCAAATGAATCACATACATATGACAAAGTAAAAAATAAATGGTTAATTTTCCCTTTTATTCTAATGTATGAAACAATGAACAAAAAACGCTTGTGAAGTTTTGCATATGAGAAAAGTTCCTAGAAAGACATCACATCCTTCTGCTCAAGTAGTGACTGGGCCTTGTGAATATTTTAGAATATGGTACCAGGGTCATATCATAAATGTCACTGGTGATGCTTCTAGTAGCTAAAAGACCAACTAAGGTATGGATAGGGTTATAGTGGCCAAACATACTAGGGCTACATCCCAAAAAGTCTAGTGACACTTCCATTAGCCTGACCAAGATCACCTCGGGTCTAAGTGCTTTTGCACCTCAACTTATAGGTAAATATGCCCTAATATTTGGCCATTAAGTTACGCGCATCCATTGGAAATGGATTAATCTTAGCTTCTCATTGTTATTTTTAGATGTAAAACCCCTACCGCATGTTGAGAGACAACATGAAGGTCCATGATAATTTTCCACCTAGGCGTTACCCACTTCACGAGTTTCTTTCCATGTATTGTATTTGTAACTAGATGATGTTGAATTTTAAGCTCCTTAAAAGACAACTTTCGATGTTTCAATATGAAAAATAACCATGATGGCTTATGTGTTTCCTATATTCATAGTCCTAGCCTAAACTATAAATTATCTTGTGGGCCTTGTGGGGAATTTAGTGTGTTTAGGTTAATGTTGTTTTTAGAAAGACTTTGCTTCATTTATGGTGTGCAAAAAAATATAATCTCAAATAAATTAGGTACAAAGATTGTGGAAAGAGGATAACCTTTAGATAAAGTTTAAGTGATATTAGTGTGTGGGGTGAATGTATGTGCAAGTAAAATTGTGAGCATACAAAGTGTCAATTGATGTAGATATGCAGTGATCCCTTACAATTCCCTTACTTAAACTATTTGATGTTTTTTCCTTGCAAGAAAATAAATAATGTGTTGACGATGGGTCACTTAATTATTTCCTAATTATACTATGTGAGAATACATTTGTGTGCAAAATTTCAAAGTAAAATATAAACAATCACTCTACTTGTAATGGTTAGTAAATCATATTGGTTAGTAGTGATGGCGTGTGCAAGGTGAATATAGTGCACATACAAAGTGCTTGAATTGCAAGTATGTGGATATGTGGTTCATGATTCTTTAATATAATTCCCCTAATTACACTATATGATTTTTATTCCTTGCAAGAGAAGAACGGATGTGTGGATGAACGACCACTTCTTTCCTAATTATACTATGTGAGCATATGTTTGTGTGCAAAATTTCAAAGTAACATATAAGCTTCAATTACTCTAGTTGTAATGGTTAGTAAATAGAATTGGTTAATAGTGATGGTGTGCGAAAGGTGAATCTAGTGCACATACAAAGTGTTTGAATTGCAAGTACGTGGATATGTGGTTCATGATCCTTTAATACAATTCCCCTAATTACACTAGATGTGATGTTTGTTTATTGCAAGAAAAGAAAATATGTGTGGATAATGGACCAATTACTTTTCCAAATTATGCTATATGTGAGTATAATATACGAAGATGAAAAATTAGTGCTTTGGGAAACATTATATTTCCATTACCAACTAAATTTAATTACGAAACTTGATTATATATCATAATTTAAGCGTTTAAAAATTGTTATTTGAAATATGTATTATATAGTTATAATGTGTGTCTAAACATATTTATATAAATGATTAATAAAATACAATATTGTTAAAAATTTTAAAATATTTATTTTAAATTTATTTTTATAAATTTCCCAATATCATAGCTCAAAATTGTTAATTTATATTTTAGTCTTCTTTATATAAAATTATTGTATTTAATCATTATTTCAAAAAAACGTACCATACTAAAAAAATTGGAATTGCTTTATTGGTTTAATAATGTAAAAAAAAAATAAAAAAATAAATTCAATATATAAAAAAAATTGGAATTGCTTTATTGGTTTAATAATGTAAAAAAAAAATAAAAAAATAAATTCAATATATATATATATATATATATATATATATATATATATATATATATATATATATATATATACCTCCACTTCTCAATTATTTCTTCTTAGCAACAATTTTTTATTTCTTCAAGAGACTATATAAATCTTAAAATAAAAGTGATTTCTACAATAAGGATCAAGTTATATTTTTGTTCATACATCTCATTCACCAAACATTTGAATTAAAATCAAATGCCAAGTAAAAGGGATTGTGAGAATAGAATGAAAGAGAAAAATGGTTTTAAAATAATAGGTGCCAAGAATAAAATTAGAGAAATTGGAGAGTACATTGTCAATATATTCCTATTTTCCAACTAATCTAGTCCCTCAAGCAATAATCACTCTTCACTCTCTCCCCACCACATGTTTAAGAAATGAAAAAACTTTAAACCGTTTGGGCATAGGACTAAAGGTGTGTGATAAAGGTGATATATTGGTAGATATAACCTCAAAATTTTACTAGTGAACCTAGGTTTGAAGTTTTGTTTGGTTTCACAACAAGTCACATTTACTAAGTGAAGCATTTGAAGAACTTTTTCAAAGTTACTTCTTCTTAGTAACAATTTCCATTTCTTTAAAAGACTATATTAATCTCAAACTAAAAGTGATCCGTACTATAACAAGGATGATATATTATAGTTTTGTTCATATATCTCATTTACCAGACATTTCAATTATCTTAATCCAATTTCAAGTAAAAGAGATTGTGATAAGAGAATGAACTAGATTTAAGTGATTAAAAAGAATAGGTGCCAAGAATAAAAATAGAACATTTTGAGAATTTACTAAAGAAGCCAAACAGAGTGGTTAAAAATTGAGAAGAGGACGAATATCTAGTAAAATTGATGAATAATATATTTTATAATAATTTCCAAGGTTGTTGAAGTAAAGACTAATAGAAATTAAGTTTAAATTATTATATATAGGAAACTTATAAATACATTTTTCATAGAGTATTATTACTTAGAACTTAATGATATGATGAATCTTTTGAATTTGAGAGAATGACAGATTATTGAAAAATTGAGCTAGTGATTACCAAATTGAAGGGCAAAGTTTATTTGAAGAGAGGAATCGAAAATCTATATCTATAAATTTATGCAAATTTAATCAACTATAAGATAAATTGTGACTAGAAAACCATACAATATATAAATACACACTCCATGATACAATAAGGAACCTATTCAGCTAGTTTTTAAGTATGTTAATATGTGAAAGCATACTATACAAAACCATATTATTTGGAAAACGAATTCTTCATTAGAAGCACCATATCATTTAGCTTTCTAAAACATGTAACTAAAATTATCACAAAACAATAGTGAGAAGAACTTTCTTAAAGGAATAACTTATCATAACTACAAAAAATTTCACAATTCACAATAAAAAGTGGAAGAAATGTGGGATGAGAAGTATGAGAAGGCTAATGAATTTTTTTATAAGGAAACAAAAATAAATCAAGAGATAGATTTTTTATAGGATTTAGAGAACAAGGAAGGTTCTTGAAGGTATTATCCACAAAGAATGTACATTGTTATCATTTGTGGTGGAGAGGGGAAAAATGATTTCAGTGTTTTTTTCGGAGAATGTAGATGGAACTTTTAGCACAACAATCAAGTAGGGCACAAGGAGGGGTAAGAGGATTTAAAAAACCATATGTTTCTACAAGGAACCTTTTTTATGCACGTGAAAAGATGGATATCTAATGTCTTTTATGTTTTCAATTATTTTCATCAATTCTTGACAAAGTTTAAAATAACGAATTGCTTCTTCTTTTTTTTTACATTTGAATCATATTTTGCTATATATTTCACTATTACATGTTGAGAAACAACTAGATGAATTTAATCGACATTATATTGCGAGAGTTCATTGTAAACCTTTCTAGCATATCATCAATATATGCATGCTAATTTATTTCTTTTGCATTTATTATTTATGAATTTAATACTGATTAATCACATGAACCTTCCATGGAACATTATAGTTATATTCTCCTTTTTGTGCAAGAACGAATCTACACTACACTTTGTATGTCTTTAAAAAAATTGTTCGCTTTAAAAAATTCACATAACCTTCAACTGAGAATTGAAAGGACAAACTTGTGAGGTTTTCAAAGGCAGGGATAATCATTTAGGAATCAAGGAACCATTAAATGTTATACATGATGATGACTCTTACGAAAATTCAATGTTGTTTTATATGTTTAACACAAAATGTATTCTCAGTTCATGCATATTGGAAGGAGGGATATCCTTTCTCTTTCTAGATCTTGAAATATTTTCTCTTTTAACTCTTACAAGGATATCAAGCGTTAATCAAAATAATGTTTATAGCTTTTGGAGCACCAATGTGACAATCATTTTTGTTAATCCCTCTTGTAAATAATTTTTCATGAATTGTAATTCATGTAAAGAATATATGAAACTTATGTTCGAATGGTTTTCTTCAATTAAATGACATCCTTAGTTTTTGTGGGTTATCGTAAATTGTTACAATTCAAAGGTTGTTCATAATTTTCATGCATTAAAGTGGTTTCAAAAAATTCTAATAAACCATGGTTTCAAGTATTCTTCAATAATTTGCATGCTTTAAAATGGTTTTCAATAATTTGCATGGTTTCAAGTGGTTTTCAATAATTTGCATGGTTTCAAGTGGTTTTCAATAATTTTCATGGTTTCAAGTGGTTTTCTTTAGTTGTTGTTACATCTCAATTTTTAACTACATGGTATTACTTTCAATGCTTATTTTATCTTAGTTTTATTGTTTCATTCTCCATTTGTTTATGGCTTTCAATCACATTTTCTAATGCATACAATATGGAGGAAGTAATATCAAAAGTGAGACAATTTCAATTACCTGTATTTGCATGATATTCTTTTTCCCTGAATGTCTGATATTTTTCTCATTTTTTCTCTAATTTTTTCTTGCATTTCCTCTGTGGGTGGATTTTTTTTTTCCATTTTTGGACCTAGTTCTCCAATTTTCCATGTTTGTTGTGAATCCTTATGTAATTTTCATGCTCTGATATTTATCTATGAAAAAATGTTTGTTTATTTTCTCTATATTCAAATTTAGACTAATTTCTTTCTTTTGGGTTGACAACATATTCTCGATGGAGTACTTAAGTCGTAGCATTTTACATAAATAGCCTTAATAAATGTTGGTATTCGGTTGGTGGTGACTAGCCTTCTAATGGCTCTATTGAGCCATCAGTTAACCACCTATACATCTTGATCGAGGGTTTATTTAGTTCTCAATGGAACAATTTTAGTTTTGAATCTAAGTTCTCAATCAAGCATTTTAATAGCTCGATCGAGCTCCTGAGGTCTTAAAAGTCACATTTTTAGCAGCCCTTCTACAAATTTTTCTGCAACCCCATTTTGTACCTTAACAGATTTAGGGCAAAAATTTTCCTTAAGTGGCGGAGTTGATCATGTTGGATTCATGAAAGAATCCTCTATCCAATGGAATTAATTTGACACTTTTGAATTTATATGATATTTCTCATCTAATTTCTTTTAAACATAACACTTGAATTTTTTTTTTGAACAGTTTGAAAGGGGATAGATAAAAAATCAATAAAGCTATCTTCATTTACGAGTCCTCTTCAAAAGGGTACTCTTGGTTTTTCAATTTATTTAAAGACTTGAAAAAAATATTACCCAAACACACGTGTCTCCAAAATGCAATTGAAATATTACTTCGCCAACTTCAAAAAATAATAAAAATTATAATTTTTCATAAAGAAATAAAATTTTAATATACAAATTTAGTTCTCTTTGTATATGTCATGCTCATATATATATCTTTTAAAAATTACACATTTTAGAATAAGTTATGCTACGTGAACACACACATACCTCTTAAGATGTGTGAAAATTTGCAAGGACAAATATTGAATTTAATAGAAAATTGAGAGATTATATGACACAAATCATTTTTACAAAAAATATCATTAGGACAACATTATAATTCTTCACATATTTTATTTTTAATCTCAACAAAAATTCACAATGTTTATATCATGCCCTCGGTTGTTATACTTAGTCTGCGTATTTGTACACGTATTGTTTTTGTTATTGTTCTCGTAATGAACCCCTAGGGTTATTTATGAATAGTTAATCATGGTTTCAAAAAATTATATTTTTCATGTTCTTTTTGGATGTACGAATACTTTCAGTTACTAGATTCATAGATATATCTTAATTTGAGAATTGTCAAGTTTCAAAATTTCTTCATGTTTGTTATATTTTGTTGTTTATCAACTTTAAATATTTAAAAAATTCTTTCTTTTTTTCCTTTCCACCACATGACATTTATCTCCTGTAATGCTATTTTTGTGGTAGGAATCGTAGAAAAAGATGGAGGATTTAACTATGACAATTGTCACTTCCATGAACTGTCCTCTATTGGACTACAACTATTTTTTAACCATTTTCCTCCTAGCTCATAGCCTCACTACTCACGTGTTGTCTCCTCTTATATTTCCAAATAAACAATAAGTAGAATACATAATATTATATTCATAACAATACATTAATATTTACTTTTGTCAGCCAACTTTACTATTGGCCCCACAACCAACATTTCCACAATATTTACAAATAAATATAAATAATAATGTATGCAAAAGAAATTTCACGAGGGATGTGACATTTTTCCCTTAGATTAAACATTGTCCTAAATGTTTCCTTTTCCTTTATCACTTTTGAGAACTGAAGGAAATGCTTCTAATATTTTCTTTCAATTCCTAGATAGCCTCCTCATAGCTGAAATTATTCATTTTCACTTTAACTGGGTGATGGTTCGATTCCGTAGTAAATTTCAATCATATCTAAGACTTGTATTCAATTTCAACATATCTTCATTCATGCTAAGAAGACGCTATCAATTTTGATGCATGCACCCAACAAAATTCAGAAATATCATTATAAACAGATCATCAATAGTAATGAACAACAATATGTCACTTTGTACACTACCCAATGAATATTCCAAGTGGCATCGAATCCATTAAATGACTTCACTGAGTCTCAAAATATGGAAATTACCAATTCCATTTTTATACCTTTCACACGGTGATCATAGTATTTTTAACGATTAATTACTTACCTTTCTCCTTATAATGGCATGCACCTAATGATATATTGCGTTAGACATCATCATCATGATTTTAACTTGACTTCACAACATTATATATATACATCATCCATGCATAATTAACTTTCAGGATAATTTCCTTTTTATGTCATTTTCAAGGCTATTATACGACCGTCTATTTTTCCCAATGAACTCAGGCATGCTTATTTTAGTTGGTCTTTCATTTTCCTTCACTCCCCTTCATTTATTTTATGGATAATATTTGACAAGGGACATGCAAGTTTAGTTGGGTTTATTATCTAGCTCTCCTTCGAGCTTTTTTTTTTCTTTTTTCACACCCAACAAACCTTTAAAACCAAAATGAAAAAAACAAAGGAAACTATCATAACAACACAAATGAAAAAACAAGAAATAACATGGCCATGCTTGAAGTCAACAAAAGAAAACAAGAAAAATACAACAACAAAGGCATGCAAAACATTCTCCCACACACCTCATCCATTAATTTTTAGCAAATTCACTCCTTAGAGTTTCCATCTCTTTCAACATTATAGATTGTTGGTTAAGGTGTCTTGAGGTTGCATGCATTTTTGTTTTGTGCAACATGCATGGAATCCTTTCCCCGTGCATTATCAGTTGTCTCGACACACATCATGCTTGTAGTATTAGGGTTTATAATATAAATGTTAGGGTTTATAATGTTAATGCTAGGGTTTAATATTAAGTTTATAATATTAATTTTATGGTATATAATATTAAACTAAAGTTTTATAATCCTAAAGTTTATAATATTAATTTTAAGGTTTATATCAATCTTAGTTTTATAATCCTAGGGCATAATATATTAAACTTAAGGTTTAATATATTAATATTAATGTTTATAATATTGGCTTTTTCAATGTTAGGGTTTATAATATTTTGTTTAATATTATGGTTTTATCTTGTGATGTTGGAATGGTAGAAAAATTTCTCCAATGTCACATTGTAACAAACATTGTATCAATGCGACAACCAAAATCACAAGCATTGTTGCAATGTTACATTACATTGCAATTTATTTAATGTTGCATTGTGACATTACAAAATTGAGGTTTAATATTAGGATTTATAATATTGAGTTTATAATATTAGGGTTTAATATTGGATTTATAATATTGGGGTTTATAATATTGCATTTAACATTATGGTTTATAATATTAGGTTTGATATTAGGGTTTAATATTAGTATTTATAGTATTAAGTTTAATAATATTGAGTTAAAATAGGGTTTATAATATTGGCTTTAATTTTAGGGTTTATAATTGGGTTTAATATATTTTTTTAATATTAGATTTACTATGGGAATTCATAATATTTGGCTTAATGTTAGCATTGTATAATATTTGGTTTAATATTGTGATGTTGAAATGACATAGAATTCTATTCAACATTACATTGTGACTAACATTATAGAAAAGTGATAATTAATTTGGCAATCATTGTCAAAATGTTACATTACATTGCAATTTATTCAATATTGAAGTTTAAAATTGGGTTTATAATATTGGGTTTAATATAGGGTTTCAATGTTAATTTAAACTTATTAACTTTGTTGAATATTTGTCCTTACTTATATTAACACCCAATATTAAAACACTATACTAAAACCCAATATAAAATTCAATATTATACTAATATCAAATACTAATTCCTCATACTTATATTATAATTTTATATTAATTAATGGTAGTTATAATATATTAATTAATAATAATGTTATAATATTACTATATTATAATTATATATAAGAATACTAAATCTTAAGTGTTTATATTATTATATTATAAATCTTATTAATATTATATTAGAGTAAGCCTCAGGGATAGTTCAATAGGTCTAGTATTTGTTGTTAAGAACATTTCCAACTAGGAGGTTATGATGTCAAATCTCCTCGACACCCTTGGGTAAGGCTCGAATTATTTTCCGTGAATGTAGCAGCCACTCATTAACATTAAATCACAGTTGGAAAAAAGTTACTATCTTAAAATTAAGATTATAAACCTTAATATATATAATAATATATTTATATTTATAATCTTAAAATTTATAATATTAATTTTAAGATTTAATATATTAAATCTTCATATTAATATAACAATGTACTAATAACTATTACAATTTTTTATATAATTACTATTATAATTATAATATAATAATAGTAATATATCATTACAATAATAATAGTAATATATTGATGATGATGATGGTGGTGGTTAATGTCTACTAAGACCAAACTTTGGTCTATCGGACCTAAAGAAACGAATTATTTAGTTTGATTTAAGATTTTATTGCTATGCTCAAAAAGCTTGGAGAGAAGCCTCTCGAGCTCACTGTAATTTTGACAACGTAAAAGGCTAGGAAGGCCAATATTGCAACAAAGATTTTGAAACTAATATCTAATGTGGTTGTATGCGGGGCACTCTAAGAGGAAGTGATTTTCATCATCGATGTTCATATTCTCACAAAGGTGGTGGAACCTTTCCATCGATGGTGTTTTAGGAACTGCCCAACGACCTGTTTCACTATGGAGCTCATAAGAGTTCATTCTCATCTTGGCTATATTAATTTTCTTCTTTGAGCTAGTTAAAACATAGAGATACTTTTGATCTTCTAGGGTGGGGTTGATGACCTCCTTATAATATCTTAATTTTCTTTTAGCTGCTATATCTTTCTCACACCACATTTTTTCTTTGAACTTAGAAGTAACAATATTTTTAATTTTATTAATGTTTTGCAATGCAACATTCTTGTCGATCTCCCAATGGTTTAACCAAGCCCTGGTGTCTTTATACTAACCTCGTTTGAGCCTTAGGTGGTTTTACCTAGACTTTAAAGCTAGCTTAGGAAGTCTATGGTCTCCTATGTTATTGAGTTTGTGCTTGTACAATAGAAGCTTAGTCATAGCTAGGCTCTCGATAGGGGAAAGACCCACTTCTATAAGGAGAATATGATAGGGTGTGTTGCTTTTAATTTTGAGATTATACATTATAAAACGCTTTTGGATTTGCTCAATCTTTCTCCAGGATTCTCTAGAGATGCTACAACCCCAAACCTTACATCTATATAAAATAATGGGAATGACTAAAATTTCAAAGATGAACTTCTTATATTATTATTATAATAATAATATTATTATATTAATATATTAATATTAATATTAAATTTTTATTTTATATGTTTTAATTATTAATGTGGTGGTATATGTGATTGATTTATGATATATTTCAATCATATTTATCAATATGATTATACTAATTTATATAGCAATAATTTATATAACAATTATATTGTATTAAAAAAAAACCAGAAACATTTAAACTAACTTGCCTCACTACATATGCGTGCATGGAGCAGTCCACCTTATGGTATTGGTGTGTTGAACGGAGGAACGAATTACACAAAACAGTTACGTTAAAGTTTGCGTTGAAGTAGAAGCAGATTGAGTTGAGAGTCCGCAGAGAAAACAACGAAAAGTTCAGTCAGCGCAATGCCACGTTCAAACTTATGTCCATCATTTATGAGAGCTTTATAAGGGAAAATACCATCTCTATAGCAAATAACACACAACCATATTAATGTATACCATCTCTATAGCAAATAACACACAACCATATTAATGTATACCATCTCTATAGCAAATAACACACAACCATATTAATGTCAACACTAAGCTACCGGGTAGAAAATTTCGCTACTTGTTTTCAAATTCATTTGTATTATAATAGACCGGTGATGTGTTGTGGAATTTTTTCTTATTCATATAAAAAAAAAAAATCAATAATTTAACATGGAGAGGTACGTAATAATATATATATTTTTTTATTTTTATGAATTATTAATAGATTCTTTAAAATGATTTATTTTTTCATAATGATGTATTAATTTATATTATCAATAATATTATTTATAGTTGGCTGATGATTAAATGATAATTCAACCTGCCAAATGATAATTAAAATATAATAAATTTACATATATACACTTTCAAGCTAAATACATTATAGATTATAATTATTATATTAAAATTAATTATATATTTAAGAAATAATTATAAGTTTTTTTAATAATTTTTATATTAAAATTAATTATAATTATTTTTTAATAATTTGATTCAATTTAATTTGTTCTTGCATGACCAGAATGTTCAGCTTGACTAGAAAGTTATCATGTATAATTTGTCAATAGGTGTATATATGTGAATTTTAGGTGAAAAGAAATTTGTTGATATTTTCAATCAAAAATCAGAATTAAATGTGCTGAGAATATGATCTATGGATCAAATGTGTTCAGAGCATGCAACGGACTTAATTGAGGAATGGATCGTCTGGGAATCCGCCAGAGAAAACGGCAGGCAAAGGCAGACAGAGCACAACTATCATTTACGTTTTTGACCCTTTTCGATATAACTACCTTCCCCTTTCCCGCCCGAGTTGTCGTCATTTTCATTCTGCTCAACGAGGAAGACGAGCTTGCTACGCAAGGGTTTCATCTTTATTCACCAGGTACTCGGTTAGTATCCTTTAAGCTTGATTATCCTCTCATTTTCTTGGATGATAAATGTATTTCAGTGGGCGAAGAGTCCACTGCACTCCCACAATTGAGAACACCTAATAGAAGAAACCGCATATAAAGGATAAGGAATTTGCAAACTAATTGAACATATGGATTTTGTAAAATATTTACAAAATTAAAATTTATATTTTGTATTTTAAATATGATTTTATTTTAACAATCAAAAAATATTTCATTTATATATAAATTTTAATGATTTTTTTTTTTTATCTTTTATGTTAAATCATGAAATTATGTATAGGTAATATAGAAGATCTCTATCATAATTTTATTACAACCTTCTTATATTCTGTTAACAAGTTCTCAATTGAAGAGGTAATAAAAGAAATAGAAAAACCAACCCATCATATGACAAAGATTGTAAAAGTGCAAGGAGAGCAATTCACGAAGTTGTTAATGAATCTCTTAATATTGACAAGATAAAAATATAAAAAGCCCTAATTAAAAGGAGAAAGAGGCAGTATATTCATAAAAGACAAGAGAATCTCTTACACCTCTCTAAGGTAGCTCCTAAGAAATTCTGGAGGCAGATTCTAACTAGGAAAACTAATGATAATAATAAAATTGCTTTAAACGACTGAAATTCTTATCTTAAAAAGCTTTATGAATCCCCAAATGTCATATATAACTTTCAAACCCTGCTCACAACAAAAGAAGCTTTTTCATTACAAGACATTGATTTTGGGGTTAATCGCTTGGCTAATGGGAAAGCTAATGACATTGAAAGTTACCAAGCGGAAATCTTAAAAATTGGAGGTCCTGTCCTCATCCCCCACATTCACAAGCATTTCAATCAAGCGGTCAAGCAAGGGTTCCCTAAACCATGGACTCAAAGCCTCATTATCCCTATTTTTAAAAGTCACGATACAAATAATCCCTCTAATTATCGAACAATTATGATCAGCCCTCTCCTAGCCAAGTTATATGGCATTATTTTGGAAAGGAAGTTAAGCATATGGCTTGAAGGTGAAGGTAAGCCGGCTAGAGGCCAAGCAGGTTTTAGAAAGCAACAGTCAACAACAGACCACCTCATTATGCTTAGGATCATTGTGTAGGAATGCCTCAATGATAAATAGAATCCCTTTTGTTTCTTTATGGACTTTAGAAAGGATTTCGATATGGTTCCTAGAAACAACCTTTGGAATAGATTAGAAGAGCTAAAGGTTCCTTTTGAGTTGAGAGTTGTCGCTACAAGGTTATACGAGAATGTAATTGTCAAGTTAAAGAGCAATGAGGGGTGGTCGAAAGATATTAAGTGTAATATCAGAGTTAAACAAGGCTTCCCCCTCTCCCTACCCTATTTGTCATTTACATCGACAAGCTAAAAGGTTGTTTAGAGGAATCAGGATGTGTTGGCACGATCTTAGCTGGGATAGTCATCATCCTTCTTCTCTGCGCTGACGATATTTTTCTTCTCGCAAGGTGCCCATCTGATTTTGATAAGCAACTTATACTTCTTAAGGATTTTTTCTCTACCATGGGTATGATTGTTAACACTCACAAAACAAAAGTTATGATTATCAAATCCAAGAAGGACACTTATGCTAATTTTATGTATGACAATAGTAACTTGGAGGAAGTGTCTTCCTACAAGTACCAAGGAATTGATATTCATCACAAGCTCAATTGGAACTACAACATTGAGAAAAGATTAATGGGGGATGGAAAGCTTATTTTGGTCTTGAAAATAATTGTAAAATGGCAAACCTCGTAATGTGGGATAGAAAGAAGTTCCTCTTTGAAACTTTAGTCACTTCAGTTATCTTATATGGATGTGAGATTTGGGGTTGTAGCATCTCTAGAGAATCTTGGAGAAAGAATGAGCAAATCCAAAAGTGTTTTATAACGTATAACCTCAAAATTAAAAGCAACACACCCTATCCTATTCTCCTTATAGAAGTGAGTCTTTCCCCTATTGAGAGCCTAGCTATGACTAGGCTTCTATTGTACAAGCACAAACTCAATAGCATAGGAGACCATAGACTTCCTAAGCTAGCTTTAAATTCCAGCCAAAACCACCTAAGGCTCAAATGAGGTTGCTATAAAGTCACTAGGGCTTGGTTAAAGCATTGGGAGATTGACGAGAATGTTGCATTGCAAAACATTAATATCATTAAAAATATTGTTACTTCTAAGTTCAAAGAAAAAATGTGGCGTGAGAAATATTTAGTAGCTAAAAGAAGATTAAGATATTATAAGGAGGTCATCAACCCCACCCTAGAAGATCAAAAGTATCTCTCTGTTTTAACTAGATCAAAGAAGAAAATTAATATAGCCAAGATTAGAACGAACTCTCATGAGGTCCATAGTGAAACGGGTCATTGCGCAGTTCCTAAAACACAATGGATGGAAAGGTTCTACCATCTCTGTGAGAATACGAACATCAATGATGAAAATCACTTCCTCTTAGAGTGTCCCTCGTACAACCACATTAGATCTCAATTTCAAAATCTTTGTTGCAATACTGACCTTCCTAACCTTTTACGTTGTCAAAATTACAGTGAGCTCGGGAGGCTTCTCTCCAAGCCCTTTGAGCATAGGAATACAATCTTAAATCAAGCTAAATAATTCGTTTCTTTAGGTCCGATAGGCCAAAGTTTGGTATCAGTGGAAGTTAACCATCATCATCATGATCATCAATAAAATTAGTTAATTATATAGTCATATTGTGTGGTTAAATATATTTCTATAAATGGTTAATCTTATCATAAATCATGAAGTCATGTTTGCAAAAAAAATATTAATTAATTATATATAAATTTTAATATATATCATAATTTAAGTGTTTAAAAATTGTTATTTGAAATATGTATTATATCGTCATAATATGTGGTTAAATATATTTCTATAAAGGATTAATAAAAGAGAATATTGTCAAAAATTTTAAAATATTTATTTTAAATTTATTTTTATAATTTTTCCAATATCACAATTCAAAATTGTTAATTTATATTTTCATCTTATTTATATAAAATTATTGTATTTAATCATTATTTCAAGAAAACCTACCATACTAAAAAATTTGAAATTACTTTATTCATTTAATAATGTCTATATATATATAGATATACACACCTCCACTTCTCCATTATTTCTTCTTAGCAACAATTTTTTATTTCTTCAAGAGACTATATAAATCTTCAACTAAAAGTGATTTCTACAATAAAGATCAAGTTATTTTTTTGTTGATAGATCTCAATCACCGAATAATTGAATTAAAATCAAATACCAAGTAAAAGGGATTGTGAGAATAGAAGGAAAGAGAAAAATGATTTAAAAAAATATGTGTTAAGAATAAAATTAGAGAAATTGGAGAGTAAATTGTCAATATATGCCTATTTCCCAAGTAATCTAGTCCCACAAGCAATAATCACTCTTCACTCTCCCCCCACCACATGTTTAAGAAATGAAAAAACTTAAAACTGTTTGGGCATAGGACTGAAGGTGTGTGATAAAGGTGATATATTAGTAGATACAACCCCAAAATTTTACTAGTGAATCTAGATTTGAAGCTTTGTTTGGTTTCACAACAAGTCACATTTACCAAGTGAAGCATTTCAAGAACTTTTCCAAAATTACTTCTTCTTAGCAACAATTTTCCGCTTCTTTAAAAGACTATTAATCTCAAACTAAAAGTGATCCCTACTATAACAAGGATGGTATATTATAGTTTTGTTCATATATCTCATTTAACAAACATTTCAATTATCTTAATCCCTAGATTTAAGTGATTAAAAAGAATAGGTGTCACGAATAAAAATAGAATATTTGGAGATTTTACTAAAGAAGCCAAAGAGAGTGGCTAAAAGTTGAGAAGAGGATGAATATCTAGTAAATTGATGAATAATATATTGTATAATAATTTGCAAGGTTGTTGAAGTAAAGACTAATAGAAATTAAGTTTAATTTCTTATATATAGGAAACTTCTAAATATATATTTCATAGGGTATTATTACTTAGAACTTAATGATATGAAGAATCTTTTGAATTTGAGAGAATGAAAGATTGTTGAAAATTCGAGCTAGTGATTACCAAATTGAAGTGAGTAATTTATTTGAAGAGAGAAAACAAAAATCTATATGTATAAATTCATACAAATTTAATCAACTATAAGATAAATTGTGCCTAAAAAACCATACAATACATAAATACACACTCCATGATATAATAAGGAAACTATTCAGCTAATTTTTAAGTATGTTAATATGTGAAAGCATACTATACATAATCATAGTAGTTCAAAAAAAAATTCTTTATTAGAAGCACCTTATCATTTAGCTTTTTAAAACATGTAACTAAAATTATCAGAAAACAATAGTGAGAAGAACTTTCTTAAAGGAATAACTTATCATAACTACAAACAATTTCACAATTCACAATAAAAAATGGAGGAAATGTGGGATGAGAAGTATGAGAAGGCCAATGAATTTTTTTATAAGGAAACAAGAAGAAATCAAGAGATAGTTGTTTTACAAAATTTAGAGAACAAGAAAGGTTCTTGAAGGTCTTATCAAGAATGAATGTACATTGTTATAATTTGTGGTGGAGAGGGGAAAAATAATTTGAGTGTTTTTTGAGGAGAATGTACATGGAAATTTTAGCACAACAATCAAGTAGGGCACAAGGAGGGGTAAGAGGATTTAAAAAACCACATGTATCTACAAGGAACCATTTTTATGCACGTGCAGAGATGGATATCTAATGTCTTTTATGTTTTCACTTATTTTCATCAAATCTCGACAAAGTTTAAAATAAGGAACTCTTTTTTTTTTTTTTTTTTTTTACTTTTGAATCATATTTTACTATTACATGTTGAGAAACAACTAGATGAATTTAATCGACATTATATTGCGAGAGTTCATCGTAAACCTTTCTAGCATATCATCAATATATGCATGCTAATTTATTTCTTTTGTATTTATTATTTATGAATTTAATATTGATTAATCACATGAACCTTCCATGGAACATTATATTTATATTCTCCTTTTTTTTCAAGAACGAATCTACGCTACACTTTGTATGTCTTTAAAAAAATTGTTCTCTTTAAAGAATTCTCACAACCTTCAAGTGAGAATTGAAAGAACAAACTTGTGAGGTTTTCAAATGTAGGCATAATAATTTAGGATTGAAGGAATAATTAAATGTTATACATGATGATGATTGTTACAAAAATTCGATGTTGTTATATATGTTTAACAAAAAATGTATTCTCAGTTCATGCATATTAGAAGGAGGGATATCCTTTCTCTTTCTATATCTTGAAATATTTTCTCTTTTAACTCCTACAAGGATATCAAGCATTAATTAAAATAATTCTTATAGTTTTGGAGCACCTATGTGATAACCATTTTTGCTAATCCCTCTTGTAAATAATTTTCCATGAATTTTAATTCATGTAAATAATATATGAAAATTATGTTCTAATGGTTTTCTTCGGTTAAATGACATCCTTAGTATTTGTAGGTTATCCAAAACTATTACAATTCAAAGGTTGTTCATAATTTTCATGAATTCAAGTGGTTTCAGAAAATTCTAATAAACCATGGTTTCAATTATTTTTCAATAATTTGCATGGTTTAAAATGATTTTCAATAATTTGCATTGTTTCAAGTGGTTTTCAATAATTTTCATGGTTTCAAGTGGTTTTCTTTAGTTGTTGTTGCATCTCAATTTTTAACTACATGGTATTACTTTGAATGCTTATTTTATCTTAGTTTTATTGTTTCATTCTCCATTTGTTTTTGGTTTTCAATCACATTTCGTAATGCATAGAATATGATGCAAGTAATATTGGAAGTGAGACAACTTCAATTACCTGTATTTGCATGAATTTCTTGACTTGCATGATATTCTTGTTCTCTTAATTTCCGACATATTTTTCTCATTCTTTCTCTAATTTTTTCTCGCATTTCCTTTGTGGATGGAATTTATTTTCCATTTCTGGACACAATTCTCCAATTTCCCATGCTTGTTGTGAATCCTTACATATTTTTCATGCTCTGATATTTCTCTATGAAAGAATGTTTGTTGATTTTTTTCTACATTCAAATTTATATTAATTTCTTTATTTTGTGTTGACAACATATTCTTGATCGAACACTTCAGTCTTATCATTTTACATAAATAGCCTTAATAAAAGTTGGTAGTTGGTTGGTGGTGGCTATCCTTTTAATTGCTCTATTGAGCCATTAGTTAACCACCTATATAGCTTGATCGAGGGATTATTTAATGTTCGATCAAAAAATTTTAATTTTGAATCTAAGTGCTCAATCGAGCATTTTAATAGCTCGATCGAGCTCCTGAGGTCCTAAAAGTCACAGTTCTTGCACTCCTATAAATTTCTCTGTAACACCATTTTTGAACCTTAACATATTTAGGGAAAAAATTGTTCTTAAGTGGCAGAGTTGATCATGTTGGATTCGTGAAAGAATCCTCTATCCAATGGCATTAAGTTGACACTTTCCAATTTATATGATATTTCTCATCTAATTTCTTTTAAACATGACGCTTGAATTTGTTTTTAACAGTTTGAAAGGGGTTGGATAAAAAATCAATAACGCTATCTTCATTTATGAGTCCTCTTCAAAAGGGAACTTTTGGGTTTTCAATTTATTTAAAGACTTCAAAAAAATCTTACGCGAACACATGAGTCTCCAAAATGTAATTGAAATATTACTTCGCCAACTTTGAAAAATAATAAAATTCTAATTTTGAAAAAAAAAAAAATTAAAATACAAATTTAGTTCTCTTTGTATATATCATGCTCATATATATATCTTTTACAAATTACAAAATTTAGACTAAGTCATGCTACATGAACACGCACATACCTCTTAATATGTGTGAAAATCTGCAAGAATAAATATTGAATTTCATAGAAAATTGAGAGATTATATGGCACTAATTTTTTTTACAAAAAATATCATTAGGACAACAACATAATTCTCCACATATTTTATTTTTCCTCCGAATAAAAATTCGCAATGCTTATATGAATTTTGAGGGTTGAAATTTGATAAAATAGGAAAAATTTTGAAATTTCATCGCGACATTCAGCCCAAAAGTGTAACCTATCTTCATTTATTCACCCTATCATCATGCCCCTAGTTGTTACACTTAGTCTGGTTATTTGTACACATTTTTTTTCTTATTGTTCTTGTAATGAACCCTTAGGGTTATTTATGAAGAGTTAATCATCGTTTCAAACAATTATATTTTTCATGTTCTTTTTGGATTTACATACTTTCAGTTACTAGATTCATAGATATATCTTCTTCTAAGAATTTTCAAGTTTCAAACTTTGCTCATGTATGTTATATTTTGTTGTTTATCAACTTTAAGTCTTCAAAAAAATCTTTCTTTTTTCCTTTCCACCACATGACCTTTATCTCCTGTCATGTTATTTTTGGTGGTAGGAACCTTAGCAAAAGATGGAGGATTTAACTGTGCCAATTTTCCCTTCCACGAACTGTCCTCTCTTGGACTACAACTAATTTTTAACCATTTTCCTCATAGTTGGTAGCGTGACTACTCACGTGTTGTCTCCTCTTATATTTCCAAACAAATAATAAGTGGAATACATAATATTGCATTCATAACAATATATTAATATTTACTTTTGTCAGTCAACTTTACTATTGGCCCCACAACCAACATTTCCACAATATTTACAAATATATATAAATAATAATGTATGCAAAAAAAAATTCATGAGGGATGTGACATTTTCCCCCTTATATTAAACATTGTCCTAAATGTTTCCTCTTCCTTTATCACTTTTGAAAAGTGAAGGAAATGCTTCTAGTATTTTCTTTCAATTGCTAGGTAGCCTCCTGAGGGCTGAAATTATTCCTTTGCACTTTAAGTTGGTAATGGTTCGATTCTGACGTAAATTTCTAAAATATCTAAAACTTGTATTCAATTTCAACATATCTTCATTCATGCTAAGAAGACTCTATCAATTTTCATGCATGCACCTAGCAAAGTCCAGAAATATCATTATAAGCACATCATCAATACTAATTAACAACAATATGTCACTATGTACACCTACCCAATGAATATTCAAAAGTGGCATGGAATCCATTAAATATCTCAAATGTGTCATCTCAAAATATCGAAATTACCAATTCCATTTTCATACATTTCACATAGTGATCATAGTATTTTTAAGGATTAATTACTTACATTTCTCGTTATAATGTATTGCACGTAATGATCTATTGCATCAGACATCATCATCATGATTTTAACTTGATTTCACAACATTAAATATACGTCATCCATGCATCATTAACGTTTAGGATAATTTCCCTTTTAAGTTATTTTCATGGCTATTATACATCCGTCTATTTTTTCCCATTGAACTCGGGCATGTTTATTTTAATTGTTCTTGACAGTTCATTCTCAAACTGTATTTATCAACACATTTCTATATCTCCTTTGTAATCAAGTCCTGATGATGAGTCTTGGTCTAGGCTCGAAACGTCGACAAAGAAAAATGAAAACTGTGGATTATCCGAGTTCAGATTCTAAAAAACCGAACCACAGAAATCTGCAATCCATGTTCTTTCATTTTCCTTCAGTCGCCTTACTCGATTTATTTTATGCATAAGATTTGTCTAGGGACATGCATTTCTAGTCGGGTTTATTATCTAGCTCTCCTTCGAAACCTCCTTTTTTTTTCCTTTCTCACACCCAACAAACCATTAAAACCAAAACAAAAAATGAAAAAAAAAAAGAAACTATCATAACAACACAAATGAAAAAACAAAAAATAGCATGGCCATGCTTGAAGTCAACAAAAGACAAGAAGAAAATTACAACAACAAAGGCATGCAAAACATTCTCCCACACACCTCATCCATTAAGTTTTTGCAAATTCACTCCTTAGAGCTTCCATCTCTTTCAACATTATAGATTGTTGGGTAAGGTGTCTCGAGGTTGCATGCATTTTTGTTTTGTGCAACATGCATGGAGTCCTTTCCCCTTGCATTATTTTCTATGATTTTTATCAACATACATGATGCTAGTAATATTAAGGTTTATAATATTAATTTTAGAGTTTATAATGTTAATGCTAGGGTTTAATATTATGTTTATAATATTGATTTTAGGGTATATAATGTTAAACTAAAGTTTTATAATCCTAAAGTTTATAATATTAATTTTAAGGCTTATAATATTAATCTTAGTTTTATCATACTAGGGCTTAATATATTAAACTTGGCATTTAATATATTAATATTAAGGTTTACAATATTGGCTTTTATAATTTTAGAGTTTATAATATTTTGTTTAATATTATGGTTTTATATTGTGATGTTGGAATGGTAGAAAAAATTCTCTAGTGTCACATTGTAACAAACATTGTATCAATGCAACAATGAATCTCACAATTATTGTTGCAATGCTACGTTATATTGCAATTTATCCAATGTTGCATTGTGACATTACAAAATTGAGGTTTAATATTAGTATTTTTAATATTGGGATTATAATTTTAGGGTTTAATATTGGATTTATAATATTGCATTTAACATTATAGTTTATAATATTGGGTTCGATATTAGGGTTTAATATTAGGATTTCTAATATTGAGTTAAAATAGGGTTATAATATTCGTTTTAATTTTAGGGTTTATAATATTGGGTTTAATATAGGGTTTCAATGTTAATTTAAACTTATTAACTTGGTTGAATATTTTTCCTTACTTATATTAAAACCCAATATTAAAACACTATACTTAAACCCAATAAAAAACTCAATATTATACAAATATCGAATACTAAATCCTCATACTTATATTATAATTTTATATTAATTTAATGTAATTATAATATATTAATTAATAACAATTTATAATATTAATATATTATAAGTATAATATAATAATACTAAATTTTAAGGGTTTATATTATTATATTATAAATCTTATTAATATTATATTAAGATTAAGCTCCAAGGGATAGCTCAATAGGGCTAGTACCTGTTGCTAAGTACCTTGCCAATTAAGAGGTTACAGGGTCAAATCTCCTTGATGCCCTTGAGATGAGGCTCAACATATTAGACCAGCAAGTAGATCCCTTTGGGTGAATTTTCATGAATTATTACCCATGGATATAGTGGCCACTTAGTAACTTTAAATCGCAATTAGAAAAAAAATACTATATTAAAATTAAGATTATAAAGCTTAATATATATAATAATATATTTTGATTTATAATTTTAAAATCTATAATATTAATTTTAAGATTTAATATATTAAATCTTTATATTAATATAATAATGTAATAATAATTATTATAATTTTTATGTAATAGTAATATATTATTATTATTAGTAATAATATTATTATTATAATATAATTATTATACTTATATATAAATATTAATATTAAATTATTGTTATTGTATATGTGATTGATTTATGATATATTCCGATCATATTTGTTAATATGATTATACTAATTTATATAACAATTATATTGTATAAAAAAGCAGAAACATTTAAACTAACTTGCCTCACTGCATATGCGTGCATGGAGCACTCCACCTTATGGTATTAGGTGTGTTGAACGAGGAACGAATTAAAACAGTTACGTTGAAGTTTGCGTTGAAGTAGAAGCAGATTCAGTTGAAAGTCCGCAGAGCAAACGACGAAAAGTTCAGTCAGCGCAATACCACGTTCAAACTTATGTCCATCATTTATGAGGGCTTTATAAAGGAAAATACCATCTCTATAGCAAATAACACACAACCATATAAGGTCAACACTAAGCTACCCGGTAGAAAATTTCGCTACTTGTTTCTAAATTCATTTTTATTATAATACACCATTGATGTGTTGTGGATTTTTTTTTATTCATATAACAAAATAAATTAATAATTTAACATGGAGAGGTATGTAATAATAAATTTTTTCATTTTTATGAATTATTAATAGATTTTTTAAAATGATTTATTTTTTCATAATGATGTATTAATTTATATTATCAATAATACTATTTATAGTTGGCTAATGATTAAATGATAATTCATCCTGCCAATTGATAATTAAAATATAATAAATTTACATATATACACTTTCAAGCTAAAATTATATACATTATAGATTATAATTATTATATAAAAATTAATTATAAATTTAAAAAATAATTGTAAGTTTTCTATTCACCCCTATTTTATTTGTAATTACAATTATGATTTAGGGTTATTTATGTGTGTTTCTCTTAGGTGGGTTATCCCTCACACCGATTTCTTACTCTAAATCTGGATCTTTTCAAGGAAGGGACATTGAGCTAACCTTTGCGCATTTTCCCCCTTTCTAGGTTTCTTCGTTCGCAGCATCCTTGCATTAATTTCTCCTGAGTCGTTTTTAGAGACTATTCCTTTAGTTTAACTTGTTTTAGGATTTTAAACTATCTATTCACGGTGAGCCCAAAGGTGCACTACTACTCCAAGGGCACTTTTGAGACATTGTTTTAAGACAAAATAAATCTTTTGTCTCAGAAACTCATTTTTTATTTTAGTTATTTTACATTAAAAATTAATATCAATTGATTTGTCTTAAATATAGACTTTAAGACAAAAATAGGTTGAGACAAAAATATTTTAAGACAAAACTTTATATTTAAAACAAAAATAGTTTAAAACAAAAATATTTTAAGACAAAAGTAGTTTGAGACAAAAATATTTTAAAACAAAACTTTATATTTAAGACAAAAATAATTTAAGCCGAAAATATTTTGAGACAAAACTTTATATTCAAGACAAAAGTAGTTTGAGACAAAAGTTTAAAGACAAAACTTTATATTTAAGACAAAAATAGTTTAAGACAAAATTATTTTAAGACAAAAGCAATTTAAGACAAAATTATTTTAAGACAAAACTTTATATTTAAGACAAAAGTAGTTTGAGACAAAAATTTAAAGACAAAACTTTATATTTAAGACAAAAATAGTGTAAGACAAAATTATTTTAAGACAAAACTTTATATGTAAGACAAAAGCATTTTGAGACAAAATTATTTTAAGACAAAACTTTATATTTAATACAATGACCACTTTAGATCAAACCTATGTTTAATACGATATTTCACTTCAAATGAAAATGGAGGGCAGTGCTGAGTTTCAGGGTGATCTGCGCGGGCGTTCTGAACTGGAACTCCCGTGCACCTGCTTTCTCAACCCCTGCGGCCCTCCGCAGGCCCCCTGCCTGGCAGCCCCTGCTGCTGGGCTCTCAATCCTTCCCGACATCCCCGCAATCGGGCTTTGCCTCCCTCCTCTGGCCAGTGCTGGTGCTGGCACAGCATCCATGTCTGGGTTTTGTGATCGTAGAGGAGCGTAGCCGCCGCCATGAGTGCGCCTGGAGGTGGGGAGCCTTCTCCCACCCTACCAATCTCTTCAGAAGAAGCATTCAAAAGATTGCTCTCGCAGAAAGGAAAGAAACATTTCATTCCAGAAGTCCCGAAATTCACCAAAAAACTAGAGGAAATGCCTAAGATTGCCCTGCCAGAACACCAACCGATAAAAATCGCCCTAGCTCTAGCTGATAGAGGGTTGGTAGGACAATTTATGGGATTATGGCCCTCTACAAAAACAACAGATGACTGGATCCAATGCAACTGGAGGCCCCACCGGGAAAACAATGTGATCTGGTATGTTTTCGGAAGAGGGTATTTCATTTTATAGTTCACCTCCAAAGAAGATCGAGATTTGGTTTTCAGAAACGGTCCGTATTTTATGGGAAATCAGGTTCTGTATCTTAATAAGTGGACCCTCGACTTCGATCCCTCAATCGATACCCCTAAAGAGGTCCCAGTCTGGGTCTGGCTTCCCAATCTTCTAATCCATTGGTGGAGCTATCACACCTTGCAGAATATTGGAAATGGCCTAGGCCGTTTCATTAACAAATCAGATAACAAGGGCCAATATACTTGCGCAAGAAATAGTGTGGAAGTCGATCTGGAAACTGGACTGCCTGAAGCGGTAAAAATTACAGTAAGAGAATGGCATCACTATCAAAAATTGGATTACGAGCAACTACCTTTCAAATGTAGAACCTGTCACGAACATGGACACTTCCAACGAAATTGACCAAAAGCTCCAATAGGGGACAAAGTGGACGAAGAAGGATGGAAAGAAATCAAAAAGGGCAAGGCAGTCCAAAAACCAACTGAGAAGAAAAATTCAGGGCCACTGGTGAAGCACCGGCCTAAACCAAAAGCCAAAGAAGTTCCAAAAGAGGGTTCTTCCTCTGGGGTAAAGACATATGCCATTGGAACCCAAGAGGAACCAGAAGACTCATTGAAGAAAGTGAAAGAAGTATAGGAAAAGTCAACTCTTCTTCCATTAGAGGATGAACAATGGGAAAAAGAAGAAAATGAGGAGCGCATCATTCTGGGCTCTGATTCTGAGGGAGATTCAGAAGATGGAGTCTCGGATTCAGATAGCTCGCAAGTCACTCCTATCAAGTCGGCCAGGGGTCGAAAGTCCAAGAAGAAACAGAGAGAGGAACAAACTTATCTAGATGTTCTCCAAGGCTCTCACAAAAATATCAAAGGAATGATGAATACCAGATCTAGGTCCAAGCATGGTCAGGTTCCAAAAGGAGCCACAACCTTCCAAGCCAGTAAATAATGAAATATGTCTCCTGGAATTGTAGAGGGTTAGGTAGCAAGTTAAAAGAATAAGCTCTGAAAGACATTGTAAGGATGTACTCGCCTGAAATCCTTCTCATCTAGGAGACAAAACTAGAGGACCTTCTACTCCTCCAAGCATGCAAAGCATTCTCGCATAAAGGCCAATGGAGAGCAGTCAGTGCTAGAGGCGCCTCTGGAAGGATTGCCTCCTTTTGGGACAGCTCCAAATATGATCTGATTCACGAAGAATGTTGCCCCCACTGGCTACTCACTAAGCTCCTCCATAAAGAATATGGCCACCAAGTAAGTATGTTCAATCTTTATGCTTCGGTCTTACCATCTGAGAAAAAAATTTGTTGAGACTTGCTCTAGTCCTATCTCTTCTTGCACAACCCATAAAATATTATTATTGTAGGTGATCTCAATGTTACGCTAGCTGCAGAAGAGAAAAAGGGGGGCTCACTGGTCAGGGACCCAGTTAGAGAATTGGTTGAAGACCTCATTTTAGATTAGGAATTGGAGGATATGAAGCCCACATCTGGGAAATTCACCTGGTCAGACAAAAGGATAGGCCCCGGCCACATTGCTGCTCGTCTGGATAGATTTCTAGTACAATCCTCCTTCTTGACTTGTGGTCTAATGACCACCTCTAAAATTCTACTGAACTACACCTCTGATCATAAACCCATTCTGTTTGAACTCTCCTTGGATGGAAATCTTGGCCCCATTCCGTTTAGATTCATTTCTCTATGGATTCATCAAGAAGGATTCCAGGAGGTGGTCTCCGAGGCCTAGAACCCCCAAGTTCATGAAGGATGCCCTCTCTTTGTGTGGGAAGAAAAAATGAGGAGACTTAAAAGGGAGCTCAAGGAGTGGGCTAAAAGGTTGAAAATGCCCACCGCCAAAAGAAAGGAGATGCATGACAATTTAGCAGGCCATCAATTAACAATGGAGAATTCCGATGTAACTCAAATCCTTCTTCAAAAAGAACTAGAGCTGCAAAAAGATCTCCATAGAGCAAGTAGGGATGAAGAAGATTTCTGGAGATAGAAGTCCAAAAATCTTTGGTTACAGGCCAGAGACAAAAATACAAGCTACTTCCATAAGCAAGCTAAAGCACGCAAGCACTTCAAAACAATAAATGAAATTCACTATCAAAACATTGTGGTTAAATATTCTGAAGGCATAAAGCGAGCAGCCCACTCCTTCAAAGATCTTTACTCTGCCCCGGAAGACCCTCCTATCGATTGTCAAGCCTATCTGATTGATCTTATTCCTCACTGTGTTCAAGATTCTGACAATATTATGCTGACTGCTCCGATCAGTATGAATGAGATTAAAGAAGCTTTGGATTACATGGATCTGTATAAAGCCTCGGGCCCTGATGGGTTCACTGCAAGGTTCTACCTGACTTGCTGGCCCACAATTAAAAAAGACCTTCTGATAATGATCCGTAAATCTCAGACCTGCACCAAGATTGGAGGCAGTACCAACTCGGCCTTCCTTCCCTTGATTCCGAAAGACAAAGGCACCACTGATTTCAGCAGATTCAGGCCCATCTCTTTGTGTAATACAAGTTATAAGCTAATTACAAAAATAATAGCCAACCGTATTAAGAAAATTTTGCCAGTCATCATCCCTGAAAACCAAGGAGGATTCATAAAAGGGAGAAAGATTCTTGACAATATTGTGCTGGTGCAAGAAGCAATTCATTCAAGCTGTCATTGAAAAGAGAAAGGCATGGTGATTAAGCTAGATTTGACTAAGGCCTTTGATAGGGTGAGACATGATTTTCTATTTTCTGTGTTGGAGAAATTTGGCTTCTCAAAAGTTCTCATAACTTGGGTGAAAGCCTCCATTGCCTCCCCTTGGATAGCGCCTCTGGTTAATGGTCATTCAACGGCATTTTTCCAGGCCTCAAGGGGGCTAAGACAAGGTTTCCCTTTGTCCCCGCTTCTTTACAAAATTCAAGCTTCGGTGCTCAGCTTCTAGGTAGACTACTGTCAACAGATCCAAACTCTGCCAAGCCTGAGAATGGCTCACAATGTTGAAGACATAAATCATGCCCAGTTTACTGATGATACATTATTGCTTGGAGGAGCTAGCATAAATTCTGCTAGAACCTTCAAGAAGGAGCTAGACATTTATAGGGAGGTTTCGGACAGCAATATTAACTATCTAAAAAGCATGATCTATGGCTGGAATTGCTCAATCAAAGATTTGACGGACATAACAAGGCTATTAGAAATGGAAAAGAACCCTGACCTGGGAGTCATTAAAGTATCTTGGGATCCCAATCTTCAAAGCAAATCCTAAGGTAGCTCACTAGATGCCCCTGCTAGACAAGATAAAACTCAGAATACAAGCTTGGGGAGCCTCGCAGTTGAATAATGTTGGGAAGGTAATCCTTATGAAATCTGTTCTCATAAGTCTCCTAGTTTATCAGAACTCCATTCTACTAGCCCCTAAAAACTTTGTTAATAAAGTGGATGGTCTATTGAGAAGATTTCTGTGGGAGGGAGGGAAAAATAATGAAAGAAGGCTCCATTTAGTTAATTGGGACACTATTAAGAAGCCATTCTCGGAAGGAGGTCTCCAAATGTGGGATCTGGTAGCCCAAAATCTTGCTCTGGGCTCCAAGCTCCTTTGGAACATTATTTCTGGGAATCCTAGTTGGAGCAAGAGAGTTCTGTGGAAAAAATATTTTCATGGGCAGCATTTGAGGTGCTTGGACCAGCCTCCTAGAATTTCCAAAGGATCACCAGTTTTCAAACTCTGTCTCACAGCTTTGAAACTTTTCAGTCATAAGCTTTATTGGATCTTAGGTAATGGGAAAAAAATAAAAATTTGGGAAGATTTGATTCTTGGAGATCAGTGCTTGAATAAGATGGTAGAACTAGAAAATATCAGAGCTTGGCTTCAGGGCAACAATCTCGAAACCCTTTGGGACATCTCCAATTGGACAAATGATGCAGAAAGTCTATGGGGTGGTTGGAATTTGGGGGAGCTCCCTCATTGGCTGGATGGTGAAGCCAATTTATTGTTGGATTTACTCTAAGGAAAATCTCCCTTAAAGGCCTCTTCTAAGGACAAAAGAGAGTGGGGTTCTCTTTCAGGCTCTTACTCAGTAGCAGAAGGTTACAAAAGTATGATGGCTGTCCCTAGTGTCCCCCCAGAGCCAACTCAATGGAAATTTATTTGGTCTTTTCCTACTCTCCCCAAAATTGACTTCTTTTGCTGGACTCTGGTGCATAAAAGTATCCTCACTAGAGATAACTTGAGGAAGTGTGGAATGGAAGGTCCCTCCAGGTGCCCTCTTTGTGCATCAGATGAAGAAACAGCTAACCACCTGTTCTTATTGTGCCCCTTTGCTCAAGAAGTTTGGAAGGGTCTCTTGATGTTAGGACTTGACAAAATAGAGTTTCTAGGAAATATTCAGGACCTGCTAAGAAACTGGGCCAAGTTATCCCCATTTTTTCTCTCCAAAAAAAGCCTTCTCAAGACTGGCTGGATGTCGATCCCCAAATTCACATGCTGGAAACTGTGGTTGGAGAGGAACAATAGAATATTTAGGGAGGAGAGTTGTAACCCGGTCAGAATTATCACTAAGATCAAAGCTCTGTTGGGGGAGGCCTTAGAAACCATACCCACCATAAGAAATGGCATGATTTTGGAGAGCGAGGAAGATCAAATTTTAAAAGAGCTTGTTCCAAATCATATCCATTCCTCCTGCTAAAGCCCCTTCTCATTGGGAAATTCATTTCGAAGAACAGGAATTCATCAAATGGAGATCTACTTTGGATGATCACTACCTATTCTTTGATGGGGCCTCTAAAGGTAACCCAGGAAAGGTGGGTGGTGGGGGAGTTATCTTAAGCCTAGGTGGCTCAACTGAGCTGTGCTTTGCTTGGGGTCTGGGGCATGAAACAAATGACAGAGTAGAGTCTCTTGCTCTGTGGTAGGTTCTAAATCTGGCTATCAAGAGGAATCTCCTCTCCATCTCAGTCTTTGGAGACTCCAGACTAATTATACAGGCTATGAACTCTCAAAAGATCCCTTCTCTGGTGTAGTTAGCCCCCATTGTCAAAACAATCAAACTATTGTTGCCCAAGTTCCACAAAATCTCGTTCTATCATGTTTTGAGGAAGTTAAACTCACAGGCGGACTTGGTAGCCAACCTAGGCTATCTCAGGAGAAGGAGATCTCTATTAGTAAATGATGTTGAATCGGACTGCAGCATTCCTTAATTTTAGAGTTGCCTGGGCCTCTTTTCCTTTGAGCATTTCACTGATTCAGATTCTCCAGACTTTGGGACCGAACAATTTTGAGCTAGCTATTGTTAGGAAAAGAAGACTCATCCACAAGGGAAAATTCAGAACGCAACCACGGCATTTTTGATCTCTGTTCGTAATTGGAACTCACTGCTGCATCTGGGTAGGTGCTGGGGAGTTCACGAGGGCCTCTTCAAGGCCAATTTACCACTCTTGGCATTCTTGAACACTATATAACACTCCGCCAGACATTTCAAAAAGAAAACGCAATGATTCTTGGGATGATTCGGCACTCTGGCGCGTTGGACCTCCTCTCTGCAAGCTAGGAAGCAGAGCTACATCACATAAAGCAAAAGCAGCGGAATTTCAAGGCACCATTCTGAAAGCAAATCAAGTTCTTTTTCAAGCCTCTATCTGCATTCACAGTGTAACTCATGCAGCGGAATATTCAAAAGCAAAATCTTCTTTCCCCGCCGACAGTAAAAAATGAAATACAGGGTTTCAGTGTTAAATTCCTCGGCAGCTGATTTTTCGAATTTTAAATAAAAACTAACCGTTTATGTCAAAAAAAAGAAAATGGAGAGTGGAGCGCTTAGGGTTTGACGTTGCTCTGCAACTGGCAGACCTTCACAGACTGCGTCATTTTTCCATTAACCTTCAGCCATAAGGTAGCTACAGCACAATAATGAACAACTATCGTGCAATGGAATCCCCTTAGGGGGAGGACATGATGCCTCCCACCGCTGATACGGAAAATGGCCTGCGATAGGCTAAAAATGTCAGGATGGACCATCCAGAAGATACATCAACGGAGAATGAAAATACGCCAACGAATAACAACACAAATGAAGAACCACGATTGACGTCAAATACCTGCAAGCTGGTAGCAGTTGACAGACCCAAAATCGAGCTCCCAATTCAGCGCATCAACACTCAGATCCAGTTTATGAGGGGTCATGCTTTGATAGGAAAGTTCATAGGCCTTTGGCCAATGGAGGAAGCTTTGCACGGCTGGATCGCAGCCAAATGGAAGCCAAAAGCGCATATAACACTGCAGTTAGGGCCTAAGGGCTTCTTTACTACCATTTTCAAATTGTCTAGAGGACCAAAACAGGGTATTGGATGGAGGACCATATTTCTTCAACGCAGTAGGGCTGTACCTAAGAGGATGGATCGAATGCTTTAACCCAGGCAAAGAAGATCTGAGCTGGGCCTGGGTGTGGTTGCACCTTTATTCTCTCCCTCTAGGGTATTGGGATGAAGACTCTTTGTGAGACATTGGGAATGGTTTAGGTGAATTCATCAAAGTGGCAGAGGAGACAGAGATGAAGCGATACACCTCCTATGCATGGATCTATGTATACATGCACCTCAGCAAAGCTCTCTCGGACACGGTAAGCCTCTACAATGATGATTATGAATGATTACAAACAATAGATTACGAGAATGTACCATTCCGCTATCGAAAATGCCACACCCTGGGCCATTTATTCTGAGACTGTCCCTCCAATATGAAATCCACGACCACCCCTTCAATGGAAAAATCTGACTTGGATGGGTTCACAAAAGTTCCCAATCGCAAAAAGACCCATAAAAAGCCCTCTACCTCAGTCAAAAAACCTGTCACCAACACCTCCTTGCCTTCAACAAGAAACAACTTTGAAATCCTGCTGATGAGCCCCAAATTTGGTAACATTTTGGGCTCATTGGACCTAACTACCCTTGCTCAATCCTTCATTTTTCATAACTTATGCATCATTTTTTAGTACGTTTATGTCATTTGTATGAATAAGGGTAGTCACTATTCCTAGGTGGCTAACAGATGCTCATTTCAGGATTTTTTGACACATGGTGCAGCAAAACCGAGCAGACAAGGGCTAGGAGACAGCCAAGCTGGGGTTGAGGAATCGTAGGGGGGTTGTCCATGGTATTAAATAGCCTTCCTCGGGATCTTCACCCCCAACTCCGAGCTCCAAAAGCCACCAAAACCGGATCTAGAAGGCAGCTAAACAGATTTTGTGGAAGCAGCTGTTCACTCCCAGTTTGGTCAGCCAAGTCCCATAGATTTAGGAGGCCAGCTTGGGGCCTCGTGATGTATAAATGATAAGGCTTCAGCCTTCGAAAAGGACTTTTGGAAAAACTTTTGCACATTCTGCACTACGAGCTGTCAGCTCTGTTTTTGTTCTTTTGTAGCCATCATTGGCATACCTCTTGACTTATGATTATTATTTTTTAATGAGAAGCAGTCAGATTTGATCTCAGCTCTGAGTTTCTAAAGGAGCCATAGCTCTCAGGGTTGGGCCCAACCTGAGAGCCTAGGGCCACCTTCTTTGTATTGATATCTTTCCTTTCAACATTATGATTTTCTTTGCATGCATTTGAAACCCAATTTGTTGATTTAGATTTCGTTGTGTGGTTAAGTGGGTCATTGTTGAAGAATAGAGTTGTTTCAGACGTCTAGAATAGAGTAATGAGATAAGAAGTGATAAAAGCTCTAGAAAAGGGTTGCCTGCACTCTCATTTTCACCTCTTCCTAGGGGCTGGAATTGCATACAGTGCTGCCCAACAAAAACACTAGTTTGCTTACCCATGCAATCTTCCGTGAAGTGTTTTCATTTGTAGGAGTTATTCATGCGTTCAGACCTCTTGGGATGTTTCTTTGCTTCAGTACTGTACGTGGTTCTCTTTAGAAATAACGTTGTTGTTCATTGGTTTCATTAACAGTTAGGATAGATTAGTTAATATTTTGATTATGTGCAGGACGTGGTTGATTTGGTTAAGTTTACACTGTGCGGTGCATCTCCATCACTCTCTCGTCCATCTAAGCTTCGTTCAGGCTAACTGCTCATATCCAAGTTAGATCCCTTGTCTCACAACTACTCTTTTTCTCACGTCACCATACCTTCTTGGCCTTCCATTTCCTCTGCCCTCTTTAAGACAAGCTAGCTTTCCACACCCTCTCATCACTTCATCTCTCTGTCACTAAGTCATTACAAACCCCTATCCTACCTCCCTATCCATTCATGCATCCTCTTTCACTCACCCATCATCCAAAATCCAATTGTAGAACATCCTGTAGAAATTTCTGAACATCCTGTAGAAATTCTGAAACATCCTGTAGAACCCCTGCAGACTTCCTGTAGAAGCTCACAAATGAGGTTTCTTGATATCCAAACTTTGTGAAACTCTCTGGAAGGGTGTTAGGGACTCCTTAGACCCTCTCTGAACCTTCCCGACCTCTTCCAAGCATTTCTCCTCCTTGACCCACCTCTGCACAGTAAAAAGCCAGTTAAAAGCACAAGCATGCTAATTCTAACAACTTATTCAAAAATACAAAAAGAGGTTTCTTCAGGTAGAGGTAGTCTAGACACATGTATCTTACCTTCATAGAAAGTAATGGCATCTCTCTGTAGTTTTCATTCTCCTCTTTGCATCAGTAGGACTAGCTGGTAGAATTAGGGCCTGCTAGGGTTTGTGGTTCTTTTTGGCTTTCAGGTTCTTTCCGCAAGTAGATTAGCTTCCTTTGAGTTAGCTTTCATCCATCAATTAAAACGCTTCTTCTAAGAGCTCATAGAAGTTGGCTTGAGCCCCTAGCGGACTTGTGCCAGCTGACCATCCCATTCTGCTCCATTAAGCTCAAAGAAATCCCCCACTTCTAAGAAACCCGCAGACACCAAAGCACCCTCTCCCAGTAACATGTAGAAAAGGACTACTCAAGGTATGGAGGTAAATAGCACTCAGATGCAGCTCACGATTGTAGATGATTCAGAGGCGGAGCAGGAAATAGTACAACACATGGAAGAGGAATTGGAGAGCTTTGACATCGGAGATATAGATATACTGGGACTTGAATAGGCTTGTAAGAAAAAGGAATATGACAAAATTCCTGAGTGATAGCTAGATAACTTAGAAGTAATTCTCTCAAGAGCACAGAAGCAAAGATCATTAGGCTTCCAAACTTGTAGTCAGTGGGATGGAAGAAATATCTTCGAAGACAACAAGAAACGAGGATGGAAAACCAATCTTCAGAGAACCATCCGCATAGGGGAGATGCTGGTGGAATATGGAAGATACTCCAAGCTCACCAAATACTATAATCCCCTTCCCAAACATGAATCATGAAGCTCGTCTCATGGAACATCAGAGGGCTCAACATCCCAGGGAAGGGACGATTAATAAAGAACATGCTACAATAGGAAAAGCCTCAAATTATCTTCTTGTAGGAGACCAAGTGTAATTCCACAACGTTGGATCAGATCTTTGCCAAAGCATGGGCAGGAAGCAAAGAACTGGCGGTGGAAGCCATGGGAGCCTTAGGAGGGCTAGCCATCATTTGGGATGATAAAGCTATAACACTTACCAACATACATGCCAGTAAGCACTTTATTCAGGCCAAGTTTCATTTAACAAGGACATTTGTTCATGGACACTTAACTATGTCTACTTCCCCCAGGAGGCAACAAACAAAGTGGACACACTGAACACCCTAACTCAGATCAACTCAGAAAGATCCCACCCACTTTGGATTACAAGAGGGGACTTCAACATGATTACAAGATTGGAGGAAAAAAGAGGAGGATGAATCAAGGTAGACTGTGAAAGCACGCACTTCAAAAACTACATTCATAACAACAGGCTTATAGATATGGAATTCAACAATGGAGTTTATACATGGAACAACAAGCATGCAGATGCCCACCAAATTGCATCTCGGTTAGACAAATTCCTGATCTCTGATAATGCAATACATCTTGGCAGGGATCTCTTGGCCTCTATATTGCCACTCTCTGGCTCGGACCATTGGCCTATTAGGATTCACTGGCGAAGACTCAGAGACAACGTTCGCAGGCCCTTTCGCTTTGAAGCCTTTTGGCTGAATCACCCCAATTTTCATAACCTGATAACAGAGACATGGAGAAATTTCACACCACCACAAGGTGAAAAAACGTACAAGCTCCAATGTCGACCTTTTGATCGCGCGCGAGATTTTGAACTAGAGCTCCTGCACCCCTGCAACCTCGCCTCCTGCGGCCCTCCGCAGGCCTCCCACCTGGCAGCCCCTGCTGCTGGGCCTCCAGTCTTCCTCCTCGGCACCCCTACAGTCGGGCTCTACCCTCCTCCTTCGGCTAGTGCTCTGACTAGCTCCCTTCTAGCCTTTCCATGGCTGGGATCGACCCCTCCTAGATGTAAGATAATGAAGACTAGGCTGAGATCTTAGCCTCTCTCATTTCTGAAAATGCTACCATCCGAAACAAACCCACAGCTTCAAAGCTCGTCAAGAAACTAGCTGACATCCCAGAAATCTCCCTTCCTCCTAGTCTCCCAAGGAAGGCAGTGATCTCTCTAACAGAGAGAGGTTTGGTTGGACAATTTACTAGCCTGTGGCCCTCTCTCAAAGCTGTACAGAAATGGGTGGAGTGCAACAGGAACGCGAACAACCAAGGAAAAATCACAATAAGGTTTTGTGGAAGGGGTTACTACACATTCCTCTTTGAAACCAAAGAAGACCAGAATCTCATCTTCAGAAATGGTCCCTACTTCATGGATTCGAGAGGTTTCTATCTGAACAGATAGTCCCCTGACTTCGACCCAGAAATGGATATACCTAATGCAGTCCCGGTTTGGGTTCGCTTGCCCCATCTCCCTCTTCATTGTTGGGGAGATGAATCGGTCAAAGCCATTGGGAACGCTATCGAAAAATATATTGACAGATGCGAACCAGAGGACAACATGCGCGCGTGTGCAAGGATCTGTGTTGAAGTCGACTTAGGAAAGGGCCTTTTGGAAGTAATCAATATCAAAGTGGACCAATGGGCCCATATTCAGCAGCTGGACTACGAACAAATCCCGTTCAAATGTAAGTTATGCCATGAATATGGTCATTTTGCTAATAGGTGTAGTAAACTAAAAGAAAATGAAATGAATGAAAATGCTGAAGCCAGTGAAGAAACATGGGAACAAGTCAAAAAAAAGAAAGCAAACCCCAAACAATATATCCCAAAGCCAAAGCCTCCCCCAGAAATCCAAGCTACATGCTTCTCCCCCCCTCCCATCTTGACTCAGCCATTACCCTCTACATCGAACCCCTTCAAATATTTGGAGGAAGAAGACCCCTCATCCCCCCACTCTCCTCCTGATCCCCAGGAGCCCCCTCTCCCTGAAAGTCAACGCCAAGACACTATCAAATCCTCATTGCCTCTTACTATTTCCTCTCAGCCTCTTCTTGATCCTTCCCTCAACAGAATCACCCGAAGCTCATCTGAAGATCATGGGGGTTCTAGTGAACCCTCCAAGAAACCTGGCCCAGGCAGGAAATCTACTAAGCAGCACAAGGATGAGAACATGCAAAAGGACATAGCAATGGGAATGCAGATACCCATATAAACTTATATCCTTGGGCAGCATGACAAAAAAGCAATCAACAAGGACCGAGGGGGGCGAGCACCTCCCCGCATACCGCATATCCAATGATGAAAATATTATCTTGGAACATCATGGGACTTGGGCACCCCTCTAAGGTAGCAGCCCTAAGGGATCTTATCCTTTCTGAGAAGCCAGGAACTATTATGTTACAAGAAACAAAAAAAAAACCACAAGGAAATGAATAAAGGCATTGAGCAGCAGAGACAGTATAGAGGAAGCATTAGTGAGGAAAGATGAGCCTCAGGAGAAATAGCAACAATTTGGAATCAAGGTATATGGAACTCGCCTCTCTAAATGAGCACTTAAGCAATAGTATATATGCAAAGGGTGTAATTACAAAAGTACATAAAATCCACATTCCATGATCAAGACAACAAAGCACATGCAGTCCTAGAAAGGATCCATTATGATGTTTATGGACGTTTCTCGACAACCTACACTGTTAGACAAAAATATTTTGTCACTTTTATTGATGGCTTCTCACAGAAGTGTTGGATATTCTTCACGTGGAATAAAGATGATACATTCTCTGAGCTTGTAGAATTCAAGACACTAATTGAAAACGAAGCTAGCAAGAAGGTGAAGGCTCTATTGTAGAGGCTGCAACGCCCTCCAAAATTTTGGCCTGCACTTAAATTGCAGAGCCTACTAGATATTGTGATCAATCGTTCCTTAGTCACTTATTGGTAAGTTGATGATCTCAAGCTCCCCTTTTCGATCTTAAGAGCCGTTTATGCTTTTATCTTTACATAGAATGTGTCATCTTTGGGCATGGGGGTAATTGCTTTTCATGCAAAGGGAGGTTTAATTTGCTTCAAGGGGAAATATTTATGAGAATGACACATGTTTAACACTCATTTCACACACTCTTACACAAGTGTCACGTTTATCCTCCCAAAGTCTATAATGGAAGCCGCACTTGCCGTAAGCTGCCACAAAGGTTGTTGCATTAAGTGAAGTATGTGTTATATATTTTGGATGGTCTATGTTTTATCGATAAGTTTTCAAGTGTGTGATCATAGTGAAGTTTTATCACTATTCACATAAGTTCCACTGCTCCCACGCTTAGCTAAATTTCAGAGTTTCCTTAGCAACCTAGCCTTATCCAACTTTCCTGAACTACACACTTCACATATGTAACCCTCAAGATTTTCCGTTGCTTGTTCGAACCATGCAATGAGCAAAAATCCCAACCTCCCTTACCATTCAACAATGCGCAGTGGTTTCGTCCAGTGTCCTTCCCTCAGCTAGAACCCACTGTCTCCAAAAACTGTGCAGTTTTGTCACTTGACTACCCAATCTGCCTTGCAGCTTGAAATTGCATAGATGTGTCCTCCAAAGGCCTCGTCCGAAGTAGGGCCACAAAGAAAGATGACATGATAGATGACTCTCAAGGAGTTGAGGAGAAAAATAAGCAGACCACGAAACCCAAAGTATGATAGAATATTAGGACCACATGAAGACTCCATCTGATGCATAACCCTTTGGAGGCTAGGTATGGAAAACAAAGCACGTCTTTTGAAATACACCTCTTAATGTAGCTTAAAAGTTTGCTTATCATTGTCATATCATTCTGTATTCAATGAAATTCATGGTCACAAGAAATGAAAGTAATTCCATGTGTTTGATCTACGTGTCTTTCTGCCTTTCACTTGTTTATTACATAGCTTAGAAGATGAAGAGTATTACCACTTGTTTATTTAAGCTATTGAGGTTGTTACCAACATGATCTTATGACTAACCAGGCACGAAGCAAGGTATCCTAAGTGGGATGAAAGATGTTTGATGATATGTATGTAGTCAGTACACTCCTCTTCATTACTCCTTTGCATTAATCCTTGCTTTGTATCTTCCATGTACCCTCATCGCTTGTCAGATTTGGCTACCTGCTGCCAATAGTCTCTTAGCTATTTCCTGATAAAGCAAGTGAAGGAATTTCCTTCAACCTGATTTCATCAAGGCTCTTCATAGAAATTATAGAGCTAAGAGAAGGAGATGTGGAATCTCACTATCAAACTCTTGAAAATACTTTGCATGTTCGAATATATCCAAACAATTAAGCTACCACTCAACAACATTGTCAATCTTGGAAGACTCAAGAAAGATCACATATCTAGATATTATAAACTTCTTATTCACTTTATCATAGAGATGGTATGCTTTGGAGGTATGAGTACCCAAAGAAGATACATTTGTGACTCCTTGCACTGAGTTTTGTTATCTGTTCCTTAGGTATGAAGGCATAATATGAGGAACCAAAAACCCTAGGATGCCTCACCAAAGGAATGTGGCCATACCACATTTCATAGGGAGTCTTTCTTCTAATAGCAAGAGTTGGACACCTATTATTTATATACACAACACATAGAACCACATCAGCCCAAAACGTTATGAACTTAACATGTGAACTATGCCAAGTTCATAGTGAAAGTAATACATTCCAATGAACTATGTGTTGAAAAATGTAGCAAGAAATTCTCAATTTGATTTTTCCTTGATTAAATTGAAAAAATTCAAATTTCCACATCAACGGACAACTTGGATGATGTTAACTTGTGTGACAAGGCTTGTGTCACCTAGTTTACTCAATAAATTCGAGTTGGAGGAGCTAGAGTTTAGTTCTACATATGCGATTGCTAAGTTGTGGCAATAAAGGTTAATTATCTCATGTTGTTGTCAGTTAAACTAGTTCTAACTTTTGGAGGAACTAGTGGAAGGTCATTTAAGCAGTGGGACTTCAGTCAAACTCGGTGATCATCTAGTTAATGGATCAATCAACACAAAATAGTTGGGGCATGAAGAGAAGTCAAGTCCCCTAAAATTGGTGGAGATTCTAAGGTAGTTTTAATTTCTTGTAGCTCACACAGTTGCAAGAACTTGCTATAACCATAGTGGAGGAGGTAGCTTTGATTAGGAGCTTCTTGTGAAATTAGAGAGCGAATGATTGTTGGTAGCATTAATAGCCTACCAGCAATTTGTTTGCACCACACTTCAATGTTTTGGGAATGTTTTTTGAGGGTGGATATTTTTTTTTATGCTTTTTTGTCATGCATGTCCTCACTAAGTATCTTGGGAGGTCTGTAATAGTTCCTTCCATGCACTTCCTCATTAAATATCTTTTGGGATGTTTGTACTAGGTCCTTGTAAATTTCTATTTGCCAAGGCTTAACTACTTATGATCTTAGGTGCTCACAACAATTCGACAGTTTATGGCACTTTCCAAATCACCATTCTTGAAAGGATCCAACAAAATGACTTCAGAGGAAGATGAGAAGGGAAAACTCTTATTGGAACTAGCCTAGAACTATTGGAATTGGTTGGTCCCAATGGTTTTAGAGTTGTACTAGTCTAGTTTGGTGGTTCATATTGGCTAAGGTCGGTCTTGTATTGAACTGACCTTAAAACACGAAATTCACTAGTTCTCTAATAAACTGACCAATTCTGAAGAATGTAGTGCAACATAGCTAATGACCACCAAATAATAATTTTTTAATAAAAAAATATTGAAAAGGAAAAAAAAAATTATTGACTCGAGGGCCCTACAAAACGTAACCCTAGTAATTAATGGTAATATTTAATTTTTAAAGTTAAAGTAAAAGTTGACATTCTCCTTATCTTTCCTTTTTGAAAAGGATAGATAAGGACAATGTCAGCTTTTGCTTAAATTTTTAATATTAGCATTAATTGTTTCGAGTTGTTTCAGAGTGGTTCCAACTTCATTCAATTTTGAGAAAGTCAAATTTTAGATCTCATTCAAAACTTAGTGGTTATTGTTTGAGCCGCTTCTTTATAATGAGTCCTAGATTTTGACTTCCAATTGTTCAGGTGCAGTTATTGCATAATCATATTCCTCGTGAGACTTTGCAGCAGAAGTTGATCTTTAATCCATTGCAAGCACTTGACCTAGCATAGGGAACCATCAGTTACCCTTCTCAAGATGGTCCCATAACCCCTCAAGAGCTATCCATCAAGAGCTATACAATACAAAAGAACCACTAGCATATGTAGTGTTGATTTCGGTTGTCCCCGGTTCATATGGTGTTACATATTCTCCCTCGCAGGTATGGGCGCCCATGAGATCATCAAATAAATTGGCCCTCTCATCCCATTCATGGATTTCCTATCAATCACCACATCTCAACATGCAATCAATGCATTAGTTATAATCATAGTATCAAAGAAATAGTCCAATTGCCAACACTTTCATTTCATCCTAATAACATAAAGTGATTGTTATCACAACATTTTGAATAGTAAAGATCTGCATACTCTTGAATGTCATAAAATTTTCATGCAAATACCCCATGTTTCACATCATAAAATACTCTCATAAGTTATAGCATCAACATATCAGCATCAAGGATATATCATGACATCTCATAATAAATGAACCACATGTCAATTTACATCATGATCCCTATGCATATAATATCCATCATGAGAATTCAACATCATTATCATAATAAATAAATAAATAAGCACCACATATACATCGTTAACCTCTCATTAGAACTATATACATTTACCACATACCATCATATCACGAAACATCGTTAATATGAGAATCATCTCAATACTTATCAAATATAGAACAACAATACACTATAAGCATTCCTATCATGAATTAATTTCATTTACTTGTATAAACAATTCAACATCCCTCTAGGATCTATGTGAGGATGTGGTCCAACCCTGAACAGGATTATGTTATCCCATGAGTACTATTAGTGTCATGTTTTCATCAAGGTACCAATTACTTTTTCAATATACATTTCTTGTTCTTTCTATTAGGAAGTTAACCATTACATCATAGGTATACTCATCTAAGTACATCATTAAATTTTAAATGAGTCTCATCATCTTGAGCCTTAACCTCTTGTCGAATATTCTTCCTTCCCCAAGGACATTTGAGTCAAATTCAATGTTAAGATATTATCGTTTGTATAATCATTTAAATCATCAATATCATGTTAAAATTCCATGATCACTATACATATTGTGCCCATCCAAATGGAACACATACATGAGGTCATCCTTATTTAAGTCTTAGTTTATGCTTAATCCACCTGCACGAAGGCTTAATCCATTGTTATGCTTCCATTGTAGCCCAGTAGGTCAAGATACTTGGCTCTTACTAGAGCAGCTTCGATTCAAGTCCCCACAATTGAAATGATGTGCTTGTTGTCCCCTAGTGATGTATCCATCACTTGCCTGATTTTCATTGTGAATCTTGGGTTATCTCATCAAGTTCCCACTTGATATATTTTATCATAGATTCATCCATCTTCAAGTTAGACTAGGGATTCTTCCACCTTAATTTTCACTCGTTAAATCTTTAGTTTATAGTTTGAAATGATTGGAACCACTACCACCATTACCATCCATGAATGATTTGGTATGCCTAATATGTTTGACAATAAATTCTTTATCGATAATCAATTTACACTTAAATTTCTTATTAACTCAAAATACCACACACACAATATATTAAAAATAATAATAATATAAATATTCACACTTCCAATAAATAATAAAGTAAAATAACAACTTATCAATTTCAACATAATATTTTAATATTAAATAAAAAATTCAATTTTTATTACTCATTTCAACATAATACTTTAATAATAATTAAACAAATTTAAGCTCTATTATCTAATTTATTAAATGACTAATTCCACATTATATAAATTCCTTCTCATTCCTTAAAACTTGGTGAGTCATTTTTATACTGTACATAATACATGTTTTATATAATATAAAATAACACTCATTATATATATATATATATATATATATATATATATATATATATATATATATATATATATATATATATATATATATATATATATATATATATATATATATATATATAAACCTTTACCTATTTTAAAATTTAATTTAAATAAATTTTCATAATACCACATCCTATAAATCCTATTTTTTCTAATAAAAAATTATAGTCATCGATAAACATTAATTATAACCTCAACCCATTATATACTTTATTTTAACGAGTTATATGAATTACATGGTGTCCATTATATTGTTTTAATATTAATGTATATGTATATTATCACTTCCGTTAAATATAAGCCCTAATTTTAATAACCTTAATGCATTAAGGTTGACACATGCAAGCTATTAAGTTTTTTTCTTTAAAAACTCGTCTTGCCTTAAAGCAGCATCTCCGTCTCTCGTCTTTCACATTCTCCTGTGTGCCCGACACCTCTTTTCTCTCTTCCTTATTATCATATATCTCTTAATGACATCAACGTTGTGATGTTTATTACTTGTATCGTTCTACGTGGAGAATTCACCAATATGGCAGATAAATAATTTGGCATTTTTAAATTGGCGGGGTTTATAAAACAACAATTTTTTTTTTTATCACTAGTTTTGCCTCTCTTATTTACTTTTTCTTAGCGAATTCCTATAAGTGGTTTTGTTGAGTCTATATTTGATGCTCACGATGGTTTTGATTTAGCTTTTGGAAGTAGTTTGGACTTTGACTAAATCACATTTTGAGGCTCGTCTTAGCATAAACATCCTACATATGATGCTTTTGAGGTTTCGTCGATCTTGAGGATGTGACAATGTTCACCGTTGACTGCTTTAAGCATATGGAGGAGGATTAACTAGATTTTCCTTCATAAGTGAATATTTTCCACTAATGCAACCAATGTTTTCGCCAATGTAATAAACACAACACTCCAAGAGAGGGTATAAGGATTATTTCTACGTAGAAAATCTTAGTCAACACAAAATGAATTATATAATTCCCCAACGCCACAACCTGAACAATGAGTGATGATACATAGCAAAACATGTATTGCAATAAAATTTATTATGAAAGCGTAAGCTCCCCAAGAAAATATCATATAGAATTAGGATAAAGCATTTAATGTTGATGTTTCCTTATCCGCACTGGCTTTTGGAAAACCTATAGTCAAGGCATTTGGATTTATTTTCTAGCCTCTAAAGCAGTTACGAGGCAAAAGAGCCCCTGGCCTCGCCAGACGTCTGGCTAAGACCACAATCTCATGATGTACTGTCATAACCCCATTTCTCAAGCATAAATTATATATATATATATATATATATATATATAGTCATAAGGTTTTACATACCTAGGATTACCCTTTGGAATTATATATACAATTTCCTATGATTCATTTACCTTATGTCACTTTATGCACGTCAATTGTCATACGGGTATGGTTTAAGGGATTGGTGTACTACTTTTTAACTTTAACAAAAATCTTTGTAATATGGTTTGGACGCATGTTAACTATGAGGCAATGGTTCCGGGGATAACTTTATGTTTTCCCTTTAGCCATCACGTGGCACCACTTATCCATTACTGTGAGAATTATCTCCTCCTCTACTTCGTACTGTACGAGGCCGGCAAGCTGTCCAATCTTTTTGCCTTGCATCAACAGTGGAGGGCACACTTCGTAATCCAATAGTGGTAGATTGTCTCCGCGGGCTGCCGCCTAAACTAACGCTTGCCTTCGGTGATGGGATCATTTTTTTGGGAAATTTATCTGTGGCTTTGCTCTGGCTCAGTTGATGCATTCCATCTCGGAGAGCCTAGCTCGTAGACCCTGTTCAAATGCCGGAGGATTCGCTTCCAAACCCTTCAGGTAGATAACTGCACAATGTCTTGTTCCTTTTGTAACCTTTTGGCTATGCGTTCTTTTCAATTTACTGATAAACTTCTCGATTATGCTCATGCATCATGCGTCTATAGGGTTATTTGGCAATGGGGTCCTCCTACAACACTGGAACGAGTGCTGTTCATTCGTTGGCAAGAGTTTTCTTTAGTGGTAAGTGTCTTGGGGACTTATACTCTCAGAGCCCACGAATTTCCAATCTAACACATCTCACAAGGGTTCCAATGCTCAAGTTGTCAAACCCAGGGTAGATTCCATGAAGGAATCAACCTGACTTTCTTTCTTTCTTTTTTTGTTTTGGAAACCTTAGTGCTTAACTCCATTTTCATTCGCGGCAAGGAGCTTATAGCATTCTATGAAACCTGTACTTCTATTAATTATTGCACTAAATCTTGCATGACTCGTTTGCTAATGGTGTTTAACAAGGACACTGTAACAATTCTTTTCCCAACATAACCTCTACTATACAGTCCCCCTGTATTTAGGAATAGTCTGACAATAGTTGTCAACTACAACCGCTCGATAGCATCCATAGCACTCGCCCACCTTCGTGGAGGTTTCGATTATCACTGCTACTATGATTTTTTTTTAAAACAAACATTTATTAAACAACAGGGGAATACATCCTATTTATGTTTTTTTTTTCAACTGTCACCACCTCTGTGGCAGCAGCAAGTTCTTGAGTTTTCTAATAGTAGTTGTTAATTCTACACAATACATTTATCTTTTTCTAATGTCCTTATAGAATTACTTATAAATGTTCACTCACTTACCTGAATTGTTGTAACTTACAAGTACTCCAGAGTGGGGCCTCCTCTGTTTCTCCCACTTCCAATATGCCACCCAACCTTGAGATTCATCCTCCAGGACCAAAATCTCCCCCTAGCTCCCTTGCCAGACCACTGCCCTCAGCAAGTTGCTGCACCTTCGTGCGTGGCTATCTGGTCCTCACCAGACTTAGCTTTTTTTTGTTTGTATGTTTCTTTCCCTCTAATTATCCCTACAACGCAGAACCCCCTTCCTGCCTCCTTTCCTCCGAAAAAAACCCCGTTAGGAAAGCAGTTAGGGTATATCGGGACACACAACAACCACCTTCTTGGCAAGTTTCCAACTTTTCAAGAAACATTCTCTTTTTAGGAAAAAAGAACCACAGGAAATATTATTAAATCAAAAACATAATAATAGGCCATTCAGTTTACCAATTACCACAGTAAAATCAAATATTTACATTTATCTCGGGGCATCACAACTCACGTGGTCTTGGAGGAAAGCATTTTCTACTCTGTATTAATGCTGGCATGATTTATATTTTATAGGAGTGTTCCGACATCAATTGTCAGTCCTCACTTTTATATATTTATCACTTATATTCATGCCAATTGTAATGTATCCACGGTAAATCTACATAATAATTTTTTTTTTTAAACTTTAATCCCATCTAAGATACTATTGCACGCACCTTATTCATAAAAGGGCTAACCCCATTAACACCCACGCATGGAATTCACATTCACGAAGGTCATGGATTGGATATCTTTTCCTTATGTGAGAAAATAGGAAGTATTCTGTGGGGGTAGAGCGTTATCTGCTGGATTAATTGCTGGTTGCACTGGTTCGATACACCTGGCTCTAGGCATTTACTCCTACCGGCGCTGTCACGTGATGGAGGTAAGGTTTTGGTATCCTCTGCTTCTGCGCCCTCGGGTGTCTCCCCGCATCGACGGTGGAAAAGAGGGAATGCCCATCCAAGGGCAGAGCTATCTTGGTGCGCACCATACTCAATGAAACATACTATCGATGGTTCCAGATACATTTCCCCCTCGGACCTGTTACAGTTCCCTCCTCCTTTGAGCACGTCATTCATACACAAAACTTCTCTGGTTGATGCATGGTTGTGGTTCTCATGCCTACTACTGATTCGGAGTGAGTTGGATTAAGCCTTTTACAGTGGCTACCTTGCGATAAGGCTTAATGTGCTATCTATAAGGCTTATATGTTATGTTTTTTTCTTTTTTTTCTATGCCCTTGCCATATTCAGACGTGTTATGAACAATCTGAAGTTTCTAACTTACCCTAGACATATTTCTGTTGTCTGTGGCGAGGTATGAAGGTCTCTTCCCAAAGTACGCTATGCACAGGCGCGATGAAGCTGCCTGTCTTTAGGGTCTTGCCTTCTCAGAGCTGCGGCGAACAGGTGAGTTCACACCCGATTGTATCCGCTTACTATTCTTCAACATAAGTGTGTTACTACAAGAATTGATGATTTAATTGCTCTAAGTATAGGGTTATATTGGTTTTTTTTTTTACTCTTTTGAATTTAATGATAGATAGATTCGGCCCTCTAGCCCAAACCCCTTACGGATTGTCCTCTTGGTTACTGTACAGGGGTTTTGGGAGGGTTTAGGCCTGACAAGTCAGCCTGGTCAATGCAAGGATTTGGAATCCTTCGCGCGATGTGGCTGTGAACTGATAACTCTGTTTTCTTTTGTTGAATTTGCCGGGTCTTCGAGCTCGCTAATGCACGCATTTATTTAATTTATTTCCACAGTTATCAAACTATGCGGGTTGTATCCCCGAACTGTTTTATTGTGACTTCCTACAGTTTTTCGAGGCTGTCTGAGTACAATTTGTATATGCATGCTTTTGTTCTTCTATGGAGGGTCAGGGTCTTTACGACCCAAGCTCGGTTGGTTTGAAGAGGTGAGCGCTTCCCTTGCAGCGCCTGACTGTATGGCTTAATCACTTTTTTACATTTTCCCTAGTTAGGGCTCATGAACTGTGGAGGGAGTCAGTTATAATCATGATAGTGTTTTTCCATAATTCTATCTGAATATAAATACTACTTTTCACAATGCTCAATTTTCCTATTCGTTTTCCTATCACCATTATACAGTAAGATGCTTACTGCATGTTAATTACGATTTTTATGCCTTACTATTTTAAGTATTTGGGCAAAGAATATTTTTCTGGCATCTCACTACAGGGTTATTGTTCACATGAGTCATAGGAGTACTACCTGAACTCGATTCCAGGCCCACAATTGTATGTATTCTTTGTTTTTCTTGTTCCCTTGTGGAGCCGCGACTTCTATATAACTACCTGGCTATGTTATATATATAAATATTTATGGTTACAGTGACGACTTAAAGATTATTTTACCTTCATGCTAATATGAATGTGTAACTCTGGCCTTGGAGCCGACATACCCTCGCGGTTACAACTTTGTTCCTTAGTGTTTTTCTTTGAGACTGTCTATAATTTTGACTCTGTAAATGTTTCGGGTTCAAGTTTCCGGAAATGAGCTTTCTTATTTTGCTACGTTTCACGGCTTATACAGGAATTGGACACAGAACAGATAATTGTTGAACTCTTTGATGATTTATGAAATATAATCATTTTCATTGCAATGACATTTTAGTTCCAAGACTTCTGTAATTATAATGAGTCTCTGCACTAACTATTTTCCATTTTCCGTAATCTTTGAAAGGGTTTTCCCAGCAGCCCTCGCTCACACTTAACTTCTCGAACCATATGTATTTTTTTTAAGAGAAAAAAAATGAAAGACAAAAATAAAATCTTTCCCTCCCTGTTATACCCTCGCACAGTCCAATTCCCTGTAGGAATTCTCTCACCCTCCTTTCATAATATAACAGTAAAGAGGAAAGCTAAGAATAACCTTATAAAATTACCAAGTTAGTATCAATTCTAGGGATTACTTCATACCTGAAATTCTTCTAGTTGAAATGTCATTTCTGGCTGACTCCTGAAACAAGACACGAGTTCTGGAGTTCCTTGGATATAATGTCCTCTTCTAACAGTCACGCAAAATTGTGTCTATCATCTGTCAAACTACCCAACCACGAGATTCGTCCTTCAAGACCAAAATCTCCCCCCTTGCTTCTTGCCAAACCTCAGTCTTGCACAAGTTGCTCGTACAGCGAGCAGGGCTATCTGGTCATCACCAGACTTAGCCACCTTTTTTTTTTTTCCTGGAGTCTCTTCTTTTGCCTGTCACTATAGCACAGAATTTTTCCTCCCTTCTCCCCTTTTCCCTGGAAACCCTTCAGTTAGGGAATGTAGTTAGGGTTACTTCCTCATCAACCGTTTTTTTTCCCACCTCAAGAGGACAACTTCCTCCTTGAGGATTTACCTTCTTTAAAGAAACACTTTTACATTTTCACAATTCACCAAATTATATTTAACTTTTAATCAAATACTAATAACAAGTTCAGTCTATTTCTACCACAGTAATTCAAATATTTACATCGTTTTCCAGGGGCATTACACCAATGTTGGGTAACTTTGGCTTTGAAGGAAATAGTTCTATGCCGTTTTATTGCTTAAGCATCACATTTTATCTACTGTTGGTTTGACATGTTTAATGCTCGAGCAATATTTTCTGAAGTGTTGCTTGTCTTCATGTCTGTTGGAAGAAAACCACATCAGGCATGGAATGCTGCATTATGATATTGGTAATTACTGGTGTGGAAATGTGAAAGCTGGACTGAGCATTCCACACACATAGCTTGTTATTATTTAATTGGAAGAGTAAACCTACAGAATTACAGGGGTTCCAGGTTTTCTTGGAACGCAAAGTAAGACTTGGGAGTAAATTTAGTAATGAATTGAATCCCCTCTTGCTAAACAAAGGTAATACTAGCATTTGCACCAAATGTTGCAAAAGAAACATCGTAAGGTAATGGCATAAGAAACAATAACATAGAAGGAAAAAGTCAAAATTTTATGCAATTTTGTTTCTTTACTGGTGTTTATTTTTTATCATATGTTATTTTTCAGGAAAAAAATTTGGCTCCAACCCCCCATCCCAACGGGCCCAAGGGGTGAGGGTCAATTCCCAGAATCGACCCTTACACCTTGGGTCGACTGCGCTATGGTGGCGGGGGGTGGAGGGGGGTTGCACGTAGTTCAAGCAACAATAAAACACTGAATACATCATATATTATAGGCTAATGTGTTTGGTCATATATTTGTCCCAATTTCATTCTCTCCTTGAAATTTTTTTTGGGATGTCTCTGCAAAATTAATAAAATGATATGGTTTTGAGTAAGAAAAATATTTTTTATAAATAATAAAATTTATTATAATTAAAAATGATGAAATATTATAATTAAATAGTTTTTTATTAATTTGCCATAACAATTAATTGGTATTCATAATTAATAATTATTTATTTATGCATATGTTGATTTTTAATTATTAAAATAAAATAATAATAATGTATGAATTGAATAATGTTATGAGAATCTTCTTTATTTTAAAGTTTAACCAAATAATTTGAAAAAAAAAATTGAAAAGAAAAATAATTTTGTGAATTTAAATTTTTATATTATAATAAAATTGATTCTCTTAATACCAAGAATCTTGTTAGATAACTTCCCACTTTATCGTCAGAAGAGTTTAGATTTCTTAAAAATTAATGAACCAAACACATGATTATGGGTGTATGGATTATTATTAGTATTAAATTAAGCATATTTATTAAGTTCGAATTTGGATTAAAAGCTAATATGGGAAATTATTTGGGAGTATACATCTTATAAATATTCAATTTTTTTTTCTTTGGAAGTGGAAAAAAAACACAAATTCTTCAACATTGATCTATAGTACTTGAAATGTTATAACCATTTTTAATTTAAAATAGTCATAAAAAAAAAATATTGAAAAAAATAATAGATGAAATTTGTTGTTATTACATGATGTACAAAAATATAATATAAAATTTGTTATTATTTAGAATAACAAAATCTCAAAAATCTAAATATAAAAAAAATGTTTCAAGTATCTTGCTCCCTAAATGTCCACATATCCATAAATTTATTTCTCAAATATTAAATATAAATTCATATAAGAGTAAAACTATCTACAAACTTTAAAACCATTTTGAATATGATAAATTTATTTAACAATAATATCAACAAACTTTTTTTTAAAATATGATCTATTAAAAATAGATTTCTATTTTTAATAATTAACGGGAAATATATTACGCATTATATAAGAAAATTAAGTTTTATCTATTTATTTATTACAATGTGTGAGTTGGCGATTTTATGTAAGTGAAAGAATAATTAAATGTATAAATTTACATCATACGCTGAATGATAATAGCTATGGGAAGTTTGTATAACATCGTTTGTTAGCGTACTGCACCTATTTAGCTGTATTATATTCCCTAACCAAGGCGTGTGAACAGTAAGTGTGATAAATGCACTCAGACTTCAGGCAGCCTCCCAGATTCCATTTCCGAAATGTGGATTTTCCATATGGTGAGTCATGCCCGCTATACTGCAACATTGAATTATATTAAGTTTTGAAAGGACATTGATATTCATGGGTTAGACATAGATTGGCTCGACAAGCAAAGATGTGATTGTTTTATTTTAGTGTTTAAACTTTGGTTTTTATTGTATTTATTTATTTTAATATTTAAACGTTGGTTTTTATTGCGTTCACAGTCTAATATGAATTTCGTATTAACCCTTATTGTATTGGGTGAACCTCGCACCTCAAGGCTTTCTTATCCCTAGGTGTGCACCTCTGTTACGGCCACGTGGAGATGATCCAACGATGGCCTCATTCTACCTTCATCTAATGACTAGGACCATTTGGAAAGGAGCTAGAGTCTTGGCTGTCGAGTCGCTGTGCACAAGGTTCATTTCCTCAATTCCTCATTGAGTATCGAGGCTCTGCAACCTACTTGTCACATTATGGTTTTCCTCCAGCAGGAGGAGCATGAGGCCCCCGTTCATTTGATACACCACGATCCCTCCACTCCTCCTCACTCTGGATACCACTTGAGTGCCAATTTGCGGTCCCTCATACATTGTCTTCATGTATGGCGTTTCTTCAAATACCGCTTGTCACACGTAATGGGGTTAGCTCAATTCCCTTCATCGGTATCTTCTTATCTAGCTTTTTTGTTATTTTATTTATTTTTGGATATATCTCTAGTATCAAACTTGCAACCCTTCTTGCATCTTCAGGTTAGTAGGGAAACTACCAACTTCATCGGCTTGTGCACTCATTTGGTCAAGTTGCTTCTACACTCCGAGGGTGGCATCCATATGGATTTGTTTTTTTGTTACAGTTCGAGTGATTGATGGCCCTCAGAAGCTATGGGCCTGTGTCGGTTTCATGGGAGAATTCTCTCCAATCCTTTTGACTTGTATCTAGTTAATTATTTTGCTACGCTTTGTTTTTTTTTAACCCTACAACTCCACACACATGGTATCTGATGCGGGTTTGTACTAGAACTATCTGAGGTCAAATGTATTAAGGACTTTTATGCCCTTTGGTCATAATTGAATGAACACTTGAATTTTTTGAGTGATAGTGCCACTATTTCGCACAAGGGTTGTTCAGATGTGTATATATGTTTCCTAATTTCATAAATTATGTTGCTGGCTAAAGCCACCGGTTGCTTGGTCAATTCATAGAGGATGAATGGAATTCTGCTACCACCTTAGGATGGTACTTTGCGATGGCTAGTATCTAACTTGCAACCCTTCTTGCATGTTCAGGTTAGCAGGGCGACCACCAACTTCGCGGGCTCGGGCAATCATCCGGTCAAGCTACTTCTACACTCCCAGGGTGGCATCTGTATGGATTGTTTTGTTGTTACAATTCGAGTGATTGAGGCCTTCAGAAGCTATGGGCCTATGTCGGTTTCACGGGAGAATTCTCTCCAATCCTTTTGACTTGTATCTAGTTAATTATTTTGTTGCGCTTTGTTTTTTTTTTAACCCTACAGCTCCACATACATGGTGTTTGATGAGGGTTTGTACCAGAACTTTCTGAGTTCAAATGTATTAAGGACTTTTATGCCCTTTGGTCATAATTGAATGAACACTTGAATTGTTGAGTGACAGTGCCATTATTTGTCACAAGGGTTGTTCATATGTGTATATATGTTTCCTAATTTCATAAATTACGTTGCTGGGTAAAGCCGTCGGTTGCTTGATAAATTCATAAAGGATGAATGGTGTTTTGCTACCACCTTAGGATGGTACTGTGTGATGGCTAGTATCTAACTTGCAACCCTTCTTACATATTTAGGTTAGTAGGTTGACCACCAACTTTGCCAGCTTGTGCAATCATCCGGTCAAGCTACTTCTACACTCCCAGGGTGGCATCCGTATGGATTTGTTTTTCTGTTACAGTTCGAGTGATTGATGGCCTTCAGAAGCTATGGGCCTGTGTTGGTTTCATGGGAGAATTCTCTCCAATCCTTTTGACTTATATCTAGTTAATTCTTTTGCTGCGCTTTGGTTTTTTTTTTTAACCCTATAGCTCCACACACATGGTGTGTGATGAGGGTTTGTACCAGAACTTTCTGAGGTCAAATGTATTAAGGACTTTTATGCCCTTTGGTCATAATTGAATGAACACTTGAATTGTTTGAGTGATAGTGCCACTATTTGTCACAAGGGTTGTTCAGATATGTATATATGTTTCCTAATTTCATAAATTATGTTGCTGGGTAAAGCCACCGGTTGCTTGGTAAATTCATAGAGGATGAATGGCGTTCTGCTACCACCTTAGGATGGTATTGTGTAACGACTTCCTCTAGACTATTTCTTTCTCTTCTGGGTTTCCATTGATGGCAGTTTTTCTCTTGCTATTAGGGTCGAATCTGCTAACCCTCCATCTTGATACCTCTGGCTCGTCTTGAGATAATTAACCCAGGTTTCCCCATTCAAGGTAACGACTACCTTCCCTAACTACTGTGCTTTCAACATTGTTTTAATTTAGTGGTCATTAAAGGACTCAACCCCAAATTGCGGGTTGCTGCCATGAGTCGCACCCTTGCCAGATGTGGGTTTGACCTCCAGTTTGGGTCCATTCCCAGTAGATACTCTGCTTGCAATGGAATTAAGACTACTCCTGAGAGTTTCGAATGATGTTCCATCCAAAATACCAACACCCTTTGAATGATGTTCCATCCAAAATACCAACACCCTCTTGCCCGAATTCCTCAGTTAGGTTTCCTAAGAGGATGTTGTTTCAGCAGTTTGATGCTTTCTTTGAAATGTTCTTGTTTAGTGGTCTTTGAGGTTTTGTTATTTTCTGTGTTAATACATCTACAGTTAAGTTGAAACTTAATTACATACACACAGGTTCTCCATTCTTAATGCAATAGCATTTATCTTCCTATTGTCATGCAAGAGATTTGTTGTAATAAATGTAACACTAATTCTTGAAGGAATCTTTTCTTTTCAAAGTTCCTTACTCTAACTAAGTCATTTCATCTGACTGTTATTATAATCACGCATCTTCTAAATTCTACATCTCATTAAACATCAATTAGCAATTTCGTCGTCCTCTGATTGTGCACCAGATGGATTTCTAGCGGATACCTATTTCAATTCCAAACTATTGAACAACCGTGTAAATTGCAGAGTATAATTTAATGTAGCAATGATCGAAAAGAGGGTTTTGAGATTGTACTACTCTCCATTGATCGATGGTCTACTCCGTCAGGTGGTGCCAATGGCATTGATACAATGTGAAGCTTTTCATATGCAAATGGCATTAATTTAGTATGCATCTTTCAACATTTATCTGACTGTCGGGTATTCCGTCCTGTTCACCTGATGCAACACAACCATAGGTGTAAGAGTGAATCAACCTAAAACCATAGATGGCAAAACCATAGAGAGACAATTATGGACATTTATTTTTCTTAAAATAATTTTTTATATTGTCTCTAGAGAGACAATAGTTTGAATTATGGACATATTGTCTCTATAGAGACAGTATGTTTTTAATCTCGGCTATTGTCTCTAAAAGGACAAAAATGTAATTGTCTCTAAAAGGACAAAAATGTAATTGTCTCTAAAGAGACATAAATGGAGTTGTCTCTAGAGATACAAATCAAATTGTCTCTTGAGAGACAAATCAAATTGTCTCTTAATAGACAATAATTCTTGTCTTTATAGAGACAATAATAATATTTGTTCTATTTTGTCTTAGAGACAATATTTAAGACAATACACAAGTTTCTTTTTGTCTTAAGTTAAGACAATTGACTCAAATATTGTCTTAAATATTGTCTTAAAAGCCCCCTACATGTAGTAGTGGTGGCTGCTTGTATTAAGTTTATATTGTGAAGACTTTTAGTTCTCTTGTACAATCTAGCTTTGTCGTGTACATAAATAGTCATTGTGTTGGAGTTTATTGTGAGTAGCATAGGGTGTTTTCAGAGTTTCGCTACACGTTTAATTGGTGTACAAAAATTTCATAGTCCATTATTGTTTCAGATTTTACTCTGTGTATGTATCAAGCATTCATCTGTGTAAATTTTCATGGCTACAAGGTTTTGTATGCCCATGATCAAGGGTTTTCTAATATAATGCATTCACAATCAGGCTCTGTTGTGGTCAGTAAATAGTTGTTGTGCTAGAGTTTATTGTTAGTGGAATAGGGTGTTTTCGTGGTTTCGCTACGCTCTTGACTGCTGTAAAGAAATTACTTAGTCTATTACTATTTCATATTTTACTCAGTGTTTCTGTCAAATATTTTATGGGTACAGTGTTTTGTATGGCCATGTTCTGAACTAGAGCTAAACTTTCTTTTGGTTGTGATTTGTTGAATGTATCTGTTGTATTTTTCTTTAACTGTGTGAGGTTTTTTCCCTGCATCCATATGATTTTCTGAATGTTTAATAATGTTGTCCTAGGCCTGGACTGGCTTCTGGGTTGCTGGTCTGTCAAGCTTGACCAAGAGCTAAACTGGGTCCCCTCCATCCCTCCACCTTTGTCAAGAAGAATATTTTTCCCTGTTCTGTTCTGTTTTGTTTTTTTCTTTATAAAAGAAAGTCAATTATTACATACTTGTATATTTGCATTCAGCCTTCATTATGAGATAAAATAAAAAATAGACACGTGGTTTTCAAATTCATAGCCCCTTTGTAAAATTGACGGTCAGCTTGACGGCGTGAACTGGGGCCGTGGAAGGAGGGTGACACTCGTGGCGTGACGGTCTCTAATCCTAAACATTTTCTTTCCATTTAAGCACCCACCTGTTGCATCGTTTTAGTCCCTTCACCGCCCAACTGTTATTAGATGCCCACTGGAACTGTAATAATTGCAGAACCTGAGTTGAGGGCCGAGTTCTTACAACTGTGTGACCTTTAGGTATCACGTTTCTATTGTACCAAATGTTAAAGAGTCATTAGGGCCCTAGAGTTGGTTCTCTTTAGCACGCTATTACATAAATAAGATGCACGAGATAGGGTTTAATGATCAACTCACCCCAGCTTTCTAAATCTGATCTCTTTTCCAATGGAGGGTGGGAAATCCTAGTAAATGGGAAGAAGCATGGAAAGGTTAAAACGTCAAATGGCATGTTTCATAATTAAAATGAGACGAGATTATTCATAAATAATAAGTTTATAAAATTAATTTATTTTAAATATTAAAATTAGCGTATAATATATATAATTAAAATAAAACACTTTTAATATATTTATGATGATGATGGTGGTGGTTAACTTTCACTCACACCAAATTGGTCTATTGGACCTATAATTTTCTTAGTTCTTAATTGTATGGCTTCTCACCTTTCTTGGTGGTGAGATTGGTGTTGTAGCTATCTTTTTTCTCTCTATGGTCTTCCATCTTCCTTTATCCTGCATCTCTTTCATATCTTCTGGTTCTTGGGACACTGGTGTCTTAGCCTTGCGATCTATTGTGTTCGTCCTTTTGAAGATAGTCAGAGAAGAATTTTGGTTTGAGAGATCTGCTTTGCTGTTAAATGAAGATTTATTTTGTGTGATATTCGAATCCTCATAATTGTTGATGCTTGAGGGGTTGTCGAGTTCACTTTTTTGCTATTAGGCGTGGCTTTTCCCCTACTTGTCTTGAGAGTTGTTTCTTTCTTGCTCGACTTCTTGCAATTCAGAGTTTTCTGGAGAGTATTCTTCCTTGATGATAGTGTAATGTTCTTTTTGTACTCCTTTCCACCATGTAGATGTATGGTGATTCTTTCTAGAAGAATTTTTCTGGAAGGCTTTTGGGCAATTTTTGGCTACATGGCTTGTCTCAAATGAGGATCGACATCTGAAGAGGACACTTATCGAGTTTCTCGTTCCACACATAGTCTTTACTTGTTAGGTTTATTTCAGTTTGGAATCCAGCGCTGAAGTCCATTTCCACATAGAGTCGTGAATAGGTGGTTCTGGCATATTCCTCTGTTTCTGGGCACCTGCAATAAAATTTCTCAATTGAATTTCCAATGGCTTTTAACGAGGAGAAATTCTAGAAATGCAAGGGTAGGTTTGGTAATCTCACCCAAACTGGTGCTGAGGTTATGACTGTTGTTGAGGGATCGAATGATGGGTTCCATGGCTTCATGAATAGGCCTGAGTTTTCCCAAAACCAAGGGCCGAAATCTAGAATACATTGTCTGCTTTTAGGGTTTTCAAAATCTACTATAAAGAAACCCCTAGCACAGAGGTAGATAATAATTTCATCAGAAATGACAGGCTTCCATACATCTAAGATCCAACTGTGGAGAGCTGTCAGCCGCGTCCAAAAACCATTGAACAGGTAGATTAGGGAACTTTCAGAAAACTTTAAAGCCTCATTGAGTGAGGCCTAGACCACCTAGACAGTGGGAGCTGGGGCTTCACTTACGATATGGGCAGGAGCTTCCCCCGAGAGGCAGATGGAACTGAGCCAGCAACTATATTCGTGAAGCTGGGAGCCATCTGTATCAAGGTCGATCGATGATTCCCAAGCTTATGTATGCCCCTGCGGAAGAATGCAAACCTAGAAGATAGCCATGTGGAAGATAACCCTAAGGAAGATTCACTTGGGGTAAAGAGGAAAGAACTAAGCCAGGAGTGTGCAACGATGGTGAGGTATATCTGCTTTCCTTACGCAATCGGTCTGTTTCAGACTACAAATCCATCACTTGTGTCATCGCCAGGACCCGATCTTGCTACTTGCGGATTTGATAAAGGAATTTTTGATAGCCTAGAACTTTGGTATCGAAATCCTAGATGGGGATGGAGAATGATAACCGAGACTTACCAGAGGATCAATCAGCAGAACATGAAGGGAGACTTTATGCCCTCCCCAAAATTTTCCAAGGGTTCTATAGTGCCGCAAACATGATCGGAGCATGGTGGATCTAGCTCAGAAAACCTTATCTCTACCTGCTCATAGCCATGAGAGAAATATGAGTCAGATCTAAAGGAAAACCCTGCAGAAGATAACCCTGCGGAAAACCCTGCAGAAGATAAATAAATGTCGACTCCCAAAAAGAATCTAAATTTTATCTCCAAAGAATAAGCATACATAATAAGTTTATAAAATTAATGTATAATATATATAATTAAAATAATTAGTTTTAATATATTTATATGTAACTAAAGAGATCACTTGTAACATTAATATAAATTATATTCATCTCACGTATATTATAACCTTATAAATGTATTAATATATATGCAATATTAATTATAAATGAAGTTAAAAAAATATATAATTCTAAATATTTTTTACATATTTTGAAAATATGTAATATATATATATCATTGAATTCAACGGCGAATCTCATACGAATTTCATTAGAAAATTAAAAAATTTAAATTTGTCGAATTCGAATCGAACTTAATTGAACTTACTTATCGTCAAACTCAAATTTCAACCCGAACCATGTGACATTGCCCATAATCGAGGATTTTCTAATCTAATGTATTTTCATTTAGTTTTGTTGGTACAGGTGCACAGTAAACTTAAATAAATTTACACAGCAGAATTAACACAGCAGAACAATCAAGCACATAAGAGACAGTTTTTAACGTGGTTCACCCAACCAATCTGGGCTACGTCCACCAAACATAGGCATCGGGAATTTATTAATCAAATTGGAGATTACATCAATGAAAACCTCATAAAACTCTCACCCTCTCAGCAAACCATTTGAATGGTTGCCTGTTATATAGCATAGAGAATCTAACAGCCTCATTAACTCCCTCACATCAAATATAGGAGGCATTAATTCCCTCCCAACAACCTGGAGTTAATCTAGGACCTGAATTCTATTGTTGTCATCAGCTGAGATTTTTCCTATTTTTCTCCAAACAGAAAATCTCAACAATCTCCACCTTGACAACAATTCACCTGATGCCCTGTTATTATTATTTTATCTTTTCTACAAGCCAAGAGAAGCCAAACACCAGCGTAGCTTCTCCAACAAAACTGGTTTCGTGAACATGTCTGCACAGTTCTCCTTTGTATGCACCTTTTCAAGAGAAACTCCCCTTTCAGTGATAACCTGTCTTACAAAATGATACTTGATTGGAATATGCTTTGATTTACTATGATAGGTTGGATTCTTAGCCAAATGTATTGCACTTTGACTATCACAAAGCAACCTGATGTTGTCCTGTAACCTACCAAACTCACCAAGCAAACCTTTCAACCAAACCGCCTCTTTGCAAGCATGAGGAGCAGCAATGTATTCTGCTTCAGTAGTGGATAACGCGACAATGCTCTGTAGCTTCGACATCCAACTTATAGCTCCACCTGCAAGAGTAAAGATGTACCCTGAAGTTGATCTTCTCTTATCCAAATCACCTGCAAAATCGGAATCAACATACCCGCAAACAAATTCACTACTCTTATTGTAAGAAATACAATAACTACTTGTGCCTCTCAAGTACCGAAGCACCCATTTCACTGCTGACCAGTGTTCTTTACCCGGATTTGCCATGTACCTGCTGACAACCCCAATCGCATGTGAAATATCTGGTCGAGTACAAACCATCGCATACATTAAACACCCTACTACATTGGCATACGGAATTCGAGACATATAATCCTTTTCTTCATCTGTATTAGGACATAAACTCGAAGAAAGCTTAAAATGGGAAGCTAAAGGGACTGACACAAGCTTCACATTATTCATACCAAACCTCAAAAGTATTTTCTCAACATACTTCTGTTGTGATAGCCACAGCTTACCATTGCCCCTGTCTCTGAAAATATCCATGCCCAAAATCTGTCTTGCCGCTTCCAGATCTTTCATATCAAACGTCCTTGCCATCTGAGTCTTTAACCTGTTGATTTCTTCAATGCTTTTGCTTGCTAAAAGCATATCATCAACATACAACACTAAGATAATGAACATGCCATTATTTAATTGCTTAAAATAAACACAATGATCATATTCAGTTCTTACATATTTCTGACTCAACATGAAAGAATCAAACTTCTTATACCACTGCCGAGGCGACTGCTTCAGGCCATATAATGACTTCTTGAGCCTGCAGACAAATTTCTCATTGTGACGGTGAACAAACCCTTCCGGTTGTTCCATATATATTTCCTCATCTAAATCACCATGTAGAAATGTAGTCTTAACATCTAACTGCTGCAACTCTAAATCAAGCAAAGCCACTAATGCTAACACAAGTCTAATTGAAACAATTTTAACCACTGGTGAAAATATCTAATGAAAGTCTATGCCAGCTTTCTGAGAAAACCCTTTTGCAACCAGCCTTGCTTTGTACCTGTCTTCCGTATCATTCACACCCCGTTTCAGCTTGTACACCCACTTGCATCCCACAGTTTTCCTACCTTTAGGAAGTTCAACCAGATCCCACGTGCCATTCTTACCTAAGGCCATCATTTCTTCCTTCATAGCTGCTTTCCATTTGTCACTATTTGAACCTTCTACGGCTTCCTGATAACACAAAGGTTCATCATCATTAGCGATCAAAGCAACTGAAGTAACATGATCATCATACCTTCTCGGAGGGCGTTTGATCCTTGTAGACCTCCTTAAGAATGTTTCTGGTTCTTCCACAACTAGCTGTCTATCAACTGTAGGAACTTCTTCATGATCGCCATCTGAGACCTGTTCATGACCTTCATCTGAACCCTGTTCATAATCTGATTCTGAAACCTGTTCATGACTAGAATCTGAACTATGGTCGTTATGACTATCATTAGAAATGTTGTCAAACTGAATATGCTGGAAATCAGATACATCATCCTGTTTCAATCTACTATTTACATCTAACTGTACAATAGAGGATTCATCAAACTTTACATCTTTGTTGATGATGATTTTGCAGGTAGTAGGATCCCACAATCTATATCCCTTTATTCCATCACGATACCCAACAAAGACATACCTTTTCGATTTCGGATCTAGTTTAGTTCGCTGATGTTTAGGCACTAGAGCATATGCATCACAACCAAACACTCTGAGTTTAGAATAGTCACAAGGGTGTCCTTTCCATATCTCTTGCGGAACCTTGCAGCCTATCGCCGTTGATGGAGATCGGTTTATCACATAACAAGTTGTTGCCACTGCTTCTGTCCACAACTCCTTTTGCAACCCGGCGTTACTCAGCATACACCTTGCTCTTTCTAGAAGAGTCATGTTCATGCGTTCAGCAACTCCATTTTGCTGAGGAGTATAAACCGTGGTCTTATGCCTTTCGATCCCTGCATCCTTGCAATAGCTGTCAAACTCCTTGGAAGTAAACTCACCACCATTGTCAGTTCTTAAACATTTTATAGTTCTACCAGTGCTATTTTCTACCAATGCTCTAAACTGCTTGAAAACTGTAAAAACATCAGACTTCTTTTTCAACATGTAGACCCAAACTTTCCGAGAAAAGTCATCAACAAATGATACAAAATATGACGAGCCACCATATGACGCTGTAGGGGCTGGACCCCAAACATCTGAATGGATATAATCAAGTATGCATTTACTAGTATGTTTGCCTGTTTTAAACTTTTGTTTACATTGTTTACCGAACAAACAATGTTTACAGAAATCCAATTTTTCAGATCTTAGATTAGGAAGTAACTTTCGGTCAGCCAAAATTTTCAATCCTCTTTCACTCATATGCCCCAATCTTTGATGCCATAAGTGAATGGAACTATTGTCCTGTTCAGACACCGACACATGATCTGACCCAGTTCTACCTTCTAACTGAAATAGATTTCCTACTTTCTTAGCTTTCATAACTAGTAAGATGCCTTTGTAAATTTTCATTACTCCACCTTGAATTACAGTTTTATATCCATTTGAATCAAGTGCTCCTAATGAAATCAAATTTTTCCTTAAATTTGGTACATGCCTCACATCTGTTAATAGTTTTGTTGTCCCATCAAACATTTGCAGTTGTATGCTCCCAATTCCCACAATATCACATGTTACATCATTACCCATGTACACAACACCATCATCAATTGATTTATATGTTTTAAAGCAATCTTTATGAATACACATGTGGTTAGATGCCCCGGAATCTAACAACCAATGTTGATCATGTTTTGAAACATTAACAGACAATACCTCATCACTCATACCTGAACCAGATACTGAACCTGTATCTGTGGTGTTGGCTTCCTTCTTTTCTGTCGAAGATCCTTCTTTAGCAGCCTGCTTTCGCTTCCAGCAATCCTTTTTCAGTTGTCCAGCCTTGCCACAATGCCAGCACTTCACCTTTGGCTTCTTTCCTTTGGACTTTGAGCGAGAGTCGCTATGCTTTCCCCCGGAGTGTCTCTCTCTTGAGCGACCTCTGGCCATCATTACCTCTGATGTAGAGGTGTCTGCATTCGACCTCTTCCTCGTCTCCTCAGCCAACAAGGCTCCAACAACATCGTCAAACTCAAGGATTTCTGATGTACTAAAGCTTATGGAAGTAGCGAAATGATCCCAGGATTCAGGCAAAGAACATAATAGAGTTATTGCCTTATCCTCTGAATCAAATTTCACATCTAGACTGTCTAATTGCACCAGTAAGGTATTAAAAACATTCAGGTGATCAGCAATTGAGGTACCTTCTTTCATCCGCAAACTGTAAAGCTGCCGTTTCAGGAGAATTCTATTTGTCAAATATTTCGTCATATAGAGCTTCTCAAGCTTCGACCACAAGCCTGCGGCGGTTTTCTCTAACACAATGTTGAACAGAACATCGTCCGCCAGACACAACCGAATTGCGCTCAGCGCTCTATCATCCATCTCATCCCATTCATCCTCCGTCATGGAAGGAGGCCTTTTGTTTTTCCCCAACAGTGCTTTCGCCACACCTTGTTGAACCAGCGGATCGTGCATCTTCACCTTCCAGATCTCAAAATTATTCTTGCCATTAAATTTCTCAATTTCAAACCGGGCACTTTGAGTTTTCGCCATTTTGTATAAAAAAACACAATAATCTCCAATATCAACGTTTTAAATACCAGCAATTAAAAAAAAATTGCCTATGCCTTTAAAACAAAATATCTTCCCTTTACACAAAAAAAATTCTGCCTATGCCTTTGTTTTTACACAACAAATTTTTTTTTTGCTGTGAATTACAATACAAAAGACCACCGCCAAAATAAACAATTCCCTGCTTCTGGCTCAACAAATCTGCAATATGCGCAATTATTTGTAAACTTGTACAAATAAAAAAACCTACATATAAACCTGCGCAATTATCTTTAACCTGGCATTTGTGCAGAAAACGCAAGATTCACCGTTTGACAATGATACATGCGTAAGGCGTTGATATTACAGAACCTTTCCCTGTGCTTTCAATCTAACGATCAAGCATGCAAAGCACAGCAATTTCAATGACTCTTCTACGGTGTCCGGAATGAGAGGCATAGAAATCAGAAATTTATTAATAATACCAACAGCCTTTTCCAACGAAATCCAAAGAAATCCTCTGATGACCAAACGATCGTATAACTGATAATAATGTAAAACAAACATTTGTCTTACAATCAATATTCCAGCGCTGTCCCAATCAATATTCCAGCGCTGTCCCAATCAACAGGTTTCATTGTTTTATGGAATTCGGGCAAATGAAAAAGAACGCGCAGGGGCACAAACATACGAATGACATTCGGTCATATGCACCAGCAATATAATAAAACACCAGCAATGTTCTTACGCATACGCATCAGCAATTTTAAAAAACACGCACCAGCCATATGTAACAACACCAGCTATGTAATTACGCAGCATGCTCCACGGAAAACTAAAAAACATACCAGGTCAACACGCATTCACGCATCCGCTTCTGAACGCATTCACACGGAGTCACGCACCAACAAATCTAGCAATGTTATAGAATACGCATCCGCTTCTGAACGCATTCACACGGAGTCACGCACCAACAGCTCCAGCAACCAGAGAAAAAATTCTCCACGCCAGCAACAGCAGCGCTCCAGCAACACCTGTGCTCTACCTCCAAACAGTGCAGCTCCAGCACAGCCAGCGCTCCAAGCAGCACCTCCAACATGCTCTGATACCAATTGTTGGTACAGGTGCATAGTAAACTTAAATAAATTTACACAACAGAATTAACACAGCAGAACAATCAAGCACATAAGAGACAGTTTTTAACGTGGTTCACCCAACCAATCTGGGCTACGTCCACCAAACATAGGCATCAGGAATTTATTAATCAAATTGGAGATTACATCAATGAAAACCTCATAAAACTCTCACCCTCTCAGCAAACCATCCAACTGGTTGCCTGTTATATAGCATAGAGAATCTAACAGCCTCATTAACTCCCTCACATCAAATATAGGAGGCATTAACTCCCTCCCAACAACCTGGAGTTAATCTAGGACCTGAATTCTATTGTTGTCATCAGCTGAGATTTTTCCTATTTTGCTCCAAACAGAAAATATCAACAAGTTTGTTTGATTTTCAATAACATGTGGAGTATATCGATCGATTGAAATAAAGCTAAAGCTAAAACTTTCTTTTTGTGCTAGAGCTAAAACTTTCTTGTTGTTATGATTTGTTGAGCAATTATTTTCATGAGAATCTGTTGTATTTTTTATTTTTTTTTCACTGTGTGAGGTTCTTTCCCGACATCCATACTATTTTTCAAATGTTTAATAGCGTTGTCCACGGCTTGGATTGGTTTCTGGGTTGTTGGTGAGATTCTTTTTACTGTGCGGTTATTTCTCGATGTCCATACTATTTTTCGAATGTTTAGTAGCGTTGTCCACAGCCTGTTTAATAGGTTTTAGGTTGTTGGTCTATGCAACTTGACCCATAGCTACGAGAGCTAAACTACATCCCTAGACCCTTGTCAATAATTTCTTTTTCAATCCTCCACATTGATATTCATTTTATAACATAAAATTGAAAAGATATTTATTTAACTATTCTAAAATTAATTTAAGATAATTATTCAATATTAATTTTTGAATTTATTTCAGAACTCTAATTTATCATCTACTACAACCATTATCAACCACTGTCAAGAACGTTTATTTTAGGGTTTTTAATATTTATCTTAGGGTTTAATCTTCATACTTTGGGTTTTCGAGTTAATCCTTTGTGTTTATAATATCAATCTATTTATTAGTCTAAAGGTTCATATTCCTAGGGTATAACATTATTCATAGGGTTTATAATATTAATCCTAAGGTTTAATATATATCCCTTGAGTTTACAATCATGGTCATCCATGGTCAACGATGGTCCAATGTCACAGTGCATCAAAGGTTGTTTCAATATGAAAATCCACCATGGTCGACCATGGTATAACATGGTCAACCATGGTAAACCATGATCAACCATGTTTATTATAGGGTTTATAATATTTATTTTAGGGTTTTTATACCTTGGGTTTTTAATTTTATATAAAATGTTCAAAATGTCAATATATAATTTTATTATAATATAAAATTAAAAGAATGGTCAACCATGGTCCAATGTCACACTGTGACAAATATTTTCTCAATATGAAAATCAACCATTGTCAATGTGACAAATACTTTCTCAATATGAAAATCAACCATGGTTAATGTGACAAATATTGTCTTGGTATGAAAATCAAACATGCTCAAACATGATCAAGCACAGTCAACGATGTTTATTTTAGGGTTTATAATATGTATGTTAGGGTTTAATATTGAATCCCTTGGGTTTAATTTTATTTGCTAGGGTTTAATCTTATTTGCTAAGTTTTATAATACCTTTGGATTTTTAAGTTAATCTCTTGAGTTTATAATATCAATATCTTGGGTTTATTAATCTAAAGGTTCATATTCCTAGGGTATAATATTATTCATACTGTTTATAATCTTAATCCTAGGGTTTAATGTAAATCCCTTTAGTTTACAATCATGGTCATCCATGGTCAATGATGGTCCAATGTCACAACGTGCCAAAGATTGTTTCGATATAAAAATCAACCATGGTAAACCATGGTCCAACATCACATTGTGACAAAGATAGTCTGAGTATGAAAATCAACGATGGTAAACCGTGGTCAGCGATGTTTATTTTAGGGTTTATAATATTTATCTTAGCATTTTTATACCTTGCTTTTATAATATTTATCCATTCGGTTTTATATTGTTTCATTGGGTTTATAATCACTTGGGGTTTTAGTATTAATCCCTTGGGTTTATAATATCAATCCCTTGGGTTTATTAATCTAAGGGTCAATATTCCTATGGTATAATATTATTCCTAAGGTTTATAATATTAATCTTTGGTTTTAATATAAATCTATTGGGTTTATAAACATGGTCAACGATGGTCCAACATCACATTATGACATAATTTCTCAATATGAAAATCAGCCAATGTCCCATCGTGACAAGGATTGTCTCAATATGAAAATCAACCATTGTCAACCATTTTCCAACGTCAAATTGCCACAATCATGGTCATCCATGGTTAATCATGGTTCAATGTCGCATTGTGACAAAGATTGTCTCAAAATGTAGATCAACAATGGTCAACAATGGTTAGGCATTGTCCAACTTCTCATTGTGACAAAGTTTGTCTCAATATGAAAATCAATCATGATCAACCATCATCGAAGCATTGTGACAACGATTGTGCCAATATGAAAATCAACCATGGTCAACTATGTTTGTTTTAGGGTTTGTAATGTTTTTCTTAGAGTAACTTTATGTTATTATTGCTTTTAGTAACAATACTATTGTTAGTATTATTATTTAATTAAATTATTCAATATTATTTAATTATTCAATATTTTTTAATTATTATTTGATTATTTAATATTTTTATTTAATTTTTAATTTTTAATAATATTATTTATTATTATTAATATTATTATTATTTTTAGTAAATAATTAATTAAATAATTTTATTATTACATCGCATTTGACCAATATCGACTTAGTATGAAAATCAATGATGGTAAACCATTGTTAACCATGTTTATTTTAGGGTTTATAATATTTATCTTAGCATTTTCATACCTTGGGTTTATAATATTTATCTCTTGGGTTTAATATTATTCCCTTCGGTTTATAATCCCTTGGGTTTACCATTCCCTTGGGTTTATAGTACCAATCCCTTGGGTCTATTAATCTAAGAGTTCATATTCTTAAGGTACAATATTATTCATAGGGTTAATAATACTAATCTTTGGGTTTAATATAAATACATTGGGTTTATAATCATAGTTAACCATGGTCCAATGTCACATTGTGACAAATATTTGTTTTATATGAATCAATCAATGTCGTATTGTGACAAGGGTTGTCTCAACCATGATCAATCACAACCAATAAATGTGGTCATCCATGGTGAATAACCATGGTTACATTATGACAAACATTGTGTCTTGGTCCAACGTCATATTGTCACAATCATGGTCATGCACGGTCAACAGTGTTCCAACATCGCATTGTGACATAGATTGTCTCAATATGGAGATCAACGATGGTAAAAAATGGTCAATCATTGTACAACATCACATTGTGACAAAGGTTGTCTCAATATGAAAGTCAATTATGGTTAACCATAATTGAATGCCACATTGTGACAAATATTGTGTCAATAAGAAAATCAACAATGGTCAATCATGCTTATTTTAGGGTTTATAATATTTATCTTAGAGTTTATATTATTATTATTTTTAGTAAAAATACTATTGTTAATATTATTATTTAATATTTTTTAACTATTTATATTATTTAATTATTTAATTAAAATTTTAGAAGATCATTACGTTCTGTTCAGGTTTGCTCCTAATAACAAAAGATAGGAATTAAAATTACGGTGATGTAATTCTTGCGGCTAGGGTTTCCTCTGAAGCATGGCTCTATTCAAAATCACTAGAGACCTTCGCCACTGATGCCGCAGATGCCATCACCATCTGTTCATTGTCAAATTGATCACACCTCACATGGGGCCTCTTGTAAGGGCGGGGGTGCGCAACCCCCTCCTTCAAATTGATCCTCACTGGAGCGGACAAGCCATCCTTGGCACCACCATCCTCATTATGGCCACACAACAGGAAAACACCAGAATCCCCAACGCTCGGAGTTGTATGATAGGCATGGATGAACAGGCGCTGCTTCTTGAAGGCATTCAAAAACCCCAAAGTGACCATCCAGAGATACAGGCTTGAGAAATCTCACCAGTTCATGCAAGACCATGCCATTATTCTTAAATTTATATGGTCAAGGGAAGCAGAGATCCTTAGATGGATCCACGTAAAATGGCAGTCGAAAGCCCCTATCAATGTCCACTTAAGGGCTAAGGGTTTCTTCATAGTAATCTTTGAAGACCTATAGGACTATGAGCATGTGTTATTCAAATGCCGACTATGCCATGAGTACAACCACTTCTTCAAGGATTTCCCTCAACACACCCAGCCTCCATCTACGCCTCCAACCTTAGATGGATTCCAAGAAGTGTAGTGTTAGTGCCCCCTACAAACAAACCCCCCACATCCATAGGCTAGGCCAAGGCCACACATGAGTCGAATAGTCATGCAGGGGACTCCACCACCACTACCTCTAGTTGACCACCGATAAACCCTCCTCCATACTGACAAATACCTCAAGAAAATCACTTTTCCCTCTTGGCAGATGCTTTAAATCCGCAAATGATCAAAACACAGAGAACAGATTCCTCAACGCATACAACAATGGATATTGAGAGGGAGGCAAAGGGCCAAAAAGGAAAGTAGCAAAGAAAGTGCAAGACCCTGGAAGGCCATCCCAATGGCAAATAGATCCTTCAAGTGCTGTATCAACTGCATCACACATTATATCATGAAGTGAAACTTGATCAGTTAAACTCTGACGAGCGAGTCATGGTTACTTACCTTCAAAGTTGGGAAAAAGATGGATTAGCCAAAATTCCCCAGGATCAGCTGGAACTGTTTCATCATATCTTCAAAGAATGGAAGAAAAGAGAAGTATCGATAGACTAGCAATAGACATTGGCTTTAGTACCATGGGAGGAAATCTCCCCAAACCCATGCTTTGATTAAAGCCATGACCCAGGGAAAATGGGAAGAAGACCAATGATGGAGGAGATTCGGGAAACAAGGGAAATCTTGGTTAACTCGGGATAGGAAAATGTATTGAAAAAGTATTATCATCGTGCCACCCCCTCTCTTCATCAATGAAATTGATCTGATGGAATACTTGTGGCCTAATATCCAAAGAGAATATGAGGGTCTTGAAGGAAAGAATTCAAAAAGAGTAGCCTGATATTCTCATTATTTAGGAAACCAATGTGCCATAGGAGTGATTCAAAGAAATAGAAAGCAACAACTCGCCATTGGAGGATTGCATGGCCTTCTATGCCCGCCCCAGTGCGATAAGCCTGGGTATCCTATGGGACCCCAAATCCATTTCCTTTGATAAATGGATGACCAACCCCTACTCCCTTACATGACAATTCGAATTTATAGGCAACCTGGAAAAGGTCTGGCTAATAGGTGTATATGGTCCCACTATGCCAGGGTCAAAACCCTACTTTTTCACTAGGATTGCAGTGCTTGAAGGAAATAATGGGGATGGAAAATTGGTTTCTAGAGGGAGACTTCAATCTCATCATGGATCTCAACGAGAAGAAGGGGGGAATATGACACCTAGATCAGAACTCAAGGGCGTTCCACGAAATGATCTAGGGGCTGGGAACAAATGATGTGGAATTCGGGAATGGAAGTGCTTTTATGTCAAACAATCAACAAGGAGGTAAATTCAAAATAGTCTCAAAGTTAGATCATTTTCTTATTTCTGACAACATTTTACAACAAGATTTATTCTTCCATGATGAGATCCTCTCGTGCATGGGATCCAATCATTGGCTTATAATCCATGAGATTGAATTAGGAATGGCCCCTTGGAATAGATCATTTCGCCTTGAATCCTTTTGGCCAGATCGACCAGATCTATTTCCCAAAATGGAAGAATGGTGGAGTGCCTCAAGGGTTAGAGGGATAAACCAGATGGAAACGTTTCAAATAAAACTCAAAGAGCTGAAGGGAAAAATCTAATGCAGGAGCATGAGACTTGGAGGGAAAACACTTCAAACTTATTCCAAAAATACAAAAAAAATCTACAAGCAAAGGAGTGGGATCCTTTAGCCATCAATTTCCATGTTTCTCTAGTTAAGCATAGAGCTAGAATATAGGATTAGATCATGATGTAATAAGTGTTAATTAGTTCATTGTAGTGGAGATTCTTAAGGAGAATACCTCATAGAATAGATAGGATTAGTTAGTGTAGTGGATATTCTCTAGGAGAATACCTCGCAGAACAGATAGGATTAATAAATTTCATCTTCTGTATTAGGATCTGGTTGTTAAGATGAACCAATGTTTATGTAACTTTCACGCTATTGTAAAGGGATTTTGACCGAGTGGTTTTATTGCATATTGCTTAAGGAAAGAAGAGGATACCTCTATGTATTGACATTGTGACCTCTGAAACCCTTTCTATGCATCTGAGCACTTGTTTCTCTGTTAAATCTGGTATTTATGCATATATTTGGTTTTCTCACATCGCTTACTTGTAAGTCTTTATAACAGTGGTTCGGCCTGGCTTTGTAGTTAATACTCTGATAAGAGTCAGTTTGAGTGATTTTCCTTCATATCGGTGTGCTCTGTTTCCAATTTATACATCATTTTAGTCCCACAAGCTAAATTCCTCTTTACACTTAGAAACAATGAAAGACATAGTCCCAATTTGAAATCCAGACTTGAAATCTTATAAAGCATGGCTTATATCCATATCAGGTCCGTAAGCTCTATCGCCTCGTATCGCTTCAGTGGAGAGGAACTGGGATTATTGAACCGCTGAAATCTGATATTGCGATACAACCAAATCCAAACTATTATAGAGGAGGACTTATATTTTATTGGGTCCGCGAAGTGTTATCACATCACATTGTTATGTGTAAAGGGAGTGTCGAACTTGCCAATTACGATCGCTGATAATGCTACAATATTATCGCATCCGGGAAAGGCTGATGGCGATGCGCCGATAGTGTATTTTAAGTATAATTGTATTATTGCTATTTTCAACAGAGCCAATAGTGTATATTGTAATTCCTATGAAATTACAATGCCGATAGTGCTAAAAAAGGGCCTCTGTTATGAAATTGTTCCTGATAACAAGGGCTGGTCCGATTAATGGAAAAGGATTGGTGATAGTGGCCAAAAAAGGAAAATATATAAAACAGTCAGTCGAGAAATAGTTGACTAATACTCCAGTTGAGGAAGATGAAGGGATTACACCAGAGTTAGAGGAATTTGTATCAGGATTTGAACATTTGTCAATATCACCTGCACCTAGGCCACCATTAGTGGTATCAGAGCAACCTGTTGACACTGAATTGAATCTCAGAAGCAAGAGAAGGAAATCTAATATGGCTTTTAGAGTTGGAAGAGGACGAGGACATGGCACAAGATGTCGACTAGTTGCAAATGTTGAGGTGATGGAAGCTATGCAACAGATGCATGCTAGAATATAAGATTTAATAGTAGGGAGAAATATAGATGATGGAGCTGTAAGTGAGCCTGAGGTTGGAACTGAAGGAGAGGAGGAAACTGTAGCAGTCACAAAGAAAGTCTTTGTTTAGAGTAGTGTGTAAGGTTCAAGTAAAATGCTGTCAGATGATCATTGATAGTGGCAACATTGATAATTTGGTCTCTACAGAAGTGGTGGAGAAATTGAAGCTGAAGATGATGAGACATCCAACACCTTACAAGGTGTCATGGTTACAAAAGGGAAATCAATTGTTAGTGAATGAATAGTGTGAAGTGGAGTTGCAGTTGGGAAAATATAAGGATAAAATTTTATGTGATGTGCTGCACATGGATGTGTGTCACATATTTCTTGGAAAACATTGGCAATATGACAGAGGAGCTATGCATGATGGGAAAATAAACACCTACAAGTTTGTAAAGATGGTATCAATCATACATTGTTGCCTATGGCAGAAGAGGATGCATCAGGAAATACGACTGATCCAAAAACACTTTTGCTAGGAGGAAAGGAATACTTACAACAGATTGAAGAGAATGAGGTATATTTTGATGTAATTTGCAAGCCCAAGGTAATAATGACTTCTACTAAAGTTTCTGATTTACCCATTGAAATTCAAGAAATTTTGGACAATTATTGTGATATCATTGTTGATGATTTTCCTAATGAGTTACCACCCATTAGAAGAATTAGCCATCATATAGATTTGATTCTTGGAGAAAATCTACCAAACAAAGTAGCTTACAGAATGACTCCCATAGAAAATGAAGAGGTTAGAAAGCAGGTTTAGGAACTACTTGACAAAAGACTGATCAGAGAGAGTTTGAGTCCTTGTGCAGTACCAACAGTGTTGAGTCCAAAGAAATATGGAGTCTGGAGAATGTGTATTGATTCAAGAGGCATCAATAAAATCACAATCAGGTACAGATTTCCTTTACCTAGAATTGAAGATTTGATGGATTGTTTGAGTGGAGTAAAGTATTTTACAAAACTAGATCTTAAGAGTGGGTATCATCAGATAAGGATAGGAGAAGGGGATGAGTGGAAAACTACTTTTAAGACAAGTGAAGGATTGTATGAATGGAGAGTAATGCCTTTTGGGTTGCCAAATGCACCAAGTACATTTATGAGACTCATGAATGAAGTTCTTAAAGAGTTTATTGGTAAATTTGTAATAGTATATCTGGACGATATATTAATTTACAGCAGGTCTAAGGAGGAGCACATGAGACAACTTAATTATGTCTTACAAAGGTTACAACAAGAGAAATTATTGTTGTATTTGAAGAAATTCATGAAAGAGGAATTAGTGTATTTTAGTTTTGTTGTTTCTGCTAAAGGATTGAAGATGGATCCAAAGAAGATCAAGGCAATGATGGAGTGGCCTTCACCTAAAAGTATCTTTGAGGTAAGAAGTTTTCATGGTCTTGGTAGTTTTTATAGGAAATTCATAAGGAATTTTAGTAAGATCAATGCTCCTATTATTGAGACCATAAAAAGGATAAACAACCATTTAGATGGACTGCTGAAGTAGAAAATAATTTTCAGCTGTTGAAGAAGAAGATCATTGAAAAACCTATTTTGGTCCTAACTGATTTTAGTAAACCTTTCCAAGTGAAATGTGATGCCAGTGGAGAAGCTATTGGAGGTGTTTTAAGTCAGGAAGACATACCTATAGCTTATTTTAGTGAAAATCTGAATGATCCAAAGAAGAAGTATTCTTCTTATGATAAAGAGTTTTATGCAGTTGTGTAGTCATTGAAGAAGTGGAGACATTATCTAATGTCAAAAGAGTTTATACTTTATTCAGATAACCATGCATTGCAGTATATTATGCAGCAGCCAAAGCTTAACCAGGAACATGCCAAATGGGTAGAGTATCTTTGGGGCTTTCATTTTGTCTTGAAGCAGATAAATGGCTAATCAAACAAAGTTGCAGATGCTTTAAGTAGGAGAAATACATTACTTCTAGAGAGTCAAATTCAGCTGTTGGGTTTTGATTTTCTTAAAGAATTGTATGAGACAAATTCAGATTTTAAAGAAGCATTTGAAGATTGTAAGAATCCTATTTTGATGGATAGGAATAAATGGTTGGATTATTTCTTACAAGATGGACTATTGTTTAAGAGAAATCAGCTGTGCATACCAAATTGTTCTATGAGGGAGAACTTAATCAAAGAAAAACGTAATGGTGGACTTGTAGGACATTTTTGTATAGATGAGACTTATGAACAGTTGAACAGATTTTGTTTCTGGCCAAAAATGAGATCTAAAGTGGGAAAGTATGTGAAAACTTGCAAAGTCTATCAATATGCAAAGGGAAGAAGCCAAAACATAGGTTTGTATGTTCCATTACCAATTCTAGACAGGCGTTGGGATATGGTAAGTATGAAGTTTGCTTTGGGCTTACCAAAGACTCAAAGAGGAAATGATTCAATTTTTGTTGTACTGGACAGATTTTCAAAAATGGCACATTTCATTCCATGTTATAAAACTAGTGATGCTACTCAGATTGCTAATTTGTTTTTCAAGGAGATTAAAAGATTGCATGGGTTTCCTAAGAGTATTGTCTCAGACAGGGATTCCAAATGTGTTGGACATTTCTAGAGGAAATTATGGAAAATGTTGGGAACTAAAGTGAGTTTCAATTCTACCTATCATCCACAGATTGATGGACAGATTAAAGTTGTGAACAGGAATTTGGGTAATCTTTTAAGGAGTCTTACTGTAGAAAATCCAAAGCAGTGGGATCAAGTATTGGCACAAGCTGAATATGCATATGATGACTCACCTAACAGGAGTACGTGGCAGATTTCATTCCATATAGTTTATGGAATGCATCCAAGAGGATTGTTTGAGTTAAGGAACTTGGGAAAGGATGAGATGAGAAGTGCAGAGGGAGACGATTTTGGTTCAGAAATGCAAGCAATACATGAACAGGTGAAACAATAGCTACAGGATAGAAACATCAAGTACAAAAACAGAGTAGACATGAGAAGAAGAGAGTTAACTTTGATGTTGGAGATTTGGTTTTAGCACACTTAAGGAAGGAAAGATTTCCAAAGAGGGAGTATAACAAATTGAAGTTCAAGAAAATTGGACCATGCATTTGAAGGAAATTTTTTGCAAATGCATATGAAATTGAATTACCCCCTGATGTTGGAATATCTCGAATTTTCAATGTTGCTGATGTGTACAAGTATGAAGGTTAAATTGCAAAAGATACAGAAGAATACCAAGAGACACAGGAAATTGACTAGGTAAAACAGTTACCTACAACAAAGGAATTATAGCCAGAAAGGATTTTGGACAAGAAAGTGTTCACGAAAACCAGAGGACAAGAGTACTTTCAGTATTTGGTCAAATGGAATGATCATCCAATTTCTGAAGCTACTTGGGTAACAAAAAACATGCTACAGAAGTTAGGCAGTTCTGTAGAAGAGCTCATGGATAGGAGCCCATGAAGAATTTTTCCCTCAGGAGTCTGATGCAGGAGCATGAGACTTGGAGGGAAAAGACTTCAAACTTATTCCAAAAATACAAAAAAAATCTACAAGCAAAGGAGTGGGATCCTTCAGCCATCAATTTCCATGTTTTTCTAGTTAAACATAGAGCTAGAATATAGGGTTAGATCATGATGTAATAAGTGTTAATTAGTTCATTGTAGTGGAGATTCTCGAGGATAATACCTCACAGAACACATAGGATTATTTAGCATAGATAAGATTCTTGAGGAGAATACTTCGCAGAACATATAGGATTAATAAATTTTAGTCTCTGTATTAGGATCTGGTTGTTAAGACGAACCAATATTTATGTAACTTTCACGCTATTGTAAAGTGATTTTGACCGAGTGGTTTTATTTCATACTGCTTAAGGAAAGAAGAGGATATCTCTCTGTATTGGTCAATCCTAGAGGCATTGTGACCTCCGAAACCCTTTCTATGCATCTGAACACATGTTTGTCTGTTAAATCTAGTATTTATGCATATCTTTGGTTTTCTCGCATCACCTCCTTGTAAGTCTTTATAACAATGGTTCAACCTAGTTTTCTAGTTAATACTCTGATAAGAGTCAGTTTGAGTGTTTTTCCTTCATATAAGCATGCTCTGTTTCCAATTTATGCATCGATTTAGTCCCACAAGCTAAATCCATGTTTACACTAAGAAACAACGAAAAACATAGTCCAAAATTTAAATTTGGATTTGAAATCTTATAAAGTGTGGCTTATATCCATATCAGGCCCATAAGCACTATTGTATCAAATCGTTTCAGTGGAGAGGAACCGGGCTTATTGAACCACCGAAATCTGATATTGTGATACAACCAGATCCAAAATATTATAGAGGAGGACTTATATTCTATCGGGTCCTTGAAGCGTTATTGCTTCGCATTCTTATGTGTAAAGGGAGCATTGAACCTATTGATTGAGATCACCGATAATGCTATAGTATTATCACATTGGGGAAAGGATGATGGTGAAGCACTGGTAGTGTTGTTCCATTTCTCATGGAATAACCCGCCGATAGTGTATTTTCATGTATAATTGCATTATGGGCATTTTAACCCGCCGATAGTGTATTTTACGTATAATTGCATTATTGCTATTTTCAACAGTGTTGATAGTGTATATTGTAATTCCTATGGAATTACAACATGATAGTGCTAAAAAGGGCCTCTGTTATGAAATTGTTCCCGATAACAAGGGTTGGGCCGATTAATGGAAAAGGATTGGTAATAGTGGCCAAAAAAGGAAAATTTATAAAACATTCAGTCTCGAAATAGATGATTGATACTCCAGTTGAGGAAGATGAAGGGATTACACCAAAATTAGAGGAAGTTGTATCAGGGTTTGAACGTTTGTCAATATCGCCTGCACCCAAGCTAGCAAAATCAAAGCCTGGAACAAAACGGATTTTCGTAACATTCATTGGGAGAAGTGTTTCCTGGAGAATGCCATGTGATCCCTTCAATAGCACATAATATTGGAAGGCTGTATAGAGCACATAGCTCAAGAGGGGGAAATCCTCAATGCCCTAGAACATAGGCAAAAGTAGGAGAACATTATGTGGAGACAAAAGTCAAGAGTGCAATGGCTACTAGAAGGTGAGCGAAATATAAAAATTTTCCACTGAAATATGATCAAGCATAAACACTTCTCGTATCTTCTACCTTAAGGACCAGGAGGGGCATCATTTGGTCTACCACGAGGAGATCACTAAAGAATTGATCTGGCACTTTGAATCCCTTTTCAAGAAAGTAGAAGTAGACGTACAACAAGCAATTCAGCGAATTCAACAACATATTCCTTCACTTATCTTGGAGGAACAAAATGCAGCCCTCATTTGATAAATATCCCTAGTACTAGTTGAGGAAGTGGTAAAGGCCCTTCTAAAAAGTAAGGCACAAGGCCCTGATGGGTTCATAGCTGAGTTCTTCAAGGCCAGATGGAAATTTTTAGTGGAAGAAATACTGGATATTGTGGAATACTCTTGATGATACTAGTGGTTATGGGTAGGCCTGAACGCAACATTTCTTGACCTCATTCCCAAGAAGGGTGAAGCCGTAGATCTAAACGGGTCTCACTTGATCGCCCTATGCAATGTTATCTACAAGATTCTTTTAGGGATCCTAGTTAGAAGACTCACATCCTTGTTGAAGGATATCATAGGACTAGAGAAAATCGATTTTATTGAAGGCCAACAGATCTTAGATGGAATTATGGTGGCTCATGACGTATTGCATACCTTAACATCAAAACACACTCCAAGAATGATGTAGGAGCATTCACCCAAGAGAATAACCATTGTAATTAAGTAAACATAGGGGGTCATGTATTTTAGGAAATAGTTTTCCTAAGTCTCAAAATTAATGTAATTCAGGCCTTTTAGTGATTTAAGTAAATAATGGAAGGAATTGTAAGTGCTCTCAAATAAATGAGAACATGAGTGGGAATAAATGACAAGAGTCCAAATTCAATCAAAACTCTTAGACAGTTGCATGATTCGAGGATGAGAGAGAGGTTTTTTATAAATTAATTAAAGTGAACATAGTGGACAGAAGATTTAGGAGTCCGTTTAGGATTTACCCCAGAATTAGTTTAACAGAACCAATCTTGGAATATATGTAAGCCTACGGGCAGAGTCTGAAGAGGAGGCCGCAACATTGAAGAACAGGCTTGTGCGAGACCGAGGAGTCTCAAATGTAATCTTTTCTTTTACATTAATATATGCAGAGTTGTTCTTGACTGTGTCAATGCATTGGGAAGTATTTCATGAATGATTTACTATGAACTCATAGGCTCTGTAATAGGTTGCAGGCAGAATTCTTAAATACGTAAAGGGACGGAGTGATTCAGAGGAATCACAATGGATTTTGAATCCAAGTGAAGAGATGGAGGATGCTTTGGAGGAATGACGAAGCAAGGATATGCTTAAGAGTTAAGGTCAGAGAAATTGAATAGTGGAAGGTGGAGCTCTGAAGAGCTACGCAAGAGAGGAACGATTTAGAGAAATCAAAATGGAACATTGAGTCCATATGTAGGATATAAGAGGACATTGATTAAAGAGCATGCGGAGTTAAGCTCATATCAGAGTGGCACAGTGGAACAACAAAGGAGGAAGAACTTCTGAAGAGCCCAAGAGACCACAGAAACCATTGAAATGGCATAAAAATCAAGTAATAGGGAAGAACAGAGAAGTGAAGTTCGACGCTCAGCTACGGTTGGATCACAAGGATCAATGGTTTAGATGATGTCGTGAGGAGAAGGGTGAAGCATCACACTGGAAAAATTATTATAAAGGCTAAGTCCCGCAAGCCGAAATCCAGTTTACACTGAAAATGAGTGTAAACAATAGTCGGAATTAAGTTCTGGACTTGAAATCCTATAAAGAGCCATCTATACCCATATCGGGTCTGAACCAATATAGAATTATAGAACTACAGTGAGGAGGGACTAACCCTTTGGAGCACCGAAATTCGATAGTGTGATACTATTGGATCCGAAACGTTATAGAGGAGGTCTTATATTATATCAGGTCCGCTATAAAGGTCGCATCGCAAGCCTTTAACGGGAAAGTTTAGCATATTGGGACCACCAATTGCGATTGTCAATGATAGCCCACGTGTTATATCACATCGGGGTTATTGGAGCATTATGTTATTGCTCTGTTCCATGTGGAACTGGCGAGAACGATCACCGATAGTGCTTTTGCATATAGCACAATCCTGTGGAAAACCAGCACTGATAATGTATTTCCATGATTTCCTTTATATTATGTTCCAATAGTCGCATATCAGATGAAAAGGAGTGATGAGGCCTATATGACCCATGAAGAGCTGATAGCCAATTTCCATAGGGGTCTAACCTCGGGGACTGTGTAGAGTCCATATAAAAGCAGAGGAAGGTATATTTGCGGCATTTTCCTTGTTAATGGGTTTTATCATGAATAATGCCTAAGAAGGGGTTTATGTATAAATATATATATTAAAAAAGGTTTAAGAGGGTTGTTGATGTATATGCGGGCTTATGGATTTATAACGTTATATAAAGGTTCTGAAGAATTAATGAATCCCGATAGAAAGGAGGAAGGATTATAAAGAGGTAGAAACTCCCGATAGGAGAGGCTTAGGTGGGGTGATTGGTTCCGATACAAAGGAACTATATAAGAGGGCCTTAACCATTTTATGTATGAATATTTGACTCCATTGTAGAGTCAAATACCTGGGATAGTTGTGTTATGCAGATTCTTGCATACTGTGGGTATGTGCGGGTGTTACCCTGCACCAAAGTATGATCATAAAGCTTGATCTCTCTAAAGCATATGATAGATTAAATTGGGAATTTTTGTTATCGATCCTTACAACATTCGACTTCTCCCCGACTTGGATCAGATGGGTCAAATCACTAATAACAATGTCATTCTTCTCAATCTTGGTGAACGGGGCACCCTCCCAACCCTTTCGAGGATCACGAGGGCTTAGGCAGTGTGACCCTTTATCCCCTTTCCTTTTCATCATTGATACTGAAGGCCCGAGATGCCTAATCAAAGCTATAATTTTCTCTAGGGATCTTATGGGCATCAAACTATCCCATGGAGCCCCACCTATAACTTGTCAACAATTTGTAAATGACAACATGTTGTTTGGAAAGCAATCACTACGAGAGGCAAAGTAAATCAACGCGATTCTGGAGACATTCCAATAGGCTTTAGGTACCCAAATAAATGGAGAAACGTTAGTTATATACTTCTTCAATACTCATCCATGAGTCTGAAATCACCTGGTTAGAACCTTGGGATTAAAACACGTAGTTCTTCCCATCACGTAACTAGGGGTTCCCCTGGTCTCCAATTCCCTTAAGCTTACAATCTAGAAAGAGGTGTTGTCCTGTATTGACAAGAAATTGTCTAGTTGGACATTCAGGGCTCTTAACTTAGTAGGGTGGTTGGTTTTGTTGAAATCGGTTCTGCACGGAAGCTTGATATATTAGCTCTCAACATTGCCTACACCAAAAATCATCTATAGAGAATTGACAACAAAATTCCAGAAATTTCATTGGTTCCGGACGGAAATCGAGAGAAAATGGGCATTGGTGGCATGGGTTAAGTTGTGTTAACCAAAACTCCAGGGAGGTCTAGGCCTTAAAGACCCAGAGAACTTTTCCCAGGCCCTCAATGCCAAGGTGTGGTAGCATTGGATACAAGGGGGACATAAGCTATGGAAACAAAAGTGGAACACCATGTATGATGTCGAGGGTGGATCATAACCCCTACACAAACATACACACGTCACAAATGGATCCTCAATTTGGAACTCGGCTAAAACCCAACAAGCCTTCATCTGAACTCATGGGTTTTTGGAAATTAGAAATGGTGGTAGCACCAAATTCTAGAGTGATCATTGGATGCACCATCCTAGAGTAGATCAAGACCAGGCCTTCTCAGCGGTCAGGGGTTTCACCTCTTCGCTAGGAACCAATTTTGTCAAGGATTTCTGGAAGGAATCACTTCCGGAATCGAAATGTAGGGAATGGAGGACCTCTAAGGATTAGCCCTATCAGATTCCCCACAAGGCATGGGAGGGCCTCCTTGAAACTCTATGACAATGACACATCCTTAACAATGGGGAACCAAATAAGCTGCCATGGGGATACAAGACCCATGGAATGTTCATCTTAAAGGAAGCCTACACCGTCCTGTCAACTAAAGGTAATATAGCCATAGAATCCATATGGAAGTGAATCTACTATTTTTGCATGTGGCCTAAAGTATCATTCTTCCTGTGGTTAGCAAGGTTGGGTAAATTATTAACATGGGATATAATCAGAAAGAAAGGCTTCATTGGAACATCACTTTTGCCATTATGTCATAATGATGAGGAAACAACATACCACCTCTTAAATTCGTACCCAAAGGACCTAGAAGTCTGGGGGCATCACTCAAAGCTTTTTGGAATTTTGGAAAGTTCTGTAAACAACATTGGGGAAACCAGAAAAACATGGCGATGGTCCCTTTTCAATAACCCTATCGTGAATAGAGCCTAGTGTATCTCACAGTGTTTAATATTGTGGAACATTTGGAAAGAAAGGAATAGAGTAATATTTCATTCAAAACCCTTTCATCCCCTCACTAAAACATATCAAGTGCAACATCTAAGATACCCTCCCTATCATCTAATGGGTGGACGAAGAATGGAAAGTGGAGGGATGGGAGCGAGCCATCCCCTTGGCATTAGGTATCTCTCAAAAGTCATATATCCCTCCTCCCCCTCAATGTTCGAAATCAAAGTAGGTGTTCTCCAGCATGTTCAAATGCCCTCCATATGGATTCCACAAAGTTAACCTAGATGGAGCATCTAAGGGCAACCGTGGGAAATTGGGCCTTGGGGGAATCATTCTCAATTGCAATGGGCAGGCAACTAGATTATATGCATCTTCGTGTGAACACACAAAAAGCAACGTGGCAGAGTATATTTCCCTACAAAATGGATTTCAAATGGTCAAGGATATCAAAATGACAAAACTACAAGTCACTGGGGACACTTTGTTAGTAGTCTCTATGCTTCAGTGCCTTATCAAAAGCTCACCCCCAGAAAAGGTAATTAAAATTTGGTGCTTGGAATTGATAGGGGAATACATCCAATCACACCTCTCATCTTTTGAATATGTGACCATAGAGCACGTTGATATAAAATGTAATAAGGCAGCGAACCTCCTCACAAATCAGGGTTGTGAGTTATAGGGATAGGAAATGAAGCAAGAATGACCTCCCTCCAATAGAGATAACCACCTAGAACAGCTACGAACAATAGTGGAGGAGGAGGCCATTTCCTCGATGGGAGTGAGAATCAAAACAAATGTGGCCATCGTGCCCCATTAGGTGTTACAAATGGGCAGGTGCGGTGGGTCATACCTCTAGGCACCCTCATACCATGCGAAGGAGGGAATGCCGTACAAAAAAATTAGCTCTCAAGTGTGTGAGTATTTATGACGCCTTGGGAAAGGGAAGTGAGAAAGCGTTGATAAGGGGGATGAGGAAGGTGTCAGGACTTCGGTTCAATGCTTAGGTTTGGTGGTGGAACTATACTTGGCCTCCTGCTCGATGGAGAAAGAGGTGCAGGAGGCGTGACATAATTGGTGGTTTCTTGATTCTCTTCAGGGAATTGTAGTTTGATACATATAAAGGCAGCCGATTCCTAGTCTTTCTTGGGCCTTGAAGGGCCATACTAGGTTGGCAGGTGGGTTGTGAAGGAAAATGTTATTTTCTGTTTATTTTAGGTAAGGAGCGTCTCTGTAAAAGTTGGAAGTTGCATGGTGAGGGCGACATTTGGGAGGCGTCTTATTTATGGAGAACGATCATCCTCTTGGTGGCTGGTTTTGTACAATGGAGTCACTGGTGTGGAGGGGAACGTGATGGTGAAGTGAACAACATTTCCTTAATTCTGGTTTGGTGGGTGGGAGGGCAACAATTCACTGCAGTAGACGGGGCAACATATCTGATAGAATTGAGTGTTATTGGATGGCGATAAATGCATCCTAATCCTTGACGGGGGTTGTATAACCTCTCGGTGTGGTTAGGGATAGGGAGGGAGGAGACCCTTGCTTTGGAAACCATGGTCGTTGGAAGCAAGAGTAAATCAGTGGGAAAAGCTTGGGGAGGGGTGGCAGACTTCGTGGTGGTCAACAAGGTGGTCGGAGTAGTGGGCAGCAGAATCAGCATGGCGGTGGTGGCGGCTTGAAGACACCCCACACCGGTAGAAATTCATGGACTCTTGGCTCTCAAAGAGGTGATGGGCGCAAAATGGCTCAGACAACTACAAACAATGGTTGTAGCGATGCCCTAGACCCACGAGGATTACAACACTGTTGGTCAGAAAATTGTCAAGACCTGATCCAATCCTTACTGAACGGGTAGATGCAGTAGAACAGATAAGTTGAGAAAAGCATGATGAGATAACGGCTACACTGGAATGCATGTATTATTTCCAGTGCTCAGTCAAGGAGTGAGTGGTGGTAGTCTATCGAGGAAAAAACCATCGAGTAGAGAAAGTGTAAGAACTAGAGACTTGGATGGTGCACTTTGAAGGGCACATTCAGTGCTCCTTCTGTCCTATGCCTCCTCCAGGAACTGCTCGAGACAACCCAGCTTCAGTCACCTCAGATAACTAGTATGTCTTTTTGTTTTCTTTATGTTTTGTTTGTCTATTGGAGCCTATGGCCCTCTCATTTGTGGACACTGGAATTAGCATCTTTTTTGTATTTATGTCACCTTCTGTAGATCATGGTCAACAAACCCGGTCGGGGTGAGACCATATGCTTTTTGAAGTCTTAGATGTATATATGTTTTACTGAATGAATAGAATGTTGACTTACAAAAAAAAGTATTCATATTATTTAATTATTTAATAATTTTTATTTAATTATTATTATTATTATTATTAAATAATTAAGTAATTTTTTATTATTATTTATAATAATAATAATATCTTTATTGTAATAGTATGTTTGGTAATATTATTTTTATTATTATATATTTGTCAATGGCTTGTGTGGTAGATACAATCATTAATTTATATTTATTTATTATTACATACTATATTATTAATATTTACTATTAAATATTTTTATTGGTTGATATACATTTATCAGTGTTTATGAACCACATTTATATTAATATAAATGTGGTTGTGCTAGTTTGTAATATTTTCTTATATGTCAAGTTTGTTATATTTAATTTAAATTATCCAAATGGTTATAAGTGCTAATATATATTCTTCAGTTTTTTTGTATTTAATTTAAATTAATTAATTGTAATTGATCGTTAGTGTGTATATATATATATATATAGATAGATAGATAGATAGATAGATAGATAGATATATATATATATATATATATATATATATATATATATATATATATATATATATATATATATATATATATAATATTATTATATTGTTTTTTAAAAGTAAATTATACTATCTTTTCCAAACATAATGTTAGTATTAATTTATAAATTAACAGTAATATAAACTAATAATAAATATTTATTCGATTATGTTTTAAACATATATATATATATATATATATATATTAAAATGAGAGTGTCTATTGAGGGGGAGGAATTGCCTAGACACCCAAAAGTGGACGGAATCTCGGTAGCAAATTTTCAAATAATCTTACACTAACAGTGCTTGAATGATGTTTTTGATGGTGGAAATGGATTCAACACCATCAAAAACCTTTGGGGCACCCAAAACCTTGAAGCTTAACCACTGTAACCTATATTTACAAATATCCATGCCAAATTTTATGAATATCTTACCGGAATTTCCATGATTTTCAAGGCTAAAACACAGTCTGCTTAGACTACAACTTTTGAATTTGAATCAAAAGTTATAAGAAAAGTTCAATAATAATCTCTTTTTATTATCTCTTTAATTTCCATAATTTTAAATTTTTACAAAATTTAACAAGTGTAATATGGAGTGTTGTATTGCCTTTTATTACAAAAGTAATTGATAATTTTAAATAATAATAATAATTTTATTGATAATATTAACACACATATAACATACTTTAATATAGTTCTAAATTACTTTAAATACTAAAAACGAATATAAATAAATAATGTAATAAGTATTTCTTAAGAATTTTTTGTAAGATCAGATTTTTTATATTTACAATCAAATTAAGAGTTTATATATATCAAACTTTATTTTGGATTTAAGTTTATAAGTATCGAATTTTATTTTAAATTAAAAAAACCTAATCACTCATATAATGGACTAGAAATAGATACAAGGCTAGAGATTGTGTACCTATTTGGTTAAGGACTTACTGAATACAAAATTGTTTTCAAATATATTTAAAATAAAATATTTATAAAATATTTTGATTTGGAAATGAGTTATGATTTATCGGTAAGTGGTATTGATAAACCATGGTATTGGCCCTTGGTACTGAAACATAGTCTATTTTTTGGCATGTGGTACTAATAACCCTTGATATTAGCCATGATATTGTAAGAAAGCTCAAATTATTATGACACTACAGAATTTGTTTTAGATATTTTGTTTTTTAATATAATTTTTGTATTTTATAGCCATACCAATTAGAAAAAGAAATTTTACATTTTAATATTTTATAGTTTAATATTTATTTTTTGTAATTTTTTTAATAAACTTCATATAATCTGATGAAAAATTCAAAACGAATTGAAAATAAAAATTTTATGGCCATAATAAAAAACAATATAATGTATCGTATAATAATAGTGATTAAATTCTTGTACGTGATCAAAGTGACATAAGTATACAAACAATGAAGCGATGGAGTTGCGGCATTAAGGCATCATAACTCGATTCTGGAATTTGGAGAGCCTTATAAATGGGTTAGGGATTTTCCGATTTTTGATCATGTGTTCAAAATACACAACCTTATATATTGCAGGACAAAGACTATTTAAACATGCATTTAAAGACTGGAGGGGGACACCTCTCCTTCCAAAATTTTGTTGCTAGTAGGTCTTTTCAATGGGATGGAAAATTTGGCACAAAGGAGGATCCTCAGGGTACTCTCAAATGCCTATTTTGGGAGATAAGTTGAAAAGGGTTCTACAAGGTGAATGTATCCATAAATCTCCTAATAACCTTAAATTCATCATTCGTACAAGATGCCTAGAAGATCACATGAAACACATGAGAAATCATGATTTTATATGTAAGTTTATAGGAATTTGGTCAATGGAGAAGGAATTGAAGCGTTGGATACAAGAAAATTGGCATCCAAATGGAGATGTGGATTTGAGACTAGGATTGAAATGTTTTTTCATAGTTATCTTTTCTAACCTTGAAGACAAAGCTAGGATATTTGAATGTGGACCATACTTCCTTAACAATGTCGGCTTATATATTAGGCATTGGGAAGATTGTTTAAATCTAGATAAGGAGGAATTCACTAAAGCACTCATATGGGTAAGATTGTACTCTTAACCACTAGATTTATGTATATTGAAAATTCTAGAAGGCATAGGGCAGGCCCTTAGGACATTTTTTCAAGGTATCAAAGGTCACAAAAAGAGTGAAAAACATATCATATGCTAGGTTATGTGTTTATATGAATATCTCACAGCCACTACTAGATTCTATAGAGCTAAACTATCAAGGTGAGATCTAGAAACAACCTTTGGATTATGCACATGTCCTGTTTATGTAGGCTTTGTCATGAGCATGGTCACTTGATAAGAGATTTTACAATAAAAAAGGAAGGAACAAGGTTTTGGAGGTCAAATGGAAAACGATGGCTTCACCAAGGTCATTACGCGAAGAATAAATCGCAGGAGTAATGCCTCCTATAACACAAATCGAATGGAGGAGAAGAATTCATTTTCCACACCGAAGGATATGGAAGAATACACTTAGAACATGGAAGCCATTTATATGTATATTTTTCACAGAGAACAAACTTAGGACAAGAGTGTGTTAAATCATTTGCTGGAAGAGGAGGAAGATATACAGGGTTGTTTTGACTTTTATCCACTCCCAAGTTTTGAGGAAGTTTCTCCTCTACTGAGGAACAAACCGTCTAACCTCTCAGAAGAAGAGACGGTATTAGTCACAATGGTAAATGATTCAGTGCAACAATATCTATGTGATTTTTCCAAAGATGAAAGAGAGATTTGCACAAATTCTTATATCAGGTGGAAAACAAAGTGATGAAACACAATAATGGACCCTGTAGCTAAATCATTTCAATCCTTTAAGGATAAGGGGAAAGAAATTCTATTGAATGACCTTACTAAAGAACCTAGGAAGAAGATAAATAAATTGAAGAAGGAAGAAAGAAAAAGCACTAGAGTGAACTAGGTTAATAAGAAGCAAGAAATATCTCTGAGGAAGAAGTCACTGCCTTTTCTTAACTCAACATCATGAGAATTCTTTTGTGGAACATAAGAGGGTTCAATAGTAAAGGAAACCACTGATATCTTAGGAATAATTTAAAAAAGGAAAACACAACGATTGTTATACTACAAGAAACAAAGATATTAGGGGAGAAAATGAATCATTTAATCGGAATTTGCTGGAAAGGACGTGAATCCATGTCTATCAACACTTGAGGTAGCACATGAGCCTTATCTATTTGGTGGAGCCCACATGAAGTGGTATTTCAATTCTGGATGGATTTTGCTCGAATTCTTAGATGATGATTTAGGTATATTGGAACAAAATATTTTATTTTTCTATCAGTAGTCCACGACCCTCCAGGTATGAGGGAAAAGTAGGTTTTTTTTCTCCAAACAAAAAATATGAAACAAATTGTAGGAAATGTGTTATGGTTGCTTGGAGGAGACTTTAATATCATAACATCACTAGAGGAGAAAAAAGGTGGCTTTCATAGGTTAGACCAAGCATCAACTGATTTTGACGGGATCATAGATAATTTGCACCTCATAGATATTCCAACCAATAATCGGATTTTTACTTGGAATTATAGTCACAGAGGCACCAATCACATAGATTGTTTTTTGGATCCTTTTTTGTTATCGGAGGAAGCTTTACAAAATAATATATTTATCGAAGCCTCAATTTTACCATGTATGGTGTCAGATCACTAGCCCATTCCATTGGAAATTCATCTGAAGGAAGCCCCACTAAATTAGCCTTTTAGTTTTTAAATCTTTCACCTTCAATAAATTAGATTTTTAGATTTTCTAGCCAAATGGTGGGAGGAGTTGAATATTAGAGGCACCAACAAAATGCACACATTTCAATTAAATTGAAAGCACTGAAGCAAATGATAAAATTTTGGAATAAGAGCGTCTTTTGGAATATATTTGAAGACAAGGAAGTGTTGGAAAGTAAAATTTCAAGCATATAACAAAGAATTATTCTAGAAGGTAGAACCTGAAAGATGATACCAGAAAAGGCGGAGACCCTACAAAATTTAGAGGACATAAGGAAAGAAGAAGAGACTCCTTGGAAGAAAAAGTATAGGATACAATGGCTCAAGGAGGGCAATCATAACTAAAATTTCTTCCACAATGTTATGATTCAGTCTCGTCATAATAACATAATTTTTCACTCATTCGGAAGGATGGGAATACGAAATTACAACACCAAGATATAGAAAATAAAATGGTACATTATTTTAATCACCTTTTTATGGAGGATAATTTAGGAAGAAAATTAAGTACAAATATAGTGATTCAACATATACCAAGAGTGATTAATAATACAAAATAAATTGCATTAATGAGACTAATATTCATGTTTTGAGGTTGAAATGGTGGTCATGAACATGCCAAAAAATAAGGCACCTAGACCCGATGGCTTCACAACGGACTTCTTTTAGGCATGTTGGGGGTTTTTACAAAAGGAAATTAAAGAGGTAGATGAGGAATCAATATGGTTGGGATCATTGCATCCAACACTCGATGATATGTTCCTAGAATTAGTCCCAAAAGAAGGTGCCTCAGAAATTCCGAAGGGTTTCAGAATAATTTATCTATGCAACATACTTTATAAAATTATTTCTTCAGTAATAGTTACTCAATTGAAACTACTCCTTCCATTATTAGTCTCCCCATCTCAAAATGGTTTGATAGGAGGGAATTAAATTGCAGATGGAATTATTGTGGTGCAAGAAATTTTTCATTCTTTGAGGACATCAAAATGACCAGGCATGATCATTAAACTAGATTTATTGAATGCCTATGTTAAAATTAGTTGGGAATTTTTATTTTAAGTCCTCCAAGCATACGGTTTCTCTGAACAATGGATAAAGTGGGACTATTCATCCTTCTGTAGGACTCAGGCAGGTGATCATTTATCACCATTCCTATTTATTTTAGCTATAAAGAACTTGGTAGAATGTTTCAAAAAACTAGTGAATCAAGATTCATCTATGGTCTTCGCCTGTATGGGGAAAATATTCCTATCTCTAATCAATAGTTTGTTGAGACGTTACTTTTTGGTTTACCAACCTGGAGAGAGGTGAAAAGAATGGGTAGGATTTTAAAAATTTGTATCGAAGCCTCATGAACTACAGTGGACACTGGAAAATCAAAAATGTTTTTCTTCAATTTTCCATAGATAGTTCAAAACAAGTTAAGTTGGACTTTGGGTTTTAATAGAGGTCATATGCCTTAAAAGTAATTAGGAATACTTGTTGTATTTTTCTATAATAAGGCATCTATCTGGGAAGAACTTATAAAAAGAGCTCGCTATAATGTGAATAACTAGACTTTCAAGACACTCAAATTCCCAAGTCACCTAATATTGACGAAATAAGTTTTACAAGCATTACCAAATTACCACTTATAGGTAATGCTCATTCCATATAATGTGTTTCATCAATTAGGATCACTTTGGATCATTTTTTTATGTAGAGGCTCAACTAAAAAACATAAGTGGGCATTCGTAGGGTTGAATAAATTGGTTGAACCTAAAAGGAATGGAGGTTTGGGTTTTTGAGACCCCCTCCACATCAGTAAATGTTATGCTATGAAGTTGTGGTGGATATGATATAGGGAGGTTCCCAATTTTGTAAACAAATATGGTCTCATAAGTACTTATCTTTGCATTCACAAGTCAACAAATTACAATTCGATGGAACAATCAAATGTTCACCGGTCTAGAATTGGGCATAGGAGGCAAAGGATGTCATTAACGAAATTTCCTTCTAGGAGATTAGTAGAGGAAGGAAGGCATTATTTTGGGAAGACTTATGGTAGAAATATCCACCCGTAGAGGAAAATGGGAAGTATTACGCAAGCCCAAGGAGCTTTGAAAGTGGTGGATTTCTGGAAAATTTCTAATAAGGAGCATCATTAGATAAAATGGAAAAAAATAGGACATTGGACACAAATTAGGGATTCTCTCCCATGGGAGGAATACCATCAAATCCTCATTAATATAATTATATGAGTTTCTCCTAAACAAGACATGTTCTGTTTTGGGAGGTTACAAGCTGGATGATTTACTTTAAAAGAAGCGTACTTCGTCATAGCAGATCCTCACTCACAACACGACACCACCTTCTAGAATAGAATTTGGAAACATTCTGGACGGTCAAAAAAAGTTTAATTTTTTATGACTGGTAGCTTGGGGGTGCATGCTAACTTGGGAATGTCTATGAAGGAAAGGCTCTGAGGGCCCATCAATGTTCACATTATGTTCAGAAGTTTTGGAATCAGTGATGAAGCTCATCATTGGGTAATTATATGGGCCTTAATTCACCTCCTAGCTTAGTCAAACCAACTTTTCTCACAACTTATTACATGTTTTTGATTATATATTGTTTATGAGAGGCGTTACAGTTGGATATTATGCCTAGTGGACTAATATGCATTGAATGCGGGATTGAAGGAGAAAATCAAGGAATTTTAGGAAATAGTAAGGTTAAAACTTGAATGGGACAAGGGAGAGGAATTGTAGGAGGTAAATCCTCCTCATTTACTTATCCCACACTCAAATATTCCTCCATCCATCGCACCAGCTCGGAGTGCAAGCAACCAATCCATGAGGATTAGAAGGTAGTTGAGCAAGTGGAAGACAAAGAGCTATTTTTTCTCGAGCTCGGGAGTCGAGCCTCCTTGATTTTAAGGACGTTGTTGGGGAATTCAGTTGTATGAGTAGAGAGGCCTATAGCCTCATTAGGATTTGGATTTTGGTGGTAAAAATCTAAGCTATTTTCGAGCTCCAGACTTGTGAAATTTTTATTGATGTAATTTTCTATTTTGGTAATAAGAATGAGTTTTGTTTTGAACCAGCACTAAGTTAACTCAGAGTGCTGAAGCTCTTGGGCTAGGGCCCAACCCTAACATCCAAGGCTCCTCTTTCTTGTATATGTATGTTTAGTGAAGTTTCATAACTTCATTTTTAATTTTCTTTTAGATGCATTTCCATTACAAGTAGTGTGGATTGGATTGGTTGTTTATTAGTTTGCTTCGTTTTGTGCCTTACTTCAGTAGCATGCTAGTAGGGATAAAATAAGAACCATAATTTTTTCAGTAGGTATCTTGGCCTCACTTCCTCCCTAAGGGATCATGACTTAAGGAAGGGACCCTTAAGAAACCCCCAAAACATAGATTTCTATTTCTTTTATGAGCTTTGGCATTTGTTGTCTTTAAATTAGTATTTGGTCAGTTTTGCAAGGTAGGACTCCATTGTCATATTTTTCATTTTCATTTTTTTAGTAGATCTCATCCATGCTTTCATTCCTTTCAGCAAATTTCCTCATGCATAATGTAGGCAGTTAGTTCATTAATTCTACTTTTCTAGTTTATGAGAATGTTTCTTGTTTACATAGCTTTTTGGAAGATATACATGTTTTATGAAGAGTAGGTGTTTCAGGTGGAGACTAAGACTTCATAGCTAGTAGCCACCTTCCACACCAGCCACCTTAGCCATCCCTTGTTTTGACCATCACCTTCACTAGTTTTCATCATTTTTCATAGAAAATCTTCCAAGCACATTGAGTGAATCCAACCATCTCCTATCTTTTTTGTTGACTTATGAGTGATCATAGACCTTCTCCCACTCCATTCCACCCATGAACCACCTTTCCTAAGCCTGCCATCAACTCCAACACCTCACATTTTTCTCTTGGCTATATCCTATAGGTTTATAGTGAATCTTGTAGGTTTCTAGTACATCCTGTAGGTTTTTCCTGAAATGACTTGTTTTGAGGCTGAATTAAGGGAAATCCTCTAGGAAGTCAGCAAAATTCTCCCAAGGGTCTCCCAGATCATCCAACCATCTCCTAACCCTCCTAGACCTCCTCAAACATCCTTAATTCACTTGCCACATCACCAGAAGAAATTAGTTTGCATACTTGATTTTGCATGAAAAGACAAAAATGGAAAAAAAGTTTTAGTTGAGTCTCTTTACTTGGACATTAGTGATGTTTGATGCTTCTCACTTCTATAGCTTAGATAGTAGCATTTGTTTCATGTTGATTTAGAATTTCTGCAAAGCATAGTTTCTTAGCAGTTAATTAGGAAATGGTGTGATTTAGCATTGAATTTCTGTCTTCTCCATTATTGCAGTAGAGTAGATCTCTCTTAGAGTAGATTTATCTTTCTTCGATCAAGAAATCAAGCTTCTTGTGAGTCCATAGAAGTCTAGCCTAAAAACCTCAGTGGTCTCTTGCTAGCTGAACAATGACAACAGGTAGAGCCATCACTTTTACTTTTGTATACAACATTGTCACCTCCAAGTTTGTATGAACCCCGGGTTGATAAAGTAAATATGGTAGCCTAGGAGTTGTAGGATTCTTGCTACAATACTGGTGCTCATCACCTTTTGGTGCTGTTTCCAGGGAGGTGTCTGAGTAAAATGTGATTACTACTTTATTTTCTTCTATTTCTTGTCTCCAATATTCTGCCATTAGTTTATTTCTACAAAAGTAATTTAGTTGTTTCCTTTTTATTCCATTTTGCATTTTCTGCTTTCTTTTCCATTTTGAAAGAAAGATTTCGTTTCAGCAAGTAGCCTTTTCATTCATTCAGTAGTTTTCATTTAATCATAAATTTCATTTCTGTAAAGTACTTTCCAAGTTTGAAATAAAGAACACAAAACCAAAACAAAAACATTTCCTTTCATGCCTCATAGGAATAGGGATAACCTAGGGACATTTTTTCCAAATACCCCCACTACATCAAATGACCAACCTTCACTCTTCTTGGGTGGTTTTGGACTGGAGGAACCCTTAGATGAGAAACCTGACATATTTGAAGAACCTACATGGGAAGAAGGAGATGAAGAACCCATTCATATTGAACCAATGGATGAAAATAGAAATGATAGAGGGAATAGAGAGAGAGTTAAGGGTGTCTTCCCCATCAGGGAAACCAATGGGGACACTAAGATGAAAAATATAAGTTGCTCTGCCCTGCCTCATTTCTATGGCTTGACAACAAAAGACCCTGACACTTTCCTATTTGAGTTTGTTGTTATACATCGAGCCTATGACTATAGAGATGATGAGCAAAAGTTAAAATTATTTCCCTCTATCCTCAAGGATGCAACATTGCACTGGTTCATGGGTTTACCTAGGGATAGCATCACAACTTGGGCTCAGATGTAACAAGCCTTTAACAACAAATATCGAGACTTTTGTCGGTCAATGGATACTAAAGAGGAAATTTGAGGATGGGCATAGGCAATGATGAATCCCTAGAGGATTATGAAGAAATATTCCAGCATAGTTACAAAAGGGTCAGGTTCACACTTGACCCTGAGTCACTAAAGTTGGTCCTACTTAGGGTAGTAAGGGAAGATCTTCTGGATACCCTATAGTTGTTAGCAAGAGGAGTTATCTACCAATTACCCTATTAGGATATCAAGAATGTCTGTAGAAACCATTCTAGGGCATCTAGGAAAAAGGGTAGGGGTAGTCAACCTATGGTCAATGCATCCTCTTCCAACTCATCCATCAAGGGTGAAATTGGAAACATGCTGGAAGATTTCAAAAGTGAAATGTTGCAAACCCTTGCCTTGCAAATGGACACTATGCACATTAAGAGAAAGCAAGACGAAGCAAAGAGAGCCTTGGCCATTTTTTGTCCTAGATGCATGATGAGGCATATTAGGAATGAATTTCCATTGAATTCTATTGAAATTTGATCAGTCTGTGAAGAAAACCACTCTATAGACAAGTGCCCTTCTTTTCCTAGATTCAAAGCTGTATATCAAGGAGCTGAAGGGGTCATTGAAAAGCTCTGCTACATAAACGAAAGGAGACCGCATGGGCCTAGACTATACTAGCAGGGCATGCAAGGGTTGTCCCATGCATATTACAACCCCAACCAAGCCACAATAATACCTTATTGGGGACCCCGTGCTCATCCTTCCTAGTGTACACCCCCTCCTTGGTGCTTTGCATCTCAGTATCACTCCCAGCCAGCCAACCAATCATTTCAAACATATGTTGTGCCACAACCTCAGTGAAATGCACCACCCCATGGGTGGAGGCCCCAATACATCAATTCTCCAGTTTTATTGCCTCCACCACCTACCCAACCATAACTGCAACACTACACTCCACCCAAGAAACCCTAGATGCTTGCCAGGACAACTCCGAACCCGAAAAACAGAGAGGCTCAGCACGTATACAGTTGAGATACATCATATGCAACTTATGATGTGGAAATCTAGGAGATTAACCTGAGATTTGGGAGAGTTATCCTAGAAAACCAACCTCCACCTCCACCTAGGGAGGTTGAGGAAGAAAGAGAGGAAATCATTCTTAAAATGAATCCACCCTTTCCTAAGAGATTAACCCAACCACTCCAGCCTACCCCAGAAGAAATTGAACTTCTAGGAGAATTGAAAATCTATGTGTAAAGATTCCACTTCTCCAAGCAATAAGTGATGTTCCTATTTACAATAAGTTGATTAAGGAGAAGTACTTCAAGCATTGAGGGAGGTGAATAAGCGATGCCCCTACCATTAATGTCATTAGACAATGGTCTGACCTAATGTTGAGGTAGGTAATCTATCTAAAATATTTGGACCCTGGAAGACCTATAGTAGATGTGTACATAAATGGCACCATTGTCCCACACACTTTGATCGATCTTGGGGTTTCCATTAATGTTATGACCAAGGACAGCATGCTCAAGCTCAACCTCCAAGGTTCATTAACGAAGACCACAATAGTTCTACAACTTGTAGACTGCTCCATAGTAACTCATGAGGGGATTGTGGAGGATGTGATGGTCTCCATTGAGTCTTGGGAGTACCCTAGAGATTTCCTAGTTCTCTAGCCTAAGGCTAAGATTATTGTTACCCTCTCATCCTTGGGAGACCATGGTTCTCCACTGTCGATGCTTACATTAGTTGCAGACATGGGAATATGACCATCAAGATTGGGCATATGTCCAAGCAGTTAGCCCTATACCCTCCAACTTCGACATCTCTAGAGCATGATTTACCTTTATGGTTGGAGGAGGAGGAAGGAAATGAAGCTTATTCCACCCAACTTTATACTTTATAAACAACCATGGGAGGAGGACAACAGGACGAGGATGATTTAATTGAACACCTACTCCAAATTCCAACTCCCAATGCATTTCCCTTAAAAGATGTAGTAAAGGAAAACCAAAACAATCATCCCATTGACCTATGCTTAACTGATTCCAACCCCCTCCATGTCAAAACCATAGAATTTGGCCCTAAGAAAACCTTGAAAATCAATCCATCTCTTTCTGTTCTCCAAGAAGAGAATTTATGCAACATGCTAGAGAGAAATCTAGAAGCCTTCGCTTGGAATTACAAAGAAATGAAGGGAGTACACCCCTCAATGTGTACTCACCACATATACATCAAAGAGGGTTGCAAGCCAGTCCGACAACCCAAAAGGAGGATGAATCCAGCTCTTAAATATATAGTCAAAGAAGAACTGCAAAACCTGCTAGATGTAGGATTCATTTACCCTATCTCCAATAGTGAGTGGGTCTCTCCTTTTGTGTTACTTCCAAAGAAAAATAGTAAGTGGATAATTTGTGCCAATTACAGGGAGTTGAAAAAAACCACAAAGAAGGACCAGTTCCCTCTACGCTTCATTGACCAAGTGCTAGATGGCCTGATAGGGAAAAACTTTCTCTTTCCTAGATGGATTCAACAGATACAACCAAATCCAGATTAGCAAGGAAGACCAGGATAAAACCACTTTCACTTGTCCTTGCGGTACTTTTGCCTATATGGTCCTTCCTTTTCACCTATGCAATTCTCCTGCCACTTTCCAGAGAGTAGTCTTGAGTATTTTCCCCAAGTTAGTCCATGATGCGGTGGAAATTTATATGGATTATTTTACACCTTGTGGCTGTGATTTTCAAGAGGCTCTATCCAACCTAGGCAATGTACTACACAAATGCATTGGAATGAACCTGTCTCTAAGTCCCGAAAAATGTGAATTCTTGATGACTGCATGGACCGTGCTAGGTCATTTAATATCTCAGCAAGGACTGCAGGTGGACCCAAATAAAATAGCTATAATCCAAAGGCTCCAACCTCCTCAAAAGCAAAGAGATGTCAAAAGTTTCCTAGGGTTAGCTGGATACTACTTAAGGTTCACAAAGGACTTTAGCAAGTTGGCCTCTCCTTTATTTGGTTTGTTGGCCAAGGACTCTGAGTTTATATGGTCAACAAGCTGTCAAGAGTCCTTAGACACCCTAAAGGACAAGTTAACCACTACACTGATTCTTCGAAGCCCAAATTGGGCCCTCCACTTTCATATTCGTGTTGATGCCTCACACAAAGCCATAGGAGTAGCCCTAGGTCATGTTATACTCCTATACCAATAGGTGTCATATTTCATGGTTGACTTGATGAGCTCTGTAATGTGTTCATTCCTTTCCTTGTTGCAAAGGTTTCCATATTATAAAAAAGTTCAAAAAATGTAAAAAATGTAAGGAGGGTATATCCTAAAAGAAAAGTCAAAGGGTAAAAAGAATAAAATGGTCAAAAAGGTGAAAGAAATGAACCCCAAAAAAAAATAGACCAGGAAAGTGTGCAAGTCCAAAATGTCACTACCTTTTCATTTTCTATAATAATCATTGTGTGCAACTTGTTATTCTATGCCACAGTTGAAGAAGAGTCAAACAACTTAATTGTGGCTCATTCATATTTGTATTTCCTGTTTTAAAGATAGAGAATAAAATCTGACCAAACTGTTTAATCTTGATAGATAAGTAGATAGGTAGAGTAAATAAAAAGGAGCTCAACAGTTTAATCTAAGCCCTTGGATGTTATAAGTGCAGACTTAGGTAGGCTTACTATGAAAAGAAAAGGAAAGTTGATAAGGTTTTTCCAGTCTAAGTGCACCCAAATAAAGAAGAAAAAATGCTAGACCAAAGTAGGCAGGGTAGGTAGATGGTGTTGCAAAATGATAGTTGTGATAGATTATGTCTCTAAATATGTTAATCTTTATCTCTATCACAAGTGCAAGGGAGACATTATGCTTGATGTAGCTTAGGCGAGGCAAGGTTGAATATTTAACTCCCCTTCATATTTTTCCCTAATCATTCACTAATTCCCCCTAAAATATTAAGATCTGTTCTTAATATCACTCATAAACCACTCATTCCATTTCATAAAGATTGCCTAAGTAAAACCCTATTTTACTTAGGAAAATGGCAAGAATTTCTCATATAAACCCCTTTTTCCCTTTAGCCTAAGTTTTAATGTAAAAATTTTAAACATAAAACTTGGCACGTTTCATTTTGATTCATTTTCATATTAACTCTAACTTTTATTATATAAATCCCATATAAATTATTACCCATCCCGTATTATATAAATATAATAAAAACACCGATATTACAAATACCCCGCCCCGGTTGATTACATTCATAAAACACTATATAAACATGGATTAATAAGTTTATTTGAAATTTGTTAAGAACCATAACCTCCTTGCCGCGCAACCTTGGAGTTGATTAACCATCCAGGTTAATTAATAACTGTCCCTAACCATTATCCCGACCAATATAATTGCGCTCGAGATAATTAAAATGTTGTTTATTTTGTCGGCCCTACAACATAATTCCCTGCCATCTCCAAAGACTGTCAGCCATCTGATCATTCCCTGCTCATCGAACGGCCAAAAATGATATCGTGATCCCCCTTTTGACCGCGTGATAACTTGCAATCGCTTGGCGGTTTTCTGTCGTACCTCTACCACGCGTCGCCCGTTCAACATGCTCGCTCACCCTCCATCTAGAACCACTTGACCCCAAAAGCAATGCGATCAAACCACTTACCGCCCTCCACTCCGCTAATGTCAGATCTGATTCCACTGACGTCACTCTGGTACTGCTTACGTAATCCGCCCATTAAATCCAAAAAAAGTCCCGCCAAACCTTAGTTTTGTCAAATTAAATGGATAAAGCGCCATTTTCAATGTTATACACTACATATTGCGCTCTCATACATAACAACTTCCGAGCCAGCAATTCAGTTACAAACCGACACCCGACCACAAAGACTCCAGCAACAAACCCGCAGCCTGTCAGCTAACCTACATTTGTACAGTTTTCTTCTTCAACGCTGGTATTTATCTAGCTTGCCATGAAACCTTGCAAATTCGGTTTTCCACCAAGAATTCTACCAAAGAAGGTCAAATTCAAGTTAAGGACAGTCCGTAACTGCCATAAAAAGACCCAAAACCTGCTGTTTGGTCTATTTTTCCACAGAAAACCCCTTTAGCCCTGAAGGTTGCGCCCCTCATTGCTCCTCACAGAATACATGTTAGAAATATTGTTAAATTCACCCCCGGTAAAAGGCAAATGTTTAGTTATTTACTAGACAGAGTTATTTAACAGACAAAGTTATTTACTAGACAAAGATGAATAGGTGTCGAAACAAACAAAGTGTATCAGATCAAGGCTAAGGAGTATCAGTAAGAACAGGGTAGCCAGCACAGAGTGACTGAAGAAAACAACTGCCAGCCGAATTATAGAGCCTGCCTCCAGCACATTCAACAAAAACAGGACCAGCACAACATCAGTTTATCTTTTCCCTATTTTCAAGGCTAGCTATTTCTATTTTCTTGTGAGCTATTTTTAGTCATCCTAGATATTACCTCACTCTGTTATGAGATATTTGTTTTATAATTTTCTACATAAATGACCCCTCAATTGGAGTATCGAAAGGTGGATTCCTAGACTTTGCTGTAATATTGAATTTTTGAAATAAAGAGCTGTTGGAATCAACTGTTGCATGGCTTACTAGATAAAGAATTGAAGCATAGGACTTGTCACAGACTTCTTGAATCAACCACCGGATCAATAAGTCCTCTATATCTTGTGTCTTAAAGTTTTCTTGTTTATTATATCGTTTGTTTTTCATAAGCTGAATGATAAAGAAAAGATTTAATTTCAGAATATGCTAGATTGAACTCTATTTTCAAGTCATTATTGTTCTCTGTGTTTTCTTCAGAATTAGGATAAACAGTGAAATCTTAATTGCTCATGTTTCCTAATTCTTTCATGTTGATTATTTACTAAAGAATACTTAATTGCTCCTTATCAGTAATCATCCAATTTTCCTCTTTAAATAGGTTGAAGGATTCTCAACTTCCCTTCACCCCATTTGAGCCCATTCTATCTGTTTCAAGTCTTTATTTGTTCCTTCTTTGACTACCTTGCTTTGTGAAACCATCCTCTATTAAGAAACTCAATCAAGAAATCCATCTTCTTTGACTCGATTAGACCAATGGATTGAACTACTCTGTTTTACCTCTCTGCTCTATTGAATCTCACCACCCAAACTCAAACAAAACTCTTGAACTTCATAACTAGCCTAATACCTTTAGAAAACAAAGCTAAATCATAAAGAGAGATCCCTCTCTAGATACAGATTGGCTAGATTCTGTATTTAAAAGATTGGTCTATGGTTACCTCGTCCTCCTTTCCCTTTCTTACAACTTTTGGGAAAAAGCTAAGTGATAACATCAATGGAAACTCTACTGGGGAACTGAATAATTTGTTTGTTACTACTGTTTTCTGTATAAGCTACAGAAGGAGCCTCAAGTTAGCCAAGTAGCCTTTGAAATGCTTTTGCTTTGCAATTGTAGAATTAAATGAATGATACTTCAGTCTATCTCTGGTCTAGGTTATAGATTGGATAGTTGCTTTCAAATACTTGATCAGTTCCTCTTTTCAAATAAGTCTTTAAGAAAGTTCAAAACTCCCACATCTAAAACCTCTTAAAGAGACTATTAAAGTTGTATTGTCAAATCTATTTCAAGAAAACACCAAAAACACACCTAGAAACTTGGCTTCATAAGGGATTCATTACACCAGACCGAATCCAGATCCAAATCCCCCACCTGTGTTTGAAAATCCTAATCTGATTCCTAGGATTCTTAGAAGACAAGGGAGCCAAGAAAATTCTGCTAGTTCTTAGCCTCTATACAGATCAAGATCCTATCCTGTGAGGTGGATCTACCCTGAGGACGAAACTTTCGATGAGTATTTTTAAAACTCTTTATTTGGGACCTTTTGAGAATCTGGGTTAACCCACACAGTTTAAAATCCAATATTCATTGAAAATTTGTAGATTGAAGTTGTTACTTCACACCTTGACAGACATTTGCAGAACTCCATTCAATCTGAGCTTACCTCTGAAAGAACACCAAACCTTTCTGTGATTACTACAACTTCTCCAAGTTCACCATTAGCACCTCAAACTACCCTTTCCACTCCCCCATCTACAACACACATTCCCATTGTTATCCCTACTCCCCCAGTTGTCACATCTATTTCTGCAACCATGGCAAACCGATATACTCCCCTACACTTACCTACCAATCCAGGGGCTATGCCCCAAGACTATCAAAGTAAAATCACTTCTTTTGAAGCTACTGGAACTTACACAACTCAACAAAATACCAAGAAAATGACTGACTATTTTGAAATATATGAGGTTGATGCTAATGATGTTAGAATGAAAGTATTTGTTCAAAGTTTGACTGGAGATGTTAGAACATGGTTTAGAGCCCTCCTTGCAAATAGTATCAATGATCCACAAGCTCTTTATCAGACCTTCTTGAACAGATGGGAAAAGAATAAAGATCCTCTCCACATTTTATCAGAATATGAAAACCTAAGAAGAGGCACGAAACTGTCCAAGATTATTGTACCAGATTCAATAACGTCTACAATGTTATTCCTCAAAATCTCAGACCTCCTCCAGATTTGGCCTTGATCAAATTCCCTGATGCATTTGATTTTGATAAGGCATACCAACTTAGGGAAAGAGCTCCTCGAAACTTAGAAGAGATGCAAAATATAGCTGTCAGTGTTGAGGCCGACCTAATATCTAAACGTTCTAGAGCCAGAGATGAAAGGAGGACACCTTTCAAAGAAGAACCTTTTGCCTTTGAATAGAAATTAGATGCTATTATTAAAGGAATGGATAGAATTGGAGATAGAGTAGAAACAATCGAGAGAAAATCCCCTTGGGATGGTCAACCAAGCAATACTGGGAGAAATCCAAATTTCAGGAAGAACCAAAACCCTAACACTGGAAAGACAGGGCCTGACCAAGATATTAAGCCCCCATTTCCAGAAAATTATGCTGAAGCCTCAATTTCTGATGAACCAACAGAAGACACTCAAATTAATTTGACGGGACTCAACAATGAACAACAAGTTTGCTTGACCCAAGAGGATTAGGACGCTCACATTTTTAAACAATTCCAAACTCAGTGAGGTGAATCATTTGACTTTAGGGAGGGGTATGATACAACCATTTATGAAGTCCACAAACAATACAATCTGAGGAGTAGAAGAATAGATGTCCCTGAAAACAATAAATAGAAAGGTACCAAGCAACCTATAAAGCTAAGATCAATACCCCCCCATACATATTCCTTCTAGAACAGGTCCTAACCCTAATAACCCAATTGTTGAAGATGTGTCAGATAATCAACCACCTAACAGAAAACCTTCCACTTCTACTCCTAAAGGAAACGTAGAAGAGCCTCTAGAACTTGATTTGGAAACAACTTCAACCCATAATCCCACTCCTGAAGAGGAGAGAAACGAAGAAAATTCAGCTGTCCGAAATACAAGAACTCAGACCGAAAAACCTTTTAATCTTGAGATAGAAGTAGGCAAACTAAAGATAGTTGTTCCATTATCAGAATTAGCTAAACATGATGTCTACAGAAGCCAAATCAGTAGATCACTCAAAATTTCTCTGAACAAAGATTCAGTAAATGTTTTTGATGACCAGCCTAAATTGATATTTGGCCATGGAGTAAATGGAAAAATAGTAGAGGGAGAAGTTCCTCCTTTCTTTGTAAGTTTAAACATACATGATAAAATACTTCATAATGCCATGTTTGATTCCGGTGCTTCTCATAACTTAATGCCTAAATCTGTAATGGAGAGACTATACCATGCAATCACCAGGCAATATAAGGACCTTTTCTCTTTTGATTCAAGTCAAGTCAGATGTTTAGGTTTAATCAAAGACTTATGTGTATCACTAGTCCAATAACCTGCCAAAACCATCTTAATGGACATAGTAGTAGTTGATATTCGACCAAAGTATGGCATGTTATTGTCTAGATCTTGGGGTGCAAAGCTTCAAGGATCTCTACAGTTAGACATGTCTTACGCTACTATTTCAGTGTTTGGTCAACCCAAGAGACTATACAGAGAAACCTTAATGAAGTATGTAGTAAGTAGTCAAGAGAAACCTCAAAATTTCCCTATCTGCTCAGTACATTTAGATATGGATTCTTTTATCCTTTACAATGCTGAAATTGATCCCCCACATGAAATAAAAGTTTTAGCAGATGAACCAGAGCAAATTACAAACGAAAGGTCTAGTGTCTGAATCCAAGAAATTTCTGAAAATCATGAAACATCAAATAAACCAGAAGAAACTAAAAAACTAGATCTCCCTATTAAACAGATCCCTGAAACTCCAGATACTAATTATGAACATGAAATCCTTTGGTACTTAGAATTTGATGGTTCTGTGAACAAATTAGGAGCAGGAGTAGGAGTCTAGGTGCACAATCTTGAAAACAATCATCCTGAAGGCCATGCCCACATATTAAACTTTAGGTGCACTAATAATATGGCTGAATATGAAGCTCTATTGCTAGGTCTTAAACTGGTCAAGAAATTGGGAGCAATTAGAGTGTCATTCCTAGGTGATTCTGATTTAATCATTCAACAGATAAAAGGGAAGTTCGTAACAAATGATCCCAGATTAAGAGAGTACAGAGGAACAACTATAGAGATCATCAATACATTTCTAGAAACTCAGCTTGCCAAAATCTCGAGAAAACATAACTTGCAAGCTCATAGCCCGGCAATGTTTGCCAACACCTGTAAATTACCATTTGAACGAAATCATCAATTCACGGCTGAAATTAAACACATGCCAGCCATACCTGATAATGTAAAGAACTAGCAAGTGTTTGAGAGTGATAATCATATCAACAATTTTTTAACCCTAGAAGAAGAATTTTCTAGCGCTAACATAGATATAGATACAGTTAGTGAGTCTGATCCAACAAATCAGACAGAAACAGACATTTCAGCATAAAATGCAACTCAAATTCTTCATCCAATAAAATATACCAAAAAGGAAATACAAGATATTAAAGAAATAAACATTGATGAGATTATTGAAGGAGAATCTGAAATTATCAATTTGAAAGACAATCATTTGCCCAAAGGATTAACTCCTTTGGAATATCTCTTTGATTTCAACGATATTCCAAAGAAACCCAAGATGGAACCTCTAAAAGCAGACATTGAAGACTATAACATAGGAACTGAAGAAAAGCCAAAAATGGTAAAATTATCCAAATATTTGCCCCCTGATCAAAAACTTAAGTATGTTGAACTAATCAAAGAATTCCAGGATGTTTTTGCCTGGAGCTATGAAGACCTGAAGTCTTATGACACCTCTGTAATTCAACATACAATACCCCTCAAGGAAAATCAAAAACCATTCAAACAAAAGCTCAGAAGAATTAACCCTGTACTACTTCCTTTAATTGAAAAAGAAATCAAACAAATGCATGATGCAGGGATAATTCCCCCAATCAGATTTTGAGAGTGGGTGTCTAATTTAGTGCCTATCAGGAAGAAAATAGGAGAAATCAGATTATGTGTTGACTTAAGAAATGCAAACAAGTTTTCTTTGAAATACAATTACCCTTTACATAAGATGGATCATATTTTACAAAGGGTAGTAGGTGCTTCTAGGATTTCACTTTTGGATGGGTTTTCAGGTTATAATCAGATTCTGGTTCATCTTGATGACCAAGAAAAAAATACATTTACAACACCATGGGGTACATTCAAATATGTTAAAATGCCATTTGAACTTAAGAATGCAGGGGCAACTTTTCAACGAGCAATGGACATAGCTTTTGCTAAAGAAATTCATGATTTTTTGGTTATATATCTAGATGACCTCACTGTATTTTCCAAATTAGATAAACAACATTTAGATCATCTCAAACAAGTGTTTTTAAAATGTAGAAAATATGGTATTTCACTAAATCCTAAGAAGTTATTGTTTGGTTTAGAGGAAGGCAAACTGTTAGGCCATATCATCTCCAAAGATGGCATCAGAAATTATCCTGCTATAATAGAAGCTATTCTGCAAATACCCCACCCGAAGAAATGTCAAAGAACTTCAAGCTTTCCTAGGAAAGATTAACTTTTTAAGAAGATTCATATCTAATTTGGCTAAATTAATTAGATTGTTGAACAATGTGTTAAAAAAGGATTCAAAGGTTAAATGGACAGTAGAAGCCAAACAAGCATTTGAAGAAATTAAAATGGCTTTGACCAAAACACCAGTCCTTACAAGTCCAAAGTTTGATAGAGACTTCATAATTTTTTCATTTGCATCAGAACCCACTATAGCAGCTGTTTTAGTACAAAAAGATGATCAAGGATGTGAAAAACCAATAGCCTTTTTTAGTAAGGCACTTAGAGATGCACCTCTAAATTACAAAATCATGGAAAAACAAGCTTTTGCACTTGTGAAAGCTATTAAAGACTTCAGAGTCTATATATTGTACTCCCATGTAATAGCTTATGTACCAAATGCGGCTGTCAAAGACATCCTGACTCAGGATGGAATTGAAGGCAAACGAGGTAAATGGATAGCTAATATATTGGAGTATGATATTGAAATAAAACCTACAAAGATTATAAAAGGATAGGGATTGGCTAAACTCATGAATGAAACAAACTTTCAACCCCTGGATATAAATGAACTGGATAATGAACAAGAGATGGCGACTCCACAAATCAGCCAGGCCTTCTTAGAATCACCTTGGTATGCTGATATAACTCATGTATTATTAAACCTGCGGGCTCCTCCAGGGTTATCCAGAACAAAGAAAAGGTTTTTAAAGATGAAAGCTTCAAAATTTTGTATTTTAGATAATGCTCTCTTTTGGAAAAATCATGAAGGTATTCTATTGAATTGTTTAATAAAAGAAGAAGCTGACAAGGTTCTCAAAGAATTTCATGCCGAGGGCTGTGGTGGACACCTTTACTGCAAATCAACTACTGACAAAATCCTAAGGGTTGGATTTTACTGGCCAACATTGTTCATTGATGTAAAGAAATTTGTCACTGCTTGCCACAAATGCCAAATTTTTGAAGGCAAAAGGAAACTGTTACCCTTACCCTTGAGACCAATTTCCACTGAAAAGCCCTTTCAACAATGGGGTTTGGACTTCATTGGAGAAATCCATCCTCCCTCTTCTAGCCAACATAAATGGAACCTCATTGCCATACACTATTTCACCAAATGGATAGAAGCCATTCCTTCTAAACAAGCCAATGATACAATGATTATAGGATTTTTAGAAACCAACATATTGTCTAGATTTGGTTGTCCTGAAAATATCATAACCGATAATGTTGATGCCTTCAAATCCAAGAAACTGATAAATTTCTGTAACAAGTACCATATCACTTTAGGCCATTCCATAGCCTATTACCCTCAAGGTAATGGTCTAGCTAAATCTTCCAATAAAAGCATGATTAATATTATTAAGAAATTGTTGGAAGAGAATAAGAAAAACTGGCACAAGAAACTCATAAATGCACTATGGGCAAACAGACTTACTACAAAAAGATCTATTGGAACTAGCCCTTATGAGTTAGTTTATGGCATGGAGGCTGTATTTCCTTCATCTTTAGGAGTTCCTGTATTGAAATTACTGCAAGAAGCTCAAGTGGAACCCAATGACATTCAAAGGAGGATAAATCAGACCATCCATTTGCAATAGACCAGAGAAGAAGTACACCAAAGATCTCAAGTGTTACAAGAAAAAGTCAAGAAAATATTTGATAAAAGGACCAAAGTAGAAGACTTCTACCTTGGATACAAAGTTCTAAGATGGGATTCGAGGAGAGAAGACAAAGGAAAACATAAGAAGTTTGACTTCTTGTGGAAAGGGCCATTTATCATCCAAGCATTGCAAGGGAACAATATTTACATTTTAAAAAGCCTGGATGGTATTGAAACAGAAGAAGGACCAGTGAATGGTCGAATGCTGAAACATTACCTTGATCCATTTTTTTAATGTATTCTGACTCTAACATGTACATACTATATCCTTAATAATGTCACACTTTGGATTGGATAGTAACTTGCCGCAGTTAAGGCCTGAAGAGAAGGCCCTAAGCTTCACAAGTGTGTTGTCATATATACAATAAAGAAACCAGAAAAAGGAGATTTCAGAGCATAGTCTAAGTTATTCAAAAGGCCATCTGACCTCCTGTTCTTAACTTTCCACCAGGAAAATCCATTCCCAAGTGGAGCCACAGTTATACTCCTATACCAATAGGTGTCATATTTCATGATTGACTTGATGAGCTCTGTAATATGTTCATTCCTTTCCTTGTTGCAAAGGTTTCCATATTATCAAAAATTTCAAAAAATGTAAAAAATGTAAAGAGGGTATACCCTAAAATAAAAATCAAAGGGTAAAAAGAATAAAATGGTCAAAAAAATGAAAGAAATGAACCCCAAACAAAAATAGACCAGAAAAGTGTGCAATTCCAAAATGCCACTACTTTTTCATTTTCTGTATTAAGCATTGTGCACAGCATGTTAATCTATGCCATAATTGATGAAGAGTCAAACAGCTTAATTGTGGCTCATTCATATTTGAATTTCCTGTTTTAAAGATAGAGAATAAAATTTGACCAAACTGTTTAATCATGGCAGATAAGTATATAGGTAGAGTAAATAAAAAGAAGCTCAACAGTTTAATTTGAGCCCTTGGATGATATAAGTGCAGACTTAGGTAGGCTTACCATGAAAAGGAAAGGAAAGTTGATAAGGGTTTGCCAGTCTAAGTGCACCCAAATAAAGAAGAAAAAATGTTAGGCCAAAGTAGGCAGGGTAGGTAGATGGTGTTGCAAAATGATACTTGTGATAGATTATGTCTCTAAATGTGTTAATCTTTATCTCTATCACAAGTGCAAGGCAGACATTATACTTCATGTAGCTCAGGCGAGGCAAGGTTAAATAACTAACTCCCCTTCATATTTTTCCCTAATCATTCACTAGTTCTCCCTAAAATATTAAAATATGTTCTTAATATCATTCATAAACCACTCATTCCATTTCATAAAAATTTCCTAAGTAAAACACTATTTTACTTAGGAAAATGGCAAAGATTTCTCATATAAACCCCTTTTCCCTCTAGCCTATGTTTTAATGTAAAAAATTTTAACATAAAACTTGCCGCTTTTCATTTCGATTCATTTTCATATTAACTCTAACTTTTATTATATAAATCCCATATAAATTATTACCCATTTCGTATTATATAAATATAATACAAACTCCAATATTACAAATACCCCGCTCCGGTTGATTATGATCATAAAACACTGTATAAACATGGATTAATAAGTTTATTTCAAACTTGTTAAGAACCATAACCTCCCCGTCGTGCAACCTTGGAGTTAATTAACCGTCCGGGTTAATTAATAACCGTCCCTAACCATTACCCCGACCAATAGAATTGCACCCGAAATAATTAAAACGTTGTTTATTTTGTCGGCCCCGCAGCATAACTCCCCACCATCTCCAAATCTTGCCATCCATCCGATCATTCCCCGCTCATCCAATGGTCAAAAACGATATCGCGACCCCCTTTTTGACCATGCAATAAATCGCGATCGCTTGATGGATTTCCGTCGTACCTCTACCACGCGTTGCCCATTCAGCATGCTCTCTCACCCTCCATCCAAAAGCACTTGACCCCAAAAGCGATGCAATCAAATCACTTACCGCCCTCCACTCCACTGACTTCAGATTTGATTCCGCTGACATCAGATCTGATTCCGCTAATGTCACTCTGGTACTGCTTACATCATCCGCCCATTAAATCCAAAAAAGGCCCGCCAAATCTCAATTTTGTCAAAGTAAATGGATAAAGCACCATTTTCATTGTTATACACTACAGATTGTGCTCTCATACAAAACAACTTCTAAGCCATCAGTTCAGTTACAAACCAGCACCCGACCACAAAGACTCCAGTAAAAAACATGCAGCCTGTCAGCCAACCTGCATTTGTACAGTTTTCTTCTTCAACACGGTTATGTATCCAACTTTGCATTAAACCTTACAAATTCGGTTTTCCACCAAGAATTCTACCAGAGAAGGTCAAATTCAAGTTAAGGAGAGTCCGTAACTACCATAAAAATACCCCAAACCTGTTGTTTGGTCTATTTTTCCACAGAAAAGCCCTTTAGCCCAGAAGGTTGCGCCCCTCAATGCTCCTCACAGAAGACATGTTAGAAATATTGTTAAATTCACCCCGGGTAAAAGGTAAATGTTGATTTATTTACTAAATAGAGTTATTTACCAGACAAAGATGAACAGGGGTCTAAACAAACAAAGTGTATCAAATAAAGGTTAAGGAGTATCAATAAGAACAGGGAAGCTAGCACAGAGTGACTGAAGAAAACAGCTACCAGCTGAAGTATAGAGCCTGCCTCTAACACATTCAACAAAAACAGGACCAGCACAATATCAATTTATCTTTTCCCTATTTTCAAGGCTAGCTATTTCTATTTTCTTGTGAGTTATTTTTAGTTATCCCAGATATTATCTCACTCTGTTATGAGATATTTGTTTTATAATTTTCTGCATAAATGCCCCCTCAATTGGAGTATTGAAAGATGGATTCCTAGACTTTGCTGTAATATTGAATTTTTGGAATAAAGAGGTGTTGGAATCAACTGTTGCATGGCTTACTCGATGAATAATTGAACCAGAGGACTTGTCACAGACTTCCTGAATCAACCACCGGATCAATAAGTCCTCTATATCTTGTGTCTTAAATTTTTCTTGTTTATTATATCGCCTATGTTACACAATCTGAATGATAAAGAAAATATTTAATTTCAGAATATGTTGGATTGCACTCTGTTTTCAAGTCATTATTGTTCTCTGTGTTTTCTTCAGAATTAGGATAAACAATGAAATCTTAATTGCTCTTGTTTCCTAATTCTTTCATGTTGATTATTTTCTAAAGAATACTTAACTGCTCCTTATTAGTAATCATCCAATTTCCCTCTTTAAATAGGTTGAAGGGTTCTCAACTTCCCTTCACCCCATTTGATCCCATTTCATCTATTTCAAGTCTTTATTTGTTCCCTGTTTGACTACCTTGCTCTGTGAAACCATCCTCTATTAAGAAAACCAATCCAGAAAGCCATCTTCTTTGACTCCATTAGCCCAATGGACTGAACTACTCTGTTTTACCTCTCTACTCTATTGAATCTCACCACCCAAACTCAAACAAAACTCTTGAACTTCATAACTATCCTAATACCTTTAAAAAACAAAGCTAAATCATAAAGAGAAAGCCCTCTCTAGATACAGATTGGCTAGATTTTGTATCTAAAAGATTGGTCTATGGTTACCTCGACCTCCTTTCCCTTTCTTACAACTTTTGGGAAAAACCTGAGTGATAACAGGTCAGATAGATGAATAATTTCCTTATGTTATCTACTTTATCAGTAATAATCTTTCAAAGGCTAAACTAAATTACAGAGTGACCGAAAAGGAACTCCTGGCTGTTGTGCATTCCTTGAAAAAAATTAGGCATTGTATTACATGATATCAAACATTTATTCATACTGACCATGCTGCAATCAAATATTTAATGAATAAACCAGATGTGAATGCTTGTATTATAAGATGGTTACTTTTATTATAGCAGTTTGATATAACTATTGTTGATAAACCTAGTAAGGAAAATGTTGTTGCAGACCTTTTTTCTAGATTGAATTTTCCTGCAGGTGAAGAAGGAATGGTTGATGACCAGTTACCGGACGAGCACTTATTTTCTATTTCAGTTCTCTCTCCATGGTTTGCTGACATAACAAACTATTTGGTATCGTCACAGTTCCCACCAAACTTGTCCTCCAAAGAAAAGAGCAAGATAGTAAGAAAGAGCGCCCCCTTCACTTGGATTAGGGGAAATCTCTTCAAACTTGGCCCAAATCAAATCTTGATAAGGTAAACAGCTCTGATACCAAATGTAGGTTTTAACCCTCTACAGAAATTACCTACATACGAATTCTAAAACACAGAAAATAAACAATGCGAGGGCATAACACATAAAACACATATACATAGAGATTTTCCCCTGGATCCCAAAACGAGGAATACCAGCTTTATTTTTCATTATGTTCCTTTCAATGTTACAATACATATTTATACATGCCGAAGCATCTAATATCATGGAATAAAAACCATCGCGTCCAAAATCATGGACTGAAAACCATAGGTACGTTTACCCAACATAATATAGGGTCCAAAAAAAAAAATTGCCGGGGCGCTGCCACAGATCTTGTAGAGGAGGGATACCGGCCCCACTCAAACTCCTGAGATAGGGGGGGCTTCCACCCCCTTGTGACCCCCCTGCTGCATAATCGCCGCAACGAAGGGGGGGCTCCAGCCCCCCTCTAACCCCCCGGTTCACTACGTAGGTTAGTCATGGAAAGAATATAACACAACCCAACATCCCCCACTCGTTGTTTTCTTTCCACAGCGGGCCACAGGAGAGCTTAATCATTCTTCCAGCCCTGAAATGCCCATTGTTTCTCTACACCAGGAGAACTTCTTAGAGCTCACAGATTTTGTCAATGCATCTGCAATATTGTTCAAAGTGTCCACCTTTACTAGCAACACCTTTTTGTATTCTATCATATCCCTCACAAAGTGATACTGAACATCAATGTGCTTTGTCTTTGAATGATATACAGGGTTCTTTGCCAAGAAAATTGCACTTTGGCTATCACAGTCTATCCTTATAGCTCCCTGTACTAACCCCATACTTGAACACAATCTCTGCAACCAAATTGCTTCCTTGCTTGCATGAGTGGTTGCCATGTATTCTGCCTCTATAGTTGATAGTGCCACTATAGATTGTTTCTTACTCATCCAACTGACTGCACCTCCAAATAGGTTAAACACATACCAACTTGTAGATCTTCTTTGATCTAGATCTCCAGCGCAATCTGCATCAAAAAAGTCATGAATATGCAAAACTCTGTCCAATCCTGGTCTTCCTTGGTAGGACAAACCATAATCACTAGTGCTACGTAAATACCTGAAAACTCACTTCACTGTTGTCCAATGCTCCTTCCCTGGTTTTGACATAAACCTGCTCAATACTCCCACTGCATGTGAAATGTCTGGTTTAGTACAGACCATTACATACATTAGGCTGCCGACTGCACTTGCATATGGAACATGAGACATATCCTCTTCCTCTTCTTGCATCTTGGGACACTGTTCAGCAGATAACTTTACACCTACAGGTATAGGAACCTTCACCGATTTACTATCCTGCATATTAAACCTCGGCAGTATTGTCTCGATATACTTCCTCTGGTTTAACCAGAGCTTCCTCTTCGCTTGATCTCTTTTAATTTCCATGCCCAAATTATAGTTTGCAGCACCAAGATCTTTCATGTCGAATTTGGAGGACAATTGGGTCTTCAAATCCTGGATAATTTCTTTGTCATTTCCAACCAGCAACATATCATCCACGTATAAGACCAAATAAATAACACGGTCACCAATTAATTTAAAATACACAGGTTCCTTTGGTTGGAATTTATGTTTAATAACATCTTTCACCTCTTTGAACACCACATCTCGGCTATACACAACCTTCCTTGTCGCTGGGTTCCAGAACATATAACCCTTTAAACCATCCTTATACCAGATAAAGATGCACTTTACAGATTTACTATCCAACTTGGTTTGTCTCTCCTTTGGAACATGTACATATGCATCACATCCAAATACCCTCAGATGTGAAAGAGAGGGTTTCTTACCAGTCCATATCTCTTGTGGAGTCTTATCCTCCAACGCTGATGAAGGTGATCTGTTGACCAGGTAACATGTTGTCTCCAGTGCCTCTGCCCAGAATTCTTGTCCTAACCCGGCACTACTGAGCATGCTTCTTGCCCTTTCTATCAATGCCTTGTTCATTCTTTCTGCAACTCCATTTTGCTGAGGTGTATATGGAGTAGTCTTCCACCGTGCTATACCACACTTCTTACAGAATTCTTCAAATTCGTTGCTGCAAAATTCTACACCGTTACTTGTCCTCAGAACCTTTATCTTCTTCTCTGTCTGGTTTTCCGCCAGAGCCTTAAATTATTTAAACCTGTTAAAGACTTTAGATTTCTTCTTAAGGAAATATATCCATGTATTCCTTGAGAAGTCATCTATAAACGATACATAGTACATAGACTTACCTAGTGATGGAACCTTCACAGGTCCAAACACATCACTATGCACAAGCTCTAATATTTGTTTCACCCTCTTACCACCAGAGGGGAAGCTTACCCGATTCTACATCCCATATTCACAATTTTCACAGAAATCAAAAACTAGAGAGCTATTACTCATACCTTCTACCATACCTTTACCATGAAGTATTCGAAGGCCCTTCTCTCCACTATGTCTAAGCCTTTGATGCCATAGCATGGTCTTCTCTCTAGAGATCACTAGATTTTCTGCTCCACTTTTAGGAACCACAGAACTGTTGCACACATCAACAACAGTGCTACCTTGCAACTTGTACAGAGTTCCAGCCCAAACACCACACATAAATACCAGTGCTCCTCAAACCATCCTGCAGGTATCCTTCTCGAACACTGTTTTTACACTTGCATCATCCAACTTGATTACATAAATCAGATTTCTAGCTAATGCAGGAATATGCAGAACAACCAGAAGTGTTTTAACCCTTCCACCTTGCAACTTCAACTTTACTTTTCCGCGACCAATGATTCTAGCCTTCCTATCATCCCCTAAGAAGACATCACCACCATCGTATTTATCATACTCACGAAACCACTCTCTATGTGGAGTGAAGTGAAAGGATGCACCTGAGTCAATCGAGCATTCCTCATGATCTACATGTGTACTTGAAGAAGCCAAGTACACATCCCCACCTTCATCTGAGGTGGTTTTCACCTCTACAGAAGGAGCATCATCAGATCTCTTCCCTTTATCAGGAGCTTTAGATTTACAGTCCCTTTTGTAGTGCCCTTCCTTTCTGCATTTCCAGCACACCACCTTTACAATTTTTCCTGGAGATTTAGATCTCCCTCTAGATTTAGATCTCCCACTCGATGACTTATTTCTGTTTCTATTCTGGGACCGTCCTCGTACAAACAAGGCATCACCATTCTGGCTCTCCATATTTTTCCATCTCATCTCCTCTGTCAGCAAGGAATAGACTATTTCATCAAACTACAAGGCAGTTACATTACTACCTATTACAATAACCAGACTATACCACGAATCTGGTAGAGAACACAACAAACTGATGCAATTATCTACATCTGAATTTTTAATATCAACAGATTCTAACTGACTTACCACAGTATTAAATGCATTCAGATGCTCTGTCAATGAGTCTCCATCTTTCATCCTTAGGTTATACAGCTTTTGCCGCAGGAACAATTTATTCACTAGAGACTTAGATTGGTACAAAGTCCCTAAGTTCTCCCACAAAGCCTTCATCGTAGCCTCCTTTGATACATTCAACAATATTGAATCTGAGACACACAATCGTATTATGCTCTTTGCCTTCTAATCCAACTTCTTCCATTCTTCATCAGACACTCCCATTGGTTTAGTAAATGGATTTACCACGATCCACTGATCTTTATCCACCAACAGATCCTCTATCTTTCCACTGCTCGCCATATTCTTTTGCCACCAGAATCTATCTCGTAGATCTCCCACTGAACAGGGTCTACCACAAGCCCGAGTGAAACCACTTAGTAAAAAAGGTGTCCCCTTGAAGCCAAAAACAGCTCTGATAGTAGATGTAGGTTTTAACCCTCTATAGAAATTTCCTGCATACGAATTCTAAAACACAGAAAGTAAACAATGCAAGAGCATAACACATAAAACACATATACACAAAGATTTTCCCCTGGATCCCAAAACCGAGACTACCATCTTGATTTTTCATTATGTTCCTTTCCATGTTACAATACATATTTATACATGCCGAAGCATCCAATACCATGGACCGAAAACCATCACATCCAAAACCATGGACTGAAAACCACAGGTAGGTTCGCCCAACCTAATATAGTGTCCAAAAAAAAAATTTCCTGGGGTGCTACCCTAGACCCTATAGAGGGGGGCTACCCACCCCCCTCAAACCCCTTGGACAGGGGGGACTGCCGCCCCCCCATGACCCCCCTAGTAGACAATTGGCGCAATGAAGGCGGGGCTCCGCCCCCCCTCTAACCCCCCGGTTCACTACGTAGGTTAGTCGTGGAAAGAATATAACATAACTCAACAGTGTTAGGGAGGAGGAAGCCTTTGACATCCTTCTGACCTATCATGGTGGGCCTTGTGCAGGTCACTTTGCAGCAAAGAGGACAACATTCAAAGTGTTACAAGAAGGCTATTATTGGCCCACTCTTCATCAGGATCTAAAAATATATACTAGTCAGTGTGATCGGTGCCAAAGGATCGGAAGGCCTACTCCAAGAGATGACATGCCTCTGTAGCCTCAAGTGACTTTCGAGCCATTTGACGAGTGGGGCATGGACTTCATTGGGTCTATTGACCCTCGTTCCAAGAAAAAATAGTACATCATTGTATGCATTGACTATTTGACTGAGTGGGCTGAAACTAAGGCAATTAAGGCAACAACAGAGGAGAAGGTGGCTGAATTCCTAAGGGAGAATGTATTCTACAAATTTGGGTACCCTAAAGAGTTGGTCAAAGACCAAGGCAGCCAGTTTACCTCCAACATGACTGAAGACTTTCTCAGCCAGCACAAGATCAAGCATAGAAGCTCCACTCCCTATCATCCAGAAACTAATAGGAAAGTGGAGGTGACCAACAGAGCACTAGAGGGACTGTTGACCGAAGTGGTAAGTAGCAGTAGGAAGGATTGGGTAGATAGACTAGTTAAGGCCAGCTGGGCCTATAACACCACCTAGAAGACCACCACTGGATTCACACCCTATGAGCTAGTCTATGGGGAAAAGGCCTTTATTTCCATTGAGTTTGAGTATCACACATTAAGGATGGTAGCCCAACTAGATCTAGATCTCAGCAGTGCACAAAAAACAAAGATTTCTCTAGTTGAATGGTTTGGATGAGTTCAAAATGGAGGCCATGCTACATACAAAGATAATTCAAATGCAGAGGAAGATCTAGCATGATAAGAAAATCAAGGAAAATCAATTCCAAGAAGGTCACTGGGATTTGTTATATGATTCTAGGTATAAGGACTTGAAGGGAAAGTTAAGGACAAGATGGCTAGGACCTTATGTTCTAGAAAGATGCCATGATAATGGTTTAGTGCAGGTCAGAACCATAGATGAAGAGGCCATTCCTTTACTTGTTAATGGACACTGATTGAAAATCTACAGGAGACCTTTGTCAAGAAAAGAGTTCATTGATGATATCAATAAAATAGTGATGATAGTGCAGCAAGTTTCAGCTCTTGCCTCATCAAATCTCTGAGAGAAAAAAAAATAAAAAAATAAGGGCTCAGGTGAAAACCTCCATGAGGCACCTGAGTCCCACTATCAGGTTGAAAACCTCTTGAGGCTGTCCAATAGTGTTAATATAAAAAAGAAAGAGAAAAAAATGAGAATAAAAAGATCCCTGGGTGAAAACCTCTCAGAGGCAACCTAGTTGTTTTCGAGAAAAAAAGGAAAAAGAAAGAAAAAAGAAAAGAGAAAAATTATGAAAATTTCTATTTTTGTAGGTCAGCAAGAAGGATGATCAGAGAGCATAGGAGGATCACCAAGAGACCTATTTCACTCACATTTTATTTTTCCACTCATTTTCATTCATCGCTCTACCATTTCTCTCACTTTCTCCACTACTTTCCTTCAGTTTACAAGGGAATTGGGTTTTTTATAAGATCCCCTATAAACCTGCAGGATCCCTTGAAAACCTATAGGATTATCCTGTAGGAATCACAGTGACCCAGAAATCCTACAGGAAGAAACCATAAATAATAATTACCTGCTATGTCAATGAAATATCACCCCCTTCACACAGGGGTTTCACTAGGGAAGCAATACCATATCACATTTGTTCATATTCGGGGATATATATTAAGGAAAAAATGAAATAATATATTGGGGGATATACCCCCGGGTTTTTATATTGGCATGTAAAAGAAATGGAGTTCAAATTTAATGAAAAAATATAAAGGGGTATAAAAAATGTTACTGAAAAAATAAATACCTACAATATCTAGTAAAAGTAAGGGTTTTTTAAATTGGGAATGTGTGTTGGTTTTGTATTGGTAGGGGGTTAAAAAATGCGACTTTTAGAGGTATTGTCCAATATGTAGTCAAATTAGGGGGGATTGTTTAGTATGTCACGAACGCAGGTGATAGGTTAGAGGTTCATTGAGTGAACTCCCAGTGCCCCTTCATCATCATTCCATTACCATACCTTACTCACCATCATTCCATCACCCCTGCATTCAAGCTTAAAAACAAACTCAATTTGAAAAAAAAATTGAGAGTCTTCGAAAAGAAGGGAAACAAGGAGGAATAGAGAGCATCACCTGAGTATTCCTCATTCTCCACACTCCTAGTCTTTCGCTCCGTCCATGTCACCATCCTCACAACCCCATAAAAGTGTATGATTAAGAGTTATGAGGGAGAAGCAGCTACAGGACATCTTGTAGGAAATCCTGTACCAGCCTATCCCACAGAATACAAATCATAATAGTAGTAGGCCCCCATCATGATGATCCAAGGACAAAAGGAGCTCCGAAGCAGTAGCACCACCACCATCTTCAACAATAGCTACCTGCACAAACAAAGGGATCATCATAAAGCAATAATAAGGGATGAAGAATAGCATGCATCCAATACACACAATAATCACCTCTGGTCTTCAACAACTACAGAAAGGTATTGGCACCATAGGTAAGTATCTCGCTCGCTCTCTCATATGCATCGTGTAGTCAAAAAAATGTAAAGGTTACGGGTAGGTTGGTTTATAAGCCAAAAGGTGGCCAGTTAATTGGCCACCTTCGCTTAGTTTACAAAGACAAAACAGGATGTTCTCTCACAGGTGGTAGTAGTCAACTAAAAAGTAGAGAAAGAGAAGGACAAAAGCAGTTAAATCTATGTATTCATAAGGTCGGAAATGATTACGAGGAGTAGGGAGTGATTAGGTGGTAGTGGGGACCAATGGTCCAAAAATGGAAATGTACCTCTGCTACCATCACACCACCTCACCACAAATGACCATAAGAGGAAATAATCATATTCCCCTTGCATTCATGCATTCACTTCCTGAAGAATTGTTCTCACAAGTCACTCTCACACCCAGGCAACCTACTGAAAGAAAAAATCAATTGTTTTACTGCACAGCAATTCCTACAGGATTGCACAGGAATTCCTGCAGGATCGTCCACAAGAATTCCTATAGGATACGCAGAGACAGTCTACAGGATAGGCCGAGAGGAGTTTCAGAGGGGAAATCTCAGGGGTTGACCACAACAAACACTATTAAGAGGCAGGATCTGTAATTAATTCCTCTTTCCAAGTAAATTGATCAAGGAAATCCTCTAGTTTGAGTGAATTTGGTAGATGTGCAAGAGAATTGTCCACACGGTCATCTTAGTTTTTTACTTCTTCATTGTATCAACCATCTCATCTCCTCAAAACCTCACCAACCAATATGATAGGAGGGTTTAATAAGAGGGAGCCCACAAACCCTGTGTGAATCCAGCAATACCCTCAGGTACTAGAAATATTCACAAGGCATAATTATATGGGGTTTTTTGAAAAATTATGGGGGTATGATGATGAGGTGGCCCAAGATTTTGCTCTCTTCCTCATTCCACTCACCAGATTCCATGACACTATTGTGGAAAGAGACCTCTCCATAGAACTCACCCCTGAACTTAGCAACATAGTTACCACACTTCCCCTAGGAATACCATGGAGGAAGGAAGACAAAGGAGATAGACAGGTTGCCAAATGGAAATTCTTTTTAGAAGATGAGGAACCCACTGAGGACAAAATTGGAGTAAGGAGAGCAAGTCTGCCATATCCCTGGAATGAGGTAAGCTACCAACTGATCAAATACATTTAATGTGAGGGTAGGTATAGTGTGGTCTATGTATATCATTTTAGGCTTCTTGAAGAATTGAGATTTGGAGCAGAAACACCCCCTCACTATAGGCTCAGCATACCATAATTCCTGTCGTAATCACTAATAGATTCAAGCATCAAAGTGAAAGAGGGAAATTCCCAACAATTAGATCACCATGGGTTAATTAGAATCCTTATAGAAGATGCCCTCCAAAACCTCAGAATTCCTATAACATGGACAATTTTCAGAGACATGCAGGCAGAGGAAGACATCAAAGCTCTAACATATGGTGTTAGTCCCACTATCAGTGAAGAGGAAGAATAAGAGACTGAAGAAGAGGAAGAAGAATTAGAGCAAGAAGAAGAAGGAAAAGAAGGATATGAAGATGAGATGGATGAAGAAGGAGATGAAAGTGAAGAAAACGAAGAAGATGAAGAAGAAGAGGAGAAAGAGAAGGAGGATGATCAAGAAATGGAGGAGGATGTAAAGGAGGAAATTAATAAAGATGTTGAGGATCTACAAGAAGAAGGAGAAAGGAAGGACATAGGTGAAGAAAGGAATGGAAAAGAGGGGACAAAAGAAAACGATGAGTCACCTAGAGTGTCTCCAGAACCAACTGAGAGAGAGGCAGGAGCTGCCCTCACTGCTCTTAGCACCCCCATCAAGAAAAAAGGCAAAAGACAGAGGAAGACCCCCTTATATTTAAGGACAACGAAAATCACAAGAATAAGGCAGGGGAAACCCCAAATTCCAACCAAAATTCCCATTGTGATTGAATACTCCCCTAAACAAAAGGATAAATTTCCTTCCCCTAAGTCTCCTATCACCTATGCGAGAAGGCCTATGACTAGATCAACCTCCCCCAAGGGAAAAGAAATCCTATAGGATACACAGCAGAATCTACAGGAAGTAAAAGAAATCCTACATCATATTTTGCTGAACCTAAAGGAGGCACAAAAATTGGAAAGGGAGGTAGGAAACTAGCATGAAACTAAAGAAGAGGACCCAGAGTCAAAAGAACCTAGCCCCCAACCTGAACTTGAATCCTACTACAAGTTTATTGAAGGAGGCAGGGTCATACCTCAAAAATTTGTTATTCCACTCTTCTTTGAGCTTGAGAAGGAGAGAGCCAGAAGTCACCGATGGCTATAGATTGCCAAATCCAAGGGGGTGGAAGAGATTAGGCACATGGAGGAGAAGCTCAAGGAGATTGGTAGAGAGATAAGTAGCTTGAGAGACAGAGAGGCCATAATGAATAATCAACTAGAGACAAAAAATGCATGGTTGAGAGGATAACTGCAGAAAAGAGAGAATCAATTGGCATGTATGGCCAGTCTCTCTTTGGAAGAAATCTAGTGTAGGGTGCAACCTAAATCTTATGGCCTATACCTCAAGGAACAATGGCTATAGTTCCAGATCAAGACCCTAGTACAGAGAGGCACCATGTCATTTTAGGACTACATGTAGGTCATTGATCTTTTTGATCATATCACACTAGAAGATAAGGCCAAGATGGCTGAGTTTTATTTGCACAACATGGCCTTAACAGACATGAATCTATGGGACCCTATTTCCAAGCTAGGAAATTTACAGTTGATGGATTTGGCATCATGGATGAACCATGAGGAGTTAAGGGTTGTAGAGATGAAGAAGATATTGGAAAGAGAGAAGATTGAACCTCTTATGATCAGAGCTAAACAGTCAGATCCCATGGCCCTCATCAGTGCCCATAATTTAATTGCAAATGATCCTCAGCTTGCACCTAGATATCTTGCTGCCCAAGAGAAATAAATTTCAAATTTTGAGGACATGTTCAGGCTATTAGGGGATGATAGCATACATGCTTGTCTAAGGAGATGGAACACATTTCCATATAGCTTAAAGATAAGAGATTACCACTCTCCTCAAAGATTGAGAGAGGCACTAAATAGGACATCCATGTAGAAGCAATCAATGCCAAGGTGGAAAGTCAGTTGGATTGGCCTGAAACTAAGCCCACCACTATTCTTAGAAATGCTAGAAGGAAGGAATGAAGAAGAATAATGGAGGCAGTGGGAGGGGGTAGAAAGGAAAATAGGGTTCTATGAACAAGAAGAGGAAACCACAGTAGAGGCATGGGATGTCAGGGAGGACACTAGAGCTATGAAGGATATGGATATTGATTAAGTTTCTCAGAGGATGATCTGAAATGAGGGTTTAACAACTTGTTATGCTTACAAGAACCTCTCACTCAAAATCTTATAAATATATGATCTAGATTATGTTGAAAATTGTGTAATTAAGTACTTGAAACAAGTGTATGTGTTTGCTTGTTTTTAACTGTTTAAGTGCTTTAAGTTGATTTGTTTATGCTGATATTAAACACACATAACAACCATACAATGCATAAAATAAACATCAACACATAACAACAAATTTAATCTAGGAGTTCACCTGAATATCATGGGCTATGTCTCCGTCAATTTGACTTGGCTCTTTGGGATTATGGCTTCAATTCTTATACAACTTCCACACTCAACTCCAATGGTTATTTACTGAACCTCTAGGCTTAGAAAACCATCTATATCCCTTTCATGGTTGTCATCATTCTACAAACTAATCTAAGATCCCTTAGACTTGATTTCTTCAATCAGTGCACTGAGCTTCCCTAAGCTTCTTGATGGCACTAAATCCTTCATAATTCTTCACCTATCTCTAAAACCTCTTCTACTATCTCCTTGACACATATCAAACATCAACAATAGACTGTTCATTTGCTCAAAATGAGCACTGCATCCCTGATCTAGGCCTTCCTCCGCGGTTGGCAGTAGGCTTCTTGAAACTTCCTTGTAGCATATTGACATTTAGAAGTCTTTAGATGCTTCTTTAAACCATTGCAATGGATTTAGAAGGCTCCTTAAAATCATGAATGACTATTGGTTCACTAAGAATGGATATTGTTAGCTCTCGCAACTGCCTCCAACCCCTCGTTGCCTTGAGCACCAAAATCTCCCTTGATGAAAATCTCCTTGATAAAAATCTCCTGGACTATTCCATTGGCTTCATAAGGCCTTAGTTAGCCTACCCAGCCTCTTTTTTCACTCTCTTAGGTCGAAAACGACTCTTGGAGTGCATTTATTCATTATCTCCTAGAGATCCTCCACTATATTTCGTTAACTACAGTTATCTGTAGTTAAATTTGGCAAAATCCCTAAATTGGTACACTCCGCCAAACATAGCCGCCGGAATTGACCATAACCATCAATGTTTGGCTTGCATGTGATGGGTATTACACCTGGTGGTTAGGGATAAGGTTAGTGGTTTTGGCGGTCGGGTTAACATGAAAACCGTGTGTGGTTGGCAAACAGTGACATCTGAACATGTCATTTGCGACCGCTGGCAGTCTTGACCCCCAAACCACCAACCATTACATGTTAAATTAAACATTTGACCATAGATTGTTAAGAAAAAATGTAGAGCGGAGTTGCTAGTGTGCATGTTTAGCCAGTCGGAGGTCACAGGTTTGATTTCGTTGGACGCAACAAAATTTTACAATGCCATTCCAGGGGCATGTGGCGGCCTCTAGGATTTCCACATGTCAGCTCTTGATTGGTTAGTCAAATAGGATTATTCTAGGGAATATTCCTTGGAATATTCTTTTTTAATATTTTCCAAAAATCAATTTATTCTTGAAAATTGCAGTTTACTAGACTTTTTCAAATGGCAATAACTTCTTCATACGGTGTTAGTTTTTCGAACCCTTTGTGGTGCCAAAATCAAGAAGATGAGATCTATCTGGTCACTTACGTTTGACACTCTTTCAAAAACTTTGAATTTTTAGCTATCATTAAAGTCCTGGATAAGTCTCTGATCACTCCTCCCCATTGGGAATCTTTTGGACCCCAAAAGATTGATACACTGATCTGAACAGTAGATGAGAGTATAGTACCCTCTTCTTTCAACCTCCATACAATTACTTGCATGGATAGTGCCTTTGAACCAAGACTCAGAGGTAGTTGACACTTCCCTTCTTGGATGCGCTTGTCCTCCTGTTAAGAACTATCTTCCTTGAACTCATTTAGAATGTACATAAGGTAGCTGAACATCGCTTCCAAGCCACATTCATGGTGACCTTTGCTGCTACAAATCTTATTTAGTAGACGATGTCAAAATACAAGAAAACAACTTGACGACATAAATTCTTGCCCCATCAAAAGAAACAAATTTCACATAATGTGAATCGTCATCATGTCTTTACATCTTGTGTACAAACGATCGACTAAATTCCAAGCTGACAAAGACATGCACTTTCAACAATTGACCCTTCAAGTCAAGCATGTACAAAAAGAATTTTAATTATTGTTTTAAAAAGATAAAACACTTCATTGGTATCTCCCTTTTACAATCTTGGAGACCAAATCAACTCTTCCAAGTTGACATGACATTACATGCATGTTTAAACAAAACAATATGATGGTCAATAGCTTTCCATCAAGTCAACTACATACATGTTCAAATACAAGGAAATAATTAACATCCCTATCATCATACATTCCATCCTCATGCATGTATTCGATTCTTCAACTTTCTCTTAAGCACAATCATGAGTACAAGATCCTCGATCACATGTACATGTACTTTCAAAGCTGAAATGAAGATAATTTTGCTACAATAAATTGAGTCTACATACTCGAATTTTCCATCCTGCAACTTGCATTACATTAGCAAGGAAATGCAAATAGATGTGACACATTTCATTTCTCATCAAAATACATGTAACTTTAATTAGATAAGAACTCTAGCCATTTCTTACCAATCCACACCAAAGGTGCTTCCTTTAACTACACATCGACATTGACATGTGGATCATCATGAAACACATCGATTATGGAAACTTCCTTTCCATTCTTACCATACTCTTTCTCCACTTTCTTCAAATTTCATGGAAGCATTGTTGGATTCAAAGTCCAACACCTTTCAAAAATATGTCCTTGCTTATGGCAATAAGTACAACACATGTTCATATTCCTGACAACATAATTTTCCTTGTCCAATGGACCTTTTCCTTCTTGTGCTCTTTCCTTCAAAAGTTTCCTCTATGTTGCCATTCTCTTCCAACATCTACAAACACTATGGTTAACCAAGCCACAAAAGGAACATGGAATTATTTTCCAATGCTTATGTGGAAATTTACCATGCTTAACATAATCAAAAGAAGTGTGATGGAAATCAGATTTATACCTTTCTCTTTCACCTTCATTACCTTCATGAGGAGGTGAGTCAAATGAAGAAGTAGCTCCCTTTGGAACACCATCAATCCCTTCAATGGTTTTAGAGCTTTCACAACTTTCTAGTTCAAGTGCATGCTTATGTACACCTTCTTCCTACAAATGATGTTTCAAACAATTTCATTCCCCAAGAATACAATCTTTACAAACTGGAGGTAGTGAACCTGAAATGAAACTCCTTCTAAGAACTGTTTCAATTGCCTTCATGGCTGCTTTGGAACTTTCTCCATAAGATTGTCCATAGCCCAGACCCAAATAATTAGGCCTTTCCTCAACCATTATTGCCTCAACAATGTCCTGTGCATGTTTTCCCAATCCTTTTCCTTCATAGCCCATTTTTTGACATCAACTTGGACCCTATGCCTCTTGTATGTTTTTCAAAAGAACCAACATAAACATTCTTAGAGGAAATTGAAGACAAACTAGAATTGTTTACCTCTTCTTCAAGTTGATACTTGACTAAGGCTTCTTTGGCAACAAGGACTTGTGTCTCCAACTCATGCATCTTTTCCAGATCCATATTTTCTATATGAAGTTGTCTCTCCATCACCTGCAATTTGTCAGAAAGCAACTGCTTCTCTTCCTTCATGGAATTCAACTACTCTCAAAGTTCGGTGCTCATTTCTCTCACCATAACCATCATGATGAACAAGTCTCACTTCATGTCTTCATCAAAGAATATCGTGAAAGAGGAAGATTTGGAAAACTCGTAGAAGTTTTCATCATCAAAATGAAAAAAATCACTTCAACAAAATTCTGAAAACTTTCAAAGAACTAACGACGAATTTCTGAACTAAATGGCAGTAGAATCAAATTCTTATTGAAGTAGCCTTTTGTAAACAAACCCTCTTATGCTTCAAGGGTTTCCTTGAGGTCATTTGGATAACGATAATTACTTCAGCCCTTCTTCCTTCTTGTCCTCTCCTGGACTTAGCTTATCAGTATCTTGCCCTTCATCTTTGCAAACTCAAACAATAGTTAGTTTACAAACAATTAGACAATAGAATCCTTTGTATTATTTAAACACCTATAAAGTCAAACAAGCAATATTTTGCTTTGTTAATCAAGCATCCTACTCTGATACCACCTGATCTGAAATGAGGTTTTAACAACTTTTTATGCTTACAAGAACCTCTCACTCCAAAGCTTATAAATATATGATCTAGCTTATGTTGACAATTGCGGAATTAAGTACTTGAATTAAGTGTATGTGTTTGCTTGTTTTTAACTGTTTAAGTGCTTTAATTTGATTTTTTTATGCTGATATTAAACACACATAAAAACCATATAATGCAGCAAATAAACATCAACACATAACAACAAATTTAATCTAGCAGTTCACCCGAATATCGTGGGCTACGTCTCCTTGAGCTTCTGTCAATTTGACCTAGCTCTTTGGGATTATGGCTTCAATTATTTTACAAGTTCCACACTCAACCCCAATGGTTATTGAATGAATCACTAGACTTAGAAAACCATCTATATCCCTATCATGGTTGTCATCATTCTGCAAACAGATCTAAGATCCCTTAGACTTGATTCCTTCAATCGGTGCACTAAGCTTCCCTGAGCTTCTTGATGGCACTAACTCCTTCAGAATTATTCGATTGTCTTTGAAACCTCTTCTATCATCTTTATCACATATCAAACATCAACAATAGATTATTCATTTTCTCAAAATGAGCACTACATCCCCGATCTAGGCCATCCTCCACGGTTAGCACTCGGCTGCCTGAAACTTCTCTATAGAATCTCAGCCTCTAGAAGTCTTCAAATGCTTCTTTAAACCCTTGTAGTGGATTCAAAAGGCTCATTACAGTCAAGAATGACTATTTGTTTGCTATGAATGGATACCGGTAGCTCCTGCAACTACCTCCAACCCTTGGTGGCCCTATGCTCCAAAATATCCCTAGATGAAAATCTCCTTGAAGATGGCTTCTTTAGCTTCTTTGGACTATTCTATTGGCTTCAGAAGGCCTCAATTAGCCTAGCCAACCTCTTGTTTCACTCTCTTAGGCTGAAAACGACTCCTGGAGTGCATTTATTCATTATCTCCTAAAGGTCCTCCACTAAATCTGGTTAACTGCAATGATCTGTAGTTAAATTTGGAAAAATCCCTAAATTTCTCCGCTCTGCCAAACTTAACCACCAGAACTGACCATAACCATCAATGTTTTACATGCATGTGATGGGTATTACACTTGGAGGTTAAAGATAAGGTTAGCAGTATTGGCGGTCGGGTTAACATGCAAACCGCGTGTGGTTGGCAAATGGTGACATGTGAACATATCATTTGGGACCGCTGGCAGTCCTGACCCCCAAACCGCTGACTATTATATATTAAATTAAGAATTTTACCATATATTGTTAAGAAAAAATGTAGAGTGGAGTTGATAGCGCACCTTTATAGCCAGTCGGAGGTCACGATTTCGATTCCGTTGGACGCAACAAAATTTTATAATGCCATTTCATGGCCACGTGGTGGCCTCCGGGCTTGCCACGTGTCAGCTCCTGATTGGTCAGTCAAACAAGAATATTTTGGGGAATATTCCAAGGAATATTTTGGGGAATATTCCAAGGAATATTCCTTTGAATATTCTTTTTTAAATATTTTCCAAAAACCAATTTATTCTTGAAAATTGCAGTTTACTGGACTTTTTCAAATGGTGATAACGTCTTCATACGGTGTCAGTTTTTCCAACCGTTCACAGTGCTGGAATCAAGAAGAAGAGATCTATATGGTTGTTTAGGTTTGACACTCTTTTAAACTCTTTGAATTTTGATCTATCATTAAAGTCTTGGATTAATATCTAATGAGAGGATGAGCAACACTTTCAGTAGGGGGAGATGATTAGCCTCATCATTGGGTAATTATATGGGCCTTAATTCACCTCATAACTTAGTCAAACCAAATTTTCTCACAACTTATTACATTTTTTATTATATTTTGTTTATGAGATGAGTTAGAGTTGGATATTATGCCTAGTGGAATAATATGCATTGAATGCAGGGTTGAAGGAGAAAATCATGGAATTTTTGCAAATACTAAGGTTAAAACTCGAATGGGACAAGGGAGAGTGATTGTAGGAGTTAAATCCTTATCATTTACTTATCCCCCATTTGAATATTCCTCCATCCATCAAACCATCTCAGAGTGCAAGCAGCCAAGCCATGAGGATTAGAAGGAAGCCGAGCAAGTGAGATACAAAGAGTTAGTTTATCTTGAGTTTGGGAGCCGAGCCTGCCTGATTTTAAGAAAGTCGTTGGGGACATCATTTGTATAATTAGTGATTGCTAGAGCCTCATTAGGATTTGGATTTTGGTGGTAAAACTCTAAGCTATTTTCAAGCTCCAGACTTGTGAAAGTCTTATTGATGTTATTTTATGTTTTGGTAATAAGAATGAGTTTTGTTTTGAGCTAGCACTAAGTTAATTCAGAGGGCTGAAGCTCTTTGCTTAGGGCCCAACCCTACTAGGCAAGGCTCCTCTTTCTTGTATATGTATGTTTAGTGTAGTTTCATAGCTTCATTGCTAATTTTCTTTTAGATGCATTTCCATTGCAAGTAGTGTAGATTGGATTGGTTGTTTATTAGTTTGCTTTCATTTGTGCCTTACATCAGTAGTAGGTTAGCTGGGATACAAGAAGCACCATAAGGTTGTCAATAGTTGTCTCGATGATCCAGGTGGCTCTAGAGACACACACAGGACAAAGATGGCTTATGGAAGCTCAAAAATAAAAGTGATCGGAATGCTTTTGAACAAATATGAAAGCGTAGATCTTGTCATCCTGATCGCAATGGTGTGAATGGTTCATCAATCCGAGCTCGTATGAGGGAGAACGAGCCAATCAAAGTTTTGGTCAAAGTTGGGTTGTGGGCCAAGTTTAAGTGTCTGACAATTTGATTGACCCCGGGGCATGAAACCTAGCTCCTGAAAGTGGGCACATTTGTTTGATCATTAAGTTGTCTAATATCCCCTATATTAGACATATTTGAAAAATGTAATTATGGATTTAAAAAAAATCATAAAAAAACATATTATTAGGTGGCGAGCCATTACCCTCGCAACTTCCCTTCCCTCTAGCATATACACAAAAAAAAATTAATTATGGGTTGACAGGCCATGACCGCCACCGACCCTCACTCAATCTCCCAACATAATTCAAATTTTAATATGACTCAATGGCCATTACCCCGCCAAGCCTCTAATTGATTCCCATATGCATTGAACAACATATACGAGGTGGGTGGGCCACCTCCGGTGGACCCAACCCACACCCCAACTCCAAAAACTATGATGACATTTGTTAAGTTGTGCGCAGCAGGGTTCAAACCTACCCGACCAGAAAGGCCAGCCCACCACTTGGGCACCCACACCAATACTCCTCCATAACCATATACAACCCAAACTTAACCACCCTCCTAACACAGTTACCAAAACAGTTCCAATGTAAATAAACCGCACCATTTTTTTAATACTAAAAACTGTTGTGTAATTTTGGAGGGGTCGGGATTTGATTTGTTGACCTCTCTACCTATCTTAATCCACCTTTAGCACTGTGCCAACCAACCCACGTGGAAAAATCCACCTGAAATTTCTATAAACCCTCATTTCGTCAATGCGACCAGGGATGGAGGAGCCAAGAGCGCCCATGGAAATTGAAACTATTTTTAATTAATTTGCAGGTGGAACCATGGGGTCAGAGAAAAGGTAGGTGGAACCATGATTGGGCGAAATTCTCAAGAGGGTGAAATTTTTTGTAGTGTCCAAATTGGACAAATTTTTTGTCAATTGTACACCTCTCAGCGATAAAATCCTGATGTCGCAGTCAGAATTTCGATCTGAGTAGCAAATTTGAAGAGGACCAGAGGACAGTGTCTTTGAGGAATCTAGGGGGAATCTAAAAGATTCCTTAAGCTGTAGATTTCCACTTTCTCATAATTCAGAAATTTGACAGTCGATTTTGTACTATTCAACGCCACAAATCTGATGGTGTATTCAGATTTCCCATTTGATCATTTCATATTTTCGGCCACATTTAAAAGTTGAGTGCAGGTGTCAGCATTCAATGTGCGAGCAATCATTCCATGAGATTCAACGTTGTGAGATTGATGGTACATCCAGCTTTAGCAGTTTGACATCCTTTTATTCACATGGCCCTAGGATGTGAGGTATATGTAGTGTGTTCATGTACTTCTTTTGGCTATAAGATGCATTATGCTGCACAAATCCTTGTTTGATGTTTGATGTGGGATCTTGTTTCTTACTTGTCTCATGATTCTTGCTGCATGTGATGCGGAATCATTTGTGAGATGGACTTGTTGTCATGATTCATCATGTTTTATTTGAGATCCTTTGTCGTTATGTTGATGGGATACTCATGTGTCTCCGTTTATGTTTGCATTGAGATCCATTTTATGCCATGCTGGTGGGATGCTCATTATCATCATGCATGAGTTTAGGTCATACTAATAGGAGTCCTTTTTGAATGAGAGTTCCTGCAGTGGAACATCTCTTGGAGACACTCCTGCGTGAGGGAATTTTCCTTGGGTGATAGTGACATCACCTCTTATGTACATAATCGCTATAGGCAGCACTTAATTCAGCGGCCTACACCATCTTCACACCGGGGCTCAGAGACGTAGTCCATCCTAGATGAACTCCATTATCAACATCTTGAGTTTTATGTTGTTGATGATTGTCATGTTCCTTCTTCTTTACAACATCCATTTATGTTCACTTATGCTATTTTAAGTGCAATTTTAATCACATCACCAAAGAAAAAGATCTTGATTAAATCCAGGAGTTGAGTCAACTCAGATCACTCAGCCTCACTTCTGCCCTCTAGGATCATGACTTGAGGAAGGGACCCTTAAGCAACCCCAAAAACACAGATTTCTATTTCTTTTATGAGCTTTGGAGTTTGTTGTCTTTAAATTAGTATTTGGTCAATTTTTCAAAGTAGGACTCCATTGTCATCTTTTTCATCTTCATTTTTGCAGTAGATCTCATCCATGCTTTCATTCCTTTCAGCAACTTTCCGCATGCATAATGTAGGGAGTTAGTTCATTAATTATGCTTTTCTAGTTTATGAGAATGTTTCTTTTTTACATAGATTTTTGGAACATATACATGTTTTATGTAGAGTAGGTGCTTCAGGAGGATACTAAGACTTCATAGCCAGCATCCACCTTCCACTCCATCCATCGTAGCCATCCCTTGTTTTCACCATCACCTTCACTAGTTTTCATCATTTTTTATAGAAACTCTTCCAAGCACATTAAGCAAATCCAACCATCTCCTATCTTTGTTGTTGACTTCTGAGTGATACTAGACCTTCTCCCACTCCATTCCACCCATAAACCACCTTTTCTAAGCCTCCCATCACCTCCAACACCTCACATTTTTCTCTCGGCTGTATCATGTAGGTTTACAAGGAATCCATAGGTTTCTAGTACATCCTGTAGGTTTTCCTGAAATGGTCTATTTTGAGGCCGAATTGAGGGAAAACTCATAGGAAGTCACCAAAAGCCTCCCAAGGGTCCCCCACACCATCCAAACATCTCCTAACCCTCCCATCCATCCTCCAAGCATCCTTACTTCACCTGCCACATCACGAGAAGAAATTAATTTGCATACTTGATTTTGCATGAAAAGGCGGAAGGAAAAAATAGATTTAGTTCAGTCTCTTTACATGGACATTAGTGATTTTTGATGCTTCTCACTTCTATAACTTATATAGTAGCATTTGGTTCATGCTGATTTACCATTTCTGCAAAGCATAGTCTCTTAGCACTTAATTAGGAAATGGTGTGATTTAGAATTGGATTTTAGTCTTCTCCATTATTTTAGTAGAGTAGCTCTCTCTTAGAGTAGATTTACCTTTCTTCCATCAGGAAATCAAGCTTCTTCTGACTCCATAGAAGTTTGGCTTGAAAACTCCAGTGGTCTCTCGCCAGCTGAACAGTGACAACAGACAGAACCATCACTTTTAATTGTGTATACAACACTGTCACCTCCAAGTTTGTATGAACCCTGGGTTGATAAAGTAAAGCTGGTAGCCTAGGAGTTGCAACACTCTTGCTACAATAATGGCACTCATCAATCAGTTGATCATCTTCTAATCACTTGTTCTTATGCCAAGAATATGTAGGAGTTTATTAAATAGATATTCATATGTGCTTCACCTAGTTCACAAAATATAAAGACATGGATAAATGATCGGTCTGGGAAACAAATTAAACATCCATTTATAATGAGAACTTGGCATTTAGCCATGGTTTTTTGTCCATGGAATTTGTGGAAGGAGACAAATTTAAGAATATTTCAAGGAAAACATAGGTCTATGTCAACTTTATAGGAAATCACACTTAAAAGTATCAGAGAAACGATGATGGTGGTCCCTCCCAGCTCTGAATAAGATCAAGTGTTAGGATATTCTGAGACATAGGAAATAGTTAAGTATAACTTGGTCTAGTGTAGATTTAGGTAAAGTGTGTTTCTTTACTATGTAGTTTTGTAACTTACAATTTGATGGTCACAATATGTTCTAGACATGAAGTGATCTGACAGTTCATTCTCTCCTCGGTATTACCGACACTTCATCAGTGGCTTAACACATGATTGGTCCATGATCTCTATTTAAAGAGCATGGGGAGTCATTTGTAAGGTGACTATTCATGAGATAATATTATGTAAATTTTCTTTCTTTTACATTAATAAAATTCCTGAAGTGGTCGTGTTGGCTCAGGCTGTGGACCGTTTCCCTCTATGAGGGTTTTAACCATGTCAATAACACTGACGTATTGATCTATGATTTGTTTGTGAGCAGTGTCCTTTGGTGTTCTATCTGAGGAACTTACCTTGTAAATTCCTACATGGTATTAGATCTATTTGCGGGCTACATCCGTTGGTGATCCAAATTTGAGGTCAAAAAAACTGCATTCGACTATCGTTTCCTAGATCTGTTGTTTTTGACCACTTTCGAGAAAAAAGGAATGTTGTATTGTGTTATGAGCATCAGTTCTAGTGAGGAACCCCTTTCGTTTCACGCAAAAAGGTTTCCGATATCCCTAGCTACATCATTTTTAAGATATGGAAGTATACAATATTTATTTGTAGTTTTAGTTATTTATCTCTCTGTTTTTAATTATCGGATGGATACCTTTCATTTCTATGTATTCACTTTTTCCACGTGACTCGGTGCGATCTGGGAAAATCAGAAACAAAAAGGAATGATTTTTGTCATGTGTATGCTCTTTTCCGCTGCGCCTTAGTGTGATCTCGGAAAATCAAAAACATTGAGGAAAATATTTAGTTTCTGGCGAAATCTAACCTCAAGAGGTAAGGTTTGGTTTTTTTTTCATGTCTTCTTTAGGTTGTGTGGTTTTATTTTTGTAGGCAAAAATAGTTTTCTCAAGTAAGCACACACTCCAAAGCTTCAGTGACTAAAACAAATAAAATAAAATAAAAACTTCTTACTCTTTTCCAAAAATTACTAACCTTTTAAACTAACCCACTTGGTCCAAAGTTACTTTATGAGATTAGAGGTCTTGGGTTCAATTATTTCTTTTTGTTGAGTTACTTTTTCAAAAAGAACATGTAACTTATGTTTTAAAGTTACTTTAAGTAAAAGTTTTCTCACCCATTATAAAAAATGAGTCACCTATAATTCTAAACTCTCTTTATCTTTTATTTATGTTACAATTTAGTGGGTAGCTTGACATAAAGTACCATTGTAAAAGTGACTTTCATTTATTTATAAAAGTGGGTCACATATTTTTTTTCAAAAGTGAGCTAATTAGATTAATATTAGAAAGAGGGGGGATCTTTTTAAAAATATAACATTATCATTCACTTCTGCACATTCACGTACTTCGTCGGCATCTTCAACAACTTTTCTTCAAAATGCCATAACTTATTCATCTGAAAGTTGTTTTCAGAGTTGTTTCTTTTAATCGGCCTAATTTTTTGAGATCTTTCCATTGCAACACTTAGTTTCAGCATCTAAAGCTTCAGTTTATGTTAAAATGGAAAGTCTATGGCAAGTTATTCTTGATAGCACCAACTACTTCCAATGGGTGTCCTACATGGAGGATTTACTTAGAACTGAAGGGCTTTATAGAATAGCCTCAAGCCAAGAATCTAAACCTAAAGATGAATATAAGGCAGTAAAATGAGAAAATAAGAAAGATCAAGAATGTGGGTTGATAGGGATGTCTATTTCTCCAAACCTTCGATTTCATATCACAGAAATTGATACCTTTGATGAAGCAATGAAACAACTCAATAAATTTTTTGGAATTAAAAATGAAATTAGAGCCCATCAACTCAAAAATGAGTTTCTTACACTGGACCCCAATGATTTTTTTCCGTTGAAGATTTTTTGTCTAAGTTCAAGACCCTTAGACTTCTCTTGGAAGGTGTTAAAGTTAAGAAAGAATATGGTAGCCTTATCTATTCCATTCTCACTAAGTTAGGAAAAGCCTACTCTATGTTTGTTTCCACCTTCCATTCTACTGGAGGAGCCTTTATTTCTCAAAGTCAAGCCTACAAGTCCCCCTCTTTTGATTCCTTTTGTGATTATTTAATAAGAGAACAAGAAAAACTCTTACATCTTGGTCTTCTTAATACATGAAACTCTTCTAAGAAATCCTTAGCAACCCAACATCAACCAAATTTAAAGAATCCTAATAATCAGTATCCTAAAAAGAATGGTCCTAAACAAAACAAGGGTCCTAAGCACTTTCAGTCTCAAAAAGATGAAATATCAATTCAACAAAATGATAAGGCAAATAAAAACAAAGGGAAGAAGACTGATAGACATTGCAACTTTTGTCAACAAGATGGCCACATAGAATCCAAATGCTTTAAGAAGATGGAAGCCTTGGAAGTAACAAAAAAGAAGCATAACATCAATTTGGAGCACTCTTCAACTTCAACTTCATCTTCACGAATAACACCTTCTACATGTGGTTGTCAACCATCTCGGTCTGGTTATGCATTAATTGTATCTTCTTCTTCTCATTCTCATGGGTGGCTCATTGATTCTGGAGCTTCTTATCGCATGGCCAAAAAAAAAGCCATGTTTTCTTCTTTAAATGATTGTAACACCAAAAATATATATGTTGGTGATGATAGATCTCTTAGTGTTGTATGCACTAGAACTATTCATCTAGACAACGGTCAATTTAATGATGTATTATGTGTTCCAACATTATCCTGCAACCTTCTATCTGTATATCAGATAACTCATTCAGGTGAAGGTAAAACCGTTGAATTTTCACCTCATGATGTTGTAATTAAGGACCTAAGAGATCCGAGATAGATTTTAGCTACTGGAATTTTTTATTATTCTACAAGGTTGTATAAGTTTAACAACTTTGAGTCATCAACTCTTCCCTCAGTATTTTTTGCTCATAATGATGAAGTGAGCAAACTTTGGCATGAGCAATTTGGTTACTTAAACTATCAATCCCTTCAAAATCTATGTAAAGAAAATATGGTGACGGGTCTTCCTATGGTTTCTTGCAAATATGGTGCTTGTTCTGGATGTGTACTTGGAAAATATCATCATGATAGTTTTGAAAAACGTGCCTCTTGGCATGCCTCAGCCCCTTTCTAGCTTGCGCATAGTGATTTATGTGGTCCACTTCGAGTTGTTTCATTCTTTGGCTACATGTATTTCTTAACTTCATTGATGATTTCTCCAGACTTACTTCGGTATACTTATTTAAACTCAAGACTGAAGTATTTAACAAGTTCTTGGCCTTTAAGGCCTTTTTTGAGAAACAATCTAGACATCAAATTCTTAAGATACTATCTGATAATGGCAGAGAATATGTTAACAAAAAATTCATCAGCTTTTGCACTGAGCATGGAATTCAAATGCAACATACTGTTCCATATACTACATAACAAAATGGTGTAGTTGAAAGGAAAAATCACACCTTAAAGGAAATCGCTAATTTTATGCTTCAATCTAAAGGACTTAGTCTTAATTTTTGGGCAGACGCAATTAACTATGAAAATTACATAGTAAATCACACTCCTACTAAGGTTTTAAAGAATATCACTCTAGAAGAAGCATGGAGCTCAATTAAACCATATGTAAGTCACTTTCATGTTTTTGGAAGTGCAGCATGGGCCCATATTTCAGATGAGAAACATAAAGCCTTAGAACCTAAGAGTGAAAAATGTATTTTTGTTGGATATTCTAAAGATTTCAAAGGATATAGACATCTTCCACCTAAATCCAAAAATGTTGTCATTAGAAGAGATGTAAAGTTTGCTGAAAATATATTGACCTACAAGCCTAGTTTGGCAGATGTGACACCTCTCTCTATCCCTTCTACTTCTGAAAATATTTCTTCTTTAGATTATGATAACGAGGATGATAATCCTCCCCTAGCTTCTCTGTATCCCCCTTCATCTACTTAGCCTCAAAAATGGGTCTGTGCTACTCGGGATGTAGTAGGTGCTCTTGCAAGTGATCCTACAGATTAGCGACATACACGTTCTCAGTTCGATAGAGCCTCTTCCTTATTGGCTCAAGCTTCAACGAATTATGATCCGGACACCTTAAAAGAAGCTTCAGGCCATTCAGATTGGGACACAACTATGAATGAAGAATATCGTTCATTATTGGAAAATGATACATGGGATCTTGTTCCTCTTCCAAAGGGAGGAAAACTTGTTAGATGCAAATGGGTTTATAGAACCAAGTTTGGACTAGATGGAAAAGTTGATAAACATAAAGCTCATCTTGTTGCTAAAGTTTTTTCACAAGTTGAGGGCATCCAGTATACTAAAATGTTCTCCCCTGTTGCAAAAATGACCTCTATATGTCTTATTCTTTCCCTTGCTACCTCTTTCAAATGGGAAGTCCATCATATGGATGTTAAATCTTCCTTCTTGCATGGGGACTTCCATGAAGAAACGTATATGGAACATCCTCCTTGATTTATACACAGAGACTCTAGCCTTGTGTGTCTGCTTAAGAAATCCCTTTATGGTCTCAAGCAAGCCCCTCTCGCTTGGTATGCCAAAATGGATAGCTTTCTTTTAGATACTGGCTTTCCTAGGTGTCATTCTAACAATATTGTCTACACCAAGAAAGTGGGTAAGTCTCTTAGCATTCTTGTTTAAATTTTTTTATGTTGATCATCTTACCCTTACTGGTAGTGATACCAACCTTATAAAGCATGTGAATTCCAACCTTTAAAAGCAGTTTGACATGATGGAATTAGGAAACTTGCATTATTTTCTTAGTCTTCAAGTCTTGCAATCCAAGAAAGGTATTTCCCTTTCCCAGTCCAAGTATTCCTGTGATATTTTACGGTAATTTCACATGGAAGACTGTAATCTAGCCCCTTCTCCCTTTCAGTCTGGAGCCAAAATTTTAATCGCTTGTACTTCCCTTGATGTTGATGCTACCTTATACTATCAACTTGTTGGAAAAATTTTGTATCTAACCCATACTCGTCCTGACCTTTCCTTTGTTGTTCGCCTTATTAATTAGTTTATGCAAAACCCACATGAAATTCATTGGAAAGTAGCTAAAAGAATACTTCATTACATTTGTGGTACAATTCAGTTCGGGATTCATTATAGTGCAAAAGCAACTCCTCTGTTGGTTGGTTTCACTGATTCCGATTGGGCTCATGAACCTGATGATCGGAAGTCTACTGCAGGTTATGTCTTCACTCTTGGTTTTAGACCTATTACATGGGTTTGCAAGAAACAAAGTTCCATTTCTCTTTCTTCAGCAGAAGAAAATTATCATGGCATCATAGAAGCTAGTAAGGAGGCCCTATTGCTTCATCAGATCCTATCAGAGTTTGGCTTTCAACAGCAGTATCCGACTACACTTTGGTGTGATAATCAAAGTGCCATTCAACTATCCAAAGATCTAGTCCAACATCAGCATATAAAAAACATTGAACTACACATGCACTTCATTAGAAAGCTCATTCATGACCATGTTCTTCAAGTGAAATATTTTTCAGTTGATGATCAAGTTGCAGACATCTTTACAAAGGCTCTCACAGAGGCAAAGTTTACTAAACTTCGATTTATGGTTGGAGTTCAGGAAGTTGTCACTAAGGGGGGGTAGGTTCTAATGCCTCATTCCTTCTCCGATTGTTTCATATTTGTACATCCTTCAATCCTATCCCAAGTTGTTCTTAAGCAGGGATGTTAGGATATTCCAACACATAAGAAATATTTAAGTATAACGTGGTCTAGTGTAGAGTTAGGTAAAGTGTGTTTCTTTACTATGTACTTTTGTAACTTACAATATGACAGTCATGATATGTTCTAGACATGAAGTGATCTGACAGTTCATTCACTCCTTGGTATTATCGACCCTTGATGCATGGATTAACACCCGATTGGTCCACGATCTCTATTTAAAGAAAATGGAGGGTCATTTGTAAGGTGGTCATTCATGAGATAAGCTTATGTAAATTTTTTTTTTTTTACATTAATAAATTTCCTGAAGTAGCCATGTTGGCTCAAGCCGTGGACTGTTTACCTCTTTGAGGGCCTCAACCACATCAAGAATACTGGTGTATTGATCCGTGATCTTTTTGTGAGCGGTGTCCTTTGTTGTTCTATCTGAGGAACTTACCTTGTAAATTCCTACATCAAGTTGATGATTTTGAGGATCTTATCCTCAAGGGACTCAATATAAAATATAACATAGTCATCATTAATCCTTCCATAGTTCTCAAAAGAGGAAACTCAATTGACAGTGCCTTCTTCCCTCCAAAAGCTTTCATTGAATTGAGTTTTGATGGTGCCTCAAAAGGAAACCTAGGAGACGCAGGATATGGAGGGATTTCTAGGGATGAGAATTCAGATCCCATCTATATGCCTATGCTTTTTCCTATGAGTTGACCATAAACAACCTTGCAGAATTTAGTGATTTGGAGACAGGGATCCAAATATTTGTAAGGGAGGGGTTTAGGTTGGTTCAAATTGATGGGGACTCTCAGATCATGATTCACTACATCAACAAGCTCGTTCTAGGTCATCCTCTAGGGAAACTAATTCATAATTTGCACCTATAGGAGGTGGTGATCAATATCAAAGACTTGTTGACTAATTTTGATTATGTTATTCACATGCACACACGTTGGGAATGTAATAAGGTGGCAGATTGTTTAGATAACTAAGGAAGCTCAAACAAACATGTTGCCTAATAAGAATTGACATCTAGTGAAGCCTTCCAGGAAGTAAAGCACTAGGTCGAGCATGATAAATACCTAGCTAAACACAGGGTCCCTGGTGGGGGTGATATAATGACATCAAAATATCATCTCCAAGAAGAGGTATGATGGTCCCTTTCGATGGGAGGTTTCCGCGAAGAGGAATTATTGGCATGCAGAGTGACTATTTGGTGATGAAGGTGGTGGCTCTTGGAGATAATATTGGGCTCTACACTTGGCTACATATGGGTTGCATGTGGCATATCCTTGATTTGCACATTGGAATCCACCAGCCCAAGTATTTTCGTTTTAATTTCCATGCAATGGAAGTTTGGGTTTTTGTTTGTGTCCATGGTTTTGCTAGTACATTTCATTTTTTCACTGCATGAGTGGCTCGTTCCTCCCATGGTGGATTGGATGGGGGAAGGAACTTCTCTGATAGGAGGAGAAAGTTCATTAATGACCTCACTCTCAGGAAATGCCTCGGGATGGTTGAGACATGGTGTATGCAATAAACTTGGCTTCTGTCATGCGAATTTTAAAGGGTCTGGTGCATTCTTGGTATCAGATACATCATGTTCGTAACTATTTATGTAATCTCCAAGATTGCTTTAGGGTGGTAGAAAGGTGGTAATTATGCAGTTGACATTCTTCAGTTGTAGCATTCTAGCTCTAATTGGTGGTCACCAATTGACGTGTCATAGTCACAAGAGGTTTGTGTACACTGCTAACTCTCTAGATCAAATTAGTAGGGTGTCGTGTTGGCTTGTTCAAGACTTGGATAGTTCTACATCCCATAACCTTTTTTCAATGGCTCTTGAGTTTTTTTCTTGGTTGTCTTTTATTTTCACATAGGGTGTCAATATTCTTTTTTTACTTTTACATAACTGAGGGTCAAGCCCCTCCTTTGAATTAGTCATTGTACTTCCCTTGGAAACATCAAATACCCTCAACCCAACAAGAATTTATTTTAATTTCCCAGTGTTGGTATGTCGAGTTTGGTACCATGGCACCTTTTCCATCAGGTTCTGAAAGTGACTACGCCACCAATTTTTCTTTTTTCTTTCAAAAGTATCAAACATTCATACTTTTTGGTTCTTAAGAATTATGGGTTTCTGGACAACGACAATAGATTGTGGTCCTAGTTGGTAGGGGGTGTCAAGTAATTTGTTGTTGCAACTATTTAAAAATCCAAGGAGTTTCTCGTCAGTGGATGTTTATTGTTTTATTAGGTTTGTCACTGAAATAATTCGCCTCTCTTAACTTGTTAGTTTATGTTATTCTGGGGTCTTACTATCCTCTGTTTAGTTCAAACTTAGGCATTCAACTAGCTCGAGTGCTTGTATTGTGTATTGTTTGCAGCCATTCTATGGAAATTCCTCCTCAACAACGACACCCTAGTTGCAGGGGTGGTCCTCCAAGGGAATTCGCTTCTAGACATTGAAGCGCACCAAATATTTTGACTCGGCTTCCCTGAGGTTAGAAAGGAGATTTTTTGTTTGGAAGATAAGAATTTTTGGGATTGAAAAGATCATTCTGATTCACAAATTGGTGGTAGTAGCCTCAAATGGGTTCCCAATCCAGGAAAGTTCTAGAAGAGAAGACTGCATTTCTTCTAGTCTATAATACTACACCATCATATGGAAACACTACTCAATATGTTAATTCATGACAAACAAGTTGACAAGTATATGCTCTTTGCAGGAGAGGAGGAGATTAAGAGAATACTGAGAGACATCATATATGATTTGGATGATATAATGGTCATATAAAATCGAGTGGAACACTTCATGGTCTCAGAATCATAGACATAGTCCAATGACCATCAAGACGAAGTTGTAGTCATAAATGTTGCACCTCTGAACACTACACATACAAAATCATCCCCTCACTCACCAGTTATCATTTTGGCCTAGCGCGTCCATCTTGCATGATTTATAGTTCTAGTTATTGGAAGCAACACGATGCTTTTGTAACCACTATAATTTTGTTTTTTGTTTTGTCAGTAATGTCAGTTGTTCCTTATTGCTTCTTGTCAGTGGTATTTACATATGTAATCCTCTACCTATGTCTAATTTCAATAATCCTTTTAACAATAGCTTTTTTGCTTAAGTTAACCTCGATGATAACCATGATCCTCCAGGTGTGTAGTGGACATAAAAATTTACCAATGTAATTTTTTTGATATCAATAAAAATTAATTGACAATATTTACTAAAAAAATAAAAATAAAATTATTGTAAATGGAATAAAACACTAAACTTGCAAAACAGAAATGAAATTGCATAACATTGTAGGTAAACCATGGAATAAAACACTGAACTTGCAAAGCATAAATGAAATTGCACAACATTGCACATAAACCTAGGTACTTGGCGAGGAATAATATAATAAAAATAAATAAATGTTAATCTTGATACATACATGCCACTCTGCAACTTGCAAAGCACAAAAAAGTTGCACAAAACTACATGTAAACCTAGGTAGTCCCCAAGGAATGATATAATAAAAAATAAATAAATTTTAATATTTATAAACAAAAAACTCTGATTTCTGTACTACCCATTGTTTCTCATCTTTTTTCCATGAAAAATTATACAAATACGACATTTTTACGTACGTAACCGGCATCATTGTCAATATGGACAGAGATGGAATTTTAATACGGGAAAGGAGAATTGAATAAGTTGTGACCACGTTAGGCTTGGTCCTAAAATGAGAATGCTCAATTTCACATCACCATAATTAACCCATCCTGGCCAACAATGATCGATGAAGTCACGCACGAGCATGATGTAAAAAATTTCCATCAGCCTATTATTTAATCTAGTTGTGCCAATCTAATTGTCTAACCATCTATGAGATGTCCAGACAAACTATTATTGATAGATGGGGCTCTGAAAGTTTGTATTACCAACCTAGATCCATATTAACTCAAGATATATCAAGCGCTAAGAGGGATCAAATCTCTCGAGGTGCAAACATTTCCTCAAGTTTTGCACTTAAGAAAGAGATTTGCACCTCGAGAGATTTGATCCCTCTAAGAGCTTGATAGATTCGGATTTAAGATGAATCTAGGCTAGCTTAGTTCCTAAATGATTAACTTAATGTGCTGATAAGTGGACAAACTCAACCTTTCCATTGTGTTAAATTCTCTCTCTCCATCTCTCCCTTACAACTCCCTCTCTCTCCACTTCTCACTCTCTATGCATTTCTTCTTCCTTCCCTCTCTCCTCCTCTCCTGCAAGTACTATATCTACCTTTCTCTCCTACCTTCCTCTCTCCTATCTCTACCTCTCTCTCCTACCTTCTTCTCTCTTCCCCCATCTCTCTCTCTCTCTCTCTCTCTCTCTCTCTCTCTGCCCTCTAATCCTTTCACTATCTCCCTCCCTATCTCCTTCTCTCTCTCCCCCCTCCATATTTGTGTATCTCGTTCACTCTTTGTAACACATAACACATCACTAAATGTACATATTAATTAAAAAAAATAAAAACTTTATAAACTTTAAAGTTTTACCATATATCACTTAAATAAAATTTCTACCATATATCGATACCTATTGTGCATTTAATGATTCAATCTTTAATATCCAATTCGTATATACCTCAATTTTTTAACCCACTTGGCATGCTTCTTGACTTACGTTGTAATGTCATTTTAATGGAATGGATAAATTCGATGGTACCCACCTGAAACTTTCTACTCTTACATTCCATGGGATGGACCCAACACCAGAAGGGTCTAGAAACTAGGAACAGCTAGCAAAAATGCACCTTTGGATTTCAATATGGCGAACCAACAACCCTCAATGCTAAGGGTCTAGTGTCGTAACCGCTTTCTCAATGTCTGAGCGCTTATGGATTCATTTCATGTTATTCAATGTTCTAAAGCTCAACTCTGCAAGTGGGCTTATGGTTTGTTGTAGCAAAGAGGGTATCAGCCCACCATCCTTGTTCAAATGGAGCATGACGTTAAACTTCAACCACCAGGTAACCTGCAATCCTTTCTCTATTTCTTGATATGTATACCATCTAACAGTGTTTGGATCTATTTCAAAATATGTCCTCTGCTCATCCAGTTCATTGTGCGGGGTGTATGAGATTCTGCTGGTTTTCCTTTCTAAAAGAGGATGACAATGGAGGCCAACAGGTTCAAGGAGGTAACATTCATCCTCGCAGGGTCTGCTATTGGGTTTTTTTATTTTCACCTGATTCAAGCCACTAATACTTATTTCAGGGGCTTCTAGTATAGGCGGTCTTCTACGTTCTAGGGTTACTCTGTCTCATGTAATATTAAGCGCCTTGAGAGTATTACATATATTCATCATTAAGAGTTTTTTTGTTATTTTTCTTAACTCTTGCTTCATGCATATACAGGTAACATTCTTGGAAGAACCCCTTCTCTTATGGTTTTGTTGGATTCGGTTGAGTCCCCCTTACTTTGGGTTGTCATCTTCTTATTTCCAGGTTGGTCTTACTACAAAAATTCATGGTGGACTCTCATGCTCGAATGCTTTTCGAAATAAAATGGCTATGCTTGTATTTTCCCTACCACATGGTATTTTGGTTTATCTGGATAGAGAAGTACCATTAAGCCAAGGCTCAAGCCAGGCCTAGACTAGTTTTTGATATTTTGAATGGACAAGGGTTTTGTTAATTGCCCCTTGAATGATTCGAAACAAGAATGTGCCATGGCATAAACTTGTATAATTCAGGCTTCGTTGAGGGTTTGATTTTCTTATTTATTTTTGCAATAAGGTTTGAAGCTTGAATGTAAATATAACGTTTATAATTTGGAGCTCTTTTAACTTGATTTGACTTCTGAAATCGAAGCTTGTTATCTTCTATTTCACTGGATTCTATCAAGCTTGATCATGACTTTACTATTTTTTTTTGCTTAAAGAATGAATATATTATGGACTGTGTGAACTCACGATTTTCCTTATGGAATCGACTGAGAGTTATGTCTTGTCCTTGCGATTGATAGTGATCTTTTCCTTTTTTTTATAGTCGATGATTTAGCTATTAACTATTTCTACATGTGAATTTTCTACTTCTCTATTTTACGATTATCAGAAAGGGATTATGCTAGGGTATTGTTTAGGATGTTTACATATTTTAAAAGGCGTAAGGGCTACAGATGATTCTTGCATGTTTAAGATACTAGCATTTCTCTATTTCAACGTTTATGCTATTCTTTCTTAACATATTGAATATTTCAAACGTATAAATCACAATTCTTGTTTTAGAAATATATCAAATAAAATATTTTTCATTTCTCTGTGTCATAGAGTATTTTCATAATTTTGTTAGACAACTTATTCTTTACTTTCATATATAAATTTATTCTATTTTCATACTGGTGATAACACTGTAGACGTCCAACTATTACTAATTTAAGATATATAAAACAGTCAATATTCAACTTGCAATCAACCCTTAGAGCTATCTATCCATCACTATGGAATCCTTTTCTTTAAAAATTACTAAATAAAGAGTTTGTTTACTTATCTATTCTCTTCTTGGTAGATACGTAAGTTCTTTTCCATTTTAGAAAGGTCTCACCACCGAGCCACAAGTCTATAAATTACGTCCAGACTCTCCCTCGAGCTCTTGCTTCTCACAACAGTAGAATAATTATGTTGTAGTCAGGTATCTTGGGCATCAGGACCCATAGTCCAACCTCAAGTCACATACCTTTCATACTGTACTCAACATTTTCCCACTGGTTTATTTCACCCAGTGTAAGGAAATATGGGTAGCATGGTTTGTTCTTCCTTTCCCATCTGATCTAATTTCTTCCAACCCCTAGGCCTTTCTTCCATTCCTCTTTTGAGGGAGAAGATGGGTAATTGTTTTAACTGTTTAAGGAGGTTAACAACTATTTCTTTCAGTTCTTGTCAAAATACTTTAACTCTTAATTATTCATTAATCAAGTAACAAAATATGTCCTTGCCTCTCAGCCTTATTTCTATAACATTCTACGTCAAACAAAGTAAAATCTAAAGTATTAAGTTAAACTTGGTAACCAATATTAAATTTTCGCGGAATGTGGGGTGTTACATGTTCCCCCCCTGAAAGGAACACCATCCCTAGTGTTCTTTTCGATTAATAAAATAGTGTCGGATAAACTTTCCGCATAAATTCCTCTTCTTCCCATGTAGCCTCTTCGGAGCCAAAGTGCTTCCACTGCACTTTAACCTGGGTGATGGATGGTTTCTGCAAGGTGGTTTCTCTCCAATCAATAATACGAAGATATTGTGCGAGAAACTCTCCTTCGAGTTCGACCTACATATTTTACAATCTATTGTAAGGAACCTTTCAAAATAGCAAATTATATGTTATTTATTCTATTAGTTTATTACCTGTATATTTTCCCAGTTAATTATATGCTGAGGGTTGTACACATATTTTTGTAATAAGGAGACATGGAAAACATTTTCGAACCAGATATGGCTTGGTAATGCAAGTTTTTACGCTACAGGTCCAATCCGTTCCAAGACTTGAAACATTCCACAATACCATGGTGCTAACTTAGCACGACCCCTCCATTGTAAAGTGTTTTTCTGAGGCTTTACTATGAAGTAAACATGATCCCAAACTAGAATTCCTTATATTATCTTCTTTTATTTTCATAAACCTTTTGTCTATCCTAGGTAGCTTTTAGATTCTAATGTACCTTTTTAACCATCTCTTCCATTTTGGTAAACATGTCAGGACCCAATGTTAGTTTGTTGATAGTAGTATTCCAATCTATGGGCACCCTGCACTTTCTTCCATACAACACCTCAAAGGGGCTCATGCCCAGTGATTCATGGTATCCATTATTATAAGCAAACTCCACTAGGTGGAGGTAGTCTTCCCATTTATGTGGTTGTTGCATCACAAACATTCTTAACATATCCTCTAGAATTTGATTCACTTGCTCCATTTGGCCATCTGTTTGTTGATGGTAAGCGGTACTAAATTGAATCTGGGTACCTAACCCAAAGAAGAGTGTTTTCCAAAATGTGGATGTAAATTTTACATCCCTCTCAGAAATTACCACCTTGGGTATTACGTGCAGTCGGAAAATTTCCCTCATAAATATGTTTGCGATTTCCATAGTTTTGTAAGTGGATTTTATGAGTATGAAATGAGTGGTTTTTCTTAACTTGTCAACCACCACCATAATTGAGTCATTATTCTTCTTAGTGCGAGGTAAACTGGTGATGAAATCTAAAGTGTTTGTCTCCCATTTCCACTCAGAAATGGGCAATGGTTTTAATAGTCCAGTGGGGTGCCAATGCTCCACCTTCACCAGTTGGCACTCCAAACATTTATATAGGTACTCGATGACATCCTTCATTAAACATGTCTAGAAATAACTTTTTTTGATGGCAGAAAGTAGCTTCTGGTACCCTGGGTCGACGACATAAGGTTTCCTCTAAAATTCATCCAATATCAATTGTTTGACAGGATTTTGATTAGCAACATATATTTATTTTTTGAAGGTGAGCATTTTACCTAGATTTATATCATAATCAGAATGTGCCCCCTTCTCTTGAGCTTCAAATTCTTTCTACCATAGGAAGGCATACCCTAGCTCCTTAAGAGATGCTTCCTTAATTATATCAGGGAGGTTAGATCGTACCTAATTGAATTGAACTTCATACATACAATGTAATTTTCTGCTTAATGTGTTAGATACTCAACTTTCTTTCCCCTTGAGGTGCTTCATTTAAAAGTCAAATTTGCTCAATTTTTTTTTCCATCTAGCCTATTGAGCATTTAAGCTAGATTGGTTAAAGAAATTTGTAAGGTTTCTATGATCTCTTAGCAACAAAAATTTCTTTCCCAATAGGTAGTGTCACCACATTTTCAATGCATGCACTACTATTGTCAATTTAAGATCGTATGCAGAATATCTCTGCTCATATTCTTTCAATTTGCGAGATTCATATGCTATAAGTTTCCCTTCCCGCGTCAATGCTCCGCCAACACCTTCCTTGCATTTGTGTGAACCACGAAAGATTTTTCTGGGTCTGCTACTTTTAATATGGGACCAGTAGTAAGTAATTGTTTTAATCCTTCAAAGATTTTCTTACATTCATCTGTCCATCGGAAAGTGCATCCCTTTTCTGTAATGAGGTCATGAGAAAAGAGATTTTCGAAAATCCTTCAACGAACCCATGGTAGTAATCAGCTAAGCCCAATAATGATCTAGTATCAACAACATTCTTCGGGGTGGTCTATTCCATAATAGTTTTAATTTTTTTCGAATCCACCGCTATTCCCTCTACTGATATAACATGACCCAGATACTATATTTGGCTTTCTAAAATGTCACACTTGCTACACTTAGCATATAACTGATTGTCGCGTAGAGTCTACAACACTATCCTCAAATGCTTTTCATGCTTCTCCTAATTCTTAGAGTAAATTAATATGTCGTTAATAAAAATTAGTACACACTTATCTAAATATGGCTTAAAAATATCATGCATCATACTCATAAAAGTAGCTAGGGAATTTGTAAGGCCGAATGGAAATACCCTGAACTCGTAATGACCATAACAAGTTTGAAATGAAGTTTTACAAATATCTTCTTCCTTTATCCTTATGTGGTGGTAACCGGACCTTAGATCAATTTTGTAGAACACACCAGCTCCCTACACTTGATCAAATAAATCATCAATAAGTGGTAAAGGGTATTTATTTTTAATAATCATTTTATTCAATTGACAGTAATCAATTCATAGACTCAAGGTTTCGTCCTTCCTCCATACGAACAATACAGGGGTGAATGTAACCTTTATCCATAAGTTCTTGAAGCTGCATTTTGAGTTTTGTTAACTCATGGATGCTCATGCGGTAAGGAGATCTAGAAATAGGAGTTGAAATACGATCAATTAAATTGTCAAATGAATATCATGCTTAGGTGGTAATCTAGGAATGGATTTAGCAAACACATCAAAAAAGTCCTGAATGACAAGAATATTTTCCAAGTAAGACATTTTACTCTTGGAATTTTTGTATCCTACTTGGACAACATAAATCTGAAAACCTTTGCTATTGTATTTTCCTAGCTGGCTAGCAGAGAGGGTATCAGTCTGCCATCCTTGTTTTGGTGGAGCATCGTGTTAAACTTCGCCCATCATCTAACCTGCAATCCTTTCTCTATTTCTTGATATGTATACCTTATAACAGTCTTCGGTTCTATTTCAAAATGTGTCCTCTACACATTCGGTCCACTGTGCAAGGTGTACGAGATTATGTTGGTTTGCATATCAAAAAGAGGATGACGCTAGAGGCCAATGGGTTTGAGAATGTAGCATTCAACCTGGCAAGGTCTATCATTGGGTTTTTTTATTTTCAACCGATTTGAGCCACTAATACTTATTTCAGAAGTTTCTGGTATAGGCGGTCTTTGACATTTTAGGGTTACTCTGTCTTAGGTAATATTGAGGGCCTTAAGAGTGTTACATATATTCATCGTTAAGAGTTGTTCTGTTATTTGGCTTAACTCCTTCTTCATGCATCTAGAGGTAACATGTTTGGAAAAAGCACTTCTCTTACGGTTTTTCTGTATTCGGTTAAGTCCCCCTTACTCGAAGTTGTTATCTTCTGATTTCCAGGTTGGTCTTACTACAAAAATTCATGGTAGACTATGATGCTCGAATGCTTTTGGAAATAAAATGGCTATTCTTATATTCACCCTACCGCATGGTATTTGGGTTTCTTTGGATAGAGAAGTACCATTAACTGGAGGCTCAGGCTGACCCTAGACTAGCTTTTTATATTTTGAATGGACAAGGGTTTTGTTAACCGACTATTGAATCATTCCAAAGAAGAATGTGCCATGGCATAAACCTATGTAATTCATGGTTCGCTGAGGGTTTGATTTTTTTTTTTTTTTACCAAAAATGTGTGAAGCTTGAATGTAAACATAATGTTTATAATTTGGATCTCTTTTAACTTGATTCGACTTTAGAAATCGAAGCTTGTTATCTTCTATTTCATTGGATTGTATCAAGCTTGATCATGACTTTACTCTTTCTGTTTGCTTAAAGGATGAATATATTATGGACTGTGTGAACTCACGATTCTCCTTCTGGAATTGACCGAGAGTTATGTCGAGTCCTTGGGATTGATAATGATCCTTTTTTTATAGTCGATGATTTAGATATTAACTGTTTCTATATGTGAAGTTTATGCTTCTCTATTTTTTGGAATATCAGAAAGGGATTATGTAAGCATATCGTTTAGGATGTTTACATATTTTAAAAGGCATAAAGCCTACATAGGATTCGTGCATGTATAAGATAATAACATTGCTCTATTTCAACGTTTATGCTATTCTTGGTTAACATATTGAATATTTCAAATGTATCATGCACAAGTTTTGGTTTAGAAATTTTATCACAGAAAATACTTTTCATTTCTCTGTGTCGTGGAGTATTTTCCTAATTTTTTTACACAATTTATTCTTTACTTTCATGTATAAGTTTATTCTATTTTCATACCAGTGATAAATCTATAGACATCCAACTATTACTAATTTAAGATATATAAAACAAGCAATATTCAACTAGCAAGCAACCCTTAGATTTATCTATCCATCACTATGGAATCATTTTCTTTAACAATTACTAAATAAAGAGTTTTTTTACTTATCTATTCTTTGCTTGGTAGATATGTAAGTTCTTTCCCTTTTCAGGAAGGTCTCACCACCCATCCACAGGTCTGGCAATTATGTCTAGACTCTCCCGCGAGCTTTTCCTTCTCTTGAAAGTAGAATAAATCTGTTGTAGTTAGGTATCTTGGGCATCAAGTCACATACCTTTCACACTGTAATCAACAGTTTCCCACTAGTTTATTTCACCCAGCTCAAGGAAATCTATCCGGAATGGTTTTTTCTCCCTTTCCAATCTGATCTAATTTCTTCCAGCCCCTAGGCCTTTCTTCCATTCCTCCTTTGAGGAAGCAGATGAGTAATTGTTTTTAACTGTCTCATGAGGTTAACAATTGTTTCTTTCAGTTCTTGTCAAAATACTTTAACTCTTAATTATTCATTAATCAGGTAACAAAATATGTCCTAGCCTCTCAGGCTTAGTTCTTTAGCATCCTATGTCAAACAAAGTAAAAGCTAAAGTAATAGGTAAAACTTGGTAACCATAGTAAATGTTCATGCAATGTGAGGTGTTACACTCTCTTACCCTTTTCTCCCTCACACACTCACCTCCCTCTCTCTCTCTCTTCATTCCTCCTCTCCCCTATCCTTAAGTTTATCTTCATTTCTCCCTTGTCACTCCCCTATCTCTCTACCTCTATCACTCTATATCATTGTTCTTCCCTCACTTATATATCTAAAGTTAATATATATCATAATATATTAATATTTATTATAATACAACAAATTTAATATTGTATTAATCCAAAGTTATTAAATTTAATAATATTAATATTATAATATATTAATATGAATACTAGATTCAACAACAACAACAACAACATCAACAACAACAATAATAATAATCTTTTAATATTAATATTAGGGTTAATAATGTTTTTTCTGCATGGTATTAATAATAGTTTGGCCCATGGTATTTTTCCCATAGGCCTTACATAAATAAAACCTATTTTTTGAGTGTTAGTAAGTATAAAGAGGTTTAGCCCATGAGCCTTTGCATTGACGGTAAATGGGTGCATTGTTAAGGCACTCCTTGTGATAGGTCACTAGTTCAAATCCCCTGTGGGTGCTTACCTACCCAAAAAAAATTATAGAGAGGTTTATGTAGTAAACATAAAAAGAGGTTTTATTTATTTGCCATACCTCTAGTTTATTTATATTTTTATTTATTTATCATATTTCTTTTATTTACCGTGGTATTTGATCTATAGGCTTCATATATAATTAGATGTTGACTTCTAATCCTATTTGATATATTTTTATTTATTTTTCATACTTCTTTATACCTCTCTTATATTTATTTATTTACCATACCTCTTTTATAACTATGATATTTGCCTCATAGGCTTCACCTAAATAAAACATATATATATATATATATATATATATATATATTTTGTAAATATAAAGATGTTTATGGAATAAATATAAAAGGAGGTTTTACTTATTTAACATACCTCTAGTTTATTCATATTTTTATTTATGTACCATATTTCTAGAGTAAATATATACATACATATATATATATATATATATATATATATATATATATTGCCCATACCTCTAGTTTATTTATATTTTTATTTATTTACCATATATCATTTTTTAGTGTTAATAAACCTCTTTATATTTGGAATTTATATTGTGTTTATAGATACTAATAATTAGATTGACTTTTAAATGGGGCAGACATTAGATTAGACATGTTAAATATTAAGCATTATGTGTACGTTTACATTTAAATTTACATGCTTAAGTTTTTATGTGAGATCCACCCCCATAATGAGTTGTTTACATTTAAATATACATTTACATGTTTAAGTTTTTATGTGAGATCTACTCCATAGCAAGCTGCTTACATTTACATTTACGTTTTTATGTCAGATCTACCCAATACTAAACTGTAAAACACCTCTCAACCCAATAACACATCTCAATATTTTCTTACCTTTTTGTGAACCAAAATTAACGTACGCAAAACCTATAACCACAGACCTGTACGTAATTGGAGATTCCACTGTAGATCCTGGTAACAACAATGGGCTTGCAACCATTGTGAAAGCCAACTTTCGTCCATATGACAGAGATTTCGTCGGTTGAAAGCTCACTGGGCGATTTACGAATGGAAAATTAATAGAAGATATATTAAGAGAGAATTTTGTCAGAGAATTGAAAAAAATGATGGTTACGGAGAAGTGATAAGAGAGAACTTTGTTAGATGACTGAAAGGAATAGAGAACTTTGTTAGATGACTGAAAAGAATGATTGTGAATAGCTAGAGTGGCTCATCTTAAGTGTGATCTTCCAGTTATTTTTAGATGCCTTTGGATTATCACTATTCAACTACATATTACTAAAAAAATATTAAAATTATATTAATTTAACCATTCAATTTTTCATTATCTTTACACCAAAAAAATATTAAAAATATAAAATATTAACGGTTATAAAATAAAATAACATAAAATAAATTAAAATGAGCGAATGTAAACGATAATTATCTAGACCCATGGATATTATTGTTTAAAGGTTGTAGAACTAAAATTTATTCGGGTGTAAATAAGATTACTGGTCGTATTGTTTTATATATCCATTATCTTTAAAAGGTTGTTTTGGTTTTGATTAACATTTCAAAATTTTCACTATATTTTTTCTTCATAATTTTATTAATTTCAAAATAAGTTTTGTTCCAAGAACGAAGGTTGGGAATTTAAAAGGTTGTTTTGGTTTTGGTTAACATGTCAAATTTTTTATTAATTTGAAAATAAGTTTTGTTACAAGAATGAAAGTTGGGAAAGTAATATTATCTATTGATATTTTTATATAAAAATGACATTATGATTTACTTTGAATTTATCAAAACTTCAAAAAGTAATTTTGATAATTATTTAAAATTTTCATATATATATAAAAAAAAATAACTAAAATAAAATTATATACTCATCTTTTATTACAATAATAACTCTATAAAATAAATTCATGTTTATAAATAGAGTGAGATATTCATGTTTTATTATAATAATAACAACTTAAAATAAATTCATCTTTGTAAATATTTGAAAATTGGAAAGTTTTCTTTACTTGGGATAATTGCAAAGTAGGAAAGTCCTCCTCGTTGACAGAGTGAATTTACCATACACACTGAAAGATTTCAAATTGAAGTTGTACTAATTTTGATATTTTTATAATTAAAAAAAAAATAGATTTTAGATTTTGGGGTTTTATTATTAAAAAAATAAAGATATTTAAAGATATTATATGTATATTGTGAAAGTTTTATGGGAAAATAATTAGATGGAATGCATCAAGTTGGAATAGGGAGCAGAGCTCTAGTGATTTAAAGAAAGAAAAAAAAACTGAGAGTAATGGGTTTCGATACGTGACCTAGGGTTTCTCCTGCTGTGGCCCTCAATTTCTCTTGGTGTGGTCCTCAATTTCTCCTAGTGTGGTCCTCAATAACCCAAGCTTGGTTAGGCGCACAAATGGGTTTTTGGATTGGTGCCTCTGTGAGCACTTGGGTTCACATTGTGGCTTCTTGAGAAAGTGTTGTTAAACATTTTTTATTAAGGCGCTGACAATTTTGTTTTGAACTGGTTGTACTTGTATTGGTCAGTCTAACCTTGCCCGTACCATTTTACCTCCTTCCCTAATATATTTTGGCACAACACCCTTGTGAGCCGTGGTTTACTGCATCCCATGCCGGTCTTGGTGGGGAAATGGGAGCTGTGAAGGGTCCTAAAGCAGTGTTTCACGTGGGTTTGACCTGGTTTTTTTCACTTATTCCCGAGACTAAGCTACTTTTACCTCTGTTAAGTTGTGGTTAGCATGAATGGAGGAGGTTTTGGAGGAGGAACTAGTTGAATATTCCTCGGGTAGTCTAACGCATTCGGACATCTCGGTGGAGTCACGCCCGCTATCATGAGTTTGGCATAGACCCTCATCACTCACTCCATCGAAAGGTCAGGTAAGCGATTTTGAGGTAGGGATGGTTGATATGGACGATTCTCTACAGGGCCTAGGCCTCACTCAATTGGCTACAACAGTTTCTGAAGGTTTTATTCACCTAGGAGAAGGCACGAGCTCACCCTTTCTTTCTATCCCATCTTTGTCAGAGCTGCTAAATTGGACTGAACAAAAGCATCATGCCAAGAGTTTTCAAAGCAGCGAGGGTTTTCCGGTGGAAGGGACCGGGGGTCTGCAACATGGCTCAACTGAACCAGTGGACCTTCAAGAGGCGACAAATTTACTCGTAAGTAGCTAAGAATATTACTCAGAAGGCTTTACAAGCCTAAACTCCAGTAAGAAATTCTCTGCCATTGGGATACTTCGACAACATTGCAAACAAGGTCACTAAGGTGGACAAGTGTCATGTCTTAGACTTGGAGGAAATCCTTCTAGGGGTCGAATGGCAACAAAATTCTGGCGTTGGCTCAAAGGAGAAGGCCAACAAGAAATCAAAGCTAGCAAAATCTCGAGAGAGGGGGTGACTACTAGTGTTTGGGGAAGGTGTAGGCATGGACAAAGTGAAATTGATAGAAAGCACAGTGTTGGTGGGCAGGGTTCGAGGTAGGAATTACTCCCGGGGTCATTTGAGGAAATGGACAATGGAGGTTTGGGGCAATGTGATGGAGCAGCTTCCTGTGGTTTTGTCGATTTCCAGGGGATGTTTCACCCTCATTTTTCCATAGCCTGAGCAGATAAATTGGGTGTTGACATGCTACTGGCATCCTGAAATAATCCACATCCTACTAAAACGTTGTTCTCCTCTATTCGATGCAGAGAAGGAAAACCTAAGGGCAGGGACGATTTGGGTTCGTTTGGCTGGCTCCCACTATAATTATAGTCAGAATACATATTTCAATGTCAAGGGGATGATTTGGGCACTTTCCTGGATCATTATAGATAATATATGGATTCAGGTTTTCTGGAAATGGCCAGAATTCTCGTCCATCTGGATACTAGAGAAGGCCTGGTGGAGTGCTATCACTTGCAAATGGGGGACATCATCAGATGGTAGGAGTTGTATTATGAGGGCATTCCCTTTAGGTTCTAGAGGTTTCATTATGTTGGCCATCTATACAAATCTTGTCCCTTGGTAATCGAGCAAAGGTCAAGTCCTCCAAAAGAAATTTCCTCATGGAGCACTCAAACAGAGTTGAGGATGGAAGATGATCTTGCAACGCTTCAGGGTGGGCCAAGGTAGGGTCAGGAAAAGCCTTGTGCTCTGCGATCTGAGTCATCTGGCTGGAACATGGATGCACCAATCACCAGAGCACACACTAGAGAAAACAATGTGTTTTCAGGTACCTCCTCTCCCCCCATCCTCTGTTTACAAATGATTGTATGTTATTTGTTTTTGCATCTTCAATTAGTATTTTGAATCAAGTGTCCAAGGTCGGTAAGCTAAGCAGCATTACTTGCCCTGTCGTCTCTACCCCTGCACCCTCCATCTGTACCCCTTGCGCTATTGTTCAAAGTGAGCTCTCTCAAAACCCCTTGGGGGATTCAACATCTGGCACTTCCCATTGATACAATTTACATTCTATTCCACCCATCCTTCACGGTTTCCATCTGTATGAGGACTCGCACCCATCCCTTCCACCTAAGGCCCCCAGGGGCAGACAATCTCATATGTCAAAATTTATCAAAAGGGCCAGCATCAAAGTGGCTTTAGGTATTCAGTCTCCCATAGATCAGGTGCTTAGAGGAAAGGGTAACCCTGCCAAGGTTACCCCATGACAAGAATCTCTTTTAATTACAGGGTTTGGCCAGCCTAGATAAAAAATTGGCGCTAAGAAGACTGTGTTTGTTAGAAAAGTTGGATTTTCTCTTACTGCAAGAAACCCTAGGCGATGGTCCCCTTGTAAATAAAACCCTAAAATCCTTCCTACCAGATTGGGAATTCTTCTTCCTAGATGTGAGAGGGAGGTAGAGAGGTTGTGCTCTAGGTTTCAATGATAAATCAATCAAGATCACAAATGCATGGGGTGGAAAGGGTTTTCTGGGTGCAAACTTCACCTCCATGTCACTTAATATCCCCCACAGGGTTATAAATATCTACGGGCCCTGCTAGAATAGAGAGGTTTTCTGGGAGAATCTGCTTCCGGCGAAGTTTATGCAAGTTGAGAACCTGATTATTAGTGGTGACCTCAATTTCTCACTTGGTCTCATGAAATCCTGGGGCCATAGAACTTAGTCGGACACTCTTACATGTTTTTTTGAGAATCTTCTGGATTCCCATGACCTTATAAATATTGACACGACGTGTATCATGCCGACCTCGAGGAACCGTAGAACAGGGAAGGATTCCCTGGCCCAAAGGCTCAATTGTTTCCTAATCAAACCCCCTTATTAAATCACCTTGCACACATTCGCAAATGGTTTGGTTCGAGGGGTTACTTGGATCATTCATCGATATTCTTGGAAATTGAGGATGCAAACCTCAATCCTAGATCACCCTTTAAATTTAATGCTTCATGGCTAAATGAGGTAGATTTCCATGTTATCCTTAAGGAAAACTAGACTCACTGTAATCGAGATTCCGACCCCCCCCCCAAGTCGTGGTTATATCAAATAATCTATCCTTCTTAAAGGAAAAAACTATCAGCTGGGAAAAGGCCAAGCAGAAAAGGGATGGTGAGGAGTTAATTAGGATTGAAAGGGAGCTAAAACAACTTGAGTCGTCGGGGCTGTCCAGCTATGCCTCTCTACAAGGAAAATAACATCTAATAAACCTGGAGAAAGAGAAGATCAAGTTGTTGCAAAGGAATGAGGAAACTTGGCGACTAAAAAGCAGAGCTTTATGGTTGAAGTCGGGTGACGAGAATACAAAAAATTTCCAACAGTTCGCCAGAGGTAGAAAAGCTATAAATATGATCTGGGAACTGAAAGAACATACAGGGAGAGAGGCTAGATATTTCTCCCAACTAGCTGACATGGGAGTTCAACACTTCTCAAACATCTACAAGGACCCAAGGGGAGCCACAATTGTGGAAATCCTCAGTGTTGCGAAGTCTATGCCTAGGTTTGTTGAGGAAGTGGAAGAGGAGTCTCTAAATTATCTTGTCGCTTTGGGGGAACTAGAAGTAGCTATGAAATATTTCATCAAAGAAAAAAGCTCAGGGCCCGATGGTTGGTCAATGGAATTCTTCCTTTCCTTTTTTGAGCTCATTGGGTAGGACTTGTTGCATGCCATTTAGGAGTATCAGATTTATGGTATGATGCTAGAGGCCTTCAATTCTACTTTCCTTGCCCTTATCCCTAAGGTTAACAAGCCCCTTACTTTTGATGATTTTAGGCCCATCTCCCTCTGCAATTGTGTCTAAAATATTATCTCCAAAATCATTGCCCTCCACATAAAGCCAATCCTTTATAAGATGATCTCCAAGGAACAGTTTTCCTTCCTCAATCACTGTCAAATCCATGAAGCAATCGTTACAACCCAGGAAGCACTCCACTCAATCAAAACTATTTCCAAAAAGGATTTTATCCTTAAGATATACCTATCCAAGGCTTTTTATTGAGTGAGTTTGTCCTACCTACAGTTCATTCTTACACATATTGGTTTCCCTGTGTCTACAAGATTATCTCCAAAATCATTGCCCTCCGCATAAAGCCAATCCCTTATAGGATGACCTCCAAGGAACAGTTTTCCTTCCTCAATCACTGTCAAATCCATGAAGCAATCGTTATAACCCAGGAAGCACTCCAATCGATCGAAACTATTTCCAAAAAGGATTTTATCCTCAAGATATACCTATCCAAGGGTTTTTATCGAGTGAGTTGGTCCTACGTACAATTCATTCTTACACATATTAGTTTCCCTCATTAGTTTATCAATTTGATCATGTGCTACTTCACCTCTGTGTCGTTTAGTGTCCTTATAAATGGGACGGCTTTGAATGTATTCGATGCTGAAAGAGGACTTAGGCAAGGTTTCCCCCTCTCTCTTTTTGTTCCTTCTAATTATGGAAGGCTTAAGTAGACTGTTAAAAAAGGCACGCTCAGAAGGGAACTTGGGAGGGATACCATTCACTGACAAGATTGTTCTCTCTCATCTTTTGTTTCTAGATGATGTACTTATTTTCTTAAATATCTCTTTCGATGATTCCTCATGTTTCAAGTCCATACTATCTATGTTTTGTAAAGCCAATGGTATGGAGCCAAATTATGACAAGTCAACTCTCATCTTCAATTCTTGCCTACAAAATGAACAAAGACATGCATCCCAACTCTTTGCTTTCATCGGGCAGGAGTTGGATTCAGGTATGAAATATCTGGCTTTCAGGCTTAAGCCAAATGACTACCGTATTGCTCACTCGTCATGGATATTAGAAAAATTTGAAAACCATATCAACATTTGGCAGTGAAAATGGCTATCTCGTGCCGGCAGGCTCACCCTAATAAAATCCGTTTTGGAGGCAATTCTGGTATACTGGATGTCCCTGGCATGGACTCCTAAAGGTATCCTTCACAAAATTCAACAAATATGTTGCATATTTCTTTTGTGGGAACAAAAATTGGGAAGAACTTTCACTTGGGTAAGATGGGAAAGGATTGGAAAGCCCAAAAAATGGGGTGGGTGGGGGCTGAAGGAACCCCAAGAGTTGACAAAATCCCTTTGGGAAAATATGGGATGGAAAACCATAACCACAAACAACCTATGGAAGGAAGTTGTTTATAGCAAATAGATTTTCAACTTATCAGTTGCTGATTGGATCCATAGTCCCTCTCAAAACACCCCGGGAGCCTTGCGTATTTAGAAATCCATTACCCACTCCTTCGAAATTATCAAGGAAGGCTTGGCTTGGAAATTTGTCAATGGGTCACAGATCATAATTGGCTTGGATGCCTGGGCTGCTAGTGGAAATGCACACGTCCTTCCTACAGAAATGCAACATGCCTTGATGGAGGCTAGTTTCACATGGCTTTCTCACATTGCAACAGTGGGGTGACTAGCTTGGCCAAGACTGTAGTGGCTGGCTTTCGAGAATTTGGGAATTGAGGAAAGATGGAGCAGGGTCTGGTTGTGCTTGTTTAGGGCTTTGGAGGAAGCCAACATCCGTTTCTTGGACAGGGCTAATGAAATTATTTGGGCTAAGGCCCCAATTGGCAAATATTCCCCAAAAGCTGCCTTTTCTTCGCTCATGGAGGTTCGAGCAGGGGGTGTGGATTGCTAGGGGTGGAGGCATCTCTGGAAACTAAATGCCCCCCACAAATCTCTCCTTTCCATGTGGGGCATTCTTTCTAATCAAATTCCCACTGAAAATAATTTGAGAAAACACATGTTTCATGGACCCTCCGAATGATGCCTATGTAATGCAGATTCAGAGGACACCGACCACCCTTTCCTTCACTATCCATCCTTGTCTGAAATTTGGAATCACGTCACTGTGGCTCTCTCAATTGGTACCAATTGGGCTAGACAAAATGTAAACAATGCTTGGCATCGTTGGTGGATGAGTGTTGCCACTCAAAAAATAAGGAACCAACCTCTCATCATATGCTAGTGCATTTGGCTTATCAGAAACCAACACATTTTCCAGGAAAAGCCCATCCATTGGGCAGTCTCATGCAATCATATATTGGCCATTTTCAATTTGATTCATGAGGATCAAGTTTAGCATTCCATGACAGTCATCAACTCAGAGATGATAGACATAAATCAACCTTGGTCCTTTTTTGATGGTTCGGTGCACCATGATGGCTGTGGTGGGGGGGCAGTGCCTCATTTAAATGACTCTATTTTTTTCAAAATACAAGTGGGTATCAGGAGAGGAAGAAATAAATATGTAGAGTTAAACAGCCTTAAACACCTCCTCTTGTTTGCAAGAGAGAAAGATTGCCATATGATTTAGATTTTTGGGGACTCTCAGCTTATCATAAATTGGATCAATGGGATCTACCTCTGTCACTTGCACAAACTCAGGGATCTATTGGAGGATGATTTATTTTTAAAATCTCAGTTTGAGTTTTTTGTCTATGCTTATATATACAGGGAAAGGAATGAAGTCGCTGATATTATTTCCAAAGAGGCCGCACAACTGATTAGGGGACACTCTATGAGATCATTTATTTTACTCTTTTTTCAACTTTTCTAGTTCTGAGTTTTCATATGGGTTTAGACTTATGGTTTTCTGTTGCCAATGTATCCATTGTGTTTATATGGATGACCTATAGATATTTTTGCTTATGACTGTTGGACTATTATTGTTGGATAGTAGTGAAAACATTTTTCATATATGCTGGTATACAACATGTAATTTTCTGAAATCTTTTAATGAAAGTTACGCTTTTCCCCGGAAAAAGAAAAAAAAAATTAAAAAAAAAAATTGTGAAAGTTATATTTGATTGTTGTAGTTAAGCTTAAGACTAATGAATACTATTTTATATTAAATGTAATATGGGGTTAAGAAAAGGTTTCCTCTATCCCTTATTTTTTTTGGCATTTATATTGATAAGATAGAGGAGTGTTTGTAAACTATGGAGGGAAATGGCACTGAGCTTTCTTATATAATCATTACTCTTCTCCTTTATGTCGATGAGATCTTTCTTCTTTCCAGAAGCCATGATGACTTAGACAAATAGCTTAATAATCTTCATTATTACTTCTCCAAGGTGGGTATGACAGTTAATACCGAAAAAACTAAAGTCGTTATCATTAAATCCAAAAATATCAACCATGGTAATTTTGTCTAGGATAACAAGTACTTAGAGCAAGTTTCTTCTTATAAATATTTAGGTGTTGGCATTCATCACCAACTCAAGTGGAACTATATCATTGGGAAAATGATTATTGGAGGTTGGAAATCTTATTATGAGCTTTAAAACAACTATAAAACAATTGATCTTTGCATTTGGAGTAAAAACGGTTCTTTCTACGACTCTCATCACCCCTATTATTTTGTACAGATGTAAAGTTTTGGGTTGTAAATATCTAGAGATTCGTGGAAAATATTGAGATGATTCAAAAGAAATTTATAATCTACAACCTCAAGATGAAGAGAAATATTCCCTATCCTATCCTCTTGATTGAAATTGGTCTTTCCCCTATTGAAAGCATGGCTCTGTTTAAGTATCTGATGTATAAGAAGAAGCTTTACAATATGGAATCCAAGAGGCTTATTTCTTCTAACTTTATTCAAAATCCCCAGCTCTGCCTCAAACATGAGTGCCATAAGGATATCGAGTATTGGCTTAACCATTGGGAGATAAAGAAGGAGATCATCCTGAGAAATAGTGACAATGTCAGAAATATTATTACCTCCAAATTTAAGGATAAATTTTGGGATGATAAGGAGCTAAAGGGAAAAACGAAGCTAAGGTATTATAAGGAGGTGACCCAACCTACCCTTTCTAACAATAATTATCTCTTTGTTTTAACCAACACTAAGAAAAAAGTCAACACCGCTAAGGTAAGAACAAATTCTTATGACCTTCAAAGTGAAACCTGATGGTGGAATACTCCCAAAAGTCTGTAGGATGAGAAAAAATTATCACCTTTGCGATAATAAGAGGGTGGGAGATTAAAAACACTTCCTCTTAGATTTCCTGACCTTTACTCGCATCTACTCTCATTTCCCTAACATTTTCCACACCTCGAATCTTCTTAACATGTTAAGTCAACGCAACTATAGTGATCTTAGAGCAAATTTTCTCTTCTTTTTTATCATAGAAATAATACCTTAAAGAATCACAATTAAATTTCCATTTTATTAAGGTTCAATAAACCGCATTAATCTTAGCGTATGTTAATAACCATTAGTATCATTAAAATATAAAATTGAAAATAAAAAAATATAATTACTATCATGAAATTATATATATATATATATATATAATTATAATTTTACTATTTTTTAAATTTCGATAGGTTAAGAAAGTTAGAAAATTAGATTTGCATATTGTTGGATCACTCAAATTACTTGACAAAATATTTAACTAACGTGTGTTGATAAAGAAAAGTGGATTATAATTATTATAATATTTATGAATAATAGTTTTTTATATGATCATTATTATATGATGATTAAGATATTATAATTAGTAAATATATATTATTCCAAATTTGGATTCAATTGAAAATGAATGAGCACCTGGTATGAAATGTATGGAATATGAAATTTTATATGAAGGAAAGGTTTGTTGTAAGAAGGCATGATGGAAGATGTTCACATGCATGAGGTCCAGAGTGAAAAATATATTATTTACTAGAAAACTAGAGGGGTTTTAGGGTTTGTTATAAGGAAATTAGTTGGTTAAGAATTAAAAATAATTATTATGAATAATTAAAAATAATTGAGGTCATTAAGTTACGAATCCATTTGGGACTCAGGGATGAAACATTTAAAATGAAAAGGATAAATGAAATATTTGAAGTAAAAAGGATACTTAGCTAAAATCATTGCCTTGAAAGTTTGGAGAAAAACAAATTTCTTGTTTGTATGGATAAAATAATTACTAGAAGTTGGATGAAGGAATGCTATCCCTGGGTAATTGACAAGAGTTGAGGGTATTTCTACTTATTTTGGGATGAAGGAATTCTATCCCTAGGTAATTGAAAAGAGTTGAGGGTATTTCTACTTAATTTTGGCTTTTGTTGGGTGAAATTGAGTAAGAAGTGGTTCTAGGGATTATGTAGAGTAGAGAATAGGATTTGGTGTTTTATGTAAAGTTATATATAGTAGGAAAAAGAGAAAAATGAGAAAGGAAACCACACTTAAAAAAATTAATGTTATAAAAGTGAAAATACTTTTAAGACATTTTAAGTGATATAAAACTGAGAATACTTTTAACACATTTCTTTTCGTAATTAAAGTTTTAATCGATGTTTCTAAGAACTAAAAAATCTAAATTGTTAAAGGTCCTACGAGAAGATCCTTTCTTTGTTGGCATTAAACAAAATGTATATTGATATATAACTATTTAATATGCATACCTGAGTATTATATATATATATATATATATATATATATATATAAATAAAGAATTAGTCAATATCATATATTATGAGATCATTAGTGCATAATATATATTTTTAAAGAACATAAGTGTTATATATAATGATTGAAAACTAATTCATTCAATTTGAAGTATGGGTAATAGTAACGATCATAACAAAAATTGAAATGACTAAGGGTAATTCATTCAATTTTGAGTCTAAGGCTTTGGCCTCCTCTCGTCTCTTACCAAAGCTTTGGAAAAGATTCGTCGATGATACTGGTGTTGTCTGGTCTCACGGTCCTGACGAGCTGGATCGTTTCTTTGGTCACCTCAATAACCAATCCGCCTCCATTAAATTCACGATGGAGAAGGAAGAGAATGGTTGTCTTCCGTTCTTGGATGTCCTCATCTCGAAGAAGGTGGATGGTTCCTTTTCTCATCAGGTGTTTAGAAAGAAGACGCATACTGAGCAATTCTTGCATGCCTCGTCCCATCATTTCACCGCTCAGAAGTTAGGAGTTCTTAGCACTCTTGCCACCCGTGCTGTGAGAATTTCTGATAAGGAGAGCCTGGAAACTAAGAAGGCTCACCTCCTTGATGTCTTTGAGAAGAATGGTTACAAGAGGCACCTCGGTCAAAAAGCCTTCCTCAAGGCCAGGAAGGAGCCTTCAATCTGAAAGGTTCCTAAGGATCATGTTCTAGGTGTGAACCTTCCTTACATCCAAGGGACCACAGATAGGATTGTGAGGATTCTAAGGAGGTATGATGTATCCGCAACTTTTAGACCTCTCAATACTATCCGTGGCTCCCTCAGGTCTGTAAAAGACCCGGTTGACCCTAAGAGCATGAAGGGTGTCTATATCATTCCTTGTTCCTGTGGGACCCCCTATATTGGTGAAACTGGTCGTTCTATCAATCAGCGGATCAGCGAGCATTCGACTGACTTAAGACATGGTAGGACCAAGTCCTCGGCCCTGGCTGAGCATGCAGGGAAGACTATGCATCATGTATGCATAGAGGAGGCTCAAGTCATTGCCAAAATTCCGCAGTTTCACCATCGCAAATTTAGAGAGGCCCTGGAGATTGAGAAAAGGCCGAACAATCTTAATAGGGATGATGGCTGGAAGATTAGCCGTTGCTGGGTCCCAGCCCTGTCTTCCTAGCCTCCTCATTCTCCTTTGTGTTATGTCTCTAGGTTTCTGTCCTCCTTGTTTCTCTTTTGACTTGTTTATCCTATTATTTTGGTGTATTTAAGTCATACGGGCTTCCTTGTGAATTAACCTTAACCTGTTTTTTCATTCTTTTGGGTGGTTTTTTGATAAAAAATTTTGATTTTCCTTATTTCATTATTATTTCTATTATTTTCCTAGAATTGAATTGGCCTTTAGCTTATGTCTATTAATTAATTTTATTGAAATATTTATCATCAAACTTAAATATAGATCTTTAAAGTGGGTTTATGGGTATATGATGATATATTAGTAGTATTATCATCATAGTATTAATATTTAATATCATTAAGATATATTAATAGTATTAATATTTAATATCATAATATTAAATTTTTACCATCAAAATTAAATATGGATTATTAAGGTAGGTTTATGGGTATATTATGATATATTAATAGTATTATCATCATAGTATTAATATTTAATATCATTATGATATATTAATAGTATTAACATTTAATATCATAATATTTATCATCAAAATTAAATATGGATTATTAAGGTAGGTTTATGGGTATATTATTATATTAATAGTATTAATGTGAGTATATTTAAACTTAAAATATTGAGTATTTAACCATTGGGTCTTATAGATATTTACGATATATTGGTTTGGTCTTTAATAACCCTAATTTATGATTTTTACCATAAGGAGCTAAATTCTAGGAAGAATTAAGAGTTAACAATTTATTTGGAATTATATATTATTCAGTAGATCATTTAATAAACATATATAACTTACTAAAAAATTAATTTTGGAATAAACCTTTATATGTAAATAATAGATAGAAATAATATATTTTATAACCATTATTACCATACCTAACAGGGTTTTTTACTTTGTATAAATATATTAGAATAATATCAAGTATAAATAAATGCGATATAACCATTAGATTATTAGATAAGGTACGATCTAGAACTCTCTTAATAATTAATTAATATTAGATTTATTTATTATTTATTTTAATTAACGCCTTTATAAAAAGTTACAAAAACTATATATAAAAAATAGGTAAATATTAATTTAACTATTTTGACTAGGGTCATTGGTCAAAATTAGCCGTTGGTATTATTAACCCTGGAGTCTCTGCACCTCTATTTAAGCAAGCTAGGCCAGATTGGTTCTTCAACTTGTCCTGACGATGAACCACACTGGTTGGTTCGAAACGCGTTATTAGGATTTGGTCGAAATTTCGAACCAACTAATGTGGTTTATCCTCAGCACAAGGTGAATAATCAATCAATCTTAAGGAATAAATAGCATGGATGCATCATTGGCCAACTATTGTGGTCTATCCTCGGGACAAGGTGAATAATCAATGGATATTAAGGAATAAATAGCATGGATGCATCATTTCCCAGAATTCGCTGTTGAAAATTAGTCGTTGGTAAATTAGTTAATAAGGTAAGTAAAATATTATTTAAAAATTAGAGGTAAGGAGTTATCTATTAAAATATTATATATTTTAGAGTAAATAAACTATTTTATTTTAAAGTTTTAATAACTAATTATGTAGTGAGATATAATAGATATTATCAATTTATAAAATATTATTAGGGGCTAGCTTATTCCAAATAAATAAAATATACCTATGTTTAATTGTATATAACTAGAGTCATAGGTTAAGAAATGGTTCTAGAAATAATTTACTACAGTTATAGGTTAAGAAATGGTTTTAGAAATATTTTATCATAGTATATGAAATGTTACTTATTATTATTTAAATATAAAGAGATTATTAGGTATATACATATATCACTTAATACTAATATTGCTAAAAATAAATAATAAAAGACTCAACTTTTATATATATTCAGAAAAATGAAGGTCAAGAGGGGAACAAAATAATAACTAATATGTAGAGGGTTTCAAAAATATGTATAATATAAAAATTAGGAAGCACGAAAAATGATTACTAAGTAAAAAAAACACAGCTAGGAACAAAATAATATTAAAAATAAAAACCTAAAAATAAGCTAGAAATAAAAAGTAAAAAGGAGAAGAAAGGAAGGTGGAATCATGGGTAGAATCAAGAAGTGAGAGCCAAAATCCAACTCTTACTTAATTTCCAACCATCATCCCTATTAATATTTCTGGCATGCCTCTCAATCTCAATCGCTTCCCTAAGCTTCCTATGGTGGAAGTGATCAACGCTGACAATGATTTTGGATTCTTCAATGTAGACATGGTGTTTCATTTTCTCTGCATGCTCACCTAGAGATGATGAGTAGGATCGATTGTGTCTAATTTATGCAGCATGCTCATGGATTCTCTATTTAATAGACCTACCTATTTCTCCAATATAGGGAATACCTCATGAGTAGGGAACAAGGTAGACACCCTTTGTGTCCATAGGGTCAATAGGATCTTTAATAGATCCAAGAGAATTTTTAATGGTATTGAGAGACTTGAAAGAGGAAGAGAAATTAATATTCCTAAGGATATAGGAAATCCTATCAGTGGTTCCTTGGATATACAGGAGATGAACCTTAAAGATAGGATCAACATGAGAAAGTTTAACTCTTGGCACTTTGTAGGCCCTATGAAAGGCCTTGGGGCTTTGAGATATTCTATGCCCATTATTTTTAAAAACCTCAAGAAGATGAGATTTCTCTTGTTCAAGGTGGCTATTATCAAAGATTCTTAGAGCATGGGTAGCAAGAGTGCTGAGAACCCCGAATTTATGAGCTGGAAAATGATGGGAACTAGCATGGAGATATTGTTCCATGTGAGTTTTCTTTTGAAACACTTGGTGACAGATGGAACCATCATCCATCTTTGTATAATAATATTGATTTTCATATTTTAATTATTTTTCTTAGATGTAATAATTACATTATTGCATATGTTATTTAAAAAAATGTACTCTTTCACTTGTTATAATGTGAATCATCCATATATAAATGAGTGCGACATAACATTTTGTAATACTAGACACTTCAATAAAATAAAAATAAGACACTATTTTCCATACAAATTGGGACAATATGTTCTCATTAAACAAAAGATATATATTTTTTTATAGAAAAACATTCTAAAATATAAAACTTCTAACATTCAGTTATAGTGATCATTATTGATAACCTAATTCGTTTTTACTCATGCTATTTTCTTGATCATTTCTTCATCAACTAAAAGGAATGTTATACTTCGTTCATTTGCAATGTTTCACTGAGAAGCTTCATTTTTTTCATCCTTTTCATGCTCCACCTACAAATATACAAATCAAATATTATGAATATATCAAAAGTTTTAAATTATAATATACATGATTGTCTAAATAAAAAATAGGATCATAAAAGCAAATGGTTCATATGCAATATGCATTCCTACAAGACCATGCTTCATGTTGCTCACATGGCTTCACTTCATATTTTATTTCCTAAGAGTTTTAAATGTCATGAAAATGTATAGATATAATTAAAGGTTTCATGTTTTTCTATTGCTTACATAATAGAGTAGTTAAACAAAGAAACTACATAAAAATGTTCAATCAACCCTTGATACTCCAATATATATTGATAACCCATGCATATTCCAATGTTAATCAAATGTTTAGATGTCTCTTTTGTGTTTTACCAATTGGTATAATACATTCAACGATGACTATAAATTAAATCAAATATAACGATGGTCACATCATGCCGAAGGTTGAGAAAGTGGAAATGGGGTGCATAGGAGCATGCACACACACACAAACTTTCTCATTTTCTCAAAAACACATAAACCCGATGCTCCTTAAACCACCACACAAGTTGTTGACATAATTCCAAGTTGATGTTTTCAATAATGCATGCACGTTATTTAGATCATGTGTGTGTTCTTCAACATGTGCATGCTCCTAAGCATGAGAATTCTCCTTGGTAGTTTTATTTAAAAATTCCATGGTCGTTTATTGTTACCTAAAAAAGCTCTTAGGTTGAGGAATAACTCTACTTGTCTCTTCTTCATAAAGGCAATCTATATATTGATACAAGAGGATGAATTTTTGTTTCATCTTCCAATGTCCCAATAACAATTCATATCAATCTATGACTCTTCAAATATCTTTACAATACTATTAATAATATTTATACATTTTCAAAATTTCCTTTTTAAGCTTGGTGAAGATGTCCATAATTTGCTAATTTGTGGTACAATTTCTTTCATAGTTTTGGCCTCTACATGATATTGATTAGGATGGTACTTTGTATTTATGTGCTTGGTTAGATCATGGAATATAGGATTTTGTTGTAATAGATACAACCACCGTCCAAAATTTTTCCTTTTCTTTGTTTTAGAGCCTCCCTCCTCAAAATCCTAACGGCATGTCTTGCCTTGCTCAGGTACTTGTGTTTTCATTTGAAGTCATCTTTCGCTTTGTAGCTTGTGTTCGCTAACTTAATTTTCTGATCAACCATAAGCTGACCCAATGACTTGGTTCACATCTGGTTCTTGCGTTGTATTAGCAAACTATGCAATCCTAGAGGGAAATATGCCTTTGTTATCGGGAAATCTAGTGTCTATGCAGAGCTACTAGTCCCACTAAGACTGGTAGCTATCTTAGAAACAAACAAACTAAAACTACTTTCATTTTCCTTTATGAGAAGTAGACAAGAGGGGAACAAAGGAGACCAACCTCTGTCTTACGCTTGGTTCCTTGCTTGATTCCTCTCCCTTTTGATAGATCTTTGCCACTCGCTTCTTCATCTACCCAGCTTCAAAGAGCACCTGTGGAATCAAAGCAGCATAACACTATCCAAGAACAGAGATCTACTATCACAAACAATATAGGACCAGATATATATTGACCACACAAATGCATATATCATCAATCATACAAGAATGTGGAGGAAAACTTGAATAGCTTTATTAATATCAAGAATAGCAAAGAGGATTACAACCAATTGTTCTGACCCAGCGTCATCCTCTCAGCAAGAAAGCCCTTTTTCACCTCATGAAAAGCTTAGATCACCCAAAACTATGATGTTACACCAAGAAACCAACAACACTTCCTTACAAGATACAAAATTCCAGCCTCTGGATATCTGGGATGAGGGATCCATATATAGATGATTGCAGGGAGGTGAGTCAGCTTCTGAGATTTGATTAGTGTCCTCTCTCTGATAGTTCTTGATTCACTTGGAGAATGATGATCTCTTACTCATCCTTGGGCAAATTTAGAGAGGCAAGTGTCACAAGAGAAGTTTCCAGAAGATTCCATGATCATCCACCTCGCAAACTGCCTCTGCCATTTGTCCACTCTCGCCCATCACACCCCATAGAAGGGCTTTTCAGTATGCATCGCACCTCCTGTGTGCATTAGGTGGGATGCATCGCACTTTGACCATGGAGCAGGTGAGATGGTTCAGATTTGACCAGTTCTGAGTAGTTTTCTGTGGAGAACTTCTGGGAGATGATGTAATCAGCTGACCTTGTTCCTTTAGGGTGTGAAACAACACTTTTAGGGACTTAGGAGCCCTGGGTTTATGGACATATATGATTGGGGTTGCAGTGCCCAAAAATGTCTATAATAGTTTCCCCCTAAAGCATGAGGTCGTTAATCTTTTGATGTCGGGTGAAATGCTTTATCATGTGGATCCGAAGTTTTTTCGAGCTAGAAGGTGACCTGTAATAAGATACAACAAAATACATTATCTTCATAATATTTTCATGATCTAGCTGAGGTGGGCATTCCCATGCTCAGCTTTATAAATTCATTTTCATGTACATAAGACAGACAATCGTCTGTGTGCAGACTGATGATTCTGGTAGAGCCATCATCCCTTAGATTGGATGATTATCTGCGTAGCAATGATATACATTTGATGTCTTCATTTTCTTGAATATATATCATAGCCCGGATGGATGAAACTAGATCCAGGGTCTTCAATCTCGTTCGATCTTCACTCAAAGTACAAGTCGATCCATGTGAGAGATGTTCTGGAGTCGAACATGGAAAGACATCGCTTGATTACCACCCAATGATGTAAGTTGTTAACATGCGCGAGAGGAATCACCGATAATGATGATGACCCTCAAGTTACTACAGTACAATTCGCGTGGTGTGAATAAGGGACTTGGCATCGAACACCACGCAAAATCTCTCGGTCGAAGGCCATTGATGTAAACCTGTCGCCGGAAGTGAGAAACTTGCCATTGAGGCATGCAAGCTTCAAAGTACTGAAAGGGTTATCCCTAAGTCGACTTCTTGGATGATGAGCTGATGTCGATAAGAATCGACCCGCCGTAGGAGGGCCTTAATGAATCCCACATCTATGGCACGGAATGGAGTAAATGATTTCTGAGGTGAAAATGATCTGATGATACAAGCTTCAGGGTGGTGGTCATGAAAGAATGGAGTGTGAATGTATTGCAATGGATGAGACACAGGTGAATTCTCTGAGCGACTTCTCTTGAACATACCGGCGACACTGACATGATGGATTGGTAGCGTTAACCCAAAATATGGATGGTGTGATGGACCAATGGTGATATCACTAGTGAACGGAACAACCCAACCTGATTCAGATGCGGAGTGAAAGTGTCATGTTCAAGAGCGGCTTGCTACCAATAAAGTTTCTTCAAGTTTTCTTCCTAATTTTTCCCCGGCCATTGCTGACCAATACCTCTTTATTTTTTTCAAGCTTGAGGAGGATAACATATGCTTTTTCTATAATTTGCCCTTCAGGAAAACCCATCGCTATGCATTAACGAGATTAGTGATAGTGAAACTCGTTCTTGTCTATATGGACAAGTTTGTCGCTATTCGGTTTTAACGAGTTTAACGACAAAGATAACTCGATCCTTTTCAATTTTAGAGAGTATGAAAGGAATGTAAAGAAAACTCCAATAATCCTTTTTCATCTTATAATCCCTTAAGTCCTAAAAAGTATAAAATAATACAAAAGGGATGAATTTTCGGTAATTTTAACGAGCTGAACAAAACAAGCGCTCGATCTTTTTGTGTAATGATCCCTCAGGTCCAAAAAGATTAAAATCTAGAGGAGGGATAGCACTTCAGGTCACTTTAACGTGCTGGAGAGGCTAATTTCTCGGCAATCTTTTCATATTTTATGAGTCAGATGAAAAGAGCTTAAAGGACACTCGTTTTTTGAGGAACGAGTGATAAATTCGCGTAGTGGCTGATTCCAGGTAAGGTTTTGAATTTTCCAATCACGACAGTGTCACAAGGATGGTAACAGGATCACTCTTTGCAGTTGTTCCTAAAAAAGGGTAAACAATCAAATGGAGGTGAATGATCGGCCAAAATAGAGTGGAGGTGATGATGAGAACATGACCAAGGATCAAAGTTTGATGATAATGCATTCACGATGGTTATTTATCGGAAATTGGTTCATTTTTTAATGAATGAGCTTAAACGCTAGGGGAAACATTTGCTCATTGCTTATGTTTAATTTTTAATGAGCTTGAACTCCACATAAAAACTGCTCGATCCAGTCGTATAATAAGGATGTCTCATCTAAGATGCCATTTTTTATGTAGCTTGCACCTTACAAAGCTTTGCCCCGCATCGTTTCTTTATGCAAGTTAGGAAACAACCAATCCTACGAGTTTAAAGGGTTAGAGGACCTGCAAATTTAAAAAATAAATGTTCGCTCTTCGCTTGCATGCCGAAAGGTTTGTATGCCCCCAGGTATAGCGAAAAATTTCCAGGTTACCAAAGATTGTTCCATCCGCACTGCAGACAAAACACTTCCTCGGCGATGTCTACCGAAATAGACAAAGGTAAGTGGCGTAACTTGCCTCCACTCACATAACTTTGACAGAGGAATCTTATTCCAGTCTACTCTCATAAACTAGTCATATATCCTTTGCGGAAACCTACCCTATGCCCAAGGTTTTCCTACCGAAACAGACCAGGGTGCATGCCCCCTGTGTTTCAGTCATGTCCTCTCGAATCACTCGCGCTCATCAGGTGGACGGATTGGGGATTGATGAGACATTCCTTGCGTGAAAAGACCATTCAGGGATGGTATCTGACTATTTTCTATGTGCGAGCCAGGGAATGAAAGCTGGTCTACGAGCTTGACCACTCTTCCTTCATGCGGAAAACACATTACTCTAAAGAGCGAGAAGGTAATGGCTCCCATGCAATAAATATAGTCGCGTCGAAGGAGTAGATTATAATCTAGAGATCCTTGGACTACCATTACGTTCATTTGAATGGTTTTCCTTCTCAATGTTATCGGCACATTGGGAAGGATCCCTAACGGTCGACTGGTTCCTTTGTCAAAGCTTGTTAGATTTCTCATCTCAGGCAAAACCGATGGCGAACCAAGCGCTTTCCAAGCAGTTGAGGAAAGGATATTGACAAAAGACCCTTCATCTATGATGGTACCGGCCATGACCATTCTATATATTTGTGCAATGATTCAAAATGGTACACTATCCAGTAAACGGGGTCTGCCTAGTAGATTCCAATCGAAGGAAACAACTAGGTTGCTTGGAGGTGGGACTGAATAGACGACCAGATATGACTCTGAAGAACTTCTTTCCTGTGGTAAAGGAATGGGTATACTACCCCCATGTTCATCAGAGTCTGTGTTTACAAAGAGAATTTGAACGATGTCGTTCTTGGTCTCTCCGGCGACTGTATCATCTGAATATGGAGCTTCTTAAGGCAAGACTGGGTCAACTGCCACCTCGACATTTTGACTTTTGTCTGGTGTGGATTCAGATGGTTTATCTTCAATGATAGACGCTTCGATCGACCACAATGGCATGTCAGTCGGATTTTCAACTAGTGATGGACTTGGCAAGAGTTGCTTATATCCAGGAGGAAGCCGTAACGGTGAAACTGGATGGTCATCCAAAACTCTTTTAGCCTCGTCTAGGAAGGGACAACGGTGGACGACGTGATCACCTTCACACAGTTTACAAGGGAATTTACTTTTCCTATTCTGTCCCAACACTTCGCTTTCACTAGTTGATGGTGTACTTTCAACATGATCATCGGAGGTTGCTGACACCGGAATGTGCAAACGAGGAGACCAATCCCTTAAAATCCGAGGGATGCAAGGACAATCTCGATGATAGTGATCTCCTTTGCAAATGAAACATGGAGATTTAGGCTTTGACAGTGCAGTGTGTGGATTTTCACTGGATGATGCCTGGTTGCCCCTTTTCACCTTTGGCTCCTTCTCCTTCATCTCTTTCTTCTCCTTCCCCTTCTTCTCCTTCTTAGTTACTTGATTTTTGGCTTTACCAACTCCATCAAGTGAAGAGGAAGGAAGAGAGGGAGAATCGAACGAAGTAGAAGGTTGGGGGATAATTCTGGTATCATCTAGTTGCTAACTTGATTGCTTAGGAATCACGGTGTTTTGAATGACAGAGGTTGAGAAGAGCCATACGGGTAGGCCGATTGTCAATCCTGGAAGCAACAATGTGGCCATATGGGGTGCACCAACATCTCCCCAAGAGGAGAAAGGACTAGGATTTCCTCCAAGGGAAAATCCTTGGTTGGTGGACTCCACTTTTCTCAACCTAAGACCAACATAGGAAAGGTGACATTTATTCCGATTAAAATAAATTTTAGATGCTTTGACACAACTTGTTTTTTTAGTTTTTAAGAGTCAAGAAAAAACAAAAGATGACTCTAGTCGCCTTCGATTTTTAATGAGCTTGAAGTGACAAGTGCTCGGATGGACCTTTTCCTTTAAGGAGTCTGAAAAGGAATGAAAGAGACTACTCTGGAAGTCTAGATAGAGGGATTACCAAACCAATCGAAAAACTGCAGAATACTTTTTATGGTACAGCATTCAATCTTCCCGAATGCTGTGTTCAGTGCATTGCGATCGATAGGGCAATAGACACGGATTCCTATGGATAAAGGATAAAGCCTATTGTGGTCTCCCAATATATACTTGATGGTACGTGGGAGCACAAGTCCGTCCTAGCACTTGTCATCTCAAAGTGGAGGAATCACCCAACCAACAATGAAAACAACAGTTACCAACCTTTACGACGCCGGAATACGTCTCTAGCTTAGACTTCTAAATGTTGTGCGTTAGGTTCCAAAGCATTTTTAGATTCATTAAATTTATTTTACAGTTGATCTTGTTTAAGAAATTTGCCTTTCAGGTTCACCACGTGATGTAGATATACAATTCCTAAAATGCAATCTAAGATGATAAACAATCGTTTAATCTTCTTTTTGCAATGAAAATCCTAGCTAATAAAGAAAAAGAGATGATATTCTTTCAACATAGAGTAGATAGCACACACTATATGCACTGTCCTAAATCAAGCCAACAAATAGTCTAAATGAAAATGCACATGCATATATTTGTTTTCAACCTTCTTAATCTGTGAATGATAAAAAGAAAGCTAAGCGCAAATCTAAATTATTTTTCAAAGAGACATTACTAACAAGCTTCTTTTCAAGACAAAATGAAGACAATGATGACACTTTGCGATTTGGAATTGAAAACTTGCTTTTGACACTTGAAAAACTACTAATTCAAATCAAATACAAAAGCAACATTGTAATCGATTATCAAGAACAATCAGATTCTCTTCTATGACTGAAAACGACACTTGTGACACTTCCAAATCAAGAAACGACAGTTCAATTACGCTACTTCTTTGTAAAAGAGAACTGAGAATGGCTCACAATACATAAAAACATTTACAGTTCTTTGCACGATGGAGGTGGAATAATGGCAAGGAAGGGGGCTTCCACAGAGGTATACTGACTATAGATAGCAAATATCCTGAATAGAGTTGAAAAGAGTGAAGAAAAACCAAAATCTGTAGGAAAAATTAGCCTTCTCTGACCATCGCACCTGTTACATAGGGATTCCAGTATGCATCCCACCTACAGCACATGGGAAGTATTATGCATACTAATATCCTTGAAGAGAGGGTGCGATGGTACAGTGCGAGACTTTTGATCCAGTTCTTGATCACAGTTTGCAGCGCAGTTCAGGGATTTAGGCCGAGTAAGTGATAATCAGTAAATAAATCACAGGGGTAGATCTAAGGAGGTTACTAGAGCCACCATAAGGGCAATTAGGATGTTTCCAAATCAATTGTTCAGTTTATAAACAAAACCCAGAGATAGACTGAAGCAGCATTGATCTACTTTGCACTTGCATAGCAAATGCAGTTCGAAGGCTAGCTGGCTTGACTTCAGGCTCCGTCTGTAAGTTCATAAAACAAACAAGTATAGAAAAGCAAACAAGCTATTCACTCCCTAGCAGAGTCTCCATTTTGTTATCGGGAAATCTAGTGTCTATGCAGAGTTGCTAGCCCCACTAAGACTGGTAGCTATCTTAGAAACAAACAAACTAAAACTACTTTCGTTTTCCTTTATGAGAAGTAGATAAGAGGGGAACAAAGGAGACCAACCTCTGTCTTGCGCTTAGTTCCTTGCTTGATTCCTCTCCCTTTTGATAGATCTTTGCCACTCGCTTTCTCATCTACCCAACTTCAAAGAGCACCTGTGGAACCAAAGCAGCATAACACTATCCAAGAACAGAGATCTACTATCACAAACAATATAGGACCAGATATATATTGACCACACAAATGCATATATCATCAATCATACAAGAATGTGGAGGAAAACTTGAATATCTTTATTAATATCAAGAATAGCAAAGAGGATTACAACCAATTGTTCTGACCTAGCATCATCCTCTCAGCAAGAAAGCCCTTTTTCACCTCGTGAAAAGCTTAGATCACCCAACACTATGATGTTACACCAAGAAACCAGCAGCACTTCCTTACAAGATACAAAATTCCAGCCTCTGGATCTCTGGGATGAGGGATCCATATATAGATGATTGCAGGGAGGTGAGTCAGCTTCTGAGATTTTATTAGTGTCGTCTCTCTGATATTTCTTGATTTGACTTGGATAATGATAATCTCTTACTCATCCCTGGGTGAATTCAGAGATGCAAGTGTCACAGGAGAAGTTTCTGGAAGATTCCATGATCATCCACCTCGCAAACTGCCTCTGCCATTTGTCCACTCTTGCCCATCGCACCCCATAGAAGGGCTTTTTAGTATGCATCGCACCTCCCATGTGCATTAGGTAGGATGCATCACACTTTGACCATGGAGCAGGTGAGATGGTCCAGATTTGACCAGTTCTGAGCAGTTTTATGTGGAGAACTTCTGGGAGATGATGTAATCAACTGACCTTATTCCTTTAGGGTGTAAAACAACACTTTTATGGACTTAGGAGACCTTGGTTTATGGACATATATGATTGGGGTTGCAGTGCCCAAAAATTTCTATAACAGCCTTGCTCTCAAGAATTGCGTAGAGCAGCCCGACAATTAGCCCTTCTCTCCAAAAATGCGCAAAGTAGTCTGACAGATAGCCTTGCTCAGACAAATTGCGTTGAACATCGAGACAATGGTATTTGGCTAAGGAATTGCCAGACCAAGCAGACAACTTGTCTTCAATAGGAAAATTGCATAGAGCATGAGAGGCAGCCATAGACACTCAAGCCACGAATTGCACAGAATCATCCCTTCAGCTATTGTCTGATGCATGTGTTGACAAGTTTCTCGGTTCCCTCTAGTGCTGTAAAATCTTTCCATGCATCCATGATAGCCATTCTTGAAAAAGAAAAAACCTTAAAAATATGGATCTATTTTTATCACTGGGAGTTACATGCAAGTTGATTTTAGAAACTTTCCGCCAAGTGTCACTTTTTCCCAGATTTGTGGCATGCGCACCATACAGCCAAAATCTACCAAATTTATTGAATGGATGCCCTAGAGATCATTCTACACATTCAATCTTGAATCTTTAGAGTTGCCAAGGCATATAGGAACCTCTGGCACCATCAACGCAACTTCTCCTGGTAAGTTTGCTTTTCAAGTCTCTTGCTTCTTTTTCCGTCACTTTTATTTCCCTGACTTGTGTGAGTGTTGTTTTGTATGTTTTATTGAATTTCCACTCATGTTTTGTTTTTTTTTAACTTGTAGAAGTGTTATTTCAAGTTCTGCATTCTCTTTCTTAAGCGCCGTATACATAACATTGTTTGTGCACTAACAGTTGCCGATGCGATGACCCTCTCCACCAGCATTGTTGTTCATCCATTTGACTGATTCCTGTATTAGTTTTAATTGCATACAATATTATTCACTCATGTCTTCATCGTCCTTCACTCTTGCATTCATATCTACTCATTTTCAAGTTTCCCTTGGGTAGATCTACATTGCCTTAGCTTAGATCTTCCTTTCCCGGGCATGCTCTATGCATGCCTGAACTCGAGGCTCTACCTTGGCTCGAGGAATTGCGCATAGGCTACATGTCACTAGCCTCCAGCTATGCTCTGCGCATTTCTCGGAGACAGTGCCTAGTATTTCCCATTGGGATTATGCAATGTGCAGTCCTAGCCAACAGTCAAGCTAGACCGAACTATGCATTGCGTAATTCCAGTTCAAAGTCAACCGAACTGGATTGTGCTCTGCGTAGTCCCAGTCAGCAACATGTCTCAGTTGAAGTTGAGACTACACAATAAACAGTTCCAAGTGATAGCTTGCCAGCCTTGAGAGTCACTACTGCACAATCTTGCCCATCAAACACCCATCTTGTTGTGTGATCGATCCCTGAAGCGCTTTGTTTTTTTTTAACTGCAATTTTCTTATTGTGAGTGTCTGCTCTATCTCCAAGTACATCAGTTGTTGAGCAGTCTCTCACCAGTACAAACATCATGGTTTCCGAGAGAGCGGGATCAAAAGACACTATAGAAAGCAGCACTGGAGATGTGGTTGAATAGGTGCCAATGAACTTTCCCATCTATGCAGACATGCAGTTGTTTGTAGAGAAGGACATGAAGATCACATGGAAAAAAACAAGGACATATTTGCAGGCAATTTCAAGGAATATTTGGAATATCGACAAGTCTATGTCAAGATTTATAAGTTAGGCTTGTACAAGGTTTCATGCAGGTACCTCACCTTCCCATGCATGGATACCATCCACTGGGTTGTCTCACATACCAATCTCGAGACGATGAAATTGAGTAGCAATAGTGTGACACAAATTTCCACCTTTAGGACAGAAAAATATCATCAGATGTATCGCTTTCCACATCCGGTGAACTACATGGATGAACTGTTTTTGAATCCCAACAACAATGTAAAATCTAGAGATTTCATGAAGCATGGGCAAAAGATCCATGAAAATTCAGGACGACACCCAACTTGGTCTATAAGACGAAGTCACTCAAGAAGGCTTACCAACACCTGGTCATCTTTTCACATCACTTGTATGGCCAAGAGAGAACAAAGACCTTCCTGTAGAGTTGGGTTGTTATGATACATACGTTGGAAAATGAAGGAAGGCCTTTCACCTGGTTGGACATGTTGTCTCTTCAGCTGAAAGTGCATGTGTCAAATACTCGGAATCCACCTAAGGATGGAAAAATAAGATTCTATATGTCCATGTACCTTCTTGATGCAATATGAGCTCAATAGCAATTCCCTAGCATGGGTTGGACACGAACACCATCGGAGAAAGTTGTGAATGTTTATTGAAAGTTTCTCTCTAAATGCAGCTATTGAGGAGTCATGACGAGGCTGTCTGACCACTTCATCGCCCCTCTGTAAAGGATGATATTTGAGAAGGAACCACCTTGCATGTCCTAGGAAGCGATGTAGGCATTGTTCAACATTGTAGATTGGTATCCCTCATGTGGTGGCAACTTCATCAAGATGTTTGGCACGGAGAGCCCTCTGCATGAGCTACTGAGGTTTGCCATGGAAAATTTGGTCATGCAAGAGGTTGCATACCACATCTCCACTGGGTTTCTAGCAACATTCCACAAGAGGAAGAAGGCACCATGCCCTAATCTTCCTTTGTGGATTGGGTTGTACGAGATCCATACCTTGAAAGATGCAGATGTCAAAACCAAGGACTTGAAGTTCAGATTCGACACCAAGAGTTTCATTTTGTAAGATCCTCACTACATATGTAAGAACCATTGTGTGAAGGTCTACCTCCCATGGATCCACGGGGCATGTCATTGGCCAGAGGAATATCCTTGGAGTTATTGCTATAATTCATATTGACTCAATGAACTGGTCAACATGGTTGTAGAATGGAAAGTTGCACTACAAGTAGCAGCATCACACGAAGAAATGACAACAACAGTAGTGAGAAGAAAACTGGAACAAGACAAAGGCAAGATAAATATTCCCAAGAGCGTAGAGGCCGAGAAAAGCTAAAATTTCAAAGAAGATCCACTTCTTGAGAGAATAGCTTTGGAGATAGATGCAAAGAGGTGAAAACATGAAAGGAAAGTAGCACAAAGAAAGAGGGAGAAGCAAACATTGCTAGAAGCAGAGAGAAAGTTGCAGGAAACAGAGAAGAGGATGGAAGAAGAATAAGAGCCCAGGAGGAGAGAAAGGAAAGAAAGTCTGAAAAAGGAGAAAGAAAAGGGAAATGGTGCACTAATAGAGTAAAATGCATAGATACAAGTTTTGACAACATAGCAACCAATAGATGAAGAAGAGGGTGAGTAGGTGGAGGTTCGGGAACTTACTCAACAGGTTTAGCAGTTGGTTGAGGCAAAAAACATGGAGACAAAATAGGAGCTATAAGACCAAGACATCGATCTCATGCTGAGGGCATCCGACGTCGTACTACAGTCTTCACCACCTCCAGAATCAAAACCATTCCCGAGCGAGAAAGGAGAAGTTGTTCTCCTTGATGTTGATTTGAAGACGAATGTGTACAATCTCGCATTTGACGAGACACAACATAGAATTGTATAGGAATGAAGAAAGAAACTCCTGAATGATCATACATCACTTGTGAAAATAGAAGAAAGGGTGATTATACTAGATATTAGAAGGCATCCAGTCTCCATGGCCGAGGATTCTACGGCTTATGCAGAAGCAACAAGTTCAAAAGTCAAGTTCTTGATAACAGAGAATGATCGAGTGCCTGCAAGAGACCAGGTAGATAACCGAGTAGTGTGCAGGATCCGCCATGACTGAGATGAAGAGAGCAACAATGGCGGAGATATCAACTTTGGAGGCCACCATGCAAACAATGTATAGAAAATTTCAAACTGTTCACAAAGTGGTTGTCCATCTATACAGTTTTCAACAATAGTGCGCGTAGACAGCCCAAACTCTCAAAGACATTCGCACTGTTATTGTACACATGCAAGAATAGACAATGTGGTACAAGGGAACCACACTTTACATGCACAAGGGGATGAAGCTAGAGTGATCTAAATTTAAATAAGAATGCAAGAAATTACATATATAACCATAAATACAAAGATGTAGAAGAAATAACCCTTCATTTCATTAATATCAAAAGTGAAATATGCTTACAAACAGAATGGAAATAAGACTAGCTTGAGCGATGGTAGCTCATCTCTGAGAATAGATGTGGCGGCTACATGCCTCTAAATTGTGCTACAATGAGGCTCAAGGGTATATTTATTATTGAAAGACATGATTAAACCCTAAACAACCAGAACCCTAACCCTAGGAGATGTAACACCAAGAGTTTGTTGGTCCCATTGGGGTTAGTTAGGCAGCCAACTTCCCAGGGTAACAACTTGGTCATATTATCTCCATTTGGCATGTACAATACCTTGTTGGAAAGGTCTCTTTGAGTAGTACAAGTTCTTCTGCAAGCCCCTACAAGGACCCATGCACTAGTAGCGGACCTCAAAAAAACAATGTTTAGGGGGTCAAAACTGCTCCAGAAGTTTAGGACCTAAAAAACTATTAAAAATAGTAAATTCTAAAATAAACAAGGATATAAAATAAATTTTCTAGAGATATAGGTGGGAAAGGTGGGTGGGCACCAATATCCACCAGGATCATAGACGCTGAGCTAGACAAAGCACAGATTCTTATGTTGATCTGGAACTATGAGCAACTCCCTCCCCTCATAAATATCATTTAGGTTTCCTATGCATGGTTGTTCAGGAGTATGGATGTCATAGTGTGAATGCACAAGATCCCTTCCAATGAAACCCTCACCCAGGCCATGAGGAAGAACCAAGTCAAGCTGGATGTCAATAGGTACATAGACCAGTTGATGTGCGTATCCACCAATGATGACTTATAACCTAGCATATAGAACATGCAAAGGTACACCAGTGGTCTAGCCACACTCAAGAAAATGTTTTTCATGCTTTGGGATGAGCTCAAGAGAGGTTTCAAAACCATATGCCCAGAATCCATGGAGGCAAGACTCGACTTCGAAAAAGATGTCATCAAATAGTACGGGAACACAACAGCGCATTAACGAGTTTGGTATTAGTTTGCCACCAAAGATCACTCCGAGGAGGTTACCGAGTTGGTCTTTCCCCAAGATCTTGAGTGATGTTGTTTGTATTATCAGGCTAACTCGAGCCTATTTTTGTCCCACATGGGTATATGTGGAAATTTTATTATCGTAAACATATTGTAAGTGAATTTCCAAGTGTCAATAGTGGAATGTGAACAATCAATGTTGTAATGTGAAGAGTCATGAAGATAGTCTAAGATTCAAAGGGGAATGTGAAGGGTCACCCCACCCTTTTCTATATATAGAACCTCATAGCTCATAGTACAACCTTTTGGGAGCCAAGATTTTGGCTAGGCATTGCTTAGAGAAGGCTTGGAGAGTATTGTGACGAGCCTTGGCTTCTCCATGGTGCAGAGTGAGTACATCTCGTTGGAGGAGCAGGCGGTGTTGACTGTAATGTTCTACTATTGGGGCTAGTGGTTATCAATGGTGTATGTATGGATGGAAAATTCACTTAATAATATATATCAGATCCAACATGTCTTCATGCATATATTTTTATTGTAGTTGGACTATTCTAGTTTCTTTAGCAATGTATGTTATTTATCTTATGCATTTGTGTATGAAATATTTTGTATATGATTGTATGAATTGTGTTGAAGTCATGTTTTTGGTTTAACCCATCACTTTGGATTGTGGAATATTCTGCTTTCCATCTCGTGATGTCATTCAACTCATGTGTTCCTTTCAGGATCTGTACTATTACAGTTCTAAGGAACACACTTCCTTTTCCCCTCCGTGTGTTAGAACCCCCATGCATCTCACTTGACTCACTGCCAGGTCACATACTTGCTTTCGACAAATATATCACACTTACCTCTGAACGCCTTCGTAGTCAGGGCACAACTTTACTACCCACTGATGGAACTCCTACTCTAAATGGTCTGAGGTCTAGTTGGGACTTCTTACCGGGTAGATCCCGTAACATGTTGGCGGGTCTAGCAATGTCAACATATTCGTGATCAACTTGATTTCAAAATGGTTTTTGACAAGAAAATGAGTAGGATTCACTTGTTTTTTCTCCAAACCCTCAAATATTTTATCAAGCCACATAATTTCCTTTTTTCCTTCTTTATTGCCACACATTCTTCCTTTATTATATAATTTTCTAGAAGAGATTGTATCTATCACCTTAAGGAGACAACTATTGATCCATTACCCAAATTAAATCATTATATTAATTTTCATATATCTTAATGCTTTCAAAGTGGAATAATCGAAGGAATCAATTTACAATGCCATTTTCACTAGTGAGTCGAAATTTTGAGAATTGGTGTCTAAAACCTTTTGGAGGAGGTTTGAGGCATTAAAAAAAAAAAAATTGTGTTCCAAAAACTCTTGCCTTCAATAGACCACATAACCTTGTTCTACACTCAAAAATGTTTCTAGAGGTGCAAGAAAGATGTCAGATGGAGTTTGTATATATAAGTTATGCCACATGGAAACTGCCTTTCATGTTTTATCCTCGTGATTCAAGAAAATGTCACATCATTCTCGTAATTCATGGAACATTGGCTAGACACGTATATATTATGAATAAGACTCCATAAGGTTCAAAGTTGTAACTTTAGTTGAGAGTTTAAGGAGTCAAACTTCACCCATAGTTAACTATCTGACTGTTTCAACCATGCCACAGGGAGGAAAAGGGGTTTCATTCTATTTGAGTTAATTTTGTTTCATAGTAAGCAAATTAGCTAAAAGTGGATAAAGAGAAAGTAGAAAAGAGGGGCATTTATATTATGTAGCAACACACGAGACACAGGTCTTGGGTAACTCTATAGGGAGTGCATTCTCCTTTATATTTGCATTATAGCTATTTTCATTTATATGAAAGACAGTACATCAACCACACCTTCTAGTTAGGTTTTGTCTTGAAAAGGTTTCCTACAGAATACCTTGGTGTTCATTCTCATTGGTGAACTAGTAACTTATTGAAATAATCTAGACTAAGCTAATGATCAAACCTATTATTATAAAACCAAAAAAATATATGTGAAAACCTCAAAACAAAATTTATCAAATAAAATGTTCTTTAAATATAAAGATAACTCTTGAGAGTGGAATTCTCGGGGATAGGTGACTATCTACTGGATTACACATGAAAGGAACATTCAAAACAAATGATGTATTCTAGTGCATTATATTGTTAGAGTTGTAAACCATTTAGAGCATTTAAGGTACCTTTCCCTTCCACAAACAGCATCCGTGCATGAACCACTCCGCATTATGTTAGTGGATCGAGTTACACAAAACTATCACGTTGAGGTTCGCATTTTCTATCTTCAAACTTAACGAAATGACGAAGTAGATGTTGATTTAGTTGAGAGTTGGCAAGGAAATGACGAAAAGGTGAGCGTAATGTCATGTTCAGATTCAAGTCCATCATTCCTGAAAGCTCAACAATAAACTATCCGTACAAGAAATTTCAAAGTTTTGTGGATAGAACGTTATATGGTCATTGTTTTCCATTGGTTAAAAGTTATATTTTCATAAAGTAAAGAAATAAATTAATAATTTACGATTTAAAGGTATGCAAGTTTATTTTCTTAGAAATATTTATGAATATTTTTTAAGATTGATAGAGTAAAAGCCAATATATATTTATTAATGATTATTTTAATTGATTAAAATTTTTGAAATAATAATTACGAATGATATTTATTAATAAAATTTGTGTTTTTTATTAAAATAATTTATTTTTATTTATCCATTAATTAAATTGTAATTAAATTATTATTAGCTAGTACGGATATTTAAATGATTTAAGGTTATTTTTTTAGTGCTTCTTTTAGAAAGTTATTTATGGCAAGTGTTGAATAAATTAATTATTTAACCCAAAAGAAATAATTAATCACTTGAATACTAATTATCAACCTCATGAACATCTTTCTATTTGAAGGCAATCTGTAAAATATATGCAAGTAGCTTTCAACAACTAACATTGGTTCTACTTTATTGGGTTCTACACTAGCAAGCTCATTGAAAAGAAATAAAATGTAATATTTGAAAAACAATATTAGATTTAAAAACCAAAAAGTAAATGAGAGGAAAAGAATTATGTTAATCACCATGTTTGAATCAATACTAAATTAAACCACACATTGTTGAATTGGAAATTTAACATATTGCACCCAACAGAATCCAAATGATAATCTAGGGCAAAAAATTAAATCAAATCTAGAAATTACAGGAAACAACAAATCTGGAAAATGTAGTAGCCAACAAATTACTTTAAAAAAAAAAAAAATTACTTTAAGGAACAACAATTGCAATTCAAATAAATAAGAACACAACTAAACTACTTTAGATGCTCAATGTAGCACCTCGTCCAAGGTAGTGGTTCCAACTTCCCAAGAGTTAGTTATGCCTTGAAAAATAATTCTGATCAAATCACAAGTAGAAATTTATGAAATTCCACTGATAGCTCCTTTCATTAAAAATTATAAATAGATACAATACAACTCTAAGCTCTGCCTCTAATTCAATTATTTTCCATACCCCTCTCTTTGATCTTTGTTTTCATTTAAATACAAAGAGAGCTAAGATAAACTACAACTAAATTGGTTACAAAATTATTTCCATTACAAATTTGGATTGTCGCAAACAAATTGATCTGCAAGATCAGATTTGAAATATCTCTCCATCATGATTCAGTTGGAACAAGTTGAATATGGTATTGCAATTAGGAGAATTTGGAAAGTGACCACAACAACAAACATGGGAAAATCACCTTTAAAGAACCTTGTGCTTCTCACAATCTAGACCGAATTTTGGAGAACAACTCGGAAAACTAATTTGGTCCGTTCTACACAAAACCCGTGTCTCAGATTTTCAATATTCATCTTCAGTTGTCCAAAACGTCCAATGCAAAATTGTCATTTTTTATCCCAACGAATTTCTGAGTTGGAATATTTGATTATGAGTTGGAGATCAAATTTTCAATCTGTAAGAGATATTGGAGGCTAGAATGGTGAGTGATGTTATAACAAATTAATAAACCATCATTGGAAAAAGCTTGCATAATAGTCATCAATTTATTAAAAATAAAGAATAACATGTATTACTTATCCACAAGAGCATAATTAATTATGAAATGGAATTAAATGATAAATTATGATATATGGCATGATAAATAATGGTAGAAGTGGATGAAATATGTGTCGATAAGTGGTAATAATAATGAAAAGTTAGTGACCCAACAATAATTGTTACGGGATGAGGTGCGTTCCATTTTTTTAGGCAAATTATCTCAAGGGTTAGTAGGAATGTTAGACCAACCCACAATCCCTCCCAAGCTCCTCTTCATTCACATCCTTTTCAAAGCTCAGCTCGAGGAAATTGAGATTATGGTCACTTAGAGAAACTATTTCTTGGACCATTTTGGAAAATGAAATTTCAAGGGCATTTCTTGGCCAAAAGAAATGCAATATCCAAACTATGAGGTTCGATCCAACAAGATTTCAAACTATGTTCATTATATGTAAAATAATGTTATGATGTACAAGTTTATTTGATTATGACTCCTTGAAAAGTCATTAATCAGTTGGATCCAAAATAAATGGAACATCAAGGGACAAATAGAATTGGAGGTGGGGCAAAGATGTTTATTCATATTTATTTATTTATTTATTATTTTATTTTATTCTTATTTTTATTCTTATGTTAGGAAGATAGAATGAGGGTTTTTGAAAGAGCGACTTACTTTTTAATAATGCTATGATCCTCATGTAATTTTTGAAAGAATGATGCAATCATTAGAAATAAGACTTCTTTCCTACCCTAGTATGGGTTGGGATCTTTTCTCTTCCAAAGGAATTTTGGGAGGAAGCAATCATCCAATGCATTGACAATGCCATTGGTAACTTTGTCAAGGTTTCTATGGAAACTAAGGGGGGAAGATACACATTCTATTCAAGGATCTATATCTATCTAAATATTTGATAGCCTCTTTCATCACCAATAAGCATTTATTATTAGGACCATCTTTAGAAACATACTCTAGATTATGAAATATCTCATTTAGATAAAAGTGTTGTAATGAATATGGGAATTTTTTTAGGGATTGTCCTCTAATTGCAAGGATTACCAACAAATAAATAAACTCATAGAGAGCAAGAGGATTTTGAAAATTTACCCCAAAGGAAAAAGGATTTGAGATGTCTCGGAGGCACAAATTATGGTTAGATCCATAGATCTAGAAACAAGTTCACCTCTTTCTCCTCTTCGTATAATAACTCAATGCAAGGAGATGATCAATTAATCGATAGTATTCTACTGGAAGTATTCCCAAATCTTTTTCACCACCAATAGAGCCATTTTATCATTGATGTCTCATTTTTCTTCATTTTCCTTCATTTTTCCTCTAATTTTGTCTCTTCACCTTCCTTTTCTCCTATTTTCCATTATTTTTATAATTAAATGTCGTTTATTTCCTCTTTTCCTTTACCAATTCCTTTGCAAATGCCCATATCCATTATTCAACACACGTGATGCCCACTATAATGTTTTCCCACCATTCAACTTGGCATACATGTCCCATGATCTTGGTTTCATTTTGTTTATATGGAAAATCAACCATGGAATGTTACACTTGGTTTGTGTTTCTTACCATGTACATATTACCTTATTTTATTGCATTTCATTGTTATTTCCTATTTTACGTCATGTCATATCCTTTTCATTTATTTGTTATGTTTCCTTGATCACTGTACATAAATAAGATCTTGTGTGAAAGTTTTTTGTTCAGCTCTGAGTTAATGTGGTGAATGTTTAAAAGGACATTGTGGCATCTGACAATGGTTGGCTAAGTTTTTGTCTCCTTATTTTTTTTGGCTTAAAAAAATTTAAAGCTCGATGATGTTTGGACAGAAAATGTGACTCAATCGAGAGGAAAGCCTTAGCGAATCTGTGATTCTAGTATCCATTATAGGATCTTCACTCCTTGAATCAACAATTTGTATTGATTGGTATTAATGCGTAATCTTACTCAAGTAGAGAAGGGAAAGAAGGAAAATTCAAGTGACAAAACTAATTTTAGAGGTGTATATAAGTCTCTGTAAAATAATTAAGAACCTCTCTTGGTCATAAAATAATTCAATATCCCTCTTCCACCATTGGCGAAATAAATTCCCATAAAACACCAATGTGCATAGTAACATAAAATAAATAAAGGGTGAAAGAAGAGAAAACCTTCCTGCGGAGAGAGATGAAGTAAGCAGCTTGACCAGGGTACTGAATAGGTCTACTTGCAGTAGAGCAATGATTGTGATTCATTGAAGTGAATCTATCAAGGTACTGAATAGGCATTCTGGCAGTGGATAAACACTAGAGACGACACTAGAAACTATTAATATATTAAACTCACGAAACTCATATGATCCTTCTCCCAAATTGAAACTGTTTGTGGCTAAATTTGCATGTTTTTATCCACATTCTTACCCTGCTTCCTATATCCATTTTACACCATTATTGGTCAACTTACATTCTAAACAGCACATATATACCTCTTTTTATGTTGTTATGAATCATTAATCAATGAAGCATAGTCATAGGGGATTTCTGCAAAAGTGGCTTGCTAATTCGATTATTCTTGCATATTTGGAGGAAGAATGATCAAGACCATGGTTTAATGAATGGTGACAATCATGTTGGAATCGTTATCCTGAGACATTAGTTGAAACGGTGTATCAACCTCTTAATCAATGCACTTCTATCTTTATATTTTGTTTTTATTTGGGAACCACTATGTAATTGTAGGTAGACAACTATCATAATTATAGGAGTTGCTAGTATTAACAAATTATATAGTAAAGTTACGGGGTTGTGAAAGGCAGTAGTTAAGATCGCAGAGAATTACGTTAACTTTGAGTCTGTAACAACATATGTTGTGAAATCATTTTTATTAATGAAGTTATAATCTTTTGACCATTCTGTGACCTCTTGATCGTGCCACAGCCCTGATCAGGGAGTTGGGTCCACGCTCATGACCAGCTGATGATGCATAGATGTGTGCATAGGTTTATTTCAGTTAAGTTATTTATTTTTGTAAATCATTATTATTGTGGTGTTTTGAGTCTTACTTTTTTGTTACTCTTATTGTTGTTACAATCATTACTTGATGTTTCTCTTATTTGTTGTTACAATTATTTCTTTTTGTTGTACATTGATAAGTTAATAATTGAATGTGCAATACTAGTTAGGGAAACTTTGGCCTGCATATACTTTGAATGATAGCCTTGAAATAAATCGTAGAGCCTTGGGTGGACAATTAATGTGGAATTGGGTGAATTCCGTGATTTATATTTAAACACCAACAGAAACAGCTGAAGTTTGGCTAGCTTTGTGAAGTGATTAAGTTAAAAAGAGGATTAGGAGAGACAACATCTATAACTAGGATAAGTAAGGAAGCTAGGGTGGTGCATAGGATGAGACAATACTTCCTAAAAGGCTATAATTTATGCATAAAGTTAGGCTAAAATAGGGAAGCTTGAGTTCTTTCAGTGATTCATCAAGTGTTATAGTTACTACAACACCCTCCAAAACTTTTCCTTCATTTAAATTTTGGAGCCCCATAACGATCATGTGAATTGTCACATTAAGTCATCCATTTCAAGTATGGTAATATTTTTCTAAGTGTTCAAGTCTTCCCTTAGAAAATATAAGTGTCAGTGCACCATGCATTCACAAGCCTTAGTCATAGCACACTTTCTCAAGATAGGCCTAACACACTTCTTGGAGACAGTGGAGCATACTCCTTGTGAACATGCATAGCGCACTTCCTATCAATAACATGAGAAAAATTCTTGGGAGAAAGCCTAGCATACTCCCTGATGACAGTTAGAGCACACTTTCCAAAGATATCCAGAGAACACTTCACAAAAGTAGAGCTATCACACTCTCTAGTGACAATTATCTTATCCTTATCCCTTGATTTTTGTGACATGCAATAACACACTCTCAAACCCTAATTTGTGCTCTCCCTATATAAAGTGCCTATCCCAAATCTAATTTAATGCTTATCTTTTCCTTTGGATATCCACACACTTTTGGAGCATAGGGAGAATTCTCCACTCTTGGTTTCAAGTGAACCATCTTCTCAATAAGGTTCCTCATTTGTCGCACTTTGAAATTTTCACTCTTATAAGTGTCGGTTCAGTTCTTTCATAATGATTTCAATGTCTCTTCACATTCGAAAGTCTCTTCTCATTCCATTCATCATTATAGTTGTATATATGAGTGTGAATTCTGGTCTTTTCATCCATATGGTTCCCCTTTATTTCTCTCATCCAACACTTAGTTAAATTTTCAGTAAATCATTGTTTTCATGTATTGCGATGATTCCACTTTATTTCTATCATCAAACACTTAGTCAAATTTTGAGTAAATCATTGGTTTCATGTATTGCAACAACTCTTAACTCTTTAATCCATGCATCAACACTTTACGCTCTCATAGTCCACAAATTCTTCAATCCTTGCTTCTTAGAATTGCGACCTATGCCCACTAAAGGGCTTGTCTCTACTCCAGAGTGTAAAGTGCATTTCTATTATAGAGTCTCCAATCCTCTACCCACTGAAGATGCGACCTGCACCCAACACTAGTATATTTCCTCATGTAGCATAGAGTAAATTCCTAGATGAAAGGGATGCACCCCCTACGAACTGTTGATGAAACCTCTGCCCAAGAGAGAGTGTTTCTTCCAGTAAGAGTGCACTACACATCTCCAGGACCTAACCATATAACTAATATATATTGCTAATGTGACTTGCACTCTGTTATCACTTAGAGGTCTTCCCTAGAAGTTATCAAAAGAAGGATTAATCTGAGGTAACCACAAACTTAATCTCTTAGACTCAGATTCTAGCCAACCTTAGTCCGGAGAGGGCTCTCTCTTTATAATTTAACTTTGTTCTGGGTGGAATTTTAGGCTAGTTCTAAGTGTTCATAAGGTTTTGATTTTGGTTGGGTGGTGTAATTCTAGGAACAGATGGATAGAGCAAGGCCTCCAAGCCATTGGGCTATGGAGTCAATGAAAGGATGGCTTAACTAGACCAAATCATTAAAGGGAGTGTTCGAAGGGCAGGCTAGCAAAGCAAAAGGCAAATCTTCAGGTTCAATGGATGAGATAGTCCTAACCAGGGTGAAAGGGAAATGAAGAATCCTTACACCGAGATTAAGATGAAGAGCAGGAGGTCATCATGAGAAAAGGGAAACTAAGATTCCTTTACTATAGACCTAGGGGGAAAACTACAAAAGGAAGGGAGCATTTAAGAATTTCCTAACTAAGATAGTTTACAAGAAAACATTGAAATGTAAGCAATCAAGAGAGAGAGCATTAAAGCCAGTTCTGAAATATCATTCCTAGTTTACCATTCATATTTTGATAGAAACGCATATGATTATTAATAAACATAAGGAAAAACAATAATAAGCATGAGAGAAAATACTTATTTGATTTTCGCTTTACACAAGAATCCTGTGAAATGTCTGAGCTTTATTCCATGATCCAGCAAGCGAATCTAGTCTTCATACAACAACACTTTAACTTGTTAGGAAAATGTCTATAGAAATGTCTTTGAGTCCACCCTAAATACTTTGAAATGTGAAGTATTTATACACAAAATATTACAAAATATCTCATAATAGTTTGAGAATTAATCTAGGAAATCAAAATATCTTCAAGCATGAAGATAAAGATAGATGGAAAACTGCATCATGTTGTCCCTCTTATTGTGGTAGTGCTAGCTATTGCAGTTGAACTTGAGCCCTTTCAGGCTGGCTGATATGTGTACGCTGGAATCATCTTTGTATTTGGTTTTTAACTGATACTCTTTAACCTGTTACTCTTTGACCCTGTTTAGCTCTTTCATCTGGCTACCATTCAGATTTATTGTGGTAGCTTATAGTAATTCTATCATTTTTTCCCACCATTCATCTTCAGGTAACTTTACCTTGAGCATATTTCTATATGTCTCATCTGCCTCAGTGTATTTGGAAAATTTTGGTTTGGTGACAAATAGATGTTTCACCTCATGCTCTAGGAAAAATAGATTTTCTTAAGTATCATATGATACTTTCCTTGTTGGCAATGCTTTGACTCCTGAAGTGCTTGCCTATTCCTTAGATAATTTCTTTAATCTGTCAACATAGTCCAATTGGGTCACAAGTTTAACATGGATGACCATGGGACTTGGAAGTCCTTTCTCCCTCAAAATTTGAAATTTTTTCATGAATCTGTCAATTCCAACCTACATGTCACGACATTTTTCCTCCAGGTTAAGCATAAGGTTTCTTTTATAAAGAACCTTTTTGATCTTAATGATGGCTTCAGTTATATCCTCTACACCAAGCTCATTTAGTTCATGTCTGTTCTTGCTGTTCAAAAATTTGATTAGTCGATTAGCATCCTTAGGCTGGTCTCCTAGGTCTTCCTTTACCTTTTGTATTGCTTTGATTGCCACTTTCACCAATTCTATTTGCTCAAATATTGCTTGAATTGATGGCAAAATATCATTGACATAGTCAATGATATTGGCTTGGAGCACCTCCTTAGTCTGTCCTAGTGGCTTTTGCAAAGTTCAATCTTTTTCAAGGACCTTTGTCTTCTCACCCATCCTTATGGCTTTCTATGCTTCCTCTTTTGTTGTATTTGGGCAAGCTTGCAGTCAGTTTCTAGGCTTTCCACTTTCTCCTTAAGTCTGTTAAGCTCTGTTGCTAGATGGACATCTCCTCCATGGATTTCATTAACTATGTTGTCCTTTCTGTTGAGGTACCTTCTGTTGTAGACTCAGTTGTGACTGGTAGTGTTGTGACAGGTGGAGCTGTTGGTGCCAAGGATGCTTCCAGTGTTGAGGGAATTGCAGTTGTTACTGTGGGAATGGCAGTTGTGGAAGTGGTGGCTAGTTCAATTTGTTAGGACTGAATCAATGTGTCCAATTCTTTCTCTGTTTCTTTCAACTAGTCATTTAACTTGAGGACCAAGTCCATAAGCTCGTCTTGTCCTTTTTGTGTATGATGATGTAATGGATAATGCAATGGTGGAATCTTGAGTTGCTTCTTCAAAGAAGCTATGTCATCGTTCTTCTTCTTGATTAGTTTTTTAGTGGCCTTCACATCTTTGGGATCGTGTCCCAACTCAATGACTAAGTCCTCTAAGGACTTGATTCTAGTGTCCTTTGCCTGTGAAGAGGCCTTGTCCAATTGGAACTGAGCTGATATATTATTTAGGGAGTTCTGCAATTGGTGGGCTGCGATGGCTTTCCCTGTCAAGGTGGAGTAAATCATCTCCCCTGTCTATTTGTGCAACTCAATCTGGTCAATAGGATGTATTTCCTTTGCTCATACTTCAAAATCTATCTTCTACAAGTTACCTGTTGATCTTGGTTGTTTTGTGGTATGCTTTATGAATGTCATTTTCATTTTTCCTTCTTCCTCATCATAGGCTAACATCAGCCTTGTTTGGTTAGTAGGTGTCATCTTTAGGTACTATGCATAAGTCAGGGCCTTTAGCCCCTCATTCCTAGCTTTGATGTCCTTATACCATTCTCTGATATCTTGATCTTTGCCTGTTGGCATCCTAAATGAGGACACTTCAACACTCTATTGTATTTCCAACATCTGAGTGTGTGATGTGGAAGGTTCTTGTGTGCCTCCAGAGGGAGTAGCATGCTTGCTTATTTCTTTCTCTGTACTGGTAGCCATTACTTTTTCTTCTGTAAACTCCTGTTCAAAGACAAGATTCAAACTTTGCCTTTTGACCTGGTTGGTTTGTGCATATGTTTGTATGGTTGCTCTGCCTGATGTTGTGGCCTTCTCCATATTCATTTTGAGGTTATTTTCCTCATTTGGAGGAGTTTGCAAGTTAGGGGGAGTACTCATAGTGGGTTGTTGTGTACCTGTTTGAGTCAGTTCTTCTGATAAGTCTGGTTGTTCTGACTCTTCTTGCACCTGTGACTCTTCTTCTCTATGTTGTTCACTGTGTGCCTGTGATTCTCCTTGTGCTTGAGATTCCCCTGACACCTACAATAAACAACCTTCATCAAGCCTTTTACCTAGATCAATTAGTGCATTTTCAATTGCTACTTCAGTGCTATCCCTGTCCATAAAAGTATTCTCCACCCATTCCATCTGATTTGCATATTTCTCTATCTCAGGGATTCGGTGGTGAATGTAGGAAGCCAACTTGTTTTTCTGTCTTCTATTGCATATGAAGTCATAAGGATTATATATCCACATGAAGCTTTGTTTTAGTTTGAGTCTCTCAAGGAATTCTTCTACTTCTCTCCCAGCTCTTTGTTATTACATACAATGGGGCCTAGTTGATCTTTGATTCTGAGTTGGGCCTTCTTTTTGGTTTTAAAAAAATGTACCTCATCTAAATTTATCATCTTCTTGTAGTACTCTAGAGAAAATAACCTCATTGGGAGGTATCTGGGCAGTTTATATGGGGCCAACTCATAGGCATAGATCCTGATTTCTGTGTGATTTTGGTACAAGTTCCAATCTCCCACTTTGTGTTGTTTTGACAGCTACAGGATCCTCCTGATGTCTGAAGTAATTCTAGGAGGACTTCCTAGCAGCATGGTCACTACTGGATGTACAAAATGATCAATGAAATCTGTGTATGGATATGGGGAATCATGCTTATGTATCAAAGGAGTCCAAAAAATTACTGACCTAGGATGACCTTTAGTGTCAAGCTTTTGGAGAGTGAATGGGAACTTGTTAGCTTGATAGTATAAGAAAAGATGGTACAAAACTGAAGAATACTTAAACACTCTTTTATTACTCATTTTCAAAAATTGATCATGGATTTTTTCTACTATGAATTTCGCATAATCATAAATGGTGGCAGGGGCTGTCTTGGAGTGAAGATTGACATGAAGGCTAAAATGATTTCATCAATATATTCACTTGTAGTGTATCCTAGCACTCTAGAAATCATGGTTACAATATCTTGGCCAAATGGGGAAAATATGGTGGCCACATAGGGAGGGAGGTCTTTTGGGATATGTTCCTCTTTCCTGATGAAAGTTTGAAACATTTCAGCTATTTTTCCAGTATTAAGATTGGAGAACTGGTTCAATAGATTACCAATTGACAGAGGGATGAGGTTTTGTCCAGGCTGTAATTTAAGCATTTCATTTATGGATTCAGCAGTGATGGTAAAGAGTACATCCTGGTTTGGAGACATCACTGCTCTTTGACTGGGGTTGTAATTGGTATGGCAATAATGGAGAATTTCAAGGAAGATATGTACCTCTAGGAACTGGTACTTGGGCAAATTGGATTCCCAAAGCCCAATTTGGTTGGCATGATTGAGAAATAAGTCTTTGTATTTGCAGTGTAGTTTCAAAGGGGATTCAAGGACAACAGTGTCCTTGATTTGGAAATCTTTGTCTGCCAAAGGGAGATGGTCTAAATCTAGATGGGTAGTTGAAATGGGTCAGAAATCTATGGCAATTAGGGTGGCCATTCTTAGTTCTTGTGGATTTAATAATGGGGAAAAAGGGTTTTTCACTCAATTACGGTAACTGGGTTCCAATACAGAGTAGTATTGGGTCGTTTTGTAGTTCTTTCACTTAATTTCTTATTAATTCCAAGCAATGCAAGTAACTGGTTCATAAATGAGACAAGGTTTCCAGTGAATTTGGATAAAATACCTGGAATTTTGGGAATATTGACTCTAAACAGGTCGACAGGTGCTTATGCACAGTTGCAGAAGGTCTGTGTGAACTGGAGGGTGGACTGTACGTTCAATGGCTTCTTTAGGTTGGCGAATGGATGTAGGTTGGCAGTTGGACATTGTGCAGTTGCATGCATGGACATCTGGAGTCTTTTTTCACAATAAAACAAATAATTTTGAGTTTTTGGCTTTATTAACAGAGTCAATATGTGGCGGGTGTTAGGGAAATAATGGCATTTTTGGCATTTAGCAGGGGTGACGTGATAGTTTGGTGTTTAGCGGGAGGCGGTTTGCAGTTTATTTTGCACCGCTTATGAGCGCTAGGTGGTTTTGGTGGGAGGCCACTCAATTCCACTCATCAGGCACCATGTAGCCTCTGGGGCCCAAGGGAAAACAACACTTTTCATGCGGGTAAAGTTTGGGTTTCGGGCCCATGCAAAATCAACGTGGATCATTGGATTTGAAGGGGGAAGATTGGGCGGCGATTGGTTAATGGAAATGCATGGACGATAGTGGGAGGGCCTGATGGGCAATTAAACGCGATGGTTTTAATTTAATTCAGGGTTAAGGCAGGGGTTAAGGGATCAGGAGTAATTCTATTGGTGAAAGGTTTGAATTTTTAATTAATCACAAATCGATTAATTTACGTCATTTGTCGGGGTTTTATTTATAAAGTTTATATTACAAACTTCGGGGATGGGATATTATCATTAAAGGGATTTATTAAATACATAGGGGAAAGGGTTATTTTTGGGATTTAATATATAAATAAAATTAAAAGTTAATATGAATGAAAGCGGTAAATGGATTTAGTGCTAAGTACAATGTACATTTATAATTCATTGGCTTTGTATAAACACATTATAACTTAGGCTTAGTGTTATTTTTGTGGGTTTTCTTAGGAAAAGGGGTTTACTTGGGGGTAATGGATTTTCCTTAGGAAAAATGGTGTTTTACCTTAGGAAAAGGGATTTGCTTGGGGGTAATGAGGGAGAGTGAAGGGGGGTAATGTTTGTGGGGGGAATTTAGTACTTAGGACCTATAAGTCATTGGGCCAAGGGTCGGATCCCTCCAGAAGTCAGAGAAATGCTTTGAGCCCCTTTGACTTAAGATTTTGGGTGATTAAGACTTTTCTTATGGGAAATTAGTAAAATTAAGTGTGAAATGAATGGGGAAATTAATCAGTTGAATTTGTAAGCTTAACGCATGCCCAATTTCTCATTCATACTTGGAATTTTTCATGATGAGGGTGATAAATATGCTTTTGTTTAACAATCATCACAATTCTACAACCTCTCTACTACTTACCCATCTACTCATCCTACCATTTTTACTTCTCTTTATTAGGGTGCACTTAAGCTGGCAAACCCTTATCAAAAAAATTTCTTTTCTTTTACAATAGTAATCTAACTAAGTCTAACCTTATTACATCCAAGGGCCCAAGTTAAACAGTTGATCTCCTTTTATTCAGTCTACCTAATCTAATTATCTGCCAAGATTACACTATTTGGTCAGATTTTCATTCTCTATCTATTAGCATGAAATTGAAGACATGAAATAGCCAAGTTTAAACATTTTTACTATCATGGATTGTGGCAAAGATTACAAGCTTCAAACAATCATTATTTGGCACAAATAATAAATAGTAGTGGCATTTTGACTTGCACACTTTCATGGTCTTTTCTTTTCTTGGGGTTCATATTTTTCATCTTTTTTTTTACCCTTTTATTCTTTTTTTCCTTTGATTATTCTTTTAGTACATACCCTATTTATATTTGTTAACTTTTTGAATATGGAAAACATTTGCAGAAAGCAAAGGTATGTACATATTACAGGTTTAACCTAAGCCATTCAAAAATTATGACTCCTATTGGTATAGGAACCTAACAGTGGCTCCACTTGTGGACTACATTTTCTTGTGAAATTTCAAGAACTTGTAGATCAATGGTGATTCTGTATTGTTGTGACTTTAGCCTGCAACTTTTTCCCTTTCACTTTTATGCCTTATTTCTATTTATGACGGTGAAACCTTTGAAGCTTAAGGCCTTCTCTTCAGGCTTCAACTCCAAAAATTTACTATCCAATCAACTCTAAGCTTTTGAAAAATAAAATATGTACAAATAATTATTGGAATCAATAACTAGGTTCAATGTAGTGTTTAAGCATTTGACCATTAAGTAGTCCTCCCTCTGCTTTTGTGCCATCCATTTCTCTAAGGAAGAAAGCATTATTACCTCTAAATGCATAGATGATATATGTGCCTTTCCATAGGAAATCAAATTTCCCATGTTTACCTTTATCCTCTCTTCTTGAGTCCCATTTCTAAACTTTGTCTCCTAGGTAAAAATATTCTACCTTAGTCCTTTTGTCAAAAATTTTCTTGATCCCTTCTTGCACAAATTGTGACCTGATGTACACTTCTTCCCTGGTCTGCTGTAAGTGAATTTTCTAGTTGATTCTCCTTTGAATATCATTTGGCTCAACCTGCAGCTCTTGGAGTAATTTCATCACTGGTGTTCCCAAGGAAGACGATAAAACCACCTCCATTCCATAAACTAATTGATAAGGACTGGTACCAATGGATTTCTTTATGGTTAGCCTATCTGCCCACAAGGCATTTACTAGTTTCTTGTTCCATGTTTTCTTATTATCCTCCAACAATTTTTTGATGGTATTCACGAAACTGTTGTTGGAGGACTCTGCTTGTCTATTCCCTTGAGGGTAATAAGCTATAGAATGGCCCAATGTTATATGATACTTATTACAAAAATCAATCATTCTCTTAGATTTGAAGGTTGCTGCATTATCAGTCATGATCTTGGTTGGGCACCCAAATCTAGATAGGATGTTAGATTCAAGGAAGGTTATTATAATAGTATCAGTGGCTTGCCTTAATGGTATGGCTTCTATCCATTTGGTAAAGTAATCAGTAGCAGTGAGAATCCATTTGTGTTGGCAGAGGAATGTGGGTGGATTTCACCAATGAAGTCAAGGCCCCATTGTTCAAAAGGTACTTCAGGAGATATTGGTTCTAGAGGGAGGGACAAAAGTTGTTTCTTTCCTTCAAAAATTTAGCATTTATGACATGAGGTTACAAATTTCTTTACATCAGAAAACATAGTGGGACAATAAAAACCACCTCTAACAATCTTGTTAGCAGTTGTTTTCCAGTAAAGATGTCCCCCACAGTCACCTGCATGAAACTCTTGTAACACGTTGTCAGATTCTTACTTTAATAAACAGTTAATAAGGATGCCTTCATGATTCCTCCAAAGCAGAGCATTGTCAATTATGAAAAACTTCAAATATTTCATTTTTAAGAACCTACTTTTAGTCCTGGATAATTTAGGAGGAGCTTGTAAATTTTGTAAAACATATATGATCTCAGCATACCATGGTGATTCACTAAAGTCCTGGTTGATCGGTGGAGTCGCCATCTCCTCTCCATTATCCATTCCTGCAATAAAATTTATGTCTAAGGCCTGACAATTCGATTCAGCCATGATCTTGGATAAACCTTGGCCTTTGATCAACTTTATAGGTTTGATTTCTTGGTCATATTCTAATATAGTACCTATCCACTTCCCTCTCTTTCCATCTAGACCAGCCTGAGATAGGATGTCTTTGACCACAGCATTGGGAACATAAGCTATTACATGAGAATATAAGATGTAAGCTCTGAAATCTTTGATAGATTTAACTAAATAAAAATATTGCTTTTCCATTATATTATACTTTAAAGGGGCATCTCTCAGGGCTTTGCTAAAAAAGGCAATAGGTTGTTCATAACCCTCATCATTCTTTTGCAGTAGGACTATAGAAATTGTGTGTTCTGAGGTAAAAGAGAATATAATGAAACCCTATCAAACATTGGACTCACCAAAACTGGTGTTTGTGTTAAGGCTACTTAATATCTTCAAAAGACCTTTTAGCCTCAATTTTCCATTTAATAGTCGAATCTTTCTTCAGCATGTTATTTAATAATCTAATTAGTTCTACTAAGTTGGAAATGAATCTTCTAAGAAAGTTTATTCTACCTAAAAAGGCTTGTAGTTCTCTAATGCTCATAGGATGTTGTATCTGTAAGATGGCTTCAATTCTCATAGGATCTATTCAGATACCATCTTTAGAGATTATGTGGCCTAACAGTTTTCCCTCTTCCAACCAAAATAAATATTTTTTAGGATTCAAAGAAATTCCATACTTTCTGCACTTGATGAAGACCTACCTTAGATGATCTAAGTGTTGCTTATCAGATTTTGAGAATACAGTGATATCATCTAAGTATATTACTAGGAACTCATGGATTTCCTTAGCAAAAGCTATATCCATAGCTCTTTGAAAAGTGGCCCTTGCATTCTTTAATCCAAAAGGCTTCTTCACATACATGAAAGTGCCCCAAGGACTAGTGAATGCAGTTTTAGTCTGGTCATCTGGGTGGACTAATATCTGATTATAACCAAAAGAACCATCCAACAATGAGATTCTGATTAAACCTACTACCCTTTGTAATATGTGATCCATTTTAGGGAGAGGGTAATTGTCCTTAAGTGAAACTTTATTAAGATTCCTAAGGTCAACACACAATCTAATCTCACCGGTCTTTTTCCTTGTGGGCACCAAATTTGAAACCCAATCAGAGAATCTAATTGATGATATTATCTTGGCTTCGTACATTGTTTTGATTTCCTTTTCAATAGAAGGGAATAGAATAGGATTAATGCTTCTAAGCTTCTGTCTAAAAGGTTTTTGGTTTTCTTTTATGAGGATAGTGTGTTGTATTATGCTGGTGTCATAGGACATAAGGTCCTCATAACTCCAAGCAAAGACATCTTGGAATTCCTTTAGCAGTTCTATGTATTTTACTTTTTCAGTAGGAGGTAAGGATTTTGAAATTTTTACCAATTTAGGATCTTCCTCAGAGCCTATGTTACACTTCTCTATGTCAGATTTCAAGGGTTCCATTTTTGGTTTTCTAGGGATGTCATTTGAATCAAAAAGTCTTCCAAAGGGGTTAATCCTTTGGGCAAAAAGTTATCTTTGAAATTAATGATCTCAGAATCTTCGTTAATTGTCTCTTCAATTTCAACATGCTTTAGGTTTTGAATATGTGATTTTGTAAACTTTGTGGGATGGAATCTATCTATCTCTTCATCTTCTAATTTGTTAATCTCTATTTTATTTATAAAATCAAGATCTAATGTTATTTCAATATCTATTTTGCTATTTGCAAATTCTTCCTCTATAGTTAGAAAATTGTTTATTTCTTGATCATTAGCAAACACTTGCCAGTTTTTCAAGTTGTCAATGATAGCAGGTCTGTGCCTAACCTCAGCAGTGTACTGATGGTTAGGTTGAAATGGTAACTTACAAGTGTTGGGAAACATCGCTAAACTATGAGCCTGCATATTGTGTTTTCTTGGGATAACTACAAGCTTAGCTTCTAAGGAAGAATTCAATATTTATACAAATGTTCCTCTATAAAAACTTAATCTAGGGTCTTTGGTCATATATACAACATTAATTTGTTCAATAACCAATTCATAATCTCCCATAATAGAAACTCTTATAGCTCCTAACCTTTTAACCAATTTGAGACCTAAAAGAAGGGCTTCATACTCAGCCATGTTGTTGGTGCATTTGAAATTTAGTTTGTAGGCATGGCCCTCTGAGTAATCATTCTCTAAATTGTAAATCCACACTCTTGCTCCTACTCCTAATTTTTTCACTGGCCCATCAAATTCAAGATGCCATAATATTTCATGTTCATCATTCTTAATGTCTGGGGGGACAAAATTTTCTTTGATTAAGGCATCTTGATTATCTTTTGTATCTGAAAACTTTTGAATTTGGATGATTTGATTTTCCGCTGCAACTACAATTTCTTTTGGTTCTAAAGAAATGTTGTTTGAAGTATTTTCTTGGTTTGGCTCAACATTGTACAGAATGAAAGAATCGATCTCAGAATGTATGGAATATATAGGAATGTTTTGAGGCCTCTCCTGGCTACTCACTACATACTTCATCAAGCTCTCTCTGTACAGTTTTTTAGGAAGTCCAAAGACTGAAATTGTGGCATATGACATGCCAAGTTTCAAAGATCCTTGGAGTTTGGCCCCCCATGATCTAGACAACAGCATGCCATATTTAGGTGGTATGCCAGCAACAACTATGTCCATAAGAACGGTCTTAACAGGGTATTGTACTAGGGAAACACACAGGTCTTTGATTACACCTATGCACTTTACTTGACTTGAATCAAATGAAAACAGGTCCTTGTAAGGCATAGTGATATCTAAGTTAAATTTTTCCATAACATGTTTAGACATTAGATTGTGTGAAGCTGCAGAATCTAGAATAGCATTGTGTAGGATTTTATCATGAATTTTAAGGCTAATGTAAAAGGGTGGTATCCCTCCTTCCATGAGTTTTTCATTAACATCAAGAACGAAAATAAGCTCAGGATGATCATCAAATAAGTTAACGGAGTCTTCATTTTCAACGAAGTTTAAAGATTTGCTTATTTGTGATTTGTAAGTTTCATGTTTCATCAACTCTGTTAAAGGAACCGAGATCTTCAATTTGGCCACCTCTACCCCAAATTAAAAGGCAAAGGGGATTTCTCTGTTTGAGTGTTTGGAATAGATTGCTCTTCTTTTTCTGTATTTGAAGCCTTTTTTAGTGGATTTTCTAATATAAATTTTGGAGCTTCTTCCACTATCTCCTTGGAGGGCGTTGAGGTGGATGGCTGATTATCAGGGGGTTGGTCATTGGTTATATCTACAATGGTTGGACCAGAAGGATTTTGATTTGGTCTAGAGAGGATTTGGATAGTTTTTGTAATTGGAACTACTTTAATTTTCTTAGGTTGATATTGTACTGCTTTCTTGTTCTGGTCAGGAATATCAGTGTTCTTTTTACTCCTCAAATTGTACTATTTGTGCCCTTTGAAAATAGAAAATCCATACCCTTGCTTGTAATCAAATGATTCTCTAGATTGAGTCTATAATTGTTGAAGTATATGTAATTCATGATCATCCTGAGTCAAAAAGACAGTTTCCTCCTCATCTAATCTCATTAAGTTAATTTGTGTGTCTTGTTCAGGGTCTTCTGAATGGGATGTTTTAGCATAGTTTTCTTGAAAAGCTCGCCTAATCTTCTAATCAGGTCCATTTTTTCCAGTGTTTTGATTTTGATTCTTTCAAAAGTTTGGATTTATTCCTGGAGGTTCCTGTTGATTATCCCAGTGAGGCTTCCTTTAAATGTTCTCCATCCTATCCATCATTTTTTTCCATTCCTTTGGCTAGGTTATCCATTTTAAGGTTAAAGGGTGTGCCTTCATCTTTAAGGGTGCTCTCCTTTCGTTCCTAACTCTAGCTCTTTTTGCTAGAAAATTATCTTCTACACTAACTGCTACACTCTGCATATCTTCTAAGGTTGGAGGATTTCTCTCTCTTTGTTGGAACACCATATCAGTGTCAAGCCCCTCTAGAAAATTTATCAGAGCTAAACTAGGTGGGGGTCTAACATTGATTGGTATTGCATTGTTAAATCTAGTACAGTAGCCCTGGACTATTTCGTTTGGTCCTCTCTTGATGTTTTCATATTCTGAAAGGATTTGCAGAGGATTATTTTTCTTTTCCCATCTATTTAAAATTGCTGGTAAAATACTTATAAACTATCTATACTATTGTTAGGTAAAGATGTAAACCATGTTCTCACATCCCTAGTTAGAGTCTGGGCAAAAATTCTAATTTGGACATCTCAAATATCAATTTCATGCAATTCAAAATTATCTGTCATCTTTCTTGTATGTTGTTGTGCTATGTAGGATCCTGTGCCATCAAATAGGACAATTTTTCTCTGGTAATCTTGTGGCATGGCACCTCGTGGAGCAGGCATCATAAGAGGGGCATATCTATTTGCCATGGCTCTAAGTTGTGCAGGACTAAGAAGTGGAGTTTGGGTACCAAAAGGTGATATAGTGGGTAATGAAGAACTTTGAGTGATAGGTGACTGATGTGTAATGGTAGGTTGGTGGGGAAGTGAAGGTATAAATGGAGGTGAGGAATGAACTTCAGAGATGGAAGGGAATAATGGTGAACTAAATGAAGTTGAAATTGTTTCAGAAAGCTCAGGTATCTTAACAGTAGTAAGGGATGATTGAGGGGAATTTAGAATGTATTTATCAATTGACAATTTTTCCTTTTGGTTTTCAAGTTCTGCTGTAAATTCTGGATCTATAACTATGTCATCAAGTGCACTCTCAAACCTAGTTCTAAATAGGGAAAGGTCAAATTTAAGACTCATCAAAGGGGAGGTCTTCTAAAAACAACCACTCATCGAGCAGGAATCTACTTTAATTTAAGGTGTAGGACTGACTGGACTTTCTTGTCTTCTGGATATTCCTAAAATCATATTAGGATTATCAAATACTTGGGGAGGGTTTGGATCCGGGTTCGCCCTAGTATAGTCAGTTCTCCTTGAAGCCAGAGTTTCAAACTTTTCTAGTTACTTTCTTTTTATGAGATTTTTATAAACAACTTCTAATAAATCCTTCAAGAGGCTTGAAATAAAGATTTGAAATTTCTCAAAGGTTTATTAAGACTGAGGATTTGATTCCCCAATATGGTCGCCACTATGTTATCACTCAGCAGTCTTCCCTAGAAGTTATCAAAAGAAGGAATAATTTGAGGTAACCAAAAACCTAATCTTTTAGACTCAGGTTCTAGCCAACCTAAGTACAAAGAAGGCTCTATCTTTATAATTTAACTTTGTTTTGGGTAGGATTTTAGGCTAGTTCTTAGTGTTCATAAGGTTTTTATTTTGGTTGGGTGGTGTAGTTCTAGGAACAGATGGATAGAGCAAGGCCTTCAAGCCATTGGGTTATGGAGTCAATCAAAAAATGGCTTAACTGGACCATATAATTAAAGGGAGTGTTCATAGGGCAGGCTAGCAAAGCAAAAGGAAAATCATCAGGTTCAATGGATGAGATAGTCCTAACCAAGGTGAAAGGGCAATGAAGAATCGTTAGACCGAGATTAGGATGAAGAGCAGGAAGTGATCATGAGAAAAGGAAAATTAAGAATCATTTACTATAAACAGAGGGGGAAAACTACGAAAGTAAGAGAGCATTTAAGAATTCCCTAACTAAGATAGTTTAGTAGAAAACATTGAGAATGTAAAAAGTCGAGACAGAGAGCATTAAAGCTAGTTTTGAAATATCATTCCTAGTTTACCATTCAGATTTCATAGAAACACATATCATTATTAATAAACATAAGCAAAAACAATAATAAACATGAGAGAAAATACTTATTTGATTTTCGCTTTACATAAGAAACTTGTGAAATGTCTGAGCTTTATTCCATGACCCAGCAAGCGAATCTAGTGTTGATACAACAAAACTTTAAATTAATAGGAAAATGTCTACGGAAATGTCTTTGAATCCACCCTAAATACTTAGAAATGAGAAGTATTTATACACAAAATATTACAAAATATCTCATAACAGTTTGATAATTAACCTAGGAAATCAAAATATCTTCAAGCATGAAGATAGAGACTGATGGAAAACTGCACCATGTTTTCCCTGTTATTGTGGTAGTGCTGTCGGTTGCAGTTGAAATTGAACCCTTTTAGGCTGGCTGATATGTGTATGCTGGAATCATCTTTTTCTTTGGTTTTTAACTGATACTCTTTAACCTGTTACTCTTTGACCCTGTTTACCTGTTTCATCTGGCTGCCATTCAGATTTATTGTGGTAACTTATAGTAAATCTGTCATTTTTTCCCACCATTCATCTTCAGGTAACTTTACCTTGAGCATCTTTCTATATATCTCGTCTGCCTCAGTGTATTTGGAAAATTTTGGTTTGGTGACAAATAGATGTTTCACCTCATGCTCTAGGAAAAATAGATTTTCTAAAGTATCATATAATACTTTCCCTGTTGGCAATGCTTTGACTCCTGAAGTGCTTGCCTGTTCCTTAGATAATTTCTTTAATCTGTCAACATAGTCCAATTGGGTCATAAGTTTGTCATGGATGACCATGGGACTTGGAAGGCCTTTCTCCCTCAAAATTTGAAATTTTGTCATGAATCTGTCAATGCCAACCTGCATGTCATGGCATTTTTCCTCCAGGTTAAGCATAAGGTTTCTTTTAGAAAGAACCTTTTTGATCTTAATGATGGCTTCAGTTCTATCCTCCACACCAGGCTCATTTAGTTCACGCCTGCTCTTGCTGTTCAAGAATTTTATGAGTCAATTAGCATCCTTAGGCTGGTCTCCTAGGTCTTCCTCTGCGTTTTGTATTGCTTCGGTGGCCATTTTCACCAATCCTATTTGCTCGAATATTAATTGAATTGATAGCCAAATATCATTGACAAAGAATGATATTGGCCTAGAGCATCTCCTTAGTCTTTCCTACTGGCTTTTGCAAAGTTGAATCTTTTTCGAGGACCTTTATCTTCTCACCCATCCTTAGGGATTTCTGTGCTTCTTCTTTTTGTTGTATTTGGGCAAGCTTGCAGTCAGTTTCTAGGCTTTCCACTTTCTCCTTAAGTCTCTTAAGCTTTATTTCCTGGATGGACATCTCCTCCATGGATTTCACTAACTCTGTTGTCTTTTCTATTGAGCTACCTGCTGTTGTAGACTCATTTGTGACACGTGGAGTTGTTGGTGCCAGGGATGCTGCCAGTGCTAAGGGAACTGCAGTTGTTACTATGGGAATGGTAGCTGTGGAAGTGGTGGCCAGTTCAATTTTTTTGGACTGAATCAATGTGCCGAATTCTTTCTTTGTTTCTTTCCACCAGTCATTTAACTTGAGGACCAAGTCCATAAGCTCTTCTTGTCCTTTTTTTGTTTCCAGTACTTCTATTGTTTGTGGATGATGCAATGGTGGAATCTTGAGTTGCTTCTTCAAAGAAGCTATGTCATCATTCTTCTTCTTGATCAATTTTTCAGTGGCCTTCACATATTTGGGATCGTGTCCCAACTCAATGATAAAGTCCTCTAACGAATTGATTCTAGTTGCCTCTGCCTATGAATAGGCCTTCTCCAATTGGAATCGAGCTGATATATTATTCAGGGAGTTCTACAATTGGTGGGATGAGATGCCTTTCCCTGTTAAGGTGGAGTAAATCATCTCCCCTATCTGTTTTTTCAACTCAATCTGGTCAATAGGATGTATGTCCATTGCTAGTACTTCAAAATCTATCTTCTCGACGTCAGCTGCTGATCTTGGTTATTGTGGTGTAGGCTTTATGAATGTCATATGAACTTTTCCTTTTTTCTCATCATAGGCTGACATCAGCCTTGTCTGGTTGGTAGTTGCCATCTTGAGGTACTGTGCATAATTCTGGGCCTTTAGACTCTCATTCCTGGCTTTGATGTCCTTGTACCTTTCTCTGATATCTTGATCTTTGTCTGCTGGCATTCTAAATGAGCACACTTCAACACTCCATTGTCTTTCCAACATCTGTGTTTGTGATGTTGAAGTTTCTTTTGCACCTCTAGAGGGAATAACATGCCTGCTTCTTTCTTTCTCTATACTGGTAGCCATTACTGTTTCTTCTGTAAACTCCTGTTCAAAGATAGGATTCAACCTTTGCCTTTCGACCTAGCTAGTTTGTGCATATGTTTGTATGGTTGCATATGTTTGTATGTTTGTATGGTTGTATGTTTGAGGTTCTTTTCCTCATTTAGAGGAGTTTGGAAGCTATGGGGAGTACTCATAGTGGGCTGCTATATACTTTTTTGAGTTAGTTCTTCTAATAAGTTTGGTTGCTCGGACTCTTCTTGCACCTAGGACTCTTCTTCTCTATGTTGTTCACTATGTGCCTCTGATTCTCCTTGTGCTTCAGATTCTCCTGGCACCTATAGGAGAGAACCTTCATCAAGCCTTTTCTCTAGATCAATTATTTCATTTTCAAATTCTACTTCAGTGCTATCCCTGTCCACTAAAGTATTCTCCACCCATTCCATCTGATTTTCATATTCCTCTATCTCAGGGATTCAGTGGTGAATGTAGGCAGCCAGCTTGTTTTTCTGTCCTCTATTGCATATGAAGTCACAAGGATCATATATCCACATGAAGCTTTGTTTTAGTTTGAGTCTCTGAAGGAATTCTTCTGCTTCTCTCCCAACTTCTTTGCTATTACATACAAACCGGCCTAGTTGATATTTGCTTCTGAGCTGGGCCTCCTTTTTGGTTTTAATAAAATGTACCTCATTTGAATTGATCATCTACCTATAGTACTCTAGAGAAAATAACCTCATTGGGAGGTATCTCGGCAGTTTATATGGGGCCAACTCATAGCCATAGATCCTGATTTCTGTGGGATTTTGGTACAAGTACCAATCTCTCACTTTGTGTTGTTTTGACAGCTTCAGGATCCTCCTGATGTTTGAACTGATTCTTGGAGGAGGAATTCCTAGCAGCATGGTCACTACTGGATGTACAAAAAGATCAATGAAATCTGCGTATGGATATGGAGAATCATGCTTATGTATCAAAGGAGTCCAAAAAATTATTGACCTAGGATGACCTTTAGTGTCAAGTTTTTGGAGAGTGAATGGGAACATGTCATCTTGATAGTATAAGAAAAGGTGGTACAAAACTGAAGAATACTTAAACACTCTTTCATTACTCATTCTCAAAAATTGATCGTTTATTTTGTCTGCCATGAATTTGGCATAACCATAAATGATGGCAAGGGGCTGCCTTGGAGTGAAGATAGACATGAAGCCTAAAATGATTTCATCAATATATTCACTTGTAGTGTATCCTAGCACTGTGGAAATGATGGTTACAATATCTTGTCCAAATGGGGAAAATATGGTGGCCACATAGGGAGGGGGGTCTTTTGGGATATGTTCCTCTTTCCTAATGAAAGTCTGAAACATTTTAGCTACTTTTCCAGTAGTAAGATTGGGGAGCTAGTTCAGTACATTACCAATTGACAAAGGGGTGAGGTTTTGTCCAGGCTGTAATTTAAGCATTTCATTGATGGATTCGGCAGTGATGGTAAAGAGTACATCCTGGTTTGGAGACATCATTGCTCTTTGACTGGGGCTGTAATTGGTATGGCAATAATGGACAATTTCAGGGAAGATATGCACCTCTGGGAACTGGTACTTGGGCAAATTAGATTCCCAAAGCCCAATTTGGTTGGCATGATTAAGAAATAAGTCTTTGTATTTGTAGTGTAGTTTCAATGGGGATTCAAGGACAATATTGTCCTTGATTTGGAGATCTTTGTCCACCAAAAGGAGATGCTCTAAATCTAGATGGGGAGTTGAAACTGGTCAGACATCCATGGCAGTTGGAGTGGCCATTCTTAGTTCTTATCAATTTAAGAATGGGGAAAAAGGGTTTTCTCAGTCAATTAGGGCAATTGGGTTCCAATACAGAGTAGTCTTGGGTCGTTGAGCAATTATTTCACTTAATTTCTTATTAATTCCAAGCAATGCAAGTAACTGCTTTAGAGCTAAGACAAGGTTTCCAGTGAATTTGGATAAAATACTTGGAATTTTGGGAATATTGACTCTGAATAGGTCGATAGGCTCCTGTGCACAGTTGCAGAAGGTCTATGTGAACTTGAGGGTGGACTGTATGCTCAGTGGCTTCTTCAGGCTGGCGAATGGATGTAGGTTGGTGGTTGGACATTCTGCAGCTGTGTGCATGGATGTCTGGAGTCTATTTTCACAATAAAACAAATAATTTCGAGGTTTTGGATTTATTAACAAAGTCAATATTTGGTGGGTGTTAGGGAAATAATGGAATTTTTGGCATTTAGCAGGGGTGACGTGATAGTTTGGCATTTAGCGGGAGGCAGTTTGCAGTTTATTTCACACCGCTTATGAGCACTGGGTGGAGGCCACCCGATTCCACTCATTGGGCACCATGTAGCCTCGGGGGCCCAAGGGAAAACAACCCTTCTCAAGTAGGTAAAGTTCATGTTTTGGGCCCGTGTGAAGTCAACGTGGATTGTTGAATTTGAAGGGGGAAGATCGGGTAGTGATCGGTTAATGGAAATGCACAGACAGTAGTGGGAGGGCTCGGCGGGCAATTAAACACAGTGGTTTTAATTTAGTTTAGGGTTAAGGTTGGGGTTAAGGGATCGGGAGTAATTCTATTGGTGAAAGGTTTGACTTTTTAATTAATTGCAAATCGATTAATTTACGTCGTTTGTCAGGGTTTTATTTATAAAGTTTATATTACAAACTTCAGGGATGGGATATTATCATTAAAGGGATTTATTAAATACATAGGGGAAAGGGTTATTTTTGGGATTTAATATATAAATAAAATTAAAAGTTAATATGAACGAAAGCAGTAAATGAATTTAGCACTATGTACAATGTACATTTATAATTCATTGGTTTTGTATAAACACATTATAACTTAGGCTTAGTGTTATTTTTGTGGGTTTTCTTAGGAAAAGGGGTTTACTTGGGGGTAATGGCTTTTCCTTAGGAAAAACAATGTTTTACCTTAGGAAAAGGGATTTTATTGGGGGTGATGAGGGAGAGTGAAGGGGGGTAATGTTTGTGGGGGTAATTTTAGTACTTAGGACCTATAGGTCATTGGGCCAAGGGTTCGGTCCCTCCAGAAGTCAGAGAAATGCTTTGAGCCCCTTTGACTTAAGATTTTGGGTACTTAAGACTTTGCTTATGGGAAATTAGTAAAATTTAGTGTGAAATGAATGGGGAAATTAATCAGTTGATTTTGTAAGCTTAATGCATGCCCAATTGCTCATTCATACTTGGAAATTTTCATGATGAGGGTGATAAATATGCTTTTGTTTAACAATCATCACAATTCTGTAACCTTTCTACTACTTACCCATCTACTCATCCTACCATTTTTACTTCTCGTTATTAGGGTGCCCTTAAGCTAGCAAACCCTTATCAAAACATTTTTCTTTTCTTTTACAATAGTAATCTAACTAGGTCTAACCTTCTTAGATCCAAGGGCTCAGGTTAAACAATTGAGCTCCTTTTATTCACTCTACCTAATCTAATTATCTGCCAAGATTACATTGTTTGGTCAGATTTTCATTCTCTATCTATCAGCATGAAATTGAAAACATGGAATAGCCAAGTTTAAACATTTTGACTATCATGGATTGTGGCAAAGATTACAAGCTGCACACAATCATTTATTTTGCAAAAAAATTAAATAGTAGTGGCATTTTGACTTGCACACTTTCGTGGTATTTTCTTTTCTTGGGGTTCATATTTTTCATCTTTTTTTTTACCTTTTTACTCTTTTTTTCCTTTGATTATTCTTTTAGGGCATACCCTCTTTATATTTTTTAATTTTTTGAATATGGAAAACATTTGCAGAAAGCAAAGGTATGTACATATTACAGGTTTAACCTTAGCCATTCAAAAATTATGACTCTTATTCGTATAGGAACCTAACACACTCAAGCTAGTCTCTCTTATATCCTTAGCATGAGTGCACTTCCAGTGACCAACATCACCACCATTGCCTCAGACATATACTCTTGTGCACAGAATTAGTGCACTATGCCCTTATAGTGACTTATTTTTCATAAAAAAAGAAGACATAATAGGTGGTTTCAAGAACTGATTTTGTTTTCCATGAGTGAAATCCACTTTCCAGGCACAACAAATATGAATCCTATTAGTTTTTCATGTCCCATTGACACTATGCCTCCATTTACGCACTAAGGACCAATAAGAGAGGATATTGAAATCAATATCGAACATGTTGTGGATAATCCGACAGCTAAAGTACATATTCTGTGAGATAGAAAATGCTTCATTGATAAGTACAAGACTTTAACATGGTAGATAACTTTCAAATAATTTATCAAGGATGAGTTGCCAGAATACCTAGAGGATAGGGAAGCTTACTTCAATGTCAAAGGTTTGAATTATATAGTATTGCTAGCAGGTATCTATTTTTACCTTGTGCATAAGTGATAGGATGGATATTGTAGCATCATGAATACAACAATATGATCGGAAGCAGTTCAAGTGAGTAATAGTTCACCATGTATCAGCCCCATTATATTCACTCTTATTACAAGCTACAAAAGCAAGAGGAATATTTGAATTCAAAATACTATGTGACTTGTTATTCTCAGTTTGTTACAAAGGGCATTCTTAAGACATGGTGGTAATAACCGAGCGAATTCTACCAGAAGTTTGATGGATTTCACTGAACAAAGTCATTGAGGAAAAAATATCAGTACCTTGTGGCTATCAGTTGTAGGTTGTATGGGCACAGTAACATAGAATTATTCAAAGAAGGATGGGTCTATATGGCCTACACATGTGCTTGTGAGGGAAATATTTTCAATTGGTCAAACATAGTAGCGTGACAATTACAAAGGAATGTTGCAAAGGAAAATAATGTTTCATAAGGAAAGCAGGCCAAGTTCTTCATGTCAGTGTACTTGCCTAATGGGATCTATGCTCGAAATGAATTCTTGGGCCTAGAGTGGAAATGGACCAAGCAACAACATCTTGTCCACACCTATTGTAAGATACTCTTATAGGTAAACTATAGGGGAGTATATGAGAAGATAAATAAGAACTTTATTGCAGTGCTATATGATATGATATTTGAGGTTGAGGCACCTTGCATGACTGACAGGACCAGAGAAGTTATTGATGAAGTTTTAGATTGGTTTACATCTTATAAGGGAACATTTATCATACCCTTCATAGTTGATAAGCCTCCACATATTATGCTTAAGTATGTGACAAACAAAGTTTTCATGCATGAGATTAGTCACTAGTTATGCATAGGATTGTCCCGATAATTTCAAATGTTAAAGAAGTCACCATGACCTAACTTCCCTCTGCAAATAGGGTCATGTGAACCAAAGAATTTAAAGGCATTAGAGGTAGAGATCAAAGAGCTTAAGCGCATTAGATTCAGTTAGATTCTCTTTCACCAATATTACCCTAGAGGTGTTTGTAAGAAACACTTTATAAAGTTGAGATACACATGGCCATATGCCTCTATTTCTTTGGAAGATGGAGATAAAATTAAGAACTTATATAATGCTTCGAGAGGATTTGGAATAGGTGATGAGGTAGGCCTTTCTCAAACAATGCATGTGCCACATATTAATCTAGAATGGACCCGACATGAATTGGTCGCTCAAGTTAATTTCGAGCCATAGCGAAAGTAGGGACATGATGTTGAATAAGAGAGGAATAAGGAATTCAAGGCTAATCCGCTCACTAAAGGCATAATAAAGGCAGATAAGAAAAGGAAGGAATGTGAATAATATAGAAAAAGGGAACAAAGGAAGAGCATAAGTAGAAAGAAGAGAATGAAAGGAAGAAGCGAGAGGACATGTAGAAGATGAAAGAATAATTGAAAAAAAAAAAATAGGAGGAAGCCAATAAGAAGAAGCAAGAAGAGGATAACTAGGCAGAAGAGATTCAACTAATTGTAGAACCTCTGAACATTTGGCCCTTGAATCCTCTAATTAGTGGGCACCTTCCTTTTAGTGAGATGGGGATTAATCCTCCACCTGTTGATATGATCATGGATATCTCCAATTTCACCTTTAGTAAGATGAAGAACAAGATCATATAGGAAAGAAATAAGTACTTCCAAAATGAACTTGATCATCCTATTTCCATCAATATAGAAAGGGTTAATGTGTCAAACCCAAGGAAAAATCCTAGTGTAGTCATGTCAACAAATACAACCTTTGTAGTAGCCACAAAGAAGAAAACTAATTTTATGATGCAAAAGAGGTAACAATTGGAGAAGGTATTGGCTAGTGAAAAGCAACAAATTGATTGCCTCCTTGTCAAAAATCAAAGGATGTTTTTCCACTAGTGCTATTAGAGAGGGATTGCAGGAAGTCATACTTAAGGAAATCAAGCTAGTGGAATACACAATGAGGAAAGTGTATGAAGAGATGATCACTTTGCATAAGGAAATGGTGCCTTTATAGTTAGTTCATAGAGGATCACAAGAAAACTTTAGGATCTTCAAGTTAGCTTATACTACTATAGAGGTGATCTAGTAATGGGTCACCAATTATTTAAATGTACTTGCAACATTGATTAGAAAGTGAAGGTATGAAGTTGAAATGGACAAATCATAGATAAGAATGTATATGAATATCTATGACTATCTCAGTAACCATGTTATCAATACTATGCCAGCATTCATGCGGTTGCACAATAGATTGGAAGCCTTGGTGCAAGTACACAAAATACTTTCTATAGGTGCACTTGGGGAGATAAAACATGAATACTATTAGGAAGGAGCTAGAAGAATTCTCTGACTACATCAGATAAGTGACACTCAAGATGACTTAGAGGTGACTAGAGACCCTATTTTTCAATATGTTCCTCAATCCATCAAGTTACATATGAATCTAGGCATTTTTTGGAACAATATACAATTATTCTCTAAAGCTATATATCCAAACACTTTGGAGGGAAAGATCAGATACATGCCACGAAAATATATTGCTTGGTACCAATATATCATAACAAAACTACATGTCACAGTCGCCATAATACATTTTCCCTAGTGTGAATGCATATGCCTATTTTTTCATGGATTTTGCCACAATTTTGTTAAATGTAGTTTTTTATTTGAAAATACTAAAATATTGTAAATGTGTTTGGAAGTCAAAAAGTGACATGTGGAATGTGAAGAGTCACTAGGAAGTCCAAATATCATAGAGGATCTTAAGAGTCACATGGGAGGTGAAAGGTCATCTCATTTGTTATAAATAAAACCTCATGCCTCAAGAAAAGGACTTTTAGCCTTTGATTCTCTAGTTAAGCATAGGAGAGAGAGATCATTCTTTTGAGGAGCAAGTTGTGGCTTTATATTCCATTTTTGGAAAAAGTGAGACATCTTTGTAATTGTGTATCTTGGCACTTTCACTTAATATTTTGAAGCTCTCAAAGCTGTACATACTTTCATGCATGTATTGGGAATGTTGTAAGACTTTTCTTTTGATGTTTTCAATGTATGTCTATGTTTATGTACTAAAGAGAATGAACTAGTTTGTTAGTTTCAGTGCCCATCTTAATTTAAACGTACATCTTATTTTGTTTTCATGATTGTTGTTACTTTGAGAACTATTTTTCAAACTAAATAATGACTCTTTCTATATATGTGTGTCTTTATTAGAATGGTACTATTATTATTCTTCCAAAGGCTCACTTTTCCTTTACTTTCCCCATGAAAGTAATCTATACACATCACAACTGCATGTTTCACAAAGATAACATTGATTGCTTGTCTCAAAAGTTATATGTGTGTTCTCTTACGTTGCTATTTATAGTGAAGGAAAGATTTTAAGTTCATTATAATGAAATCAGGCCTATTGCATGGATGGGGATCCTTTCACAAATGGTGTGAGGTCTAATTGGGACTTCATACAAGGGACACCCCCCCCCCCCCCCCCCATGTTGGCGGATTTCCAACATCGTTAATAGGATATAAGCCGAAAATAAAATAAAATTAGTCTCTTTACCTTTTTTTATAACAAATCATCTCTTATTTTATTATTTTGACTATTGTTTTATTATTTTCCTCAGGGGGGCCATTTTAGAGCTAGAAATTCCCCTAACAAGAGAATTAGTATTTGATGGAACTAATTATGTATTTTGGAATATAAGAATGCAAGCCTAAGTAATGTCTTTTGGTGTTGATATGTGGACTTCTATAGAATTTGAATACATAGTTCCGTTAACTCCTCCAACAAATATAGATGTAAGAAAGGATCATTCAAATAATGCAAAGGCTAGGAATTAGATCCTATATTCTCTTAACCAATCTAAGCTTGTAAAAGTGATGCACAATAAATATGCCAAGGAGGTCCGAGACAAATGAAAAAGTAGCTACAAAAGAGATGCCAAGGTAAAGAAATATAAATTACAAAGTCATAGAATGAGGTTTGAAGGTTTAAAGATGAATTTAGATGTGAGTATTACTTCATATTTTCTTTGAGTTGATGAGGCAACTAACATGATTAGAGACCTTAACAAAAAACATGATGAAGATGTAGTGATTCAGAAAGTACTAAGAACTCTTCATATGAGATTGAATGCTAGGATCTTTGTTTTTGAAGAAATGCAATACCTAAACACTCTTACGATGGAATAAATTTATGGAATCCTAATAGCTTACATTAGGAGAATTTTGAGATAACAATTGGGCCTCAAAACAAAAAGTTTACTAACAAAATTATCTTTAAAAGAACCAATAGGATTCAAGATGATGATCTCATCCCCAAGGGTAAATGTTTTGGAGGGAAAAGAATAAAAATACTTTTTTTGTTATATTTTTGGCTTATCTCTTTATACGTTTACTCAAATACCAAGTGTAGACACCTGATTGATGTGAAATTAAATTCCATATCGAACGAGTACCCACTATGCATGCTTCTCAGTAGACCCGCATCAAAACATATTGGAAGCGCATGAAAAAATTATTTTCAACACACTTTTTCATGTATTTTAAATTTATTCAATGTGGGCCTACTTAGAAGTATGTGAAGTGGGTACTCTTTGGATGTGGAATTTAATTATACATTTAACATGTGTGTACATTTGACATTTTAGTAAACCTATAAGGAGATAAGCCAAAAAATAGTACAAAAAGTAGTTTCCTTTCTTTTTCTTTAAAAAATCGTAACTACTATTTTATTATTTTCATTAGGAGGCTCATTTTATACCTTAAAATTCCCATAATGTGAAATGTGAATTAGAAAGGAGAAGTCAAAACCAAAGGACATTGCCTTCAAAACTTCAAAAGAGTCTAAAGAGCATTAAGATTACACTAGGTGTGAGTTAGATTATGAGTTGACTCAATTTGTGAGGGATTTAAAGAGAGGATCTGGAAAGTATAAAGGTACGATCAAAATTCTTTGATTATGGAAGAATTGGTCACTTTGGTTGAAAATGTCTTTACACTAAATCTGAGAAGGAAGAAAAAGAAAAGGATAAAAATAATAGAAGTAAATCTCACAAATATCATAAGGTAAAAACTTAGAGAAGGAATATTTTCTATAGAATAGAAGGCAGTAGCTCACCTAAAGAGAGAATTTATCAATCATTTGATGAATATAATGATGAATTCTTTCTTATGGCTTTAGATTCTAAATTTAAATACAAAAATAATTCAGAGATTGTGGAAGAAGTTGAAAGAGTTGTGGATCTAGACGCAAATATTACTAGTGTTATAAATTATCTAAAGAATATCAGGAAGAGGAAAAATCACTTGAAGGAGCAATTGTTGAGCATAGAATAAGGTAATTATCACTCTAATGAAGATAACTTAAATATTTAGAAAGTGAAATTATAAGAGGCAAGTAGAATTAATGATGTTTTATATAGTAGTTGAAAGATAAACAAAAGAGTCATGACAATTTAGAAGATGTGAATGAGTCTATTATGTTGTATTTATCCAAGATTTAAGAAAAGAAAGATACAAATACATATGTAGAATATATTATCTCTTCAAAAACTGAGCTTGAAGAAGAAAGGAGAAAACAAGAAATGATCACAAGTAAGTTGATAGGATGGGAAAAGAACTATCAAAATCTTGAGGTAGAGGTTGTCTCTTTAAGGATATATTTGGAGAAATAAAAAGACAAGATGGACCTGAATCTCAAGTTTTTTAAAGGATCAGACTCTAAATGAAATCCTTAATGTTCAAACATCGCCTTCAATAAAAAAAAAAAATTGATATATAAAGATCCTTAGCATACCTCAAATGGTGAATCAAGCACTGGGTTCTTAGGAAATGAAGCCTCTCTGAGCTACATATATGCACTAAAAGAAAGGATAATCAAGAAAAAGGAAGTTTCGACAAAAGAGACAATCAGAAAACTGTTGATCCGATTAGATATTTAAAAGTTCCTCCACACAAATCAAAGCACTAGTAAGTAAGGAAACAATAATTCAATAGATCTACTCGTGTGCAATGACACCACAACATTAGGTACCCAAATTTATTTTATGGAATTTTTCATTCTCATCATAATCTCAGGCATAAGGCTATTAACTATGGAGCCAATAAGTTATACAATAATGAACATGTTATATCTAGCCATTTTATAAATTATATATGTAGGAATTCCTTGCTTGGAAAGAGAAAATCAATTTCTCCTCTTATGAATGATATTGAATGCTTTAACCGTAATAATTTTGGACGCAAAGATAGTTAATGTAGAATAAAATTATTTAATCCTCCCAAGTGCTAGATTCCTACGAAATTTTTACTATAAGGAAACTCAAAGAGTTGGAAACAAAGATCAGAGAAAACTGAGGAGTGGGGATTTGTACTATATGCCCATAATCAAGAATAGTAGTGGTACATTAACAATGGGTCCTCAAAGCACATGAATGGTAACAAAAGTAATTTTTTTTTCCCAAGGGAAGATAGAAAAGAAAGTATCACATTTTGGAATAATGTACCATCTTAGATAACAGGAAGAGTAACCTTTAGTTTTGATAATAATATGAAGGCTAATAGTTTCTTATTGTATATGAAAGCTTGAAGAAATCTCCTAAGTGTGAGGCAAACATGTGATCAAAAGTATGATGTAACATTTATGTCTAAATATTGTGAAATAAGGAAATATGAGTACGGTAAATTTGTAGCTAAAGCAATATGGACTTCGAGTAATATGTATATCTTAGATGCTACCAGTGTAAAATGTTTTTTGAGAAAGTTAAATGAAACATGGTTATGGCACTGGAGAATGGGACATGTGAAATTTGACAATATGGTAAAAATTATCAATACAAAAGTTATAAGAGACATTCCAAAATTGTCAAAGCTGGATAGATCCATATGTAACTCATGTTAATTTTGAAAGAAAGAAAGGGTATGCTTAAAACTAAAATAGCATTCATCTTTAGGCCCTTAGATCCTGTTAACATTGATATATGCATCCCTACAAGAACATAAATCCCAAGAGAAGATATATTTCATTATGTTCATTGATGACTATAATAGAGCGACCTAGATTATGCTACTTAAAGAAAAAATAGAAAATGTTAGCAACTTCAAAGTGTTCATGGCCGAAGTATAAAACAAAATGGATATGAAAATCAAATGCTTAAGATCGAATAGAGGAGGAGAATTTACCTCTAATGATTTTGAGGATTTTTGTGAGGAACATGGGATTAGAAGATAATATTAAGTTTTTAAAACCCCTCAAAATAGTGGTGTAGTGAAATAAAGAACAAACCAGTTCACGAAAAGGATAGAGTAATGATGGAGGAATCCAAGGTTGCAAACCCTTTATGGGCAGAAGTGTCTAAAATTGTTGTTTATTCATCAAATAGATTTGAGCTTAGACCAAACAATGGCAAAACCCCTTATGAGTTATGGAAAGGTGGACTAGTTTTAGTAAAACACCTTAGAGTCTTTGGTACTAAATATTTTATAAAGAGAAATTATGACAAATTGGGTAAATATGTATCTCAAGAAGATGAATGTATCTTTCATGTCTATTCATTTAAAATCAAAGGCTACAAGTGTTAGAACAAGAGGTCAAAGAATATTGTAAAATGAATTAATGTTAGGGTAGATAAAACCCTACCACATTTAGCGAAACCTCAAAAAAATTAGCAATCATATGATACAAGGTGTGTCCTTTAAGAGTATCAATAAGAGGAAGAGATAGATGAAGAAATGAAAAATGGTAGTCTTGTTATTTGTTCCATAAAAGTGAGTTAAATAGCATTTGTTTATAAGATAGATAATTATTTATTTGTCTTTACAAATTCTTTTTAGTATGGACTTATATCGAGTAGAGAATATTATTCTCTCTTCTTATATAAAATTTTATAATTAACCTATTTTATGATTGATATCAAGCATGTAAATAAAGTCATATTTGTATTTGTCTACCAGGGTTGTTTTATTTTCATATGTGCTAAAGGCATTCGTATATCTTCAAATTGATTTTGGGTTTGCGAGTGAATCTCCATACTATGATCAAATGTAGTTCTTCCCCTTCCAATTAGAACACTTTAGTTCTTGACTATGGATGAGGCTATATTGTGCTTAGTCAAGATAGGTTTCCTTTTATGTTAATTTGCATCATAAAACTAGTTGAACTTGATTATTTTATTCTTTAAGTCTCCTTGCATAGGAGCAAGTGTCATAGTGGCTTCATTAAGCCCTGGTTTTAGTAAAATTATAAAGGATAATATTACCTAAACGATAAAGGATAATATTAACCTTGATAAACATCACTCATAAACAAAGTGACGATTGTCCTTGTGTATATTGTACATACTAGTTAGGCTAGGTTAACTTAGGCTAGTTATAGGGCATGGATAACTAGAAACCCATTTGAACCAGTCAGGATTACTAGCACAACGAATAATAGTATAATTGGGACTTTGACTGGGCAATTTCTCATGTGTTAAGGTAGGAAATTTCCAATCATCAACAAAAATCAAACAAGCTCAGCAAATAGATGATTTAAGATAGTGTTGACTGTGTTGGACCCACCAACATGTCAGGAAATCTCCCCGTTAAGTAGTCCCAACTAGACCTCAGACCGTTTGGTGTAGGGTTCCCAGAAGTGGGTCATACGGTATCGCCTTGATCGTGGTTGTGCACAGAGGCAAGTATGATGTCTGTGTTGGTAGCAAGGGTGTGATATGTGTGACAAGTCAAGGAAGGTGCATGAATGGTTCTAACACATAGAGGGTGATGTGAATGCACCCCTTCGAAATCTGTGAAAGAACGGAGTTAAGAAGGGAACACATGAGCGAAGATGAATCAAAAATGAGAAGGAAGGTAAGGTAGCAATCCAAAGTGATGGTTAGACCAACATCACATTTTAGTAAGACTCATATATACTTATACATGAAATCTGTACATGCATGTGTAAGTAAATAGATACATATATGATTAGAGTAAACATGTTAGCCGAAATAAAATAACAACATATGCATGAAATTTGTTGGCTCTACTATATTAAGAAGTGTTGTAGTGGCTACAAACACCCTCCAAAATTTACCTTAGCTTTGTTTTGGAGCCTCCCTACCAACCTTTCATAGCAGCGTGTCTTGCCCTGTCAAGTACACAAGCTTTCATGATTTTCTTGCAGGACAACAGCCTGTACATCAAATCTTGTTGCACCCGCCTCATAGGTTGTTTCGTTGGACTTCATCCAGTTGCAAGATGAGCAGCGCTGTCAAGAAATTGCACAATTCTCGAGGGCAACCAGCCTTCCCTCCAGAAATTGCATAATTACGTATCGCAGCCTACTGGGCTCCAGAATTGCGCAAATCTGCCTGTCACTCTTCACTAAGAAAATTGCTAAATTCCTCCCAGCAAGGGTTGCTTAGCCCAAAAATTGCACAATTCTAGGCAGCAGTCAGCTGCTCAGTCCAGAAATTGCGCAAACCTTCTGGGTAGCTTGCCCAGCTCCCTCCCAGAAATGCGCATTTCTTCCCTCAGCTGAGAGGACCAATGCATGTGATTTCAGGTTGATCGGTTCCCTTTAGAAAAAAATAAAAACTAATTTGCATGCATGGAAATCTTCTCCCAAGGTATCATCCAAAGGCATCACTTGATTCAGGGATCTATTTTTAGCAGCTAGAGGTTACATGCAAGGATCATTTTAGAAACCTCCCACCAGGTGTCACTTTTCCTATATTTGTGGCATGCGCATCACAACCTCAATTTTATCAAAACTCGTCAACCGGATGCTATAGAGCTCATTCCTCACATCAACCTTGCAGCTCTGACATCCCGCATTGCATCTAGGACTCGTCAACACATTCAACTCAACTATTTTGGGGTAAGCCCACTTTTCATGTCTTGCGTTGCACTTCTGTCGCTTTTTCTGTTTTGCTTCGTGTGAGTGTTGCATGTTTGATTTGAGTGAGCGCATGTTGTCACTTTGATGTATGTTAGCTTGTAGAAGCAACATTTTAGTTTTACTTTGCCTCTCTTTGTTGTCGCATGCATGACATTGTTTTGCACGGACGATCATCGTTGCAGAAATTCCCTTCACACACATCCATGCTTTCCTGTTTTCTGAATCCTGTGCTTGTTGTTTGCATGAATGATCATTCACTCTTATTTGCACTCATCTCATCATGCATTCAAACTTCTCATGTTTTTAGTTCCCCATCGGCCGGACTGGGTTGTCTTGTCCCGGATCGTGCCTTACCCGACTAGCACTACACATTTTCGGAAGTGAAGGCTCTGCCTTCCCTCCATGAATTGCATTAATCTAGCCAAGCACTAACCTCCACGCTCAAATTGCATAATTCTTGGAGGCAGTGTCCTATTGGCCCCAGAATCTGCAGAATGCAGTTTGCTGGCTGCATGTCCTAAGTAGGCCAAGCTGGACTGTGCATTTCTCAGTTCCAGTAGTCAGTCAATCTCCTGACAACCCCGACTATGCCTTTCACAATGTTAGCAGTCAGTCTCCTGACCTCTTGGTGGAAATCACGCAACCTTCATGGTCTATCGCACATGTATGTTGTAAGTTAGTTGTCAAGTTCATTTTCGTTTTCGACTGGAAGATTGCTTGCCATGAGTGTTGTCATGTCTCCAAGTATCGCAAGTGTTCATCTACCTCTCAGTAGCATAGGTACACTTATTTCCAAGAGAGTAGAGTCAAAGACATCGTTCAAAGCACACTTGGGGATGCAGTCAATTGAGTATCTATGAGCTTGCCTACCCACGAAGACATCAAGTTGTTCGTAGACAAGGACACCAAGATATGATGGCAACAACATCACAACAAGAAAAACCATCAACAGAAGCTAAAGGCAGCATACCAGATGCAATGAACGCTAGAGGAAGGACGTTGATGACACAAAGGAGGAACAAAGTTGCAAGCTCAAGAAGATCCACTCGCGATGAAAGAAACTTTGGATACTCAGGCTATGCAGTGACGGCATGACATGAAGATCGTGTGAAGGTAGAGAACAGAATAGAGAAGGAGTTGCATGTGATGAAGCAACTACTCAAGGGAGAATAGGAGCTACCTAGATGAGAAAATGAGTTGCAACATGAACAGGTACAATAGGGGGCACAACATTCACTCATGGATGAAACTATGCCAGTACAAGTTATAGATCCATCCCAGTAGCTCACATGGAGAAGACAATGTGAGAAGTGTTGTTGATCGCATGAAAGGGAACACAGCAGCATGCATGTCATTGTGCGCACACATGTGATCCTCCCCATTCATAACACTCACCAAAGTGAAGACAAGAAGCAAGTATCACTGGCGTTGAACATGTACTTCCAAAATTTGATGTGCACGACCACCAGCACATGTTTGGAGAGCAGCGTAAACACATCGCATCAACATGTTGTCAGTCTGGTCGTACTAGGATGACCATGCACATGTTATCAGACGAGTTTGGAAGAAGAGACATATCAATGCACCTAGATGTAATGAAGGCAAGAGTTTGCTTCATCAAGATGTCACCATTGAGTGCACGAACACCATCATGGACAGCCAAGCTTAGGATCAGCTCACCAGCTTCCACCATCACAAGCATGTCAAAGATTTGCTCTCACCACAATGGTCCAAGTGTTACTGATGTCCTGCATGGCTTGCTCAAGTCATTTTGTCTCACATGGGCACATGTGCATTGCAATGTAATGTCTTGTCAAGTGGAAGTTCGAGTGTCGATAGTTCAATGTAATAGTCATAGAGTAGTTGAAGACTCATCAGGATAGATGAACGGTCTCAAATGGGAATGTCAAGGGTTACCCCACCCTTTGCTATAAATAATACCTCATAAATCATTATATATGCTTTTGTTCAGCCAATCTTTGATAGGAGTATCTTAGAGAAAGCCTGGACAGTATTGTAATGTGCCTTGGCTTCTCCACTGCACAGAGCTAGTATATCTCTTTGGAGGAGCAGGTAGTTGTGGCTGTTACGTTCTGCTATTGAAACTAGTGGTTGGACATGGACGTATTGTATGACTAGAACTTACACTTCGTAATATAACAGAGCCAACATGTTTAATGCATATGTCATGTTGTATTACAGCTTTCTTGTTTACTCTAAATGATATATGTATATGTTTGCTTACGCATGCATCTATGGACTATTCTATATAAGTATGTATGAATCTTACTAAAATGTGTTGATTGGTTTAACCATCACTTTGGATTGTTAGCTAACTTTCTTTCCAATTTTTTATCCATCTTTGCTCATGTTCCCTTCCAAGCCACATACTATTATAGGTTTCCAAGGGGTGCACTCACCCAAATCTTCGTGTGTTATAACCATTCATGCATCTTCCTTGTCTTACTGCAACTGTCACACCCTTGCTACCAACAGGGACATCCTACTTGCCTCTGCGTGAAATCACAATCAAGGCATTATCGTATGACCCACTACTAGGACTCCTACACCAAACGGTTTGATGTCTAATTAGGACTTCTTACTGAGGAGATCCCATGACACGTTGGTGGGTCCAGCATCGTCAACATTTCTAGTGCTAAAAGGAGGGCCAGATGACAAGTTGTGTCCTATCATCCTATTTTGAACCTTTGCATATCTATCATGGAGTCTTGCACTCTCCTCCCTCCATGATGTTTTTCGCATGCCAAATCTGTTACCATCACGAGGGAGTTCTTTTATTTCTTTTCCACATACATGTATGATGATGAAGGTGAAGCTGCCTAGCCTGAGTTCTTACATGACTTCCTTTCCATACTTCATGATGAAGATGGATGTTCTGACGAATAGGATAGTCTGTTGCTTGCATTCACACTTCACAAATCTCCATATCAATGGCTACACAGCCTACCGGATGATAGCATGCACTCACTTCAGCACTTTTTTGATCTCATTGAATATAATTTCTATCATTTTGATCTAGAATATCTTCACCAAAAACTGTTACAACAACAAAAGGATCTACATGAATCGCCTATGGATTTTTGGCGGTGCTTCCGTGATTTGCAGTTTCAAGTTCCGAAGAGCCAGATGAAATTTTTCTATCTTTGGGATAGATTCAGGTATTGTCTTAAGAAATTTTCCCATCCCAAGAAGAAGTTCAAGCTCAAACCCCGCTCAGCATACTTCGGTGACGGAGCTACGCAATTGCTGATGGACACAGTCCTTGTCACAAGTGAATGTCCATTATCCCCTCATCGAACAGCTCCAAAATCGCACATCCATGTGGGAGAGCATGAACACACATTTTTTTGAATGTCACGCACTCCCGACATCGTTCCTTCCAATTTTTGCACAGACTTGGTTGTGAGTCCCATTCCTCGTCACATGTATTTTGTACCTCAACCTCCATCTTTGTATTCTGGTCATTCTCTGGATGACATTGTCTTGTGTTCTTCCATTCCAAACTCTACACTTTTTTTGAATGAGGATCGGTCTATCAACAGAGTTGGTGTTCCACAACCAACATGCACTAGCATTCATGAAGAGCTTGATGGGAAGCTGAAACATCCATTGATAGTAGGGGACCAGCTCTGTCTATTCATACCTCCTCCATTTTTTCTTGACATCCTTAACGATCCTGCCATCACTGATTTTTCATGTGCATCTCCATCCACAGATGCACCCATTGTTGATAATTCACAAGAAACACTGGATATCATTCCATCATCTGACAATGAAGAGAACCAATCATTCATTGAAAATCCACTTGATCTTTCATCTACTTTTTCTGGAAAAGCAGAGGGTGAACATATTTTCTTCTCATCTACCCCTCTCTGTGATTCATCAGATCATGATGATGTCAACCAACATCTTGATTTTTCTGATCTTGGCTATCATGATCTCTTTACCTCACCATCTAATCACAATGTTGATTCATTCGTTGTTAATCTCTCTAAGTCACTCCTCTACGATGATCCATCTATCGACAAAGTCGAAACCCCCCAGACTTTCGAGGCACTTCAGCATGAGCTGATGGGTATGTTAGGCCCTCGTTGTCTTGAGGTTTGTCTCACTTCCAATCAGGAAATTGTTCAAACAGCTGAGGGTCCTCATCACTCTTATATATGCACTGAAGAACAATCCAACTCTCAAATTTCACTTCCTCCACTCAAAATACACGATTCCATCGCTCATGCATTGGAGGAATCTTACATAGCAAGCACACTTGTGCAACGTAAGTGGTCTTCCATTATCACGGTTGCTTGCATGTCACAGTTAAGGGAATGCATACAGTCAACATCTGCATGCAGTGTAGCACAATACCATGGTAGCTCCACATAGTGCATCTCATGTGCTTTCACACATTTTTGTTGTATGGACGGTTGAAAGTTCAGAGTATGTCCGTTTTATTGTTGTATCTTTTAGATTTGCTGGTTCACACAATTGGGTTGCTCGTGGACCAAGCCTTCACCAACATGGGTCAACGAATGCACTGGTGGCTGCATTGGAAATATCTCTTTATGTGATTATGCCCATGCACCGTTAGCTTAGGAGTAGGAGTAGTGTTTGATTTTATTTTTCTTGCTTCCATGCTTCTTTGCTTTCTTGCTTTGCATGTCTGTTTTTCTGCTTGATTTAATTCTTAATCACTTTGCTTTCACGTTTACTTATGCTTTTGCTTGGATTTGTTGTTTGTTTTCTTGATTTTGTTCATAGGTTAGTTTCGCATGAAACCATCCATGACTCTTGAAACAAGCTAGGTAAAGTATAATAGGCTTTGTGCAACTATCACTACTTGGCTACCTATCATCCTGCCTTTGAATGAATAACTTGTTACTTTTAGTCCATGATACATCGATGGAAAATGTGTACTGTTCGAAGTGAACCTTGGTGAAAACACAACGCTTGTGTGCTAACTAGCATCACCTACTCTAGTAAGTTGTCTTTAGGTTAACCCTTGGTAGCTCAGTCAAGTAGAGTAAGGTGAGGGGAAGAAACTTATCAAGCATGTTAGAGGTATACATAAACTACTTCTCTGAAGGAACAACCTCTTATTCTCTCAATAAGTCGGGATCCCTCATCCACATCTAAAATGAATAAGTGTTATGCACAGTTATGAAAATGAAAATGAAGAAATGAAAAGTGAAAATTTTCAGAAAATGAAAAATGAATAAGCTGAAAGGAGAGAGGGGCTTCCTGTGTAAAGAGGTGATGGAGGTAACTTCGCCAAGGTGCTGACTAGGCTTGCTGGTAGCAGAGAAATTCTTGTGTTCCTATGTGACTTCGTCGGGGTACTATCTAGGCCTGTTGGTAGCAGAGAAACACTAGAGATGAAACTAAGACTCTAACGACTATGCTACTTATGCACCAATATACCCCTCAACCCTCATCAAAAAAATTGTGTTGCCTTGCCTTGGAATGTGTGTCAATTGACCAAGATCTTGGCAGATGCTACATCTTATAATCAAGCAAGTGTAGAAACCAAGATGAGCTGAGAATTGAACAATACTTCCAGAGGTGTTAGACTTGCTTTTCACGATCAAGGTCCATTGAGAGAGATGGAATTCTACCAGTGTGTCACCAAGTGTTGTAGAGGCTACAACCACCCTCCAAATTTTTTCCTTAGCTTCGTTTTGGAGCGTCGCTACCAACCTTTCTCAGCACCATGTCTTTCCATGTCAAGTACACAAGCTTCAGTGATTTTCTTGCAAGATGATAACTTGCCCATCAAAGCCTGTTGCATCCCACCCAAATGATGTTTCATCGGACATGGTCTAAATATAGGTTGAGCAGCTCCCTTAAGAAATTTCATAATTCTTGAGGGCAACCAACCATCCCTCTAGAAATTCTGCAATTATGTCTGGCAGCCTGCTCAGCTACAAAATTGTGCAAATTGGCCTATCAATGTTCACTGAGAAAATTGCACAATTCCTCACAGCAGGGCTACTCAGCCCAGAAATTGGACAATTCTCAGCAGTAGCCAGCTACTCAGCCTAGAAATTATGCAAACCTTCTGGGTAGCTAGCCCATCTCCCTCTCAAAATTGTGCATATTTTCACTTAGCTAAGCAGACCGATTCATGTGCCTCTAGTTTGACCAATTCCCTCCGAGATTAAGCAAAATTGATTTGCATGCATGGATTACTTCTCCCAAAGCAGCATGCAAAGGCATCCCTTGATTCAGGGATCTATTTTTTGCAGCTAGAGGTTACATGCAAGGATAATTTCAAAAATCTCCCACCAAGTGTCGCTTTTCCTAGATTTGAGGCATGCGCATCACAACCTTGATTTTATCAAAACTCCTCAACCAGATGTTGTAGAGATCATTCCTTCCATCAACCTTGTAGCTCTAACATCCCACATTACATCTAGGAGTTGCAGGCACATTCAACTCAGTTGTTTTGGGTTAAGCCTGCTTTTCATGTCTTACGTTGAGTTTCTGTCATTTTTGGTGTTTCTCTTCGTGTGAGTGCTTTCTGCTTGATTTTAGTGAGAGTTTAGTGTCGTTTTGATATATGTTAGCTTGTAGAAGCACCAGTTCATTTTTTTTTTGCCTCTTACTACTGTTGCATGCATGAGACTGTTTTACAGGGATGGTCGCCGTTGCGGCAACTCGCTTCACACACATGCATGCTTTCCCATTTTTTGAATTATGTGCTTGTTGTTTTCATGAATCATCATTCACTCTTGTTTTCTCTCATCTCATCATGCATTCACACTTCTCATGTTTTCCGTCGCCCATTGGCCAAATTGTGCTTCCTTGGCCCGAACCGTGCCTTTCCCAACTAGCACTGTCCTTTTCTAGAAGTGAACGCTCTACCTTCCCTCTAGAAATTGTGCAAGTCTAGCAAGGCACTAACATCCAGGCTCGCATTACAAAATTCTTGGACGCAGTGTCCTATTGGCCCCAAAAGTTGTGCAATCCAGTTTGTTAGTTGCATGTCACTACTGACTCAAATTGCGCATTGTGCAGTTTCTGTCCTCAGCAGGCAATGTTCGACTATGCATTGTATAGTTCCAGCAGTCAGTCAGACTCTTGACATCCTGGATTGTGCCTTGTGTAGATTTGGTAGTCAATTTCTCGAACTCCTGGAGGAAACTGTGAAACCTTCATGATCAGTGACACAAGTATGTTTCAAGTTCGTTCTCAAGTTGTTTTTGGTTTTTGGCTGACAAATTGCTTGCCATGAGTGTTTCCATGTCTCGAGGTATTGTAGGTGTTCATCTACCCCTGAGAAGCACAGGTACAATGGTTTCCAGGAGAGCAGAGTCAAAGACACCATCCAGAGCACACTTGGGGATGCATTCAATCAAGCGTCTATGAACTTTCGTACCCATGAATACATCGAGTTGTTTGTACACGAGGACATCAAGATATGACGACAACAAAATCACAGCAATTAGCACCATAAACAATAGCTAAAGGTAGGATATTGGATGCAAAGAACACAAGAGGAAGGTTGTTGACAACGTAGAGGCAAAACAAAGTTGCAACCTCAAGAAAATCCACTCATGATGAAAGAAATCTGGAGACTCATGCTATGCGGTGATGGTGCGACATGAAGATCGCATGAAGGCAAAGAATAAAGTAGGGAAGGAGTTGCATGTGTTGAAGTAGCAACTCAAGGGAGAACAGGAACTGCATAGATGAGAGAATGAGTTGTAGTAGGAAGAGGTACAACAAGGGGTGCAACATGCACTTACGGATGAAATTGCACTCATACAAGTTATAGATCCATCCCAGCGGCCGACACAGAGTAGACAAGGTGAGAAGTTTTGTTGATTGCATGCAAGGGAATGCAGCAGCATCCATGTCATTGTGCACATGCATGCGATCCCACCCATTCGACACAGTCACCGAGGCGAAGACAAGAAGCAAGTCCAACTGGAGCTGAACATGTACATCGACAAGTTTATGTGCACAACAACCAAAACATGTCTAGAGAGTAGCATAGACACTATCCATCAACATGTTGTCGGTCCAGTCGTACCAGGATGACCATATGCATGCCATCAGACGAGTTGGGTAGAGGAGCCATATCAGTGCACCAGGATGCAACAAAGGGAAGAGTTCACTTTAGCAAGATGTCCCCATTGAGTGAAGGGACACCATCACAGAAAACCAAGCTTGGAATCACCTCACCACCTTTGACCATCACAAGCATGTCAAAGATTTGGTCTCACCATAATGGTCCAAGTGTCAATGATGTCGTGCATGGCTTACTAAAGCCATTTTGTCTCACATGGGCACATGTGTATTGTAATGTAACGTCTTGTCAAGTGGAAGTTCAACTGTCGATTCTTGAATGTAACCACAGGGGCTTCACTAAGGGAGCAATACCATATCATGTGGGTTCATATTGGGGGATATATTGTGGAAAAAATGACACAATATATTGAGCATATAATAGCAGGTAAAGGGTTTTAATATTGGCAAGTATAAAAAATGAAGCTCAAAGTTAATGAAAAAACATAAAGGGTATAAAAAATGCTGATGAAAAAATGGAAACCTACAATATCTAGTGAAATTAGGGGATTTTTAAATTGGGAAGGTATATTAGGTTCATATTGACAGGGGGTTAAATAATGTGATTCTCAGAGGTATTTTGCAATATGTAGTCAAATTTGGCGTATTTTTTAGTATGCCACGCACACACGTGCTATGCTAGAGGTTCGTTGAGTGAATCCCCCATCAATGTAAGAATCATAGAGTAGTTGAAGAGTCATGAGGATAAATGAACATTCTCAAAGGAGAATTTCAAGGGTCACCCCACCCTTTTCTATCAATAGTACCTCATAACTCATTGTATAGGCTTTTGGTCAGCCAAGCATCAATAGGAGTATCTTAGAGAAAGCTTGGACGGTATTGTAACGCACCTTGGCTTCTCCACTGTGCAGAGCTAGTATATCTCTTTGGAGGAGCAGATGATTGTGGCCGTAACATTCCGCTATCAGAACTAGTGCTTGGACATGGATGTATTGTATGACCGGAACTTACACTTCGTAATATAACAAAGCCAACATGTTTCATACATATGTCATTTTCTATTCCAGTTATCTTGTTTACTCTAAATAATATATGTATATGTCTGCTTACGCATGCATGTATGGACTATTCTGTATAAGTATGTATGAATCTTACTGAAATGTGTTTATTGGTTTAACTATCACTTTGGATTGTTAGCTAACTTTATTTCTAGTTTTTGATGCATCTTTTCTCATGTGTTCCCTTCCAAGCCGCTTACTATTATAGGTTTACAAGGGGCGCACTCACCCAACTATCCATGTGTTAGAACCGTTCATGCACCTTCCTCATCTTACTGCAACTGTCACAACCTTGCTACCAATAGGGACATCCTACTTGCCTTTGTGTGAAATCGTGTTCAAGGAAGTACCGTACGACCCACTGCTGGGACTCCTACACCAAACGATCTGAGGTCTAATTGGGACTTCTTACCAAGGAGATCCTCTGACATGTTGGCGGGTCTAGCACCATCAACAAGAAGTTAAAGTTCCAATCATACAATACAACCATGACCAACCACTAGTCCTGACAGTGGAACATTATAGTCACTACCACCTGCTCCTACAAAGAGATATACTATCTCTGCACTTTGGAGAAACCAAGGCTCATTATAATACTCTCCAAGCTTTCTCTAAGATACTCCTATCAAAAGCTTGGCTGACCAAAAGCCTCTATAATGAGTTACGAGGGACTATTTATAGCAAAGGGTGGGGTGACCCTTGAAATTTCCCTTTGTGACCATTTATCTACCCTCATGACTCTTCAACTACTCTATGACTATTAGATTCAACTATTGACACTTGGACTTCCACTTTACAAGATGTTACATCCAATCTGCACATGTACCCATGTGAGACAAAATAGGCTTGAGTATGCTATACAAGTTGTCACTAACACTCGGAAATCTCTGGTGAGACCAACTCTTTGACATCCATGTGATGATCGACGGTGGTGAACTAATTCCAATCTTGGTCATCTGTGATGGTGTCCATGCACTCAATGGTGACATCTTGTGAAAATCTAACTCTTGCCTCTGTTGCATCCAGGTACACTGATATGGTTCCTCTCTCCAACTCGTCTAATAAAATGTGCATCAGCATCTTGCATGTTGTTGGACCATAAACATACTAATGCATAGTGTATGTTATGATCTCCATGTGTGTGATAGTGACCATGCACATCAACTTGTTGAAATACATGTTTAACTCCATTTAGACTTGATTCATATCTCTGCCTCGGTGAGAGTGCGAAGTGGGTGGGATCGCATGCATGCGTGCAATGATATCCATGCTCCTGAACACCCTTCCATGAAATTGAAAGCACTGCTCACCCTGTCTACTCAATGCCAGCTGCTAGATGGGTCCATAACCTGTATGGGTGAAGTTTCATCAATCTATGGATGTTACGCCTCCTGCTGTACCTGTTCCTACTGCAATTCCATCTCTCATCTATGTATCTCCTATTCTTCTTTGAGTTGCCACTTCATCACCTACAACCCCTTCTCTTTTTCTCTCTCTTCCTTCATGCAATCCTCATGTCGCGTCGTCACCTCGTAGCCTCAGTCTCCAAAGTTGATTTCATCACAAGTGGGTTTACTTGAGCTTGCAATTTTGCTCCGCCTCTATGTTGTCAAAAACCTTCCCATTGAATCTGTCGCACCTAAGTATGTTACCTTTTTCTACTATTGATGGTGCTACTCTTTGTGATGTCATTTCCATTCCATCTTGATATCCTTGTCCATGAACAACTTCATTTCTTGATAGATAGGAAAGTTCATAGACACATGATCAACTGCATCCCCAGTTGTGCTTTGAACGGTGTCTTCCACTTTGCTCTCCTAGAAGCCATTGTGCATGTGTTGTTGAGAGGCAGATGAACACATTTGGTACCTACAGACATAGAGCCACTCAGGACAAGCAATCTGTAGTTGAAAACCAAAACAAGCTGAAGGACTAACATGCAACATACTTCTGTGATTGTCTCTGAAGATTGCGCAATTTTCACTAGGAGCGTGAGAGACTGACTGCCAAAAATGTGAAAAGCACAGTCTAGGCTATCTGGAGGCTGACTAACTGCTAGAACTATGCAATGCATAGTCCAACCTAGCCTGCTGAGGATTGAAACTGCGCAATGCACAATTTCAGTCAGCAGTGAAATGCAAACCAAAAACTAAATTGTGTTGTTTCTGGGGCCAACAAAGGCATTGCCTCCTAGAATTGTGCAATGGAATACTAGAGGTTAGTGATGGGCCAGAATTCTGCAATATCTGGGGGGAAGGAAGAGTCTTCACTTCTAGAAATGTGCAATGCTAGCCGAGCAAGGCAAGGCTTGGGCTAAGGCAGCTTAGACCCACCGACAGGCGACTGAAAATAAGAGAAGTCTGGATGCATGGTGAAGCTGAGTGTAAACAAGAGAGAATGATCATACATGCAAATTGCAAGTGTAGGATTCAGAAAATGGGAAAGCATGCATGTGTGTGAAATAGGTCACCACAACGGTGACCGTCATTGTGAAAACAATGTCATGCATGCGACAGCATTGAGATGGAAATGGAAACTGAAATGGTGCTTCTACAAGCTAACATACATCAAAACAACAACAATCACTCACTTAAATCAAACAGATAACACTCACACAAAGAGAAAAACAAAAATCAACAGAAATGCAATGCAAGACATGAAAAGCAGAATTACCCTCAAATAGTTAAGATGAAAGTGTCGAAGACTTGTGGATGTGATGTGGGATGTCAGAGATGCAAGGTCAATTTGAGGAATGAGCTCAACAGTATCTGCTTCATAAGTTTTTATAAAATCAAGTTTATGATGCGTATTCCAAAAATATAGGAAAAGTGACACTTAGCAGGAGGTTTCTAAAAAGAGCCTTTCATGTAACCTCCATCTAGTAAAAATAGATCCCTCAATCTAGGGATATATTTGCATGTTGTCTTGGGAAAAGCAGTCCATGCATGCAAATCAGTTTTTCTCGATCCCGAAGGGAACCGATCAACTTGAAGACACATGCATTCGTCTACGACCCTGTGATGAAAATTTGCGCAATTCCTCGGATGAGATGGGCTAGTTGTCCGAGAGGGATTTTGAAATTTCTGGGGTCAGCAGGTGACTCCCTCCCAGAATTGTGCAATTTTTGTGCTGAGTAGCAGTGTTGGGTCACATTGCGCAGTTTTCTGGAGGAAGACTTCCTGAATGCTCTGTGCAATTCTAGAGCCTAGCAAGCTACCAGGCTGATTTGCAAAATTCCTGGAGGGAAGGATGGTTCCCCTCTAGAATTACGCAATTTTCTGAGGGAAGCCTAACAGATTGATTTGTGCAATTCTTGAGCTTAGTAGGTTGGCCAGCTGATTTGTGCAATTTCTAGAGGGAAGGCTGCTTCCGCTCCAGAATTGCATAATTTTCTAGGGGAGCTACTTGGTCAGCACAAGGTCGAAGTCCCGAAAGACATCTTGTCAGGGGAGTGAAGAAAACTAGCATGCATAAGCTAACAAGACACTGCGAAACATATGAAGCCTATATGCTTGACGGTGTAAGACATGCTGCTACGGATGGTTGGTAGGGAGGCTCCAAATCAAATCTAAGGTAAAACTTTGGAGGGTGGTTATAGTTGCTACAACACTTGGTGACACACTAGTAGAACTCCAGCTCTTTGAATGGACCTTGTTTGTGAAAAGCAAGTCTAACACCATCAGGTGTATTGTTGAGTTCTTTGTTCATCTTGGTTTCCACACTTGCTTGATTGTAAGATGTAGCATCTACCAAGCCCTTGGTCAGTCGACACACATTCCAATCCAAGTCAAAAGTGTTGTTTCGATTGGGGACGAGGGGTATATTGGTGCACAATTCATATGATCATCATAGTTTTAGTTTCATCTCTGGTGTTGCTCCGCTGCCAACAGGCCTGGACAGTACCCCGACAGAGTCACGTAGGAACACAAGCATCGCTCTGCTTCCAGTGAGCCTGGTGAGTACCCTGGAAGAGTTACTTGCATCAACTCTCTACACATGAAGCCTTTCTCTTCTTTTGCCTTATTCATTTTTCATTTTTTCAATTTTTTTTACATTTTCATTTTTTCATTTCTAATTTCTCATAACTATGCATAGAACTTATTCATTTTAGAGGTGCAAGTGGGATCCCGACATATTAAGAGCAAAAAAGGTTGTTCCTTCAGAGAAATAGTTTATATATATACCTTTGATGTGTTTGTTAACGTTTTCCCCCTCACCTTACTATACTTGACTAAGTTAACAAGGATTAACCCAAAAACAATCGATTAGAGTAGGTGACACTAGTTAGCATGCAAGCATTGTGTTTTCACCAAGGTTCACTTCAAACAATACATATTTTCAATTGATGTATCTTGGACTGAAGATATCAAGTTATTCATAAGAGAGCGGACACCATATAACCAAATGTCGATAGTTGTACAAGTCCTCTTATAGTTTACCCATCTCGTTTCAAGAGTCGGACACAATCCACGCAAAAATATCCTACAAAAGAAAACAAGAAAACAAAGAAAGAAGAAAATGTGTAAGCAAAGAGAGTAAGAAAACAAATGAGATAGAAACCAAACACATAATGTAAGAAGCAAAAAAATCAAAAGAAGACAATACTCCTACTCCTAAGCTAACAATCCATGAGTCTGCTCACATGAAGTGATACTTCCAATGCAGCCACTAGTGCATTGGTCGAACCAGGTTGGTGAAGAAGTGGTTTGCGAAAAACACAGTTGTGCGAACCATCAAACATGAAAGATATAATAATGAATATAGGCAAACTCCAAGCTTAAATGCGTCCATAGAACAAAAACAAGTGCAAGTGTATGACATGCAGTCCATGGACATACCATGATGATATATGATACTACGTGTAGATTTTAAGCACACGGATAATCTTCACTGTTACATGCAAGCACATGTGAGGAAGGTAGACCACTTACGTTGTGCAAGTGTGCTTGCTGAGTAAGATTCCTCCAATGCATGAGGGATGGGATCGTGTAGTTTGAGTGGAAGAAGTGAAATCTGAGTATTGGATTGTTCTTCAGTGCATACCAATGATTCATGAGGAGCCTTGGGTGTTTGAACAAGTTCCTGATCAGAAGTGAAACCAACCTCAGGACAGCGAGGGCCTGACATAACCATCAGCTCAGGCTGAAGTGCCTCGACAGTCTGTGAGGTTTCGACTTCATTGAAAAATAGATCATCATAGACCAGTGCCTTAGACAGATTAACAACAGTTGAATCAATATCGTGATTAGATGAAGAAGTAGAGAGACCACGACAATCAAGATCAAAAAATTCGGTATTTTGTCAGCATCCTCATGGTTAGATGAATCAGTTAGAGGGGTAGATGAGAATCAAGGATGTTCACCCTCTATGTTTTCGGTAAAATAATATGAAAAATCAAGTGGATTTTCAATGAATGATTTGTCCTCTCCATTGTCGGATGATGGAATGACATACAGTGTGTCCTAGGAATGATCAACAATGGGTGCATCCATGGATGAAGATACACATGAAAAATCAGGGATGGCAAGATCATCAAGGATGTCAGGAAAAAACGGAGGAGGTATAGACAGAGATGGATGGTCCTCTCTTGTCGATGGGTGTTCAAGCTCCCACTCATACTCTTCATGAATGATAGTGCATGTTGATTTTGCAACACCAACTTCGTTGATGGCTTGATCCTTGTTCACAACAAGTGTAGAGTCTCGAAGGGAAGAACACAAGAAAATTTCATCCGAAGGATCATCCGAGTACGAAGATAGAGGTTGAGGTACAAAATGCATGTGATAACCCAATGGATTCACAATGAAGCTTGTGTAAAAATCGAAAGGAGTGATGTTGGTGAGGATGTGATGGTTTAACATACGTGTGTGCATGCTCTCCTACATCACTCTGCAATGGTGGAGTTGTTTGATTAGGGGACGACAAACAATAACTTGTGACAATGACCATGTCCATCCGTGATTGTTCATCTCCATCACCTAAGTATGATGAGCGGGGCTTGATATTGAACTTCTTCTTGGGATATACTGGTTTGTTAAGACAATATTCGAATTTTTCCCAAAGATATGGAAATTTCATCTCCCTTTTCGGAGATTCAAATGGAAAATCACAGAAGTGCTACCAAAAATCCATAGGCGATTCATGTGGGGCCTTCCTTTGTTGTAATAGTTTTTTGTCAAGAGGTTCTAGATAAAAATGATGAAAAGCAGATTCAATGAGATCACAGACTGCTCAAGTGAGTGCACTCTTCCAAGAGGCAGACTACACCACCACCGTTGTGGGGGTTCACGAAGTGCGTATGAAAGCAGCAAACTAACTTCTTCTACACAGAACTCGTCTGCATTCTCAAGGATTACATAGAAGTTTTCTAAGTAATTTGGCCAGGATACTTCGCCTTCACTACCATACGTGATTTCAGACAAGAGATCAAAAAACTCCCTCGTGATGTTGAGAGATTCGACATGAAAAAGACATCATGGGGAGATGAGTGTAATAGAATCCATGATAGATGTGAAAAGGTTCAAAACAAGATGAGAGGACATAGCTTTTCATATGGACCTCCTTCTAGCACTAGAAATGTTGATGGTGCTGCACCTACCAACATGTCAAGGGATCTCCCTGGTAATAAGTCCCAACTAGACCTCATACCATTTGGTGTAGGAGTCCCAGCAGTGGGTCGTATGGTATTGGATTGACTGTGGTTGCGTGCACAGGCAAGTAATATGTCTCTATTGGTACCAATGGTGTGACATATATTGCAAGTCAAGGAAGGTGCATGAATGGTTCTAACACACTGAGGGTGATGTGAGTGCACCCGTTGGAAACCTGTGAAATCACAAAGTTAAGAAGAGAAAAAATGAGTAAAGATGCATCACAAACTGGAAGGCAAGTAAGCTAGTGATCCAAAATGATGGTTAAACCAACAACACATTTTAGTAAGATTCATACATACTTATACACGAAATCCATACATGCATGCATAAGAAAACATATGCATGTATCATTAGAGTAAATAAGTTAGTTAGCTGAAAGACAATAACAACATATGCATGAAATGTGTTTTCTTTGTTGTATTAAGAAGTGAAAGTTCCAATCATACAATAGAACCATGACCAACCACTAGTCGCGACAACAGAACGTTACAGTCACTGCTGCCTGCTCCTTCAAAGAGATGTACTAGCTCTACACTATGGAGAAGCCAAGGCTCATTACAATACTCTCCAAGATTTCTCTAAGATACTCCTGTCAAAAGCTTGGTTGACCAAAAGCCTCTACAATGAGTTATGAGAGACGTTTTATAGCAAAGGGTGGGGTGACCCTTGACATTCCCCTTTATGAGTTCATCTACCCTCATGACTCTTCAACTACTCTATGACTATTACATTCAACTATTGACACCAAGAATTCCACTTTAGAAGATGATCCATCCAATCTGCACATGTAGCCATGTGAGAAAAAATAGGATTGAGCAAACCATGCAAGCTATCACTAACACTCAGATATCTCTAGTGAGACTAACTCTTTGAAATCCTTGTAATGATCAATGCTGGCGAACTGATGCTAAGCTTGGTCGTCCGTGATGGTGTCTGTGCGCTCAATGGTGACATCTTGCCTCCATTACATCTGGGTACACTGATATGGCTCCTATGTCCAACTCATCTGATAATATTTGAATCACCATCTTGAGTGCAACTGGACCAGTGACTTACTCATGCATAGTGTCTGTGCTTATCTCTAAGTGTGTGCTAGTGACGATGCACATCAATCATCACAGATAGGCAAGCTCATAGACACTTGATCGATTTCATCCCTAGTTGTTCTCTGAATGGCGTTTTCGACTATGCTCTCCTAGAAGCCATTGTAGCTGTGCTGCTGAGAGGTAGAAGAACACCTATGATACCTAGATACATAACAAAACTCATGAAAAGAAATTTATCAGTCGAAAACCAAAAGAAGCTGAAGGACTGACATGCAACATACCAGTGTGACTGTATGTGAAGATTGCACAATTTTCACTAGGAGCCTGGAAGAATAACCGCCAAAACTATGCAAGGCATAGTTCGGGTTATTGGGAGACTCGCTGACTATTGGAGCTACGCAATGCACATCTCAGCATGGCCTGATGAGGACTGAAACTATGAAATGTGTAATTTTAGTCAGTAGTGACATGCAAACCACCAAACTGTATTGTGTAGTTTCTAGGGCCAAGAAGGCACTGCCTCCGAGAATTGCGCAATGCAAGCCTAGATGTCAATGTTGGGTTAGACTTGTGCAATTTCTTGAGGCAAGGAAAGCCTTCCAGAAATGCACAATGCTAGTTCAGTAGGGCAAGCCCCGGGCTAAAGCAGCCTAGACCCACTGACGGGAGACTAAAAACATGAGAAGTTTGGATGCATGGTAAAACTAAGTGTAAACAAGATAGAATGATCATACATGTAAAGAACAAGTACATGATTCAGAGAACAAGAAAACATGCATGTGTGTGAAATGGGTCGCCACAACGCCGACCATCATTTCAAAAATAGTGTCATGCATGCGACAACATTGAGATGCAAATGAAAACTGAAATGGTGCTTCTACATGCTAACATACATTAAAAACACAACAAGATCTCACTGAAATCATGTAGACAACACTCACACAAATAGAAACACAAAAAGTGACATAAATGCAGTGCAAGACATGAAAATGAGAATTCCCCTGAAACAACTAAATTGGAAGTGTCGAAGATGCCTGGATGCGATGTGGGATGTCAAAGCTACAAGTTCAATGTCAGGAATGAGCTCTACAGTGTCCAATTCATAAGTTTTGATAAAATCAAGGTTATGACATGCATGCCACAAATCTAGGAAAAGTGACACTTGGCGGGATGTTTCTAAAATGAGACTTGCATATAACCTCCAGTTTCTAAAAATAGATACCTAAATCTAGGGATGTCTTTCCATGCTTCCTTGGGAAAATCAGTCCATGTATACAAATCAGTTTTGCTCAACCCCGGAGGGAACTAGTCAACCTGAAGTGACATGCATCTGTATGTTAGCCTGGGATGAAAATTTGTGCAATTCCTGGGCTGAGCTGGGCTAACTGTCCTAGAGATATTGCACAATCTTTGGGGTCAGCAGGTGAATACCTCCCAGAATTACGCAATTTTTGGGTTGAGCATCAGTGTTGGGTCAAATTGTGTGGTTTTCTAGAGGAAGACTGCCTGACTGCTCTGCATAATTTTGGAGCCCAGTAGGTTGCGAGGCTAATTTGCACAATTTCTGGAGGGAAGGTTGGTTCCCCACCATAATTACGAAATTTTTTTAGGGAAGCCTGAGAGACTGATTTGTGCAATTCTTGAGCTCAGTAGGCTAGCTAACTAATTTGTGCAATTTCTAGAGAGAAGGCTAGTTCCCTTCAAGAATTGCATAATTTTTTGGGGGAGCTTCTTCGCCAGCACATGATCTAAGTCCGGAAAGACAGCCTGTCAGGGAGTGAAGAAAACTGACATGCACAGGCTGACAATACACTAAGAAACAATTGAAGCCTATATGCTTGATGGTGTAAGACATGCTGCTGAGGATGGTTGGTATGGAGGTTCCAGAACAAAGCTAAGCCAAAATTTTGGAGCGTGGTTGTCACCGCTACAACAAGTAGGCAAAAGATCAAAAAATCAAGATACTGAAGGAATAATTTAAGATAAATATTCAAACATTTTCTACAACATTTGAAGCTCGCATTGCCTCTATAGATGAAGAGATATCAATTGAAAATAGAGCCTGTAGAAATAAAAATTTTCAAAGATCCTGTTGTTGTTGTAAATGACCAACTCAAGCAAGCTCAAGCTAAAATTATTCAAAGAGTTGAACAAGATACATATTTCTCATCACGACTTGATTTCTTTTATATATTAGGTTGATATACTAATGGAGGATGACAATGACCTTATTGATAAATTTGATAAAATTGTAATGTGGAAGAAAAGGGAAAATTTAGATTCTTTGAGGCAATCTTCTAAGGACAAAAATAAATTAAGGAAAATTTATCTAGATCAAAGGAAATATAATTGTAGTATCATCATGGAATATGTCAAAGAATATTCTCATTAGTGTGATTTTGTTTGGGAAAATGCATTGGATATCATTGAATAATTTACTATGCCTCATTGTGAAGAAACCAGAGAAGAATTACCTTTAACCATCTACATACAAATGATATCCAATGATTCATGATAACATATAGTCCATTAATGATAAAATTCAGGAATTCAATAACTTGAGCACTAATGATATTCTAAATTTCTTTCAATTTCCTCACCAATGTATGAAAGTAATTTGCAAGTTCTCCTCCGAGTACAAGCAGAAGAAGAGGTACATTGAGAAGTGTATTGGTCAATGCAAGGTAATTCTTAAGTATATCAATCCTGTTTATGTTCCTCATTTATTCGAGAGATATAGTCAATCAACCTAGTACATTAAATATAAAGAGAATGAAACAACCCGGCCTGAAATAACAAAATAATTAGTTCTATTGTCTCAAGAAACGAAGGAAGACTAGTAGTTGAAACAGAAACGATATTATCTACTTTTCGATTAGTAGGATATTTTTTGTTCCTTTTCATGTCTAATAAAATATGCGTACAAGACAGAGTCACTTTCTATCTTTAAAAATAAAAAAATATCTCATTGTATTATTATTATTTATATAACCCTCTTCATTGGAGAAAGGGTTGGAAATCCTTTGAACTTAAATAAAATTAATAGTTTTAATCATAGTTGCAGTAAACGTTTTAGAGACCTTGTGATATTATTTGGAAGATATCACTATTCATGGTGTATAGTATGCTTTTATAGTTTTTTATGTCCATTTATGGTTCCATTTATGCAATATGTTATCCTTCTATCATTTCTTGAAAGAAGTATTGGAATGTGTTTTATTTATTTTCCATTGAAGCGATAAAAGTAATGATTTATTAATCTATTTAGAGTATTGATATTTATGTATAACCTTTAAGTAAAACCATTTTTCATTTTTGATATTCGAATGATAGCTTAGGGAGTCTCTCTCATTCCTAATATAGCTTCACTTTTCTTCCAACGAGGAAGAGAATATTGCATGCAAACAAACTTAAGAAAATAAAAAATATATAATTAGTGAAAAGGCGTCTTAACAGAAGTGAAAAATTTTCAAGCAGTTGACTAATCTCACATATTAGTCAAGAAAATTACTACCCCTAATAATTGCAGAACGTTTTAAGGACTGCACTTGGGTAATCCTCTCCCCCCCACCACACCCGCCTCCCCCCCACCTATTGTTTGGGCTATATAAGGCAACCTAAAACCACATTAGTTTGTATCAATTTGTTAATATTTTCTTATAAATAATTTTTTATGTCATATATTCTCCCTAGTTTAGATTAGTTTCAATAATTTCTTTAGGAATATTCGTACAAGAAACTAGTCCTATATTCATGTGAGTATTGGCACAACAACTACAAAGAAGTATATTTGGAACCTTGATTGGGTGAATCTATCTCCCCCAATGTAGGAGGATTTTTTCCTCCTATTGACAAGAAGAAGAAAATATTTAGATTTAATATCATTTATTAATTCATATTGGGAAGGCAACATTTATGATAAGAAGAGCTAAAGTGGTGCATCATTCTTCTAAGGTAACCATATGGTGTCTTGGGTAAGAAAGAAGAAAAAAAATATTTCTTTGCTAAGAGTTAAAGCTGAATATATAGAAATAGCTACTTGTTGTACTGAAATCCTCAGTATGGAGCAAACACTCAAGGATATCAAGGTTTAATTTGATGATCATATTCCCGTCATGTGTCATAATACTAGTGTAATAAGTATGTAAAAGAACCTTTTCATGCATTCAAAAATGAAGCACATTACAATTAAGTATCATTTTTTGAGATATTAGGTTGTTTACCATGTGGTTAGACTTGAATATGTTGCCACTAATGAGAAGATTGTAGATATCTTCACCAAAACCATTCTTGAGGAACCATTTGAATACCTCCAAGAACAACTAGTAGTGATATCTCCTTTAGTAAATTGACTAAGTTAGTATGGAGAATAGAAGCTACTCAGCTTGTTGAGAAGTTTAGAAACTAAGTTGAAGGAGAAAAATGATGAAATGTAGAGATTTTCATAGCTTTGTATCATGTCATGGGAAGATGCATGTTCCAATGATATGAAGAATTCAGGGGGGCCTTTTTTCATTTTCTTGTAATTAGTATTTCAGCAGCAGACTGAGATTTCAGGAGCCATCCATGCTTCAGGGGACCAAGGTCTATTACAATTCATTGTGCATTGAACAAGGTACATGGTTCCTATGTCTGCCCCTATTCTTTTTCAATTGGTGTGATTTAGATTTTAGGGGATGAATGATCAAAAGGGGAGAATAAACATACATTGGCATCTCATATCCCATCTTCCAGTGCTCAAATCATATCATTATTGGAGCCATCACCATTTAGAATCTATGTCAAAGGGACATAAGTGAACAAATATTGGAGAAAATGGAAAGTGTGCAAAGGGGCTTGTGATTAGACATTAGCTTCTCATAAGCATAGGGAGAAGCAATAGAGAGTGAGAAACTTTGACAACCTATTAGGGGGAGTGTTTCTACATGATGGTGTTTCCATCAGTGACCTACAATGTTTGTTCATGTTGCCAACAATGCCAAAGGGGGATATTATTGGGCAAATTACAAGTTGGTTGTCATTAATGTCATGCCTAGTTATTGATGCAATGGAATACAAGATCATGGGGAGTTTATTGATGTTCTTACTTATGTGCTTTTGGTATTTGAAGTGATTTTGGTGGTTGTTGTTTGTTGGATGTATATACTAATACCCTATCTTTAAATGCATTTTGTCTATAGTTGAATTTGTTGGAGGTAGTACACACCTGGGACCCTCATTACTGGTACATGCAGACACTTAGTTAGAGCATTCAATCACATGCAAGGCTTCAACATTGGAATCTTCACCAGATTGGCATCTTTGACTGTCCATGCATGCATGGGACTATATGCAAGATTCTTTCTACATGATTTACTCCTTGATTTTCTCCTCCTTTCACTCTGCAACTGGCTCGTTCTCTCCGGAACTTACTGTAGGTGTCGAGTCTTCTCATTGATCAATACATGCAAAATCCTTTCTACATGATTTACTCCATCATTTGCTCCTCCTTTCACTCCGCAACTGGCTAGTTCTTTCTAAAACTTGTTGTAGGTGTCCAGTCTTCTCATTGATCTCTACATGCAAGATCCTTTCTACATTATTTACTCCCTGATTTGCTCCTCCTTTCACTCTGCAACTGGCTAGTTCTCTCCGGAACATGTTGTAGGTGTCCAATCCTCTCATTGATCATCACTATGGCACATTACCTTGGGATCTTCACCCAGTGATTCCATATCATGAGCATTGTAACCTATTTTCTGAATCAATAATTCTTTTTGTTCTTTCAAAATTTTTAGTGTTTTTTCTCTACAAAGTCATGTGTTCAACCTTTACTAGCTAGATTCATCTGTGCGGGTTTTCTAACACATTTGCATGGTATCAGAGCCCATAGGTTGCCAGATAAAAGGCACATCAATACTTGATTTTGCAGGTATTACAGCTTGGAGATCAAAGATCGATAGAAAAATGGAGTTTCCCAAAGCATTGATCCTAACACCGTACAACTATCATGAATAGAAGGACCAAATGGGTTGATACCTTCATCAGAAAGGGTTGTACAGCACTACCATGGCTGCTAATCCAATTTTGGATTCTCAAAATTTGATCGAAATTACCAAATGTCCAAGATGGTAATTTTGAAATAAGTAATTATTGATAATGTGATAAGACAAGTATTTTGACCAAGATGGTCATCGACTCAAGTTTAGATGTTGACATCAGTCTACATCAATTTGACATCAGTGATTGACATTAGTTTGACATTAGTATTGACATCAGTATCGACATTAGCATCACATCCGAACAAAGCATCATCATATCAACCTGCGACATGTAAACACAATAAGTTAGGTTTGTAATGACTTAAAGGTGTTAAGAATGTCAAATGTCCAGTCCACTTTGTAAACCTTAAAGGATAAGAAATCCTAAGGTAAAAAGGATTAAAACCTAGTCTAAAGGTCCTAGGTCTATATCAAATTCCCAAGAACTAGCCCTAGGTGACAAATGATGCAAATCTACCTAGGGGTCATTTAGGTCGGATTTAAAATAAAACTAAGTTCTAACGTTAAACCTGTCCTAGTCCTAAAAAACTAGTGCATCAAGAACCTTTGTGTTATTTCAAACCTAAGCCTAAGTTTATCACCTATCGAACCCTATATTCTAAGTCCTAATACATTAAGACAATGTATTATCGCATAACCTATTGCTACCAAGATTGATTATGTGATTTTGCCGAAGATTTTCTAAACAAACCTATTGCTACCAACCCACTTGGCCTATTGTATTGAAATACAATATAAAACATTATAAAAACGCCCAGTAGTCTAACCGCCAGGGAGACCGCAACAGAACCGTTAGTGATATGAACACAGTGATAAAAGCCAACAAGGTTAGTTCACCGCGTAGTCAAAGATTAGCCGTCGGGGTTATGGAGGTTGAAGGTTGCGTAGCAAGAGAACAGTCATATATGTGAACAGGTTAGCCGCGGGTAGCAAGTTAAGGTTAGCAAACTGTATTGAAACCATCACGCAGGTCTGGGCTATGTGAAAAGAATAGGTTGAAAGCCACGGCTATGGTAAGACGTGGGTTCCAAACCACAGCATGAAATTTAGCGGCCAGTTGTGTGGCATGTGACAGGTGTATTGAAACCATCAGAGTAACCGCCAAAGCGTCGTTAGCTAGAATGGTGGGAAGTCTGCATATTCACATGTGCTATCACTTCCTCTGCCCGGTTAGCCAGACAGTTAATGGTTTTCACTATTATAAAGTGTAAAAGTGGGTTTTGTTTTGATTTTGTCGAGAATTTTAATGCCAAGACCTTGGAACTAACCCTAGGTGGCATTGCATGAAGTGGACAAGAATCAAAACCAATTCTAAAAGATCATTCAAAACATACCAATCTATTTTTGAAGACCTCGAATATATTTGGAGGCTTTAAAAAGGCATGTTTGATCAAGGGAAAAAGGAGGAGAGACTTGAGAGGAGGGAGTGACTTGAGAGGAAAGGAGATAGTTTTCTCTACTTCAGGATGAAGTGGGCACTCTTAATAATACCTCAAATATAAATTGGTGGAGAGTTTCTTTTTGTAGGTTATTGAAGGAGCGAAGGACATCCTTACTTGCATGATTTCATTGCCGAAGTACGTTGATGATTGACGATATCCACTTCGACTTCCCAAACTCTATTTAGCTAGCATATATAGTCAAAGGTCCATTTAGCTTCAATTCTTCTGTGATAATGTGCAATTCATCCTCATCCTTTCTCAGCTGTTGGAGGAGAAGAATCTGTATTCAAGTAAGCCTTTTTAGGAGATGATCCATATCTACAACATTAGTAGTGAAACTAATGATTCATTGTAAGCAATATTTCTCTTAGCTTAAGCAACACAACGGACCCACATTTCTGAGGCAGACCCGAAGACGTAGTCCAAGAGGGACGAACTCCATAACAAACTTTTCGTATTATGTTTTTATTATGTGATTGATGTGGAATTAGTTAAATCTAAACATTCATAGATTTATACTTGAAAATCATTTCATGTCTAATAGTTAAATCACATAAAATGAATAAATTTTCTAGTAAAGCTTGCATTCCATTTTATATAAGAACTAGAAAAGATCTTGGTCCTTTCCACATTCAAATCAAGTGGTATCAGAGTAGTCTAGCTCTTTTTCATGTACAATATGAGCAGAAACTCTTGACAGCAGCTGAGGCTAAACGAACTAGAGGAGTTCAATCAGTAGTATTAACAGGAAAATGCTGCATTACGGAGGATGGTGCAAGCGCTAGAGAGCAACAAGCAAAACTTACAATCTAAACTGGAAGAATGCAGCAGGAATCAAAGAGGAAATAGTCCGCTCATGAAATATGCAGCTTCAAATAGTGATCAAACTACTCCCTCTCTTCAACAGGAAGATAAAAGTAGTTCTCCTCTTTCATCCTCACTAAAGTCAACAATGGAAGCCATTGGCTCGTTTTCCAAATCATTGGCTAAGGAAAAGTTTGATTCACTAACATCATCAGAAAGTGAGTCTGATGAATTTTCTAGTCAGAAACCAATTGTGGTTCCTAAAAACAAAGGCTTATCCATGATGAAAGCCATGGGATTCAAAGAAGGTGAAGGCTTGGGAAGAAATGGACAATGGAGGCTTCTACCTATCACAGTGCAAGAAAGACCTAAGAATTTGGGAGACCTAGGATGTGATTTGGTGAAATGTGACTATTTCTGGAATCTTGGTCACATCACTGACCAATGTTAGTCAAAGCATCCGAATCTATTACCAAAGAAGCTCCACGATAAAGAAGGTAAGAAGCCACAATCGTCTAGCAATAATGATTCTGAGTGTGATTTCTTTTATCAGAATAGGGTAATAGAAACAATTAAGAGAATATATCCATGTACATTTTGTAGTAGTTCTTGGCACTGTATAGAGCAATGTTGGAAACATAAAGACTATAGCAAGAAAATTGGAGCTATAAAAAGCCAGCCATCAAAAGATGACAAGACAGTTCAGGTAGTGAAGCAGTCAGGAAAAAATTCGCTTCAATCTGCAAAAGAAGCACCCAACTTTGAAAACACAACTAGTACAAAGGAGAAAGTTTGTCAAAAATGCAAATTGTCAGGGAATGTCAAAGACAATTGTCCAATCCTTCCAAGTGAAACAACATTGACACCAGTAGCCTAGGATGTATCCAAGTCATCTGCTGGAGAACAATCAAATGCCAAATGGAATTGGGAAGATTTTATGCCATATGCTTTATGAGTTTGTAAGAATTTTCTAGATCTAGAAAGATGTAACTAGGTTCTAGAGTTAAATTTTTCTTCAGAAAGCATTGTAATAAAACTTTTAGAGAACCAAAAATTCTTTTTGTTGGGAGGTGTGATCCAATTTTGGATTCTCAAAATTTGATCGAAATTACCAAATGTCTAAGATGTTCATTTTGAAATAAGTAATTATCGATAATGTAATAAGACAGGTGTTTTGACCAAGATGGTCCTCGACTCAAGATTAGATGTTGACATCAGTTGACATCAGTTCGACATCAGCGATTGACATTAGTATTGGCATTAGCATCGCGTCAGAACAAAACATCATCATATCAACTTGCGACATGTAAACACAATAAGTTAGGTTTGTAATGACTTAAAGGTGTTAATAATGTCAAATATCTAGTCCACTTTGTAAACCTTAAAGGATAAGAAATCCTAAGGTAAAAGGGACTAAAACCTAGTCTAAGGTCCTAGGTCTAAATCAAATTCCTAAGAACTAGCCCTAGGTTACAAATGATGCAAATCTACCTAGGGGTCATTTAGGTCGGATGTAAAAAAAACCTAAGTTCTAATGCTAAACCTATGTCCTAGTCCTAAGAAACTAGCGCATCAAGAACCTATGTGTTATTTCCAACCTAAGCCTAAGTTTATCACCTATCGAACCCTATGTTCTAAGTCTTAATACATTAAGACTTATGAAGGTTGAAGGTTATGCAGTGGGAGAACAATCATATATGTGAACTGGTTAGCCACGGGGTAGCAGGTTAAGGTTAGAAAACCATATTAGAACCATTGCGTAGGTCTGGGCTCTGCGAACAGAATAGGTTGAAAGCCATGGTTATGGTAGGCCGCGAGATACAAACCGCAACATGAAAGTCAACGGACAGTTGTGTGCCATGTGACAGGTGTATCGAAATCGTCAGAGTAACTACCAGAGTGTTGTTAGCCAAAACCACAGGAAGTCCGCCTACTCACATGTGCTGTCCCTTCCTCCACCCAGTTAGCCAGACAGTTAATGGTTTGCTCTATTATAAAGTGTAAAAGTGGGTTTTTTTTTATTTTGTAGAGAATTTTAATGCTAAGACCTTGGAACTAACCCTAGGTTGCATTGCATGAAGAGGCAGAGAATCAAAACCAATTCCAAAAGATTTGTCAAAACATACCAATCTTTTTTTGAAGACCTCAAATGTATTTGGATGCTTTGAAAAGGCATGTTTAATCAAGGGAAAAAGGAGGAGATACTTGAGAGGAGGGAGTGATTTGAGAGGAAAGGAGTTAGTTTACTCTACTTCAGGATGAAGTGAACACTCTTAATAATGCCTCAAATATAAATTGGTGGAGAGTTTCCTTTTGCGGGTTATTGAAGGAGCAAAGGACATCATTACTTCCATAATTTCATTGTCGAAATACGTTGATGATTGATGAGATCCACTTCGACTTCCCAAACTTTATTTAGCCACCATACAGTCAAAGGTCCATTCAGCTTCAGTTCTTCTATGATAATGTACAATTCATCCTCATCCTTTCTCCATTGTTGAAAGAGAATAATGGGGGGGAATATGTTAACGCAACACTTCAGAACCTTTGCCTTGAGTCTGGCATACAGTTTCAGCACACAGTTCCATTCACTCCGCAGCAGAATGAAGTTGCTGAGACAAAGAACCAATCTCTTAAAGAGTTGGCTTCCTGCATGCTGCATGCTAAGTCACTACCTCATAAGCTATGGGCTGAAGCACTTAATTTGCTAACTACATCCAGAACATATCTCCTCATAGATCTGTCGAGGATCAAACCCCCTTTGAGGCTTGGAGTGGCACTAAACTGAAGGTCACCCACTTCTGTGTTTTCGACTCTCGAGCATGGGCCAAGGTCCCCTCTAAAAAGAGGAAAGCTCTTGATCCACAGAGCATTGATTGCATCTTTGTTGCATACCTTGATGGCGTGAAGGGATATTGACTCCTGATTTTCTCTACAGACAAGCTCATAATTGAGTGAAGTGTCCAATTTGAGGAATGTCTCTCGCATGCATCTCAATTTCCGCATGCAAACACCTTTTATCTACCTCATGACCAAGTGGATGACTCAGTACACTCAGATGTAGATACAGAGCATGCAGATGCCGATGTAGAGCATGCAGATGTAGAGACAAAGTCTTCAAATACAAATCCAGTGCTTGCATATTGTTGGAAATAATACTGAGAGGGGGGACGTGAATCAGTATTAGCAAGTCAATAATTTTTCATTTCCATAATTAGATTCACATACACTACTTCAGTTAATGGAACTTGTGTGTCTACGCAACTGTATTTAAGGCAACTAGCGTATATCTTGCAAACTTATGATTCAGTTAATTCATCATATGTTGATATTTAATCAGTGCATCAAAACCATATAAACAATAACTAGGTGCAGTTAAAATAGAATAGACAATCACACATATGAACACAAGATATAAGGTGGAAACCCAATGTGGGTGAAAACCACCTGCTGCAATTGTCTCTATCTTCTTTTTAATAAGAAACTTCTTTTTACAATTTTTGTACTGGTGCAGTCTTATACCAGTACGCAAGCTTCTACTTGCAGAAGGCTACAACCTTCTCTCATTCTCCAGCTTCTCCTGGAAGGGAGCTACAACCCCCTAGCTCTTGTACTAGCTGATATGTTTACTCATACGTAGGTGCCAACCTACTTAAGGCTACAACCTTCTCTTTTCTTCCAGGGACCACGTTTCATAAATTTTCAGACTAGATCCATCAATAACATCATTCAAACATCAAATATATCTGCATCAACCAATGTCCTTTCCACCAACCACAACTAAATCAATCAATCACTTTTCGGAATGTTGTAACCAGAATACAGTAACCAGAACCCATGCCAGAACTCAGAACACTGCAACAGCAAACAGAAGAAGCTAAAACATATTTTATGAGGTATACGCTACTTCCATGTGTTGAACCTGCGTGCATACACTCTTTTCTCAAGACAAACCTGCATACATATCTGCAAATCAAATTTAAGATGTATACGTTTTTTTGATATGCAGAACCAACGTGTATATGTGCCTTTTCTAAAGTGAACCTGCGTATAGATCTGTAAATGATGATTTAAAATTTACAACAATTCCAAACTTCAGTTATACCCAAATCATCATATTTATAGACTACAACATGCGCCAATTATTCAGATAAATGAGAAAAACCACACAAAGATACTTGAATCACTTTACGCTTTAAGTTCTTGACCCATCAGTAGATCTTATCCTTTGTCAAGTGCTAAGGTTCATCCTTGGTTCAGGTCCAGCTGTGCACCATAACCCAATAACGTGTATACTAGATCTTGCTCTTCATCAGATATTCAATACTTGAGTACTTTTCCCTAATGATCTTCTCCTCCTTTTATAGTCTTATACCTTACTCAATACCATGGACCAAAACCCCTTAGGACCAATACCATGGACCAAATACCTGGGGTCAATACTTTGGACCAGATACCTTGGATTGATACCATCGCCCAAATACCACAGACCAAAACTTAGTTTTCTAACATGTATGTGCCTTTCCTTCTGTGAAAGTGTGTGTGTACGTTATACGCTCCTTTTGGTCTGCTAACCCGCGTGTACACGCAGCTTGGTCAATGTGGAACCTGTGTATACCTCTCTTTCTTCATTCTGTGAGTCTGAACTGTGATCTGTCATCTGAGTGAGTTGCCATCAAGGACAACACCCATGTCATAGTGCCAAATCTGTGTCATAATGCCAAAAATCTTCCCCTTTGGACTTGATGGCAACCCCAAGTCACTCTCCCCCTTTGTCATCAAGGGAAAAGGGTTATGCTCCCCCCGAGTACATGCTGAATTCTATGATATGCTAAAGTGATATTATTGAGCTCCATGATCGAGCCCATGCTCCCCCAGAATATAAGCGAGGTCTGCAAAAAGATGTTCTAAAAGAAGAACATGACTCTATACATACATCATAAATGACCTTCCTATCACCAATGACTCATACATACATCCATCTCCCAACCAAGTGGGGATATACTAAGTTTGACTCATCCACCCAACCAAGTGGGGATATACCAATTGTTTATACATGATGAAACAAGAACATTACATCATCCATCCCATGCATAGTGGGTTAAAAAAATAGGTCTTTTCATGACCTTTACATTAAAAGATGTACATGACATAAATAATAGAGACCAAATCAACAACTTTCATTAGCAACATCTGTCAATTAGCATCTAGACTAACAACCATGTTCTCCCCCTGCACCTGTTCCACCTGAATCAGAAAACAACTGTGTGAATTTGTACCAAGATCTTCTAAGATAATGCAAACAATGCATTATTAGATGTATATGCTCCCCCTGAACCTGTGCCAGATGATCACTGTCAGATATGATCATTTCATATAGTAGAAGAGTTATCAATACATCATCATCAATCAAATATACATCAAGTTATCAACAACTTATGAGAGCCAACATATTTCCACATGTCATCCACAGACTATAACTGTCATCAAGTAGAATAGTTAATTCACTTAACCATATCAGAATCCTTTCATTTTGATTCTGGCCCACTGCTTTTCCTCAAACCAACATATACACGACTGTATCCATAAAAACCAGTGCACGTACGCAACTAAGCTTCATGAAACTCGCATATAACCACCTTTCTCTGAAACAGATAAGTTTTAACAGCAGGATGATGCATCAACTACTCCCAGCTTCTATCTGAGATATTCAAATGTCTCTCTGGGTAGTGATTTGATGAATATATCAGCAACCTTTTTTTTGGAGGGAACATACTCCAATTTGACCTTTTGTTCAAGCACTTGTTCATGTAGAAAATGATATTTGATGGGTATGTGCTTGGTCTTGGAATGCATGACTGGATTCTTTGAAATACTGATGGCACTTGTATTATCACATAGAATGGATATGGTTGGAGTACATGTGATCTGAATGTCTTGCAATGTTTGCATCATCCAAAGGAGTTGTATGTAGCAAGATGCAGCAGCCACATATTCTTCTTCAGCTATAGATAATGCAATTGAAATTTGTTTCTTGTTCAACCAAGACACTAATCTGGATCCCATAGAGAATGCAACACCACTAGTGATTTTTCTGTCATCAATGCTTCCTGCCCAATCTGCATCTGTATATGGATGAAGTGTAATATTTGTATCTCTAGGATACCATAAACCAAAATTCTATGTTCCTTGAAGATATTTGAAATTCCTTTTGACTACCTGAAGGTGTGATTCCTTTGGATTTGCTTGTAATCTTCTGACTATTCCTACTGCATGCATGATGTCTGTTCAGGTACCTATTAGATAATGTAGACTACCAATCATGGATCTGTAGGTTGGTTGATGTACTGCTACTGATTCATCATTTGAGCTAAGACTACATCCTGTTACCATTGGGGTACATACTAGTTTAGAATCTTCCAAGCCGTATTTTTTCAAGATCTACTTGAGATATTTGGTTTGTGACAGAAAAATACCATCTTTATTTTGTTGAACTTGTAGACCAAGAAAATATGTAAGCTCACCAAGCAGGGACATTTCAAATTCTTGCTGCATTACCGAAGCAAAATTCCAACTCATGGCTTCTTCATTACTACCAAAAATGATTTCATCAACATACACAAGTAGTATTAGCAATTTATTATTGTCAATCTTTGTATATAGATTGCTATCAGCTGATACTTTTGAAAAACCTTGTTGATGGAGATATTTGTCAAGATGGTAATACTAGGCCCTTGGAGCTTGTTTTAGACCATAGAGAGCCTTTATGAGTCTGCATACAAGTTTTGCATCATTTCCAAGAATGAATCTGTCTAGTTGCTCAATATAGACTTCTTCTTCTAAGTCTCCATTAAGAAAGGCAGATTTTACATCCATTTGGTATAATTTGAAATTCTGGAAACTAGAAAGAGCAAGGAACATTCGTATGGCTTCAAGTCTAGCAACAGGTGCAAAAGTTTCTTTAAGATCTATACCTTCTTGTTGAGCATATCCTTTACAAACAAGTCTGGCCTTGTTTCTAGTAACTTCTCCATTTTCATTCAGCTTGTTTTTGAATATCCATTTAGTTCCTATGATATTCTTATCATGAGGTCTAGGAACTAATTCCAAAGTATTATTCTTTTCAATTTGCGAAAGTTCTTCATGGCCTTGACCCAACATTCATCTTTGCATGCTTCATTCACATTTTGAGGTTCGGTGGAGGATAGCAATGCTAGATAGCTTGAAGCTTATGTAATAGTTCTTCTTTTCTGCACACTTGCTTCTTTCTCTCCCAAAATTTGAGTCTCTCGATGATTTTTCTAAACATACCTAGGCAGAGTCTTTTCTTCTACCGTTATCTCTTCTTCTAGTGCTTGATTGGTTTCTTCTTCAAAATTAGTCTAATTTGATGTGGGAGGATAATCCTCATCTTCTTCACAATCTTCGGTTTTTATTTGATTCGAATTTTTGCATGCTTCATCAACCACAACATGAATACTTTCAATAATTTTCTAAAGTCTTTTAATATAGCACTTATATCCTTTACTTCAAGAAGAGTAACCAAGGAGAATACCTTCATCTACTCTGGGTTCAAACTTACTGAGTTTTTCATCAATCCTTTTGATTTAACATTGGGTTCCAAAAACGTTGAAGTATTTTACAGTAGGAGTCTTACCATACCAAAGTTCATGTGGAGTTTGAGTTCTATTTACCTGAACATTTGCTTGGTTGAGAATAGTGATGACAACGAATGCAGCTTCACCCCAGAAAGTTGTAGGAGTTCCAGAATCATCTAGCATAGCACGAGCCATTTGTTGAACAGTTCTATTCATCCTTTCTACCACTCCATTTTGCTGAGGAGTCCTTGCAGTGGAGAATTTCCTTTTTATTCCATGTTCTTCACAAAAGTCAAAGAATTCATCCGAGATAAATTCCCCTCGATCAAATCTGAGGCATTTGATCTTGCAATCTAATTCATTTTCAACCAAATCTTTGAAGGCTTTGAATTTTTCAAATGCTTCATGTTTATGCTTTAGAAGTCCTATCCAACACATTCTTGAAAAATCAACAATGAACAATATAAAGTATTCTTCTCCACAAGGTGAATTTTTCCTTGATGGTCCACATAAATCAGTATGAACAAGTTCAAGAGGCTTACTAGCTTATCCTTCCTTTTTAGGGAAGTGGGATCTGATTTGCTTACCAAATTGACATGATTTGCATATTGTATTTTCTAGAATGCTGATATCAGGAAGATCACGAACAGCCTGGAATCTGCATGCTTTTCTTATTTGAGAGAAGCTTAGATGCCCCAATCTTCTGTGCCATAGCCAATGTTCATCATTTTTTCTTAGATAGCACTATTGTTGTCCTCCCTTGAGTATGTATAAGTTGTTTGGAGTTCTTATACCTTTGATCACGGTTTCTCCTATATCAAACTCACAAACAACACGTCCATTTGATCGAAATATTACTTCATTTCCTTGATCACACATTTGACTGACACTCAACAGGTTATGCTTTAGAACATCAACATGCATAACATTCCCAGCTTTAAATTTTTCTTTTAAGAGAAAAAAGCCTTTACCTTTTATGACAGTAGGAGTGTCATTTCCAAATGAGACCTTCTTTTCCTTTTCTAAGGCATTATATGAATGAAGTTTTTCTTTGTCACCTGTCATGTGTTTTGAGCATCCACTGTCGATGTACCACTGATTTTCTTGTCCTTCTGCATACAAGGCTATACCACATCTTTCTGTTTGTGGTTATTTCTTTCTCCATATTTTGGGATTTAATGGAGTTTTCTCCTTCTAAGATATTTGCTGAAATTTACTCCTACATTCAGATTCTTCATGACGGAAGTTGTTGGAGATAGAGCATTCTATTTTATTTTCAGGAAGAGAAAAGTTATTGTGGGTCCATTTCATGATCCCTGTCACATTCCTTTGATTTCGTGCTTCTACAGTCATGATGGTCTTGTAAGCAACGCATTGAGCATCTTTGTGTCCAAAGTTATGACATGAAAAATATTGGCCATTCAAGAAGTTCCCACAATTATCAAATCTACTGACCTGGTGATTGTAGTTTCTATTGATATTCATTCTTGAAACAAATTGAGTATGATTTACTTGAGGTTGGTTGTAGCTTCTATTCATCCTTGAAATAAATTGACCCTGATTTACCTGGTGATCTTCTTTATACGTTTGTTGATGATTGTCAAATTGTTCACTACTCTTTGCTGCATCAAGATAGCTTTTAGTGGAGGTTGACGACTTCTGTGCTTGAGATGCTTCTTCAGTAAATCCACGACCTATCTTTATCAGAGGAGAACATTGCACTTTGATAATTTAATTTAAGGTTTCTGATGCTTTAGCAAATTTAATATTGAGAGCTTTTGTTTTCTCAATATCCTTTCTTAGACCCACAATTTCACATTCTAGTTTTTCATTGTGTTTTTCTCTTTCAACAACTTGGAATGTGAAAGTATCTATAATCATATTCTTTTCTTCTAAAAATATTTTGAGTTTAGAGATTTCTTCATAAAGGTCATCTTCATCTAAAGCATCCAAGAAATCATCGTCTTCAAAAGCCATCAGAAGTCTATAGTCATTACTATTTTCATCTTCATCACTAATTGATAAGCCATCGCTATATTCATGCATATAATAGCTATTCTTACTTACACTTTGTTTTCTATTCAATTTTGCTGATTCCTTACCTTTATCAAGCTTATCTTTATGAGGACATTTGCCAGCATAATGACCGACTCTTCCACAAGCAAAACATTTGAAAGGCAGTTTACCTCCGAATCTGCTGGAACCCCGTTGAAGGTACTTGACAAAGTTTCCTTCTCCCTCTCCTTCTGAAATATGTCCTGATTCATTGAGTTCTTCTCTTCCTAAAGCTTTAAATGCGACTTCTCTCATATCCAATGGACCTCCTTTTCTCATCTCGAAAGCAGTTAAGATTCTATGTAGTTGTGTCATAGTAATAGTCTGAAGATCCTGCTTTTCTTCTATGGCAGATACTTTTGATTCAAACTTAGCAGACAAGGATCTTAAAACCTTTCATCTAAAGTAACTTATTTTATCTCTTCACCCAAATTCTTAATGCAATTAACAATCTCATCTATATGTAAGAAGTAACTAGCTATACTTTCATCATTTTGCATTTTAAGAGTTTCATATTGAATTATGAGAGTTTGCAGTTTTGCACATTTTACCTGAGAGTCTCCTTCATAGCTTAGAATGATTTTGTCCCATATTTCTTTGGCGGATTTGAGTTGCATAACTTTAACAAATTCTGATTGGGACAAACTTCCCAATAGTGTATTGACAGCCTTGGCATTGGTTTCATATTGGTTTTTACCTGCTGCATCTGTAGGAATTGCTGATGGAAATGTATATCCTCCTTCCATGATTTCCCAGACATCTGTTCCAGGAGATTGAAGATAGGTTGTGGTTTTACCTACCAATAAATGAATTCTCTTCCATCAAAGATTGGTGGTCTGATGGATCCCTCTCTTTCTTGATTATTCATGATGATGGATCTTCCTTCAAGCAATCAAGCTTCTTCTGAAGGACCTAATCTGATACCAATTGTTGGAAATAATATTGAGGAGGGGGGGGTGAATCAATATTTTTTTATTTTTTTATTTATTTATTTTTCTTTATTTATTTATTTTATTTATTTGTTCATTTATTTATTTTTATTTTTATTTTGTTGAATTTGTCTACTCCTATATTGGTATAAAAATATTTTTACAGAGAGGCAGCTGCCTCGAGAAGTCTAGCCCAGAGATGTGGCATGCTCACATTACATAGCTGAGCACTGACCAAAAAGACCTGTTGAAGACTGACCAGAAGAGCTTCTAGGACCATGACCCTGACTAATTCATAGAAATAGAATACACCAATATCAAAACTGAAGACTGACTAGAGGTAATTCAAAGACCAAAACAGGTTGACTGGGCCCATATCAATAAGCAAGGAAGCGCTGCCCAATTCAAAAATGAAATCTGACCCATTAAACAACTGTAACCATAACTGAGACCTAAAGACACAATCAGAAGAATGTCGCCCACGTAGGGGAAACCAACAATTTAACTTTAGAAAAAAGGTCTGAGCATGAGAATTGTAGAGCAAATACTAACTATAAAATAGGAGGGAATTGAGCACCTTTGAACAACAGAGAATCAAAAACCATTGAACGTCGACCTGATTATACTTCATGAGAGGTGGAAGGTGGCTCTTCAACGATGCGACACCCATATTTGTAGGGATCTTCATCCTCAGAGGGATGACCTTCTTTGCCTGAAGAACCGCCACCAGTAGGGATGCTCGGACCAGCTTGAATGTTCCTGTTCTGGGTTGCAGTGCCACCAGGATCCTTACTTTGCTTGTTGCCAATCTAAGAAGTACCATGCGTTTCTTCAGCCCTCGTCTCTAGAGTCACACCTAGTGTCACAACAAATAGACCAGAAGTATCCTCTTGAAGCTTAATGGTGACTAAAGCTAAGAAGGAGAAATTACTGAGTGTGCAGGGGAACTGAAAATGAACAGTGTGAGATTGAGGATTATGAGAGCGTGCTATAGAATTGAGCTACCCTCGACCCTGTCAACGACCACTCCTGGTAACGGGATGGCGGTCAGAGCAGACATCCAAGGAATAAGATGACGAGTCCGAAGTAGATGAGGAGGGCTGGCCGAGAACTCGCCCTCGGGAATGTCCCCTATTGTAGCCCATTCTCTGGCGTAATTTAGGCATGATGCAAAGAACAGGAGGTGCTGAAAAGGCAGCAATGATGTGAAGGCAGGGGGGGATAGAAAGGGGCTTAGCTTCAGCACACTGAGGAGCACTAGGAGAGACAGAGGATGAGCTATAACTGAAATTGCAAAAAGGGCTGTGAGAAACATGAAGACCCGGCGAATCCAAAGCACAACGCTTCCTTGGGTTGGGCCGAGAGCGAGGCTCTATGACAGCAAGGGAACAACATGAGTGTAGGGGAGGAGCATGAATGAAATCTTGGAGGGGCGCCATGATAGAAGATCTCGCAGGCAGACAAGGAGGGACAAGCTGCATTAACGTAGCATTGAAGAAGTTGGCACAGGAATTAATGTCAGACATCATGAGAGGCTAGATGGCGGTGGTAATAAGCCACGCGCCAACCCACCAAGCCGCCCACGTATTGTGCACCATGTTATACACCCGGACCTAGGAGGGGGTGAATCAGTATTAGTAAGTTAATAATTTTTCATTTACATAATCAGATTCATATATGCTACTTGGAACTTGCGTGTCTACGCAATTGTATTTAAGGAAACTGGCATATATCCTGCAAACTTATGATTCAGTTAATTCATCATATGTTGATATTTAATCAGTGCATCAAAACCATAAAAACAGTAACTAGGTGCAGTAAAAACAGAACAGACAATCACACATATGAGCACAAGATATAGGGTGGAAACCCAATGTCGGTGAAAACCACCTGCTGTAATCGTGTCTATCTTCTTTTTAATAAGAAACTTCTTTTTACAATTTTTGTACTGGTGCAATCTTATACCAGTACGTAGGCTTCTCCCTGCAAAAGGCTACAACCTTCTCTCATTCTCCAGCTTCTCCTGGAAGGGAGCTACAACCCCTAGCTCTTGTACTAGCTGATATGTTTACTAGTACGTAGGCACTGGCCTACTGAAGGCTACAACCTTCTCCTTTCTTCCATGGACCATGTTTCATGAATTTTCAAACTATATCCATCAATAACATCATTCAAATATCAAATATATATGCATCAACCAATCTCCTTTGCAACAACGGCAACTGAATCAATCAATCACTTTTTAGAATGTTGTAACCAATATACAATAACCAGAACCCAAGCCAGAACTTCGAACACTACAACAGCAAGTAGAAGAAGCTAAAAGATATTTTATGAGGTATACGCTACTTCCATGTGTCGAGCCTGTGTGCATATGCTCTTTTCTCGAGGCAAACCTGCATACAGATCTGCAAATCAAAGTTAAGATGTATACATTGTTTTGATATGCAAAACCAACGTGTATACGCGCCTTTTCTAAAGTGAACCTGCATATAGATCTGTAAATGATGATTTAAACTTTACAAAAATTCCAGACTTCAGTTATACCCAGATCATCATAATTACAGACTACAACATGTGCTAGTTATTCTGATAAATGATCAAAACCACACAATTATACTTCACTTTACGCCTTAAGATCTTGACCCATCATTAGATCTTATCCTTCATCAAGCGGTAAGGTTCATCGTTTGGTTTAGATCTAGCTATGCACCATAACCCAATAACATGTATACTAGATCTTACTCTTCATCAGATATTCAATACTTGAGTACTTTTTCCTAATGATCTTCTCTTCCTTTTATAGTCTTAGGCCTTATTGAATACCATGGACCAAAACCACTTAGGACCAATATCTTGGACCAAATACCTAGGGTCAATACTTCGGACCAGATACCTTGGACCAATACCATGGATCAAAATACCATGGACCAAATACCACAGACCAAAACTTAGTTTTCCAACATGTACGCACCTTTCCTTCTGTGAAAGTGCATGTGTACATTATACGCTCCTTTTGGTCTGCTAACCCACGTGTACACACAGCTTGGTCAATGGGGAACCTGCGTATACCTCTATTTCTTCATTCTGTGAGTTTGAACTGTGATCTGTCATCTGAGTAAGTTTCCATCAAGGACAACAACTGTGTCATAGTGCGAAATCTGTGTCATAATGCCAATAATGATGATCCACATCCAAGCCCAGATCGGGCATCTAGCGTTCAATCAACTTCCCCTGTCATAAATCAAAGAACAAGGAGCTTAAGTGAGATATATGCATAAGACCACCCAACTGCTAGAAATGGTCTTGTGGGGGATAATTCTGATTCACAAAGGACTAGCTTAAAGTTTATTGAGCCTCCTATTGCCCTCACTGCAACTAAACCAACGCTATCCAGACATTGCCATTTGGTTCAGTCTTCTGATCTGCGGTCTTATACTGAGGCTGCTAGGCTTCCCTCTTGGGCGTCTTCCATGGAGGAGGAGTACAACTCCCTCCTTGAGAACCAGACCTGGGATCTAGTCCCCCTTCCTTAAGGAAGGAAACTTGTCCAATGCAAATGGGCCTATAGGACCAAGAGTGCTACAGATGGGAAAATCACTAGATAGAAAGCCAAGCTAGTAGCCAAAGGCTTCCAGCAAGTGCATGGCATTGCTTATGATGAGACCTTTCCTCCAGTAGCAAATATGGATTCCATATGCCTTGCACTTTCCATTGTAGCTGCCCAGGGGTGGGAAGTACATCAGATGGATGTGAAGAATGCCTTTGTTCACAGATACGTATCTGAGGAGATCTGCATGGAGCAACCACATGGTTTCATTTAGGATTCATCTTTGGTCTGGAGACTGAAGAAGTCCCTCTACGACATTAAGCAGGTCTCGAGAGCTTGGTATGCAAATATGGATTCTTTTCCCTTATCACAAAACTTCGAACGATGTAATTCTGATCCAAATGTTTACATGCTCAGAACACATGATTCTATTCTTATCTTAGTTTTGTATGTGGATGATCTCCTGATCACCGGCAGCTCGACTTTAGCCATTGTTGCAGTCAAGAGGGCCTTGCATGATATGTTATTGATGATGGACATGGGTCCATTACACTTCTTTCTTGGTCTTGAGATCAACGAAGATGCCATAGGCATCAAACTCTCTTAGGCTAAGTATGCATGGGATCTCCTCGAGAGATTTTACATGACTGACTATAAGACAACACTGACTCCTTTTCTGTTTGGGGTCCGCCTTGAGGATGGAGGTGATACTCCATTAGTTGACAATACTCTCCACCAACAGCTAGTGGGGAGTTTACTGTACCTCACCCACTCCAGGCCTTATCTCTCATATGCAGTAGGGGCAATTTCCAGATACATGCAGGAGTCGCATGAGCTACACTAGAAAGTTGCCAAGCGCATCCTCCAATATGTCTAGGGAACCATCACCTTTGGGATTCACTATGCAGTAGGCATTGCATTGAATCTCCTTGGCTTCATAGATTCTGATTGGGCAAGTGACAACACTGATCGAGAAAGAAGCAGGCTGTTATTGCTCTCTCTTCAGCTGAGGCCGAGTACCAAGGAGTAGTCAACATCACCATTTAGCCTCTATGGCCACAACACTTCCTCACTAAGTTGGGTGTCTAGTTCCACCAGCCCAATGTCATCTGGTGTGACAACCAGAGCCATCTCAAATTTTGTAGGGATCCAGTACAGCGGCAATGGATGAAGCACATAGATATCCATGTGCACTACATTAGAGAATTAGTACATGATCGAGTCATTTATTTGTAGTTTTTTCCTTCAGCAGAATAGACTGCAGACATCTTCACCAAGACATTCACTGAGCAAAAGTTTCACTCTCTGTGTGACCATCTTGGAGTGAAGGACACAGTTTCTTAGCAACTGTCTTTTCTTCCTCTTTTCTTTTGATTACATTGTATTTTGAAGGGGGGGGTCTTCCCATGAGGTTTTCCCTCCTTCCTCAATTTTAGTACAAGTTTAATTGTATTTTGGGTGACCTTTGGCCTTAGTTTCTAGGGCCCATTTTATATTATTCCCCATAATGGTGTTTAGGGGGGGTGTTGGAGGTACTACACACCTAGGACCTTCATTACTGGCACATGCAGACACTTAGTTAGAGCATTCACTGACATGCAAGGCTTCAACATTGGAATCTTCACCAGATTAGTGCCTTTGAGTATTCATGCATGCATGGGACTACATGCAAGATCCTTTCTGCATGATTTAATCCATGATTTTCTCCTCCTTTCACTCCGCAACTAGCTAGTTCTCTCCAGAACTTGTTGTAGGTGTCGAATCTTCTCATTGATCACTACATGCAAGATCATTTCTGCATGATTTACTCCTTGATTCGCTCCTCCTTTCACTTTGTAACTGGCTATTTCTCTATAGAACTTGCTGTAGGTGCCGAGTATTCTCATTGATTACTACATGAAAGATCCTATCTGCATGATTTACTCCCTAATTTGCTCCTCCTTTCACTCCGGAATTGGCTAGTTCTCTCTGGAACTTGTTGTAGGTGTCAAGTCCTCTCATTGATCACCACTATGACGCATTACCTTGGGATCTTCACCCAGTGATGTTATATCATGAGCATTGTAACCTATTTTCTGAATCAATAATTATTTTTGTTTTTTCGATTATTTTAGTGTTTTTGCTTTGCAAAGTTGTGTGTTCAACCTTTACTAGCTAGATTCATCTATGTAGGTTTTCTAACACATTTACAAACTTGTTCAAATTCTCTTAGAAGGTGTTTGGTTAGATATTCCTCTTAGATACCTTTCAAATGCAGTTGGTATACCTAATAGATAAGGAGGTACCCTACTTTGATGTTTTAGCAGAGTTCAAGTTTCATGGTTCCCCCTAGCCATGTCAATGCAAACAAAACAGTAATAGGTGGCGAGTGGTGATATGGAAGTAGCAACAAGTGGTAGACTCTAAGTGGTTGATGATAATTCTTTGGTAGTAGAGATACCAGGCAAGGTGGGGATAGGTAGAAGTGGCATTGTAGGGTCATGTTTTTTGTTTTAGTTCTTGTGTGAAAGAAATGAAAAAAATCGAAACCCCCCTTCATTCGTCGATGTATAAATAGGGGGGCCTAGGATAAATATCCATTGTTTGATCTATGATGAATGGTGAGATTTCATGGGAATAGTTGTAGATATGCAAGCAAGTTAGTTAAACATGCGAAAAAATTTAGTCTCCCATGCCAACCACCCCCATTGTTAACCATGATACATGCAACGCCCTAGCATGATCCTTATCCATTGATTAAGCAGGGGTCAAATCAGTTAAAGTCTAACAAATGTTGGAGATTCCAATGAATTTTTAAGCGAAAAAGGAACAAGTGGTTGTCTAGCACAAATGGTAGTCTAGTCATCATTGATGAAGCAAATGACTCAACAATATGAAGTGGTATAGACAATAGGATTGTGATTCTATAGGACATGTGACATGTAGTCTAAATTTCAACAAACACATGGTAAAGTTTGGAAGATGACGCGTGACATGTCAAATTGGGATATTTTTATGGCCATGTGGGTTTATTCCTAGGGACATATGGCATCACCCAAAGGATGTCACATTCGACAATGACATTGTCATGACATTAGCAGAATATTTACCCTTGGATAATTAAGGGCATGGTTATGTGATGTGGTTCTTCGGTTGAGTTATTAAATGTGACCCTTGAAGCTAAACCTATGGTTCGGGCTTGTGGTCCTATATGGAAAGGAGTTAGTAATCAAGTGTTGAGACCGAATTTTGGTGTTTGGGTTCCTTAGTTTGTTAAGAAAAGTAAAACTTGTAGGATAAAGAAAATGAAATGGCATACAACATTTATAAATAAAATTATATGAAGATGTTGAAATGTGGATTTCCCATCAATCATTAAGTGTAAGTGTTATCAGGAAAAATAGTGTCCATTTAGAGCTGCTAGTCCCACTAAGATGGTTAGCTATCTTAGAAACAAAAAAACTAAAGTTACTTGTGTTTTCCTTTATGAGAGATAGATGAGAGAGAAGTAGAGAGTACCAACCTCAGTCTTTCACCAGTCTCCTTGATTTTTTCCTCTCTCCTTTGATAGAGCTTTCGCCACTCCTTCATCACTTGTCGTGCTTCAAAGAACACCTGTAGAGTCAAGGCAGCAAAATACCATCAAAGCGTAGAGATATATAACCATAAACAATGTAGGATCAGATGTACATTAACCATATAAATGCATATACAAATACAATATTCAGAGATATACAAGCATATGGAGGAAAACTCAGATAACTTTATTGATAGAAGTAGTAGAAGAGAGGATTACAACCAAGCTGTCTGATCCAGCATCAGCCTCCCAGCATGAAATCCATCTTCACCTCATACAAAGCAAGATCACCCAACAATACAATGTCTTCTAAGAGAAACCAACAACACTTCCTTACAAAAATACAAAATTCCAGCCTCCTGGATCTCTGGGACGAGGGATCCATATATAGATGTTTGCAAGAGAGTGAGTCAGCTTCTGGGATTTTTATTAGTGTCATTTCACTGGTAGTTCTTGCTTCCACTTGGATATTTCATTGATCTCTTACTCATCCCTGGGTGAATTCAGAGAGACAAGTGTCAAATGAGCAGTTTCTAGAAGATTCTTTGAGTTTCAACCTAGCAAACTGCTTCTGCCATTTGTCTGCTCTCGCTCATCACACCCTATAGAAGGGATTTCCAGTATGAATCACACCCCCTATGTGTAACAGGTGAGATGCATCGCACCCTCTGGATGGAGCAGTCTGTATGGTCCAGCTTTGACCAATTCTAAGTAGTTTTTCAGGGAGAACTTCTGGGAAATGATGTAATCAGCTCACTTTGTTCCTTTAGGGTATGAAACAACACTTTTAGGGGTTTAGAAGCCCTTGGTTTATGGACATATGTGATTGGGGTTGCAGTGCCCAAATATGTCTATAACAGTTGCCCCCTAAAGCATGAGGTCATAAATCTTTTGATGTCGGGTGAAATGCTTTATAATGAGGATCCGAGGTTTTTTGAACTGGAAGGTGACCTGTAATAAGATACAATAAAATACATTATCTTCATAATATTTTCATGATATAGCTAAGGCGGGCATTCCCATGATTAGCTTTATAAAATCATTTTCATGTACATAGGACAGACAACTGTCTGTGTGGCAGACTGATGATTCTGGTAGAGTCATCATCCCTTAATTTGGATGATTATCTATGCAGCAATGGTGTACATTTGATTTCTTTATTTTCCTGAATATATCGCAGCCCGGATGGATGAAACTGGATCCGGGGTCTTCAAACTCATTCAATCTTCGCCCGAAGTACAAGCCAATCCATGTGAAAAGATGTTCTAATGTCAAACATCGAAAGACATCACCTGATTACCAGCCAATGATGTAAGCTGTTAATAGGTGCAAGAGGAATCACCGATAATGATAATGACCCTCAAGGTATTGTAGTACAATTCACGTGGTGTGAATATATGAGTTGATGTCGAACACCACACAAAATCTTTTGGTCGAAGGCCATTGATGTAAACCTATCGTCAGAAGCGAGAAACTTGCCATTGAGGAATGCCAAATTCAAAGTACTGAAAGGGTTGTTCCTAAGTAAACTTCTTGGATAATGAGCTGATGTTGACAAGAAGTGACCCGTCGTAGGAGGGCCTTAATGAATCCCACATCTACGACACGGAACAGAGCAAATGATTTTGTGGAGGTGAAAATGATCTGATGATATAAGGTTTAGGGTGGTGGTCATGAAAAATGGAGAGTGAAGGTATTGCAGCGGATGAGGCGTTAGCTAGGTCGGTGAATTCCCTAAACGACTTCTCTTGAACATATCGACGACACTGAAATGGATTGGTAGCATTAACCCCAGAATGGATCATACGACGGACCAATAGTGATATGACCGGTGAATGGAATAACCAAACCTGACTCAATCATGGTGACAGAGTGAAAGTGTCATGTTCAAGAGTGACCTGCTACCAATGAAGTTATTCAAGTTTTCTTTCCTTTTTCCCCAGTCATTGCTGACCAGTACCTCTTTATTTTTGTCAAGCTTGAGGAGGATAACATATGCTTGTTCTATAATTTTCCCTTCAGGAAAACCTGTCGCTATGTTTTAATGAGCCTAGCGACAGTGAAACTCACTCTTGTCTGCATGGACAGGTTTGTCGCTATTGTTTTAATGAGTTTAACGACAAAGATAACTCAGTCCTTTTCAATTTTAGAGAGTATAAAAAGAGACGTAAATACAACTCCAGTGGTCCGTGTTCATAATGTAATCCATTAAGTCTGAAAAAGTGTAAAATAATACGAAAGGGATGACTTTTTGATAGTTTTAACGAGTCAAACAAGACAAGCACTCGATCTTTTTGTGTAATGATCCCTCAGGTCCAAAAAGATTAAAATATAGAGGAGGGATGGCACTTTCAAACACTTTAACGAGCTAGAGAGGCCAATTGCTCGGAAATCTTTTCATATTTTACGAGTCAGATGAAAAGAGCTTAAAGGAGACTCATTTTTTGAGGAATGAGTGATGCTTTTGGATAGCAACTAGTTCCAGGTAAGGTTTGGAATTTTTCAATCGGGGTAGTGTAAAGAAGGTGTCTAATAGGTTCACTCATTGCAGTTGTTCCTCAAAAGGGGTAAACAATCAAATGGAGGCATATGATCGGCTAAAAAAGAGTGGAGGTGATGGTAAGAACACGACCAAGGTTCAAAAGCTGATAATTATGCAATCGCAATGGTTATTTATCGAAGGTGGGTTCATTTTTTAATGACCTTGAACGTTGGGGGAACATTTGTTCATGGCTAGGTTTATTTTTTAATGAGCTTGAACTTCACGTAAAATTTCTCATGCCAGTCGTATAATAAGGATGTCTCATCGATAGGTTCATTTCTTAGGGAGCTTGGCCCATTCGAAACTCTGCTCCGAAGCCTTTTGTTATGTAAGCTAGGAACGACCAACCTACGAGTTTAAAGGGTTAAGAGCCTACAAACTAAGAAAATAAAAGGTTTCTTTTCACTTACATGCAAAAAGGTTTGCATGCCCCCAGGTATAAGTAGAGTGTCCAGGTTACCATACAGAAGTTCTTGCATTAGCAAGGTTGTTCCATCCACGTTGTAGACAAAACGCTTCCTTGGTGATGTCCATCAAAATGGACAAAGGTGATTGTTGTCAGTCCCAATCACATAACTTTTGACAGGGGAATCCTTTTCCAGTCCAAATCCATTTTCCTAAATGGACAGGGGTATCAGACTAGTCATATTCCTACATGGAAAACTACCTTATATCTGGGGTTTTTTCTAGCAAAGCAGACCAGGGTGCATGCCTCCTGGGTTTTAATCACAAACACCGAATCACTCCCGCTCATCAGGTGGACGAACTAGAGATTAATGAGACATTCCTTGTGAAAAAAGACCAGTTAGGGATGGAATTTGACTAATAGCTATGTTTGAACCTGGGAACAAAAGCTGGTTTACGAGCTTGACCATTCTGCCTTCATGCGGAAAATACATCACTCGCAAGAGTGAGGAAACGATAGCTCCCATGCTATAAATGTATTCACACCCAAGGAGTAGATTGTAATATAGAGGTCCTTGGACTACCATCATGTTTATATGAACGGTTTTGCTTCTCAAAATTATAGGAAAATTTGGAAGGATCCCCAACGGTCAACCGGTTCCTTTGTTGAAGCCTGTCAGATTTTGAATCTCAGGTAGAAGCGATGGCGAACCAAGCGCTTTCCAAGTAGTTGAGGAAAGGATACTCACAGAAGCCCCTTCATCTATGATAGTACCAACCATAATCATTCTGTAAGCTTGTACTAATATTCATAATGGTACATTACATGGTAGGTGGGGTCTCCCTAGTAGATTCCAATCGAAGGAAACGACTAGATTGCTTGGAGGAGGAACCGAATAAATGGCTGGATAAATCTTTGACGAACTTCCTTCCTACGGTAAAGGAATGGGTAGATTGCCCCCATGTTCATCGGATTCTATGTTAACGAAAAGAATTTCAACAGTGTCGTTCTCATGTTCTTTGGTGACAATATCATCTGAAGGTGGACCTTCTGAAGACAAGATTGGGTCAACTGTCATCTCAACTTGTTGACTTTGGTTCGTTGTGGAATCAGAGGGTCTATCTTCAATGATAGGTGCTTCGACTGACAACAACATTGTGTCAGTCGGATTTTCAACTAGCGATGGACTCGGCAAGAGTTTCTTGTATCCAGAAGGAAGTCGCTACAGCGAAGCAGGAAGGTTATTGAAGACTCTTTTAGCTTCATCCAAAAAAGGATAATGGTGGAGGACATGATCGCCTTCGCACAGTATACAAGGAAATTTATATCTTCCTTTCTGTTCTTTGACTTCGTTTTCACTAGTTGATGGTGTGCCTTCAACATGATCATTAGAGGTTGAAGACACTGGATTGTGCAAGCTGGGAGACTAGTCCCTCAAGATCCGTGGGATGTAGAGACAATCTCAATGATAGTGGTCTCCCTTACAAATGACACATGGAGATTTAGGTTTGGAAGGTGCAGTGTGTGGATTTTCGCCAGACGATGCATGGTTGCCCCCTTTTGCCATTGGCTTCTTCTTATTCTTCTCCTTCCCTTTCTTCTTCTTCTCAGTTACTTGGTTTTTAGCGTTACTAGCTTCACCAAGTGAAGAGGAAGAAGGAGAGGGAGAAAAAAATGAAGTAGAAGGTGGGGGAGTGACTTCATGATCATTTGGTTGTTGATTTGATTGCTGAGGACTTGCAGTGTTTTGAACGACAGAGGTCGAGAAAAGCCATACTGGCAGGCCAATTGTGAGTCCTGGAAGGGACAATGTGGCCATGTGTGGAGCACCAAGATCCCCCCAAGAGGAGAAGGGACTAGGTTTTCCTCCAAGGGGAAATCCTTGATTGGTAGACTCCATTTCTCAACCTAAGACCAATGAGGGAACAATGATGTTATTCTGACTAAAATAAATTTTATGATGGTTTGACACAACTTTCTTTTTCAATTTTTAAGAGTCGAGAACAAGCTAAAGATGACTCTAGTCGCCTTCGATCTTTAATGAGCATGAAGTGACAAGTGCTTAGATGGACCTTTTCTTTTAAGGAGTCTGAAAAGAAATGAAAGCGACTACTCTATAAATCTGGACAGAGGGATTACCAAACCAATCGCAAAACTACAGAATAATTTTTACGGTACGACAGTAAATCTTCCCGAATGTTGTGTTCAGTGCATTGCAATCGATATGGTGGCAGACACGGCTTCCTAAGGATAAAGGATGTAGCCTATTGTGGTCTCCCAATATACACTCAATCATACGTGGGAGCATAAGTCCGTACTAGCACTTGTCATCTCAAAGAGGAGGAATCACCCACCCTACGATGAAAGCGATAGTTGCCAAGCTTTACGATCCCGGAATACGTCTCTAGCCTAGACTTCTAGATGTTGTGCATTAGGTTCAAAAACGTTTTTATGTTCATTGAGGTTTATTTTATAGCTGATCTTTCTTACGAAGTTTGCCTTTAAGGTTCACTGCGTGATGTAGATATAAAATTCCTAAATATGCAATCTAAGATTATAAACAATTGTTTACTTTCTTTTCGCAATGAAAATCCTAGCTACTAAGAAAAGAGAAATGAAATTCTTTCAACATAGAGCAGAGAGCACACACTAGATGCACTTGTCCTAAATCAATTCTAGCATGCAGTCTAAATGGAAATGCACATGCATGTATTGTTTTTCAATTTCCTTAATGTGAGAAATGACAAAAAGAAGACTAAGTACAACTCTGAATTATTTTCTTTCAAAGCGATAGTACTAACAATTTTCTCTTTAAAAAACGAAAGGAAGACTACGACAACACTTTGCAATTTTGAATTAAAACTGCTTTCGACACTTAAAATACTAATAATTTCAAATCAAATACGATGCAAAAAGCATAATCGACTATCTAAAAGAGGAATTCTTTGTGACACTCTTTTTCTTGACTGAAAACGACACTTGTGACACTTTCAAATCAAAAGACGACAGTTCGATTAAGCTACTATTTGCAAAGGAGAACTGTAAATGATGAAAAATACATTAAAAAACATTCATAATTCCTTCTGATGGAGGCTGAATAATGCAAAGGAAGATGGTTTCAACAGAGATATATGGATCATAGGTAGCAAAACTACTAAATAAAGCTGAAGACAATGACTCTGGAGGTAGAAACAGTCTCATTGAATCATCGCACCTGTAACATAGGGAAACAAGGATACATATCACTTGCAACACATGAGAGGTGTGATGCATCTAGATTGCTAAGAAGAGACAGTGCGATGGTCGAGGGGGGAGACTGAGCTTGGTTTTCACTCACAGTTTGCAGCTAAGTTCAGGGATTTAGGCTGAGCTAATGATTGTTAGGAAACACAAAGTATAGGGGCTGATCTAACGAGGTTATTTGAGATACCACTAGGGAACTTAGGATGTTTGCAAGTCAGATGTTCAGTTCATAAACCAACCCATAGATTTACTGAAGCAGCGTTGATCTACTTTGCAGTTGCATAGCAAAAGCAGTTCGAAGGATAGCTGGCTTAACTTCAAGCTCCATGTGTGGCTTATAAAGGAAGCAACACTAACAAAACAAATAAACTATTCATTCCCCAGTGGAGTTGCCATTTTGTTATCGAGAAAACTAGTGTCCATTCAAAGCTGCTAGTCCCACTAAGACAAGTAGCTATCTTAGAAACAAAAAAACTAATGTTACTTGTGTTTTCCTTTATGAGAGATAGATGAGAGAGAGGCAGAGAGTACCAACCTCAGTCTTTCGCTAGTCTCCTTACTTGTTTCCACTCTCCTTTGATAGAGCTTTCACCAGTCCTTTCTCACTTGTCCCACTTCAAAGAACACCTGTAGAGTTAAGGCAGAAAAATACCATCAAAGCATAGAGATCTATAACCATAAACAATGTAGGACTAGATGTACATTAACCATATAAACGCATATACAAATAGAAGATTCAGAGATATAGAAGCACATGGAGGAAAACTCAAATAGATTTATTGATAGAAGTAGTAGAAGAGAGGATTATAACCAAGCTGTCTAATCCAGCATCATCTTCCCTGCATGAAAGCCCTCTTCACCTCATGAAAAGCAAGATCACCCAACAATAAAATGTCTTCAAAGAGAAACCAACAGCACTTCCTTACAAAATACAAAATTCCAGCCTCTTGGATCTCTGGGATGAGGGATCCATATATAGATGTTTGTAGGAGAGTGAGTCAGCTTCTGGGATTTTGATTAGTGTCATTTCACTCATAGTTCTTGGTTCCACTTGGATATTTCATTGATCTCTTACTCATCCCTGGGCGAATTCAGAGAGGCAAGTGTCAAATGAGCAGTTTCTAGAAGATTCTTTGAGTTTCCACCTAGCAAACTGCTTCTGCCATTTGTCTGCTCTCAATTATCACACCCTACAGAAGGGCTTTTCAGTATGCATTGCACCACCTGTGTGTAACAGGCGAGATGCATTGCACCCTCAGCATGGAGCAGTCTGTATGGTCCAGTTTTGACCAGTTCTGAGCAGTTTTTTATGGAGAACTTCTAGGAAATGATGTAATCCGCTGACCTTGTTTCTTTAGGGTAAGAAACAACAATTTTAGGGGTTTAGAATCCCTTTGTTTATGGACATATGTGATTGGGGTTACAGTGCCCAAATATGTCTATAACGGTAAGAACTACATATGCGAGTTGTTATGTGTGCGAAGTCAAATATTGAGTTTGATTTCTATGAGAAAATATGAGGGGAATTAGGATGCAACAAAAAAATAATGATCATACTGATATTTATAGAAGCTAAGGCTATTGTTAAAGTAAAGAGAGATTGTGCCCAATGACAGAGAGTTAATATGTTGATCTCAAATGTTTCATTCAATAGTGTATTAACTGCCAAGAGATCTTAGTATGAAAATGAATGAAATACAAATATGACTAGCTGTTGGAGGTTGGGAACTATAAATATCAAAGGTTTGTACCCCTAGAAATTTAGGACTTGGAAATTTGAGGAGGTTGGTTCCTCTTGTGATATTTTCTAACAAATATTGTCATAACAAGGAGTTGAAGCTAAATTTACGTGGTAAGCATAAAACTTTTGTGGTTTTCTCTCATATGGGTTTCCACATTCATTATGTGTGTACCAAATGTCATGTGTTTAATTATTTTCTCTGTTATTGATTTCATTTGATTTATTAATTGAGTGAATAAGTGTAAAATTGTATAATACTAATTTACCCCCCATCCCTCTTAGGATTCTTTGATTCCCAACAATGCATTATGGATTTTTGGGCATATGGTATTGATAAGCAATGATATTGTAATAAATCCTATTTACATATTAAGAATATATGGGAATGTGAGTTGTTTTTCCATCTCTAATGAGATCCATGAGGTAATTAGTTGTGAAAGGTGATTGAAGGAATAAATTTTTTTGAAGTTTCTATGTGAAAATATGGATTTCAAAAGCACACATCCACTGATCTAAAGTGAAAAAGCCAGAAAAATGGTGGCCATAATATTAAGTGAAAGAATGTATAGGTTTAGTGATTTGAACATGCAATATAGTGAGCTTAGCTTAGAAGAAGCAATAGCATACTAAAAAAGTACAACCAAGCTGTCTGATCCAGCATCAGCCTCCCAGCATGAAATCCCTCTTCACCTCATACAAAGCAAGATCACCCAACAATACAATGTCTTCTAAGAGAAACCAACAACACTTCCTTACAAAAATACAAAATTCCAGCCTCCTGGATCTCTGGGACGAGGGATCCATATATAGATGTTTGCAAGAGAGTGAGTCAGCTTCTGGGATTTTTATTAGTGTCATTTCACTGGTAGTTCTTGCTTCCACTTGGATATTTCATTGATCTCTTACTCATCCCTGGGTGAATTCAGAGAGACAAGTGTCAAATGAGCAGTTTCTAGAAGATTCTTTGAGTTTCAACCTAGCAAACTGCTTCTGCCATTTGTCTGCTCTCGCTCATCACACCCTATAGAAGGGATTTCCAGCATGAATCACACCCCCTATGTGTAACAGGTGAGATGCATCGCACCGTCTGGATGGAGCAGTCTGTATGGTCCAGCTTTGACCAATTCTAAGTAGTTTTTCAGGGAGAACTTCTGGGAAATGATGTAATCAGCTCACTTTGTTCCTTTAGGGTATGAAACAACACTTTTAGGGGTTTAGAAGCCCTTGGTTTATGGACATATGTGATTGGGGTTGCAGTGCCCAAATATGTCTATAACAGTTGCCCCCTAAAGCATGAGGTCATAAATCTTTTGATGTCGGGTGAAATGCTTTATAATGAGGATCCGAGGTTTTTTGAACTGGAAGGTGACCTGTAATAAGATACAATAAAATACATTATCTTCATAATATTTTCATGATATAGCTAAGGCGGGCATTCCCATGATTAGCTTTATAAAATCATTTTCATGTACATAGGACAGACAACTGTCTATGTGGCAGACTGATGATTCTGGTAGAGTCATCATCCCTTAATTTGGATGATTATCTATGCAGCAATGGTGTACATTTGATTTCTTTATTTTCCTGAATATATCGCAGCCCGGATGGATGAAACTGGATCCGGGGTCTTCAAACTCATTCAATCTTCGCCCGAAGTACAAGCCAATCCATGTCAAAAGATGTTCTAATGTCAAACATCGAAAGACATCACCTGATTACCAGCCAATGATGTAAGCTGTTAATAGGCGCAAGAGGAATCACCGATAATGATAATGACCCTCAAGGTATTGTAGTACAATTCACGTGGTGTGAATATATGAGTTGATGTCGAACACCACACAAAATCCTTTGGTCGAAGGCCATTGATGTAAACCTATCGTCAGAAGCGAGAAACTTGCCATTGAGGCATGCCAAATTCAAAGTACTGAAAGGGTTGTTCCTAAGTAAACTTCTTGGATAATGAGCTGATGTTGACAAGAAGTGACCCGTCGTAGGAGGGCCTTAATGAATCCCACATCTACGACACGGAACAGAGCAAATGATTTTGTGGAGGTGAAAATGATCTGATGATATAAGGTTTAGGGTGGTGGTCATGAAAAATGGAGAGTGAAGGTATTGCAGCGGATGAGGCGTTAGATAGGTCGGTGAATTCCCTAAACGACTTCTCTTGAACATATCGACGACACTGAAATGGATTGGTAGCATTAACCCCAGAATGGATCATACGACGGACCAATAGTGATATGACCGGTGAATGGAATAACCAAACCTGACTCAATCATGGTGACAGAGTGAAAGTGTCATGTTCAAGAGTGACCTGCTACCAATGAAGTTATTCAAGTTTTCTTTCCTTTTTCCCCAGTCATTGCTGACCAGTACCTCTTTATTTTTGTCAAGCTTGAGGAGGATAACATATGCTTGTTCTATAATTTTCCCTTCAGGAAAACCTGTCGCTATGTTTTAATGAGCCTAGCGACAGTGAAACTCACTCTTGTCTGCATGGACAGGTTTGTCGCTATTGTTTTAATGAGTTTAACGACAAAGATAACTCAGTCCTTTTCAATTTTAGAGAGTATAAAAAGAGACGTAAAGACAACTCCAGTGGTCCGTGTTCATAATGTAATCCATTAAGTCTGAAAAAGTGTAAAATAATACGAAATTGATGACTTTTTGATAGTTTTAACGAGTCAAACAAGACAAGCACTCGATCTTTTTGTGTAATGATCCCTCAGGTCCAAAAAGATTAAAATATAGAGGAGGGATGGCACTTTCAAACACTTTAACGAGCTAGAGAGGCCAATTGCTCGGAAATCTTTTCATATTTTACGAGTCAGATGAAAAGAGCTTAAAGGAGACTCATTTTTTGAGGAATGAGTGATGCTTTTGGATAGCAACTAGTTCCAGGTAAGGTTTGGAAATTTTCAATCGGGGTAGTGTAAAGAAGGTGTCTAATAGGTTCACTCATTGCAGTTGTTCCTCAAAAGGGGTAAACAATCAAATGGAGGCATATGATCGGCTAAAAAAGAGTGGAGGTGATGGTAAGAACACGACCAAGGTTCAAAAGCTGATAATTATGCAATCGCAATGGTTATTTATCGAAGGTGGGTTCATTTTTTAATGACCTTGAACGTTGGGGGAACATTTGTTCATGGCTAGGTTTATTTTTTAATGAGCTTGAACTTCACGTAAAATTGCTCATGCCAGTCGTATAATAAGGATGTCTCATCGATAGGTTCATTTCTTAGGGAGCTTGGCCCATTCGAAACTCTGCTCCGAAGCCTTTTGTTATGTAAGCTAGGAACGACCAACCTACGAGTTTAAAGGGTTAAGAGCCTACAAACTAAGAAAATAAAAGGTTTCTTTTCACTTACATGCAAAAAGGTTTGCATGCCCCCAGGTATAAGTAGAGTGTCCAGGTTACCATACAGAAGTTCTTGCATTAGCAAGGTTGTTCCATCCACGTTGTAGACAAAACGCTTCCTTGGTGATGTCCATCAAAATGGACAAAGGTGATTGTTGTCAGTCCCAATCACATAACTTTTGACAGGGGAATCCTTTTCCAGTCCAAATCCATTTTCCTAAATGGACAGGGGTATCAGACTAGTCATATTCCTACGCGGAAAACTACCTTATATCTGGGGTTTTTTCTAGCAAAGCAGACCAGGGTGCATGCCTCCTGGGTTTTAATCACAAACACCGAATCACTCCCACTCATCAGGTGGACGAACTAGAGATTAATGAGACATTCCTTGTGAAAAAAGACCAGTTAGGGATGGAATTTGACTAATAGCTATGTTTGAACCTGGGAACAAAAGCTGGTTTACGAGCTTGACCATTCTGCCTTCATGCGGAAAATACATCACTCGCAAGAGTGAGGAAACGATAGCTCCCATGCTATAAATGTATTCACACCCAAGGAGTAGATTGTAATCTAGAGGTCCTTGGACTACCATCATGATTATATGAACGATTTTGCTTCTTTAAATTATAGGAAAATTTGGAAGGATCCCCAATGGTCAACCGGTTCCTTTGTTGAAGCCTGTCAGATTTTGAATCTCAGGTAGAAGCGATGGTGAACCAAGCGCTTTCCAAGTAGTTGAGGAAAGGATACTCACAGAAGCCCCTTCATCTATGATAGTACCAACCATAATCATTCTGTAAGCTTGTACTAATATTCATAATGGTACATTAGATGGTAGGTGGGGTCTCCCTAGTAGATTCCAATCGAAGGAAACGACTAGATTGCTTCGAGGAGGAACCGAATAAATGGCTGGATAAATCTTTGACGAACTTCCTTCCTACGGTAAAGGAATGGGTAGATTGCCCCCATGTTCATCGGATTCTATGTTAACGAAAAGAATTTCAACAGTGTCGTTCTCATGTTCTTTGGTGACAATATCATCTGAAGGTGGACCTTCTGAAGACAAGATTGGGTCAACTGTCATCTCAACTTGTTGACTTTGGTTCGTTGTGGAATCAGAGGGTCTATCTTCAATGATAGGTGCTTCGACTGACAACAACATTGTGTCAGTCGGATTTTCAACTAGCGATGGACTCGGCAAGAGTTTCTTGTATCCAGAAGGAAGTCGCTACAGCGAAGCAGGAAGGTTATTGAAGACTCTTTTAGCTTCATCCAAAAAAGGATAATGGTGGAGGACATGATCGCCTTCGCACAGTATACAAGGAAATTTATATCTTCCTTTCTGTTCTTTGACTTCGTTTTCACTAGTTGATGGTGTGCCTTCAACATGATCATTAGAGGTTGAAGACACTGGATTGTGCAAGCTGGGAGACTAGTCCCTCAAGATCCGTGGGATGTAGAGACAATCTCAATGATAGTGGTCTCCCTTACAAATGACACATGGAGATTTAGGTTTGGAAGGTGCAGTGTGTGGATTTTCGCCAGACGATGCATGGTTGCCCCCTTTTGCCATTGGCTTCTTCTTATTCTTCTCCTTCCCTTTCTTCTTCTTCTCAGTTACTTGGTTTTTAGCGTTACTAGCTTCACCAAGTGAAGAGGAAGAAGGAGAGGGAGAAAAAAATGAAGTAGAAGGTGGGGGAGTGACTTCATGATCATTTGGTTGTTGATTTGATTGCTGAGGACTTGCAGTGTTTTGAACGACAGAGGTCGAGAAAAGCCATACTGGCAGGCCAATTGTGAGTCCTGGAAGGGACAATGTGGCCATGTGTGGAGCACCATCATCCCCCAAGAGGAGAAGGGACTAGGTTTTCCTCCAAGGGGAAATCCTTGATTGGTAGACTCCATTTCTCAACCTAAGACCAATGAGGGAACAATGATGTTATTCTGACTAAAATAAATTTTATGACGGTTTGACACAACTTTCTTTTTCAATTTCTAAGAGTCGAGAAAAAGCTAAAGATGACTCTAGTCGCCTTCGATCTTTAATGAGCATGAAGTGACAAGTGCTTAGATGGACCTTTTCTTTTAAGGAGTCTGAAAAGAAATGAAAGCGACTACTCTATAAATCTGGACAGAGGGATTACCAAACCAATCGCAAAACTACAGAATAATTTTTACGGTACGACAGTAAATCTTCCCGAATGTTGTGTTCAGTGCATTGCAATCGATATGGTGGCAGACACGGCTTCCTAAGGATAAAGGATGTAGCCTATTGTGGTCTCCCAATATACACTCAATCATACGTGGGAGCATAAGTCCGTACTAGCACTTGTCATCTCAAAGAGGAGGAATCACCCACCCTACGATGAAAGCGATAGTTGCCAAGCTTTACGATCCCGGAATACGTCTCTAGCCTAGACTTCTAGATGTTGTGCATTAGGTTCAAAAACGTTTTTATGTTCATTGAGGTTTATTTTATAGCTGATCTTTCTTACGAAGTTTGCCATTAAGGCTCACTGCGTGATGTAGATATAAAATTCCTAAATATGCAATCTAAGATGATAAACAATTGTTTACTTTCTTTTCGCAATGAAAATCCTAGCTACTAAGAAAAGAGAAATGAAATTCTTTCAACATAGAGCAGAGAGCACACACTAGATGCACTTGTCCTAAATCAATTCTAGCATGCAGTCTAAATGGAAATGCACATGCATGTATTGTTTTTCAATTTCCTTAATGTGAGAAATGACAAAAAGAAGACTAAGTACAACTCTGAATTATTTTCTTTCAAAGCGATAGTACTAACAATTTTCTCTTTAAAAAACGAAAGGAAGACTACGACAACACTTTGCAATTTTGAATTAAAACTGCTTTCGACACTTAAAATACTAATAATTTCAAATCAAATACGATGCAAAAAGCATAATCGACTATCTAAAAGAGGAATTCTTTGTGACACTCTTTTTCTTGACTGAAAACGACACTTGTGACACTTTCAAATCAAAAGACGACAGTTCGATTAAGCTACTATTTGCAAAGGAGAACTGTAAATGATGAAAAATACATTAAAAAACATTCATAATTCCTTCTGATGGAGGCTGAATAATGCAAAGGAAGATGGTTTCAACAGAGATATATGGATCATAGATAGCAAAACTACTAAATAAAGCTGAAGACAATGACTCTGGAGGTAGAAACAGTCTCATTGAATCATCGCACCTGTAACATAGGGAAACAAGGACACATATCACTTGCAACACATGAGAGGTGTGATGCATCTAGATTGCTAAGAAGAGACAGTGCGATGGTCGAGGGGGGAGACTGAGCTTGGTTTTCACCCACAGTTTGCAGCTAAGTTCAGGGATTTAGGCTGAGCTAATGATTGTTAGGAAACACAAAGTATAGGGGCTGATCTAACGAGGTTATTTGAGATACCACTAGGGAACTTAGGATGTTTGCAAGTCAGATGTTCAGTTCATAAACCAACCCATAGATTTACTGAAGCAGCGTTGATCTACTTTGCAGTTGCATAGCAAAAGCAGTTTGAAGGATATCTGGCTTAACTTCAAGCTCCATGTGTGGCTTATAAAGGAAGCAACACTAACAAAAAAAATAAACTATTCATTCCCCAGTGGAGTTGCCATTTTGTTATCGAGAAAACTAGTGTCCATTCAAAGCTGCTAGTCCCACTAAGACAAGTAGCTATCTTAGAAACAAAAAAACTAATGTTACTTGTGTTTTCCTTTATGAGAGATAGATGAGAGAGAGGCAGAGAGTACCAACCTCAGTCTTTCGCTAGTCTCCTTACTTGTTTCCACTCTCCTTTGATAGAGCTTTCGCCAGTCCTTTCTCACTTGTCCCACTTCAAAGAACACCTGTAGAGTTAAGGCAGAAAAATACCATCAAAGCATAGAGATCTATAACCATAAACAATGTAGGACTAGATGTACAGTAACCATATAAACGCATATACAAATAGAAGATTCAGAGATATAGAAGCACATGGAGGAAAACTCAAATAGATTTATTGATAGAAGTAGTAGAAGAGAGGATTATAACCAAGCTGTCTAATCCAGCATCATCTTCCCTGCATGAAAGCCCTCTTCACCTCATGAAAAGCAAGATCACCCAACAATAAAATGTCTTCAAAGAGAAACCAACAACACTTCCTTACAAAATACAAAATTCCAGCCTCTTGGATCTCTGGGATGAGGGATCCATATATAGATGTTTGTAGGAGAGTGAGTCAGCTTCTGGGATTTTGATTAGTGTCATTTCACTCATAGTTCTTGGTTCCACTTGGATATTTCATTGATCTCTTACTCATCCCTGGGCGAATTCAGAGAGGCAAGTGTCAAATGAGCAGTTTCTAGAAGATTCTTTGAGTTTCCACCTAGCAAACTGCTTCTGCCATTTGTCTGCTCTCAATTATCACACCCTACAGAAGGGCTTTTCAGTATGCATTGCACCACCTGTGTGTAACAGGCGAGATGCATTGCACCCTCAGCATGGAGCAGTCTGTATGGTCCAGTTTTGACCAGTTCTGAGCAGTTTTTTATGGAGAACTTCTAGGAAATGATGTAATCCGCTGACCTTGTTTCTTTAGGGTAAGAAACAACAATTTTAGGGGTTTAGAATCCCTTTGTTTATGGACATATGTGATTGGGGTTACAGTGCCCAAATATGTCTATAACGGTAAGAACTACATATGCGAGTTGTTGTGTGTGCGAAGTCAAATATTGAGTTTGATTTCTATGAGAAAATATGAGGGGAATTAGGATGCAACAAAAAAATAATGATCATACTGATATTTATAGAAGCTAAGGCTATTGTTAAAGTAAAGAGAGATTGTGCCCAATGACAGAGAGTTAATATGTTGATCTCAAATGTTTCATTCAATAGTGTATTAACTGCCAAGAGATCTTAGTATGAAAATGAATGAAATACAAATATGACTAGCTGTTGGAGGTTGGGAACTATAAATATCAAAGGTTTGTACCCCTAGAAATTTAGGACTTGGAAATTTGAGGAGGTTGGTTCCTCTTGTGATATTTTCTAACAAATATTGTCATAACAAGGAGTTGAAGCTAAATTTACGTGGTAAGCATAAAACTTTTGTGGTTTTCTCTCATATGGGTTTCCACATTCATTATGTGTGTACCAAATGTCATGTGTTTAATTATTTTCTCTGTTATTGATTTCATTTGATTTATTAATTGAGTGAATAAGTGTAAAATTGTATAATACTAATTTACCCCCCATCCCTCTTAGGATTCTTTGATTCCCAACAATGCATTATGGATTTTTGGGCATATGGTATTGATAAGCAATGATATTGTAATAAATCCTATTTACATATTAAGAATATATGGGAATGTGAGTTGTTTTTCCATCTCTAATGAGATCCATGAGGTAATTAGTTGTGAAAGGTGATTGAAGGAATAAATTTTTTTGAAGTTTCTATGTGAAAATATGGATTTCAAAAGCACACATCCACTGATCTAAAGTGAAAAAGCCAGAAAAATGGTGGCCATAATATTAAGTGAAAGAATGTATAGGTTTAGTGATTTGAACATGCAATATAGTGAGCTTAGCTTAGAAGAAGCAATAGCATACTAAAAAATTACAACCAAGCTGTCTGATCCAGCATCAGCCTCCTAGCATGAAATCCCTCTTCACCTCATACAAAGCAGGATCACCCAACAATACAATGTCTTCTAAGAGAAACCAACAACACTTCCTTACAAAAATACAAAATTCCAGCCTCCTGGATCTCTGGGACGAGGGATCCATATATAGATGTTTGCAAGAGAGTGAGTCAGCTTCTGGGATTTTTATTAGTGTCATTTCACTGGTAGTTCTTGCTTCCACTTGGATATTTCATTGATCTCTTACTCATCCCTGGGTGAATTCAGAGAGACAAGTGTCAAATGAGCAGTTTCTAGAAGATTCTTTGAGTTTCAACCTAGCAAACTGCTTCTGCCATTTGTCTGCTCTCGCTCATCACACCCTATAGAAGGGATTTCCAGTATGAATCACACCCCCTATGTGTAACAGGTGAGATGCATCGCACCCTCTGGATGGAGCAGTCTGTATGGTCCAGCTTTGACCAATTCTAAGTAGTTTTTCAGGGAGAACTTCTGGGAAATGATGTAATCAGCTCACTTTGTTCCTTTAGGGTATGAAACAACACTTTTAGGGGTTTAGAAGCCCTTGGTTTATGGACATATGTGATTGGGGTTGCAGTGCCCAAATATGTCTATAACAGTTGCCCCCTAAAGCATGAGGTCATAAATCTTTTGATGTCGGGTGAAATGCTTTATAATGAGGATCCGAGGTTTTTTGAACGGGAAGGTGACCTGTAATAAGATACAATAAAATACATTATCTTCATAATATTTTCATGATATAGCTAAGGCGGGCATTCCCATGATTAGCTTTATAAAATCATTTTCATGTACATAGGACAGACAAATGTCTGTGTGGCAGACTGATGATTCTGGTAGAGTCATCATCCCTTAATTTGGATGATTATCTATGCAGCAATGGTGTACATTTGATTTCTTTATTTTCCTGAATATATCGCAGCCCGGATGGATGAAACTGGATCCGGGGTCTTCAAACTCATTCAATCTTCGCCCGAAGTACAAGCCAATCCATGTGAAAAGATGTTCTAATGTCAAACATCGAAAGACATCACCTGATTACCAGCCAATGATGTAAGCTGTTAATAGGCGCAAGAGGAATCACCGATAATGATAATGACCCTCAAGGTATTGTAGTACAATTCACGTGGTGTGAATATATGAGTTGATGTCGAACACCACACAAAATCTTTTGGTCGAAGGCCATTGATGTAAACCTATCGTCAGAAGTGAGAAACTTGCCATTGAGGCATGCCAAATTCAAAGTACTGAAAGGGTTGTTCCTAAGTAAACTTCTTGGATAATGAGCTGATGTTGACAAGAAGTGACCCGTCGTAGGAGGGCCTTAATGAATCCCACATCTACGACACGGAACAGAGCAAATGATTTTGTGGAGGTGAAAATGATCTGATGATATAAGGTTTAGGGTGGTGGTCATGAAAAATGGAGAGTGAAGGTATTGCAGCGGATGAGGCGTTAGCTAGGTCGGTGAATTCCCTAAACGACTTCTCTTGAACATATCGACGACACTGAAATGGATTGGTAGCATTAACCCCAGAATGGATCATACGACGGACCAATAGTGATATGACCGGTGAATGGAATAACCAAACCTGACTCAATCATGGTGACAGAGTGAAAGTGTCATGTTCAAGAGTGACCTGCTACCAATGAAGTTATTCAAGTTTTCTTTCCTTTTTCCCCAGTCATTGCTGACCAGTACCTCTTTATTTTTGTCAAGCTTGAGGAGGATAACATATGCTTGTTCTATAATTTTCCCTTCAGGAAAACCTGTCGCTATGTTTTAATGAGCCTAGCGACAGTGAAACTCACTCTTGTCTGCATGGACAGGTTTGTCGCTATTGTTTTAATGAGTTTAATGACAAAGATAACTCAGTCCTTTTCAATTTTAGAGAGTATAAAAAGAGACGTAAAGACAACTCCAGTGGTCCGTGTTCATAATGTAATCCATTAAGTCTGAAAAAGTGTAAAATAATACGAAAGGGATGACTTTTTGATAGTTTTAACGAGTCAAACAAGACAAGCACTCGATATTTTTGTGTAATGATCCCTCAGTTCCAAAAAGATTAAAATATAGAGGAGGGATGGCACTTTCAAACACTTTAACGAGCTAGAGAGGCCAATTGCTCGGAAATCTTTTCATATTTTACGAGTCAGATGAAAAGAGCTTAAAGGAGACTCATTTTTTGAGGAATGAGTGATGCTTTTGGATAGCAACTAGTTCCAGGTAAGGTTTGGAATTTTTCAATCGGGGTAGTGTAAAGAAGGTGTCTAATAGGTTCACTCATTGCAGTTGTTCCTCAAAAGGGGTAAACAATCAAATGGAGGCATATGATCGGCTAAAAAAGAGTGGAGGTGATGGTAAGAACACGACCAAGGTTCAAAAGCTGATAATTATGCAATCGCAATGGTTATTTATCGAAGGTGGGTTCATTTTTTAATGACCTTGAACGCTGGGGGAACATTTGTTCATGGCTAGGTTTATTTTTTAATGAGCTTGAACTTCACGTAAAATTGCTCATGCCAGTCGTATAATAAGGATGTCTCATCGATAGGTTCATTTCTTAGGGAGCTTGGCCCATTCGAAACTCTGCTCCGAAGCCTTTTGTTATGTAAGCTAGGAACGACCAACCTACGAGTTTAAAGGGTTAAGAGCCTACAAACTAAGAAAATAAAAGGTTTCTTTTCACTTACATGCAAAAAGGTTTGCATGCCCCCAGGTATAAGTAGAGTGTCCAGGTTACCATACAGAAGTTCTTGCATTAGCAAGGTTGTTCCATCCACGTTGTAGACAAAACGCTTCCTTGGTGATGTCCATCAAAATGGACAAAGGTGATTGTTGTCAGTCCCAATCACATAAATTTTGACAGGGGAATCCTTTTCCAGTCCAAATCCATTTTCCTAAATGGACAGGGGTATCAGACTAGTCATATTCCTACGCGGAAAACTACCTTATATCTGGGGTTTTTTCTAGCAAAGCAGACCAGGGTGCATGCCTCCTGGGTTTTAATCACAAACACCGAATCACTCCCGCTCATCAGGTGGACGAACTAGAGATTAATGAGACATTCCTTGTGAAAAAAGACCAGTTAGGGATGGAATTTGACTAATAGCTATGTTTGAACCTGGGAACAAAAGCTGGTTTACGAGCTTGACCATTCTGCCTTCATGCGGAAAATACATCACTCGCAAGAGTGAGGAAACGATAGCTCCCATGCTATAAATGTATTCACACCCAAGGAGTAGATTGTAATCTAGAGGTCCTTGGACTACCATCATGTTTATATGAACGGTTTTGCTTCTCAAAATTATAGGAAAATTTGGAAGGATCCCCAACGGTCAACCGGTTCCTTTGTTGAAGCCTGTCAGATTTTGAATCTCAGGTAGAAGCGATGGCGAACCAAGCGCTTTCCAAGTAGTTGAGGAAAGGATACTCACAGAAGCCCCTTCATCTATGATAGTACCAACCATAATCATTCTGTAAGCTTGTACTAATATTCATAATGGTACATTAGATGGTAGGTGGGGTCTCCCTAGTAGATTCCAATCGAAGGAAACGACTAGATTGCTTGGAGGAGGAACCGAATAAATGGCTGGATAAATCTTTGACGAACTTCCTTCCTACGGTAAAGGAATGGGTAGATTGCCCCCATGTTCATCGGATTCTATGTTAACGAAAAGAATTTCAACAGTGTCGTTCTCATGTTCTTTGGTGACAATATCATCTGAAGGTGGACCTTCTGAAGACAAGATTGGGTCAACTGTCATCTCAACTTGTTGACTTTGGTTCGTTGTGGAATCAGAGGGTCTATCTTCAATGATAGGTGCTTCGACTGACAACAACATTGTGTCAGTCGGATTTTCAACTAGCGATGGACTCGGCAAGAGTTTCTTGTATCCAGAAGGAAGTCGCTACAGCGAAGCAGGAAGGTTATTGAAGACTCTTTTAGCTTCATCCAAAAAAGGATAATGGTGGAGGACATGATCGCCTTCGCACAGTATACAAGGAAATTTAGATCTTCCTTTCTGTTCTTTGACTTCGTTTTCACTAGTTGATGGTGTGCCTTCAACATGATCATTAGAGGTTGAAGACACTAGATTGTGCAAGCTGGGAGACTAGTCCCTCAAGATCCGTGGGATGTAGAGACAATCTCAATGATAGTGGTCTCCCTTACAAATGACACATGGAGATTTAGGTTTGGAAGGTGCAGTGTGTGGATTTTCGCCAGACGATGCATGGTTGCCCCCTTTTGCCATTGGCTTCTTCTTATTCTTCTCCTTCCCTTTCTTCTTCTTCTCAGTTACTTGGTTTTTAGCGTTACTAGCTTCACCAAGTGAAGAGGAAGAAGGAGAGGGAGAAAAAAATGAAGTAGAAGGTGGGGGAGTGACTTCATGATCATTTGGTTGTTGATTTGATTGCTGAGGACTTGCAGTGTTTTGAACGACAGAGGTCGAGAAAAGCCATACTGGCAGGCCAATTGTGAGTCCTGGAAGGGACAATGTGGCCATGTGTGGAGCACCAAGATCCCCCCAAGAGGAGAAGGGACTAGGTTTTCCTCCAAGGGGAAATCCTTGATTGGTAGACTCCATTTCTCAACCTAAGACCAATGAGGGAACAATGATGTTATTCTGACTAAAATAAATTTTATGACGGTTTGACACAACTTTCTTTTTCAATTTTTAAGAGTCGAGAAAAAGCTAAAGATGACTCTAGTCGCCTTCGATCTTTAATGAGCATGAAGTGACAAGTGCTTAGATGGACCTTTTCTTTTAAGGAGTCTGAAAAGAAATGAAAGCGACTACTCTATAAATCTGGACAGAGGGATTACCAAACCAATCGCAAAACTACAGAATAATTTTTACGGTACGACAGTAAATCTTCCCGAATGTTGTGTTCAGTGCATTGCAATCGATATGGTGGCAGACACGGCTTCCTAAGGATAAAGGATGTAGCCTATTGTGGTCTCCCAATATACACTCAATCATACGTGGGAGCATAAGTCCGTACTAGCACTTGTCATCTCAAAGAGGAGGAATCACCCACCCTACGATGAAAGCGATAGTTGCCAAGCTTTACGATCCCGGAATACGTCTCTAGCCTAGACTTCTAGATGTTGTGCATTAGGTTCAAAAACGTTTTTATGTTCATTGAGGTTTATTTTATAGCTGATCTTTCTTACGAAGTTTGCCTTTAAGGTTCACTGCGTGATGTAGATATAAAATTCCTAAATATGCAATCTAAGATGATAAACAATTGTTTACTTTCTTTTCGCAATGAAAATCCTAGCTACTAAGAAAAGAGAAATGAAATTCTTTCAACATAGAGCAGAGAGCACACACTAGATGCACTTGTCCTAAATCAATTCTAGCATGCAGTCTAAATGGAAATGCACATGCATGTATTGTTTTTCAATTTCCTTAATGTGAGAAATGACAAAAAGAAGACTAAGTACAACTCTGAATTATTTTCTTTCAAAGCGATAGTACTAACAATTTTCTCTTTAAAAAACGAAAGGAAGACTACGACAACACTTTGCAATTTTGAATTAAAACTGCTTTCGACACTTAAAATACTAATAATTTCAAATCAAATACGATGCAAAAAGCATAATAGACTATCTAAAAGAGGAATTCTTTGTGACACTCTTTTTCTTGACTGAAAATGACACTTGTGACACTTTCAAATCAAAAGACGACAGTTCGATTAAGCTACTATTTGCAAAGGAGAACTGTAAATGATGAAAAATACATTAAAAAACATTCATAATTCCTTCTGATGGAGGCTGAATAATGCAAAGGAAGATGGTTTCAACAGAGATATATGGATCATAGATAGCAAAACTACTAAATAAAGCTGAAGACAATGACTCTGGAGGTAGAAACAGTCTCATTGAATCATCGCACCTGTAACATAGGGAAACAAGGATACATATCACTTGCAACACATGAGAGGTGTGATGCATCTAGATTGCTAAGAAGAGACAGTGCGATGGTCGAGGGGGGAGACTGAGCTTGGTTTTCACTCACAGTTTGCAGCTAAGTTCAGGGATTTAGGCTGAGCTAATGATTGTTAGGAAACACAAAGTAGAGGGGCTGATCTAACGAGGTTATTTGAGATACCACTAGGGAACTTAGGATGTTTGCAAGTCAGATGTTCAGTTCATAAACCAACCCATAGATTTACTGAAGCAGCGTTGATCTACTTTGCAGTTGCATAGCAAAAGCAGTTCGAAGGATAGTTGGCTTAACTTCAAGCTCCATGTGTGGCTTATAAAGGAAGCAACACTAACAAAACAAATAAACTATTCATTCCCCAGTGGAGTTGCCATTTTGTTATCGAGAAAACTAGTGTCCATTCAAAGCTGCTAGTCCCACTAAGACAAGTAGCTATCTTAGAAACAAAAAAACTAATGTTACTTGTGTTTTCCTTTATGAGAGATAGATGAGAGAGAGGCAGAGAGTACCAACCTCAGTCTTTCACTAGTCTCCTTACTTGTTTCCACTCTCCTTTGATAGAGCTTTCGCCAGTCCTTTCTCACTTGTCCCACTTCAAAGAACACCTGTAGAGTTAAGGCAGAAAAATACCATCAAAGCATAGAGATCTATAACCATAAACAATGTAGGACTAGATGTACATTAACCATATAAACGCATATACAAATAGAAGATTCAGAGATATAGAAGCACATGGAGGAAAACTCAAATAGATTTATTGATAGAAGTAGTAGAAGAGAGGATTATAACCAAGCTGTCTAATCCAGCATCATCTTCCCTGCATGAAAGCCCTCTTCACCTCATGAAAAGCAAGATCACCCAACAATAAAATGTCTTCAAAGAGAAACCAACAGCACTTCCTTACAAAATACAAAATTCCAGCCTCTTGGATCTCTTGGATGAGGGATCCATATATAGATGTTTGTAGGAGAGTGAGTCAGCTTCTGGGATTTTGATTAGTGTCATTTCACTCATAGTTCTTGGTTCCACTTGGATATTTCATTGATCTCTTACTCATCCCTGGGCGAATTCAGAGAGGCAAGTGTCAAATGAGCAGTTTCTAGAAGATTCTTTGAGTTTCCACCTAGCAAACTGCTTCTGCCATTTGTCTGCTCTCAATTATCACACCCTACAGAAGGGCTTTTCAGTATGCATTGCACCACCTGTGTGTAACAGGCGAGATGCATTGCACCCTCAGCATGGAGCAGTCTGTATGGTCCAGTTTTGACCAGTTCTGAGCAGTTTTTTATGGAGAACTTCTAGGAAATGATGTAATCCGCTGACCTTGTTTCTTTAGGGTAAGAAACAACAATTTTAGGGGTTTAGAATCCCTTTGTTTATGGACATATGTGATTGGGGTTACAGTGCCCAAATATGTCTATAACGGTAAGAACTACATATGCGAGTTGTTGTGTGTGCGAAGTCAAATATTGAGTTTGATTTCTATGAGAGAATATGAGGGGAATTAGGATGCAACAAAAAAATAATGATCATACTGATATTTATAGAAGCTAAGGCTATTGTTAAAGTAAAGAGAGATTGTGCCCAATGACAGAGAGTTAATATGTTGATCTCAAATGTTTCATTCAATAGTGTATTAACTGCCAAGAGATCTTAGTATGAAAATGAATGAAATACAAATATGACTAGCTGTTGGAGGTTGGGAACTATAAATATCAAAGGTTTGTACCCCTAGAAATTTAGGACTTGGAAATTTGAGGAGGTTGGTTCCTCTTGTGATATTTTCTAACAAATATTGTCATAACAAGGAGTTGAAGCTAAATTTACGTGGTAAGCATAAAACTTTTGTGGTTTTCTCTCATATGGGTTTCCACATTCATTATGTGTGTACCAAATGTCATGTGTTTAATTATTTTCTCTGTTATTGATTTCATTTGATTTATTAATTGAGTGAATAAGTGTAAAATTGTATAATACTAATTTACCCCCCATCCCTCTTAGGATTCTTTGATTCCCAACAATGCATTATGGATTTTTGGGCATATGGTATTGATAAGCAATGATATTGTAATAAATCCTATTTACATATTAAGAATATATGGGAATGTGAGTTGTTTTTCCATCTCTAATGAGATCCATGAGGTAATTAGTTGTGAAAGGTGATTGAAGGAATAAATTTTTTTGAAGTTTCTATGTGAAAATATGGATTTCAAAAGCACACATCCACTGATCTAAAGTGAAAAAGCCAGAAAAATGGTGGCCATAATATTAAGTGAAAGAATGTATAGGTTTAGTGATTTGAACATGCAATATAGTGAGCTTAGCTTAGAAGAAGCAATAGCATACTAAAAAAGTACCCAAGATGAAAAATTAACTCTACTCCACTAATTTTATTCCTTGATGGAATATCGTTTGATGAATGTGCCAAGACCTCAACAATAGGTGTAGAGAATGTAATATTAACTTGGATACATATTGTATTTATATTATTTCCTAGAGAACGAGAAAGCACTATGGTTGCGTACCTAGGTATCTTAATGAATGGAAATATGTCAGGTTGATGTTATATCTTGAAGCATAATAGGTTCTCATTCAATCCATTTGATATTGATATTATTATTGGATCCATGTTGGCAACAATTCAAGATAAAATTTCTATAAGTGAATGTAGGACCATGCAGACCTTCAATTCTAAAAGGGAGGTGAGTTATATTTCTCTTTATACAGAAAAAAAATATTGATCGTAAACTTATTTTTTATTTGTAATGGTAAGAAGGAAGGACAAAGTTAATGTCTTAAATAGAAAAATAAAAAAAGTAAAGAAATCAAAGTTTGGTCCAAGGAAATATATTGATAATTCTTGTGGAAATATTATGAATATATTAGATATTCAATTATGGTATAAAAGTAAGGTAAATTTTACGAGTTGCACCAAATAAAGGGAGATTTGACCATATGGTAATGTGATTTTCACTTGATAATATTAGCAAGTCCATAATGTCATGTTTTTAAATTTATACGCCCCATAAAATGATTAACATTACACCTAGTGTCTCTGTGAGATGGAGTATGTTAATTATATGTACATGTATTTCTGTAACATGTAAAGGGCATTCCATTGTAAGACCTATATTAGCATGGATACCCCTTTTACATGTGTCCTTGATAACTTGTAGCATAGAAACCTCTATTATAGAGTTCTTGAATACTTTGAGGAGTAAGTCCATGTGTTGGATGGATACTGTGTGAATGAATCATGTGGGTTCCAGACTTAAAAATATGTTCATAGATAATGGGTGCATCCATTCAATCAATTCACACTAAGAAAATGATTATAGATTTTTTTTACATTCAGGGGGGAGTTCATCAAGAAGTTGAGTGAACCATTTACACAAATAACATCTTTTTAGATATTTGGTTGCAACATTTAAGTATCCATGCATCTCGATGGACAGTTGTTCGTTTATATGTCGATTGACACTTTGGTAATGCCTACATCATTGAGATAGAAATTGAAAGTGCCTATTTGGACCAGATATGGGCTTTGTTGATAAGAAGGTTCTTTGATTCATAGGGGATATTTTTTTGCAAAGGAATTACTGAAGATGAAGAATTGACCTCATAGAGATTAAGATAAGTAGTGATTAACGTGGTTGTTGGAATATGTGCTCATACTTTTCTTATATATGGTATATTTTTTACTTTGATTGTCATTGATCATTACTTTGTAGATTTTTTCTCTACAAAAAAAGTATATTTTCAACTTTTTTAAGAGGTTAGAAGATTTAGATGGATTTGAAATATTCTCATCAACTAACTACCTTCTAGTTTGATGTATGTTTAATATATTCTCTCAATTGTTAATTCATAAAACAAAAAGTATCATTTCAGTTTGAATTTTCAATTTTATTAGGTAGAAAAGAGATTTTCAAAATAAGTATGATATATTTTTAGTATTTTATGTTGATAAGTGTGTTTATTTTGGAATAAAGCTTTTAGAATTTAATTTAATTATCAATAATTATTAAGTGTAAAGATCTAACCTAGAAAAAATATTTTAGAATATTTGTAATCAAAGTCACATATCAAAAGTTGAGATTTATCTCAAATAGTTATGTTTTGTCTATTCCATATTATTTAAATGGATTAAATAAAAAAATAAATGTGACTTAAACCAATGTCATATGATATCAGTTATCGTTTTTTGGGCATGTAGTATTGATAAGACATGGTATTGGCCCATATTGTTATAACAAAGTCTATTTGCAAGTTAAAAATATGCGTCCAATAAAATATAGTGATAGTTCTTGTGGAAATATTATTAAAATATTAGATATTAAATTATGGTAGAAAAGAAGGTAAATTTTACGAGTTGCACCAAATAAAAGGAGACTTGACCATATGGTAACGTGATTTTCACTTGATAATAATAGCAATTCTATAATGTCATGTTTTTTCAATGTATACATCCCATAGAATGATTAATATTACATCTAGTGTCTCTGTGAGATGGAGTATGTTAATTATATGTACATGTATTTGTGTAACATGTAAAGGGCATACTGTTGTAAGACCTATATTCACATGGATACCCCCTTCGCACGTGTCCTAGATAATTTGTAGCATAGAAACCTCTGCTATAGAGTTCTTGAATACTTTGAGGAGTAAGGCCATGTGTTGGATGGATACTCTGTGACTGAACCAGGTGGGTTGTAGACTTAAGGGAGAGTTCATCAAGAAGTTGAGTGAACCATTTACACAAATAACATCTTGTTAGATCTTTGGTTTCATCATTTAAGTATCCATGCATCTCGATGGACAATTGTTCTTTTATATGGCCATTGACACTTTGGTAATGTCTACATCATCAAGATAGAATTTGAAAGCGCCTATTTCAACTAGATATGGGCTTTGTTGATAAGAAGGTTCTTTAATTCATAAGGGAGAATTTTTTGCAAAAGAATTAATGATGATGAAGAATTGGCCTTAGGGAAATTAAGTCAAGTAGTCATTAAAAAGGTTGTTGGAACATGTGCTTATAATTCTCTTATATATGATGATATTTATGGCATTCATTGTCATTGATCATTATTCTCTATCATTTGTCTTTACAAAATAAATATATCTTCAATTTTTTTAAAAAGTTATAAGACCTAACTGGATTTGAAAGATTCTCGTCATTGATTACCTTCTAATTTGATATATGTCTACTATATTCACTCAATTATTAATTCTTAAAACTATATCTATATATATATATATATATATATATAACATTAATGGCATTTTTTTATTTGTAATCATTTCTAATCTTATATTTCTTTTCTAGCAAGATGTCCTAATTTTACCTTTTTACTAAACAAACTACCATAATTCTACTTCTTATCATTCTTAATGTAATGTCATTTGATTTTAAATCAATATAACAATCCTGATTCGAGATTTTTTAAATAATTACATGCAAATCACACATTTTAAAAGTAAGACACGCACATAAACATAAAATTGCACAGATATCTCATGCGCATGCCACCACAATTTTGTTGAAGTTATATAATTTTTAAAATAAATAAATTTAGATGTATAAGGATGGGGTGATCCTCACCAATCATTAACAAGGTGGGGTGGGAATTTTCTCGAGAGTTAAATCATGTTATTAAAAAGTGCTTTTAAAAGATCACCTTAATTTCATTTATATGAAATTGCCTCTAAAACAACATCTCTAGGCCGGTATGAAAATAATACTAAAAAATAAATTGTTTCCTTGTCCACTCATTCTAAATATTTCTCCATCTCTATGAATATGAGTGAAAATTGAGCATTCCGTTTCAACGCCTTCTCACCTAAATTGAGCATTCCTTTTCAATCCCTTTCTCACCTTAAATCTAAAGCTTTACACTGCAGAAAAACGCATTATGCATTTGACATGATGTGTCGTTGAAATATAAAAGTATTAATTCAATTTGAATTTTGAGTAGAAAAGAGGTTTATTTTGGAATAATGTTCTTAAAATTTTAATTTAATTATCTATAATTATTAAATATTTAACTTACAAAAGTTATTTTAGAATATTTGTAATAAGAGTCACACATTAAAAATTTAGATTTATTTCAAAAAATAGTTATGTTTTTCCTATCTCACATTTATTTAAATGGATTAATTAAAAAATTGTGATTTAAACTAGTGTCATATAAAATGAGTTATGTTTTTCTGGACATGTAGTATTCATAAATCATGGTATTGGTCCATTTTAGTATAACAAAGTCTATTTGCAAGTTAAAATATGCATAGTAAAGTGAGGTGAATCTTGATAGTTAAAAATCTGGCTACATATCTTTTTAAATGTATATGTTTAACTCATATAATAATAATAATAATAATAATAATAATAATAATAATAATAATAAACAACTTGTAATTTAGTCAATTTTTTATAATTTTTTATTAATTTTAGCAAAATAAGATGTATAATGAAATAATTATTTTGATTTTCATAATGAATTAATAGCTATTAATAATATGTACCAATAATTTAATGATTTGATTTATATGATTCTACTAGTTTAATAAAAAATAATAATTTTAATAAAATAAAATATATCATAAATGTTTCCTATTTTATATAGTTATTAATATTTACTAGCCATTTAATATATACAATTACACAAAAATAGTTATTAGTATTCACTAGCCATTTAATATAGACAACTACACCAAATACAACTACCCAAGTAACTGTATGGATCCTTTAAACTACATTGTCCACACCACACATCCCACTCTTGCATGTAGCACTCCACCTTATGCCATTGAGTGAGTCTTGCAAGTTAGAATTTAATTTTTATTTTAAATATTATATACTTTTAGTTTATAATATTAATTCCTTGTGCTTAACATTATTCAGATAGCTTTATATTCCTATGGTATACTATTATTCCTATGGTATAATATTATTCACAAGGTTTATAATAGTAATTCTAGGCTCTAATTTAATTTTTTTGGGCTTAAAATACATTGGGTTTATAATACAAATTCATTGGGTTTATTAATCTATTGATTTAGACTATTATGTTAATTATGTTATAATTTGAAATATAACTATTAGTAAAATATTATTTTCAGAAGGCATCACTCAACAACAAACCACCTCGTTATGCTTAGGATCATTGCAGAGGAATGTTGTAATGATAAATCCAATTTATTTTGTTGCTTTGCGGACTTTAGAAAGGCTTTCGATACGGTTCCTAGATACAACCTTTGGAATAGATTAGAAGAGCTAAAGGTTCCTCTCGAGTTGAGAGTTTCCGCTATAAGGTTATACGAGAATGTAATTGCCAAGTTAAAGAGCAATGAGGGGTGGTCGAAAGATATTAAGTGTAACATCAGAGTTAAACAAGGTTGCCCCCTCTCCCCTACCGTATTTGGCATTTACAATGATAAGCTTGAAGCCTATTTAGAGGAAGCAGGATGTGATGGCATGATCTTAGCTGGGATAGTCGTCATCCTTCTTCTCTATGCTGACGATATTGTTCTTTTGGCAAGGTGCCCATTTGATCTTGATAAGCAATTCAAGCTTCTTAAGGATTTCTGCTCTACCATGGGTATGACTGTTAACACTGACAAAAGAAAAGTTATGATTATCAAATCAAAGAAGGGCACTTATGCTAATTTTATGTATGACAATAATAACTTGGAGGAAGTGTATTCTTACAAGTACCTAGGAATTGATATTCATCACAAGCTCAACTGGAACCATAGCATTGAGAAAAGGATTAATGGGGGGTGGAAAACTTATTTTGGTCTTGAAAATAATTGTAAAACAACGAACCTCATAATGTGTGATAAAAATAAGTTCCTCTTTGAAACTTTAACACTCCTGTTACCTTATATGGCTGTGAGGTTTGGGGTTGCAACATCTCCAGAGAATCATGGAGAAAGATTGAGCAAATCCAGAAGCATTTTATAACTTATAACCTAAAAATTAAAAGTAATACACCCTATCCTATTCTCCTTATAGAAGCAGGTCTTTCCCCTATTGAGAGCCTAGCTATGATTAGGTTTCTGTTGTACAAGCACAAACTCAATAACATAGACGATCATAGACTTCCTAACATAGCTTTAAGTTCTAGCTAGAACCACCTAAGGCTCAATCGGGGGTGGCATAAAGACACAAGGGCCTGGTTAAACTATTGGGAGATCAACGAGAATGATGCATTGCAAAACATAAATAACATTAAATATATTGCTACTTCTAAGTTCAAAGAAACAATGTGGTGTGAGAAAGATTTGGCGGCTAAAAGAAAATTAAGTTATTATAAGAAGGTCATCAACCCCACCCTAGAAGATCAAAAGTATATCTCTATTTTAACTAGCTCAAAGAAGAAAATTAATATAGCAAACATTAGAACGAATTCTCATGAGCTCCATAGTGAAACAGGTCGTTGGGCAGTTCCTAAAACGCCATGGATGGAAAGGATCTGCCATATATGTTAGAATAGGAACATCGAGGATGAAAACCACTTCCTCTTAGAGTGCCCCGGGTACAACCACTTTAGATCTCAGTTTCACAATATTTGTTACAATACTCACCTTCCTAGCCTTTTACAATGTCAAAATTATAGTGAGCTCGGGAGGCTTCTCAACAAGCTTTTCAACATAGGAATAAAATATTAAATCAAAATAAATAATTTGTTTCTTTAGGTCCGATAGACCAATGTTTGGTCTCAGCTCACGTTCACCATCATCATCATCATCATAATATTAATATAATAACCATATTATTCTTTATATCATTATTAACAATTACAAATATTTAATTTTTAACAACAACTTTTATATTATACACCAAATAATTATTAATGTGATAGATATAAGCTTATCAGCCTATATTAACTACATTTACTAATATTGTTGTAAATATACCTCATATATATCTATCTAAATATATCAACCACATTAATAAAGATAATTGTGCTAATATATACCACTACACAAAAATAATTATTAATATTCACTAACCATTTAATATATACAACTATACCCAATACAACAACCAAGTAAATGGATAGATCCTTTAAACTACATTGCCCACACAACACCTAGCATGCGTGCATGTAGCCCTCCACGTTATGCCATTGCGTGAGTCGAACGGAGGAGCGAGTTACAGAAAACTGTTACGTTGAAGTTAGGGTAAGTCATTTTCAAACTTAACTCGCCGTTGAAGCATAAGTTTATTTAGTTGACAGTCGCGAGAGCAAACGATGAAAAGTTTAGTTAGCGCAATGCCACGTTCAAACTTACGTCCATCATTTATGAAATATTTATATAGGAAAATTATATCGGAAACTACCATCTGTTTACCGATGTACTATGTGAGATCGCCAATAACACATCCATATTAAGGTCAACAATAAGCTGCCCGGTAAAAACTTTCGCTACCTTTTTTTACATGCATTTCTATTATGATAGACAAGCGATGTTTGTGTGGATGGAATGTTATATCCTACTTGCTTTTTCGTAGATTGATTTTTTTTTAAATAAATAATGTAATAGGGAAAAGTAAATTTTTTTTTTTTTTTTATCTTTCCGAGTTATAAATAGTTTTCCAAATGATTTATTTTTTTATAATAATATATTAATTCATATTAATAATAATAATATTAATATATTATTAGATTTATCAGTGTTGTGGTTGATAATGTGGAAATAAGTTTTTCCTATTAATTATAATGTTAGGATCTAGTCATCCTCACCACAACGTGAAAATTCATTGATTAGAAAGAATAAATAGTAAGGATACATCATCGCTTAGTGAGAGTTAGTCGTTGGGGAATTAGTTAATAGATATTGAGTTATTTTATTAAAATATTCGATATTTAGATAAAAATAGTTGTTAAGGAATAATTAGATATAAAATATTGAATTTCAATATTATCGATTTATATAAAGTAATTATTTAGTAATAATTTATATCATTTTTAATTCAACCTCTAACAAATAAAACTTAATCCTAACCTTATGATTAATAAAAACGACTTATATCTATATTCATATATTATTAATAACAATATTGATGATTAACTAAAAATTATATTTTATCTGTCAATTAATAATTAAAATATAATAAAATTACATATATATATTTTCAAACTAAAACTATATAATTTATAATTTATAATTATTACATAAAAATTAATTAAAATTATATATATATATATATATATATATAATGTGAAAGAATATAACATTTTATTACATGATTAGTCTACTCATTTAAACATTTCAAACAATTTGGAAAGCTTGATTAAGAAGTTAATATATGTCAAATTTATTATATTTAATTTAAACACTTGATAGAGTTGTGAATGTTGAATATTATAATTATATATATTATTTTAAAATAGATAATCGATTTTATATATATATATATATATATATATATATATATATTAATATTTTTTCAAAATAATGTTAATATAAATTTATAAATAAATAAATATTTTATTTAATTAGATTGATAAATTATATTTTTAAATTAAATAAAAAATTATAAAAATAAGTGAAATAATAATCCCATTTTATTATATTTTAAGTTCACACAAAATTTAATAATTAATAGTGATTAAAATCTTGTATATGGGACATAACACTGAACTTGCAAACCACAAATGAAGGTGTACGACACTGCATGTAAACCTAGGTAATCACTGAGGAATACTACAAAAAGATAAATGTTCATCTTTATAAACACAGCCCACTCTGCTTCATCACTTACTACCCATGGTTGCCTATCTTATTGTCCAAGAAAAATTGTACAAATGTGACCTTTTCACCTAATTATCTTATTTTCCACGACAAAATGTACAACTGCGACCTTTTCACTCTATCGATAGAGACGGTAATTTAATACAAGAAAGGAGGATGGAATAATTCGTGGCCACCTCAGGATAGTTTATGACAGAGAATGGTCAGTTCCACATCGCCTTAATTAAGCCAGCCTGGCCAACATTGATGTATGAAGTAGCATGGTGTAAAAAATTCATATCAGCCAGCTATTATTGAAAGTGGTCGTGCCACTGTAATTCTACAACCATCTCTGAGAAGTCCAGGCAAGGTATTAGCCATGGAGGGGCATCTGAAATTTTGTATTGTAACATATCTCAATATTTTTCTAGCATTCTGTGAGCCAAAGTTAACGTTCTCAAAGCCTATGGCGACAGCCCTCTACGCATTTGGAGATTCCATTGTAGATTCTGGTAATAACAATGGACTTGCAACCATTGCGAAGGCCAACTTCCCTCCATATGGCAGAGATTTCCTCGGCAGAAAGCCCACTGGTCGATTTACAAATGGAAAATTAGTAACAGATATATTATGTACTTGCTACTGCATCTTTCTTTTTGCTTTCCATATTAATGTAGAATGAAAATATATCAAGGCTAGGTTTGCAGAGATCGATCTCAGAACTGTTAGTTGGAGTCTTTTCAAAGTACTTCTTATTGATCCAGTGCAGCTTTCAGGAAAATAAACACAATTCTACTACTATTTTATACTTTAGTAGGAAGCTAATGTCTAAGTTTTCCAATTATAATATTGCTATCATCCCCGGGAAATAATATCATGTTTAGTTTTTCCAATTGTATGCAGCTGGATTATTAGGTCTTCCTGATATAGTACCCGCATATTTGGATCCTGAATTCCGAGGACCGCGGATTCTTAATGGCGCCAGCTTTGCTTCTTCTTCTTCTGGATATGATGATTCTACCTCACTCGCTTCTGTTAGTATACGTTTTACACGTGATGGTATTAACGATATAGGGATTTAGATATAGAGAAAGGTATTTCATAGCCCAGATATAATTTCTGGTTTACTTCATGCAGAATGTTCTAACTGTGGGGCAGCAGCTGGAGAATTTCAAGCTTTACCGAAAGGAAATTGTGAATACGGTAGGTACGGAGAATTCCAGCAAGATAATATCGGGAGCCTTGTTTACGATAAGTGCGGGTACCAATGATTTTGTCAATAATTATTTTCTCAATCCCCTTACTCGTGCACAGTATACTGTTACCGAGTTCCAAGATCTTCTTCTCCGCTCTCTCTCGGAATTTATACGGGTAATCATATGGTCTCTGCGTTGAGAGTGACGTTTCATGTTTCCTGATTTATCAATATTTTAGTATATGAAACGTTATAAGGAATTGGTTGAATTCCTTTCAACAAATTGATAATTAATTGGTTAAATCATTAGGCCAAAAATTGATAAGGAGTTGGCGAATTTGTTCGGATTATAAGAATATCTAAGGATCATAAAAAAGATTTATATGGTTTTTGAAAGGAATGATTGGGTTTAATTGGGTGGGGAGAAATGATTGTTATTTTTTTAATTAGATAACATAGGATAAAAGAATTTCATTGGGTGATCGAAAAGAATGATTATTAAAAAAAATTGAAAAAAAAAACTTCATTAGTGATGGAAAAAAATGATTGCTACCCAAGAGTGATTGTTATCTTTCATATATAAGATAATAAAACTAATAAAACTCTGTTATAATGAATTTTAACTTTGTTTTCCGTTATTCTAATTGGAAATGACGATCTTTATTATCTATAATAAAAAAACTTTGTTGTAATGACTTTTAACTTTGTTAATCAATTATTCTAATAAAATTGTAATTGGAAATCACGATCTTTGTGACAGAGCATTTACCAGGAAGGTGCCACCTTATTTGCCCTCATCGGTCTGCCTCCTTTCGGCTGTTGTCCTTCACAAATCACTCTCTACAACTTGATGGCTAACGCATGCGTTGTCGAGTTTAATGACGTTGCCATCTCGTTTAATCAGAAGGTTGTATCATTACTAGAGGCATTGCACCCATCAGTTCCTGGACTTAAGCTTGTATATATTAACATATATGATAAGCTGCTGGACATTATAAAAAATCCCAGTAAATATGGTAATATTCTCTTTCCTATTGATTCCTCGATGGTTTAATAATAACTTTCACAGCTTTTATGAGCAGAAATGCAGAGATTGCTAATATCTTATAAATTATTGCGTGGAAGGCTTTGAAGAAGTGAGGAAAGGCTGCTGCGGAACGGGTTTGCTGGAGACAGGTATACTGTGCAACCCCACGACTCCGGTCTGCCACGATCCATCCAAATACGTATTTTGGGACTCTTTTCATCCAACAGAGAAAACGTTCAATAACCTGGCGCAAGACATATTCTCACAGGTTGCTCGGAGTCTTTTCTAGCAGTAAAACTCTGAGCAATTCATGCAAAGGACAAATTGTGATAAAGTCAATACCAAATAAGAATCCAGTCCAATAAAACGGAAGCGAGAATCGAATTACTGTGTGTAAACATAATCATGATGCAGCTCCGCATTACTATTAGGTACTATATAATTGTAATTGTAGGAATTTTTTAATATACATTTACAGATTTTCTCATTACGATCCAGTATCTGTATGAAGGAAAAAAATAACAATCTAATATATGATCTTTCATAGATGAATTCCACAACATTAGTCCTCTATTTCTAAGGTATTGCACTGAGAGAACTTCACCGATTTAGTTTTATTTCCCAATTAATTGCCCATAATGGCCAAAAACTGAGAAAAAGTGTTTCGGGAGAATTGGAGAACACCATCATAATGAGGTCCATGTGATATCAACGCCACCGAGTTGACATGTCTATCTGATATCAAGGCCACCGAGTTGACATGTCTATCTGTGAGAATAAAGTCCCTAAAAAGTTGGGTAATTTCAAGGGCCACATTGATATGGCCACAACTAAGTTTGCTTCTGAATAATATAAAGCTGACAATCGATGACGCGCAGGAATCATCAGACATGGAAAAAGTCATTTAGGTTTATAATTGCCTTCAGTGTAACCATGTGTTTTTTTGGAAAGAAAATTCTTTGGGTTGTTTTGAATTTAATCACTATATTTTTTTTCGTCGGAGGGTGTTTTATTATTTAAATTATATTATTTTTAGTTTTTAGGTTGAGGGTGTTTTATTATTTAAATTCTATTATTTTATTTGATTTTGAATTTAATTATTGTATCATTATAATCCAGGGGTTTTAAGATAATATTTGAGATAATTTTTAGGTAAATTGTGTTAACTTGAAATCAATTTTCTTTTGCATAATTTTAAATATTCTCTTTAAAAGAGTGTCTCAAATTATTGTTTTAAAAATTTGTCTCCATCAAGACAATTTATAACCCAACCATTATTGTCTAGACAATAGTTGGGATTAAAGACATATTGTCTTTATAGTGAGAATATGTCTTTAATCCGAGCTATTGTGTTTCTAGAGACAATAAAAGTTATATCTAAGACAATACAATATCACTTTTTTCTCTTTAGAGATAAATAAAACAACGGATCCAGAAGAATATCTTACTATAGCAATAAATCAATATAAAAAGTATTTAATCAAAAACAAAGTACAATGTCATTGATTAATTCATGTTAAAACATAGTGAAATTGAACCACCCACCATCCCTTTTCTTATAAAGAAAGTGCTCTTCCATTGAGCTAGCACCCTTTAAAGAAATGTGAGAAGTTAAAGTAATCTTTAAAATTGAATATATAGGGTTGATTCTAAAAAAAATGCTCGACATTTAATGGCATAATCATTGTAAAATCTTTAATCCATGTAGCCCAAACTTAAAAAAAAAAATAACTCAGTGGAGTTAGCTCAATGTCACACCCCTATAGCTTGACCCGAACAACAAGCTAATAATACACAATAATCTACAAACAATTAAATCTAGTCATACAAGGAAAGTAACTAGAATTAGCACAAGTAGTATAAGAACCACCCAAAGTTCTATGCCAACTTTCTAGAAGGCATTGACGTCACATATGATGTGCAGAAGGAGTCAAGATTACATCATCAACTAATTCAAGAAAAATTGGGCACCCTCCTCTTTCACATTACAAATTTCTTTGACCACTTCTTCAACGTAAACATTTGAAGGTACAAAACAAGATTCTCCATTAACACATATTTTACTTCCTAGAAGAGAATGTCTTGCAAACTTATTTATATCATAATATTGTTGCATATCACCTCGGATGTTGATAATGTAGCAATTAGAACAAATTCACATAAACTTATTCATAAGATAATTAAAAAAAGCTATTGATGTTTGGGGCTCAACATAATGCTTATCGATCAAACTCGTTTCACAAAGGACATTCTAATGTAGAACTTTCCTCATGAAAATAAAAGATCGATCAAAACATTGGCACAACCTCAAAAGCAATTCCATCATAGATTCATAATTGTGAAGAAGTTTGCCTTGTTCAAAAAACTTATCAAACTACACTAGTAAATAGAAAAAAAACACCATAGATTTTTAATGTCAAACCAAAATCACAACCAAAAGAAAAATCAAAACTATTATGATATTTCTTTTCCATGGATGAGATGAAAAGTTATTGTCTTGAATCTTCTATGCAAACTGGTATAAAAATCATTATAAGCTTCAATAAACTCACACTCAATCACTAATACATCAATAGGAGGAAGAACAAGAATGACTATAAATATTCATGAAAAAAATTAAGAATCACTTAAAGGGACTCGACATCAAAAGCCAGATGAAAGCCGGATTCTACATTCATACCTCCCCTCTTTGTCACTATTGTCTTTTGTCCTCCGCAACATTAAGGGCCTTAAGACAGTTTGAATTGATTTCAAGCCACATTGATCGCTTTCCTCAAAGGGGTTATGAATTAGTTTATACGACTTGGACAGTACAAGGTATAATATTCAAATTATTACATCCTATTAGAATCTACAAAATTGAATCTGTGAGATGAAATCAAAATTTTGTAATCGTAAATCAAAATACATCTAGGTTTCAGCTATTTTGAACAATGCAACTACTTAATGCATTTTAGCACTGGGGATTTGCATTTCTTACTAAATATTTACAAAACGATCGCTATAGTAGAAGTAAGGTACTAAAGAAGGGGGTGAATTAACATTTTGTAGCAAGCTTTTTGTTGACGGTGCTTGACCTACCAACATGTCAGGGAATCTCCCTGGTAGGAAGTCCCAATTAGATCTCAGACCGTTTAGTGTAGGAGTCGCAACAGTGGGTCATACTGTAATGCCTTGACCGCGATTTCGCACAGAAGTGAGTAAGATGTCCCTGTTGATAGCAAGGGTGTGACAACTGCAGTATGTCAAGGAAGGTGCATGAGAGGTTCTAACACATGAGGAGTGAGGTGAGTGCGCCTCTTGGAAACCTGTAATGGTACTCGGCTTAGAAGGGAACACACAAGCAAAGATGCATCACTAGCTAGAAAGCAAGATAGTGAGCAATCCAAGGTGATTTTCAAAACAACAGCACATCTGCAATAGGATTCATACAATTGCATACAAAATAGCTCATAAAAAATGCATAAGTTAAATAACATACATTGCTACAACAACCAGAATAGTCCAACTACAATAACAACATATACATGAAAACGTGTTGGTTTTGTTATATTAAGAAGTGTAAGTTCCAACCATACAATACATCCATGTAAATCTGCTAGCTCCAATAGTGGAACGTTACAACCGCAACCGTCTGCTCCTCTAAAGAGATATACTAGCTCTACGTAGTAGAGAAGCCAAGGCGTGTTACAATATTGTCCAAGCTTTCTCTAAGATATTCTTATCGAAGCTTGGCTAACCGAAAGCCTTTACAACAAGTTATGAGGGAGTATTTATAACAAAGGGTGGGGTGGTTGTTGACATTCCCCTTTGTGACAATTCATATACCCTCATGACTCTTCATCTACTCTATGACCGTTACATCCAACTATTGACACTTGAACTTACACTTGACAAGACATTAAATTTCAATGCACATGTAACCATGTGAGACAAAATTCTTTGAGCAAGCCATGCGAGACATCACTATGAATCGGGCAACCGTGGGAAGTCCAACTCTTGAACATCCTTGTGATGATCAACAATAGTGAACTAATGCTAAGACCGGTAATCCGTGATGGTGTGTGTGTACTCCAAGGTGCACTACTTTTTGAATCTGACTCTTGCCTCAATAGCATTCAGGTACACTGCTCGGGCTCCTCTATCCAACTCCTTTGAAAGCATGTGCCTCATTGTCTTCAACGCGGCTGGACCAGCAACATACTTGTGCATGGTGTCTACATTGATTGTCAAGTCTGGGCTAGTGGCTATGTGCATCAACTCAACAAAGTACGAGTCAAGCTCTAGTTGGACATGTGACTTTGTCTTCACCTGGGTGAGAGTCCCAATAGATGGGATCGCATGTGCGTGCAACACAACATCCATACTCTTCAATGCACATGCATGGAAGCTTGTAGACTAGTGATGAGTTGCGAGATCTCTTCATAGTTCTGTATCTGACTCCGGATACGTGCCTTTAGCTCAACCGCTCCAGGCTTTATCATCTTAGGCAAGTGAAGCGGGGCTCCCTTGTATCTCATTGTCCATTTTTGCATGTAATTAAAAGTAGCATGCACATTCGACAAGACACGCGCTCTTCTAGCACATTGTTACTGTCATCCATTGAGATGGATGACTGACTTATCCACGATACCAAACTTGGAATACAATGCCCGCATGACTGTGTCGAGGGACAATACTTCATACAGTATTTCCTTCTTCAGTTCTGCTCGGCCAGATGTTATAACCAACTCTCATCCTTTCTTCGGCGTCTGTAGCTCGTTAGCCATTCACTCACTCTCAACTATCAGAAAGTGAACACTTGAGCTAATGGCTTCGCCATATGCTCTGGAAGCATCTGCCAAGGCTGATGGATGTTTACACATGTCAGACACGATCACTCATTCGTCATACTGCATATTATATGTATGATCTTCTCGATTTGAAACTCTACGAGATTGCACAACTGTATGTTGAGACTCATCGAATGAGATGTTGTGCATCTCTCCTTCTAGCTTATCTCCAAGGATCTTAGTGTCTCCTTTGTTGCTTGGGACTTGCTCGTCTTCTGGATGTGGTGAAGCTGGTGGGTCAACCTCTTAGTGGTGAACCATGAGGTTGATTTCCTACTCTAACTCCTATTGCTCCATATCCATATCCATCTATTCAAGTTCTCACTCTATCTCGTAAGCGAAGTCCTGCTCCTGTGATGGTTCACCTTGTTCGCCTGATGCCAACTATTTTGATGAGTCCACTACTTGTATGGGCGTTGTATCATCCATTTTCACATGTTGCGCCCCCTACTGTACCTGTTGTTGATGTGCTTCCCACTCCTGTTTGCGCAGCTCATATTCCTTTCAGAGTTGCTCCTTCAACTCATGCAACTCCTTCTCTGTTTTCTCCATTCTCTTTCTCTCTCTCTGCCTTTGGCATTTTGCTTGTCGCGCTATTGCCTCTTTGCCTCTATATCCATATTTGCTTTCTCCACAAGTGGATCTACTCGAAACTTCCATATTTTCTCTTCTTTCATGTGATAGACAATCTTCCTATTGCCTTTGTTGTGCACTGGTAGGTTTACCTCTACAGTTGTTGCTACTTATGGTGCTCTCTAGGATGCTGCTTTGCTATCCATTCCACAGTGAGCCTGACCAATTCATTGAGTCTAGAGCATTTGTAAAAATATCTCCATGGGTCCTCCTACACCCAATGACATGCCTCATGGATCTAGTTGAACTGTACTCTCGCACATTGATCTTTCACAAGACAATGTGGGTCATACAGATTGTAACTTCGGAGGATGAATGGATACTTCTTCATATGCTCTGCTTCGACATCCGTGTGCTTGAAACTTTGAACCTCATATAACCTAATCCACAACGGTAGAGCAAGCCAAGGTGCCCTCTACTTCCAATGCAACCTAGCTATCAATCCTGCCGAGATGTGATATGCTACTACCTGCATGACGAGTATGTCCAAGGAAAATTTCTTTAGAATGTCCGGAGGCTTCTCCGTGTTATACATTCGTATGAAGGTTCTGGATAGTGAGGCATGCCAATCAACTATGTTTATCAGTGCCTCCATTACTACCTTAGACATGTAGGGTGGATCCCGTTCAAATATCATCTTGTAAACTAGGGTGACAAAATGATCAAACAACCATGTGATAACTCCTCTAAAGCTGCATTCAAACACATCTTACAGTAAGTGTTCATAGTAGTCTCTGCCAGTAACCATGCCCACTTCAAGCCCAGGAACTCCTGTCGGGCACAGACTGCATCTGAAATGTAGGCAGACATGTAGATTTATGCTTGCATACCTTTGGGTGGCTGTCGAGCCCTTGTTACCTGTTCCTTTAGCTGATGAACCAACATGTCAGACTAGTTACATGCTTTAACCTCTTTGGAAAGTTGGTCCAGAGCGATCACCCAACTCTATGGGAAGGCTTCCATGCTTTCTTGGCCATACAGTCGACATGCGAAAATGACCAAGTATTGATACACCTTACATAGTATCTTTGTCTTGTAGATCTGGTTGGGTGTCATCCAGAATCTAGCCGACTCCTTTACCCAATCTTTAAAAATATCTCTAGAGTTGGAATTACTGTTGGGTAAGCTGAAAGGAGTCTCCATGATGGTGACGCGCTCTAACATCTGATACATCTCATCGTAATCATGTTCCCTAAGGGTTGTAATCTTCATCCTGATGACACTGCTCAAAGTCATCTTCTTGGGATTAATGTGCGAGACGATCTAGTGCATCATGTCCGTGCATGGGAATGCGCAGTCTCTGCATGGAATCTGGTACAAGCCGGACTTGTGGATGTTGACATATACTTGGTGGTCCTCGAGGTCCTCCCCAAAAGTTCCTGCAAATGCATCATTGACCTTTTTCCATTTCCTCTTGATGTGCTTGTCTACAATCAGTTTGGTATCTTCATATATCAGTAGACTTGAGGACACCCGCTCAATTGCTGCTCTAGTTGCACTTCTGTTAGTCTCCTTTGATCCTTCTCTCTTGGAGTCCATTGATCTTGAACTGCTAAGAGGTAGACAAAGACTTGCTAGATCTGGAGACGTAGTGACATGTATGGCAAGAATTATATCAGCAAAAACCAAAGAAAATTCAGGGAGCAACATAACACATACCTGGGGAATGTCTAGCAAGGATTGCGTAATTTCATCTAGGAGGCTAGGAGACTGGCTACCAGACTTGCGTAAAAGAAATGTTGAGTTATCTCGAAGGCATGAATTGCTGCTATAATTTCACAATGTGAAATCCAGGTTGGCTACTGACTACTAGAATTGCAGAACGCACAATTTCAGCTGGCAATGGATGCAGAATTGGTGACTGCATTGCGCAATTTTCTGGGCTAGTAGTCACTGCCCCTCATATTTGTGTAAAGAAAGCTTGGAAGACAGCTCTTGGGAAAAAATGTGCATTTCCTGAGGGGAAGATAGAGCCTTCCCTCTTAGGATTGTGCAATGTTGTCTTGGTGAGGTAGAGTCCAGGCCAAGGCTAGGTAGACCCATCGACAAGAAGCTAAAATCAAATGTGAAAGTGAATGCAAGGCAATACTTAGTGTAAGTAGAATAAAATTATCGTGCATGCAAACAATGAATGAAAGATTCAGAAAATGGAACAACATACATGTGGGTGAGGCGAGTCGCTGAATCGACGACCTTTCATGCAAAACAGCTTCATGCATGCGACAGTAGTGAGATGCTAACAAAAACTGAAGCGGTGCTAGTAAAATCTAGTATGCATGTAAACAACAGTAAGCGTTCAAATTAACCAAGTGAATAACACTCACATGAGCTAAAACACAAAAAGAGACAAAAATGTTGCAAAAGATAAGTTGGGATAACTTACCCATGAATAGCCACGTCGGATGTGTCGAAGAGTCCTGGATGTCTTGTGGTATGTCAGAGCTCCAAGATCAATGTGAATGAATGATCTCTAATGTGTTGAATAAATAAGTTTAGGTATAGGCTCTAGTGCCTCCTTCCTTCTCCTATTGTGTCATATTTGTAAATCCTTCAATCCTATCCCAAGTTGTTCTTAAGGGGGGATGTTAGGATATTCCGACACATAGGATATAGTTAAGTTCAACTTGGTCTAGTATAGAGTTAGGTTAGAGTTAGGTAAAGTGTGTTTCTTTACCGTTGTACATTTTGTAACTTACAATCCGACGGTCACGATATGTAGTGATCCGACGGTTCACTCTCACCTCGGTATTACCAACACTTGATCTGTGGCTTGACACCCGATTGGTCCATGAGTTCTATTTAAAGCGCATGGAGGCTTTAAATAGAACTCATGGACCAATCGGGTGTCAAGCCACGAATCAAGTGTTGGTAATACCGAGGTGAGAGTGAACCGTCGGATCACTACATATCGTGACCGTCGGATTGTAAGTTACAAAATGTACAACGGTAAAGAAACACACTTTACCTAACTCTAACCTAACTCTATACTAGACCAAGTTGAACTTAACTATATCCTATGTGTCGAAATATCCTAACATTAGGCTCATGACGTGCATGCCACAAATCTAGGAAAAAGCATCACTTGGAGGAAAGATTTTAAAACGATCTTTCACGTAACCTCCAGCTTCTAAAAATAGCCCCCTGAATCAAGGGATGCTTTTTGTGTGTTGCCTTTTATTGTTTCAGGAAAAATCATGCAATGCATGCAAGTCAAGTTTCCTTGGTCCCAGGTGGAAGTGGTCAACTCAACTGGACATGAAAGAGCCTACTCAACTGCTAGGAAAAAATGCACATTTCTGGAAGCGAGCTTGGCTAGCTACCTAGGAGATTTGTGCAATTTCTGGGCATATAGGCTGACTGCTGCCTAGGATTGCACAAACTTTGGGCTGAGTAGTCCTGCTGGGAGGATTTGCACAATTTTCTCGATGAAGCTTGACTGGCAGACTTATGTAATTCTAGAGCCGAGCAGGGTGCTAGATAGAATTACACAATTTTTGTAGGGAAGGTTGGTTTCCCTCTAAAATTGCACAATTTCTTGAGGGAGGTGCTTAACCTAGAGCTGGACCAAGTCCGAAGAAACATCCTATGAGGGGAATGCAATAAGCTCTGATGAGCAAGCTATCATTCTACAAGAAAAACACCGAATCTTGTGTACTTGACGAAGCAAGACATGCTTCTATGAAAGGTTTGTAGTGAGGCTTCAAAACGAAGCTAAGGAAAAAATTTGGAGGATGGTTGTCGCCGCTACGACACTTTTGTAATAGTTTGGTTATGGGTGGAAATATTAATTTTTATCGTGGGTACATGAATCTTCAATAAATGGTTGAATTAAAGCACAAGGTATGCCAAAACATTGTTCTGAAGTATATTAAAAAGAGAAAAGGACTGTAATACCATTAGCATTCTATGTGTTGAAAAGTGTGCAACAAGAAATGCTTGTTGAGAATGCAACAAGATGATGGAGCTTAGTGAAAAGAGTCGCCTTCACTAAGTGGGCCCGCAGGAAAATTATGGCGCAAGTTCTACTTTTGGATCCCAGCAGGGATGATCATAGTAGGAGTGACCACAGCAGGTATGATCACAACAGGAGTGACCACAACAGGAGTGATCACAGTAGGAGTGATCACAGCAGGAGTGATCAAAGTTTATTTTTAGACTAGCTATCAAAAATAGAAAAGTCAAATATTATTGTCTCATAATAATATTTGGACTATAAACTTTATCTTATTCTCTTGGAGCACTTCAGTTTGAGCTACAGATGTGGCACCTGCAGCTGTCAGAAGGAATTACACTTTCTTTGTGGGTCAGTTGAGTTGTTGCATGCATGAATTTAGTTAGAACTCAATCAGTTGAGTTTGGTGGAGTTGATTGTGGAGTTGATGGAGTTGTGTTCAGTTTGACTTGGTTAAACTAGTTGTAATGAGTCTAACTGCAATAGACTAATGATGAGTTGTTAAAGTAACTATTAACTCATAATACAACTATAAAATACATCAATTAACTCAGTTGCATGTCATTGCATGTTCAGTTCAACAGGGACAGGTGTTAGAGGATCAGATTGCTATCAGTTGTGACTATAGTTGTGCATGAGGATTTGCACAATCAAAGGGATTGAGTATGCCAATGAATTGGCCAATACCAAGTATTATAGCCTCTGCTCACGTCTTTCCTAGTGTGAGTGATTCTTTGGAGGTTAAGTACGAGTTTGGTAAACCATTCTCATTCATTCTTGAGCAGGTATTGAGTTGTGGAGGCAGGCAAGCAGCGGGGGAGATTTGGAGATCAAATCTGAGATGTATTGTGTAGCATGTGGAGATAGTACTGAGTACTTGTGAGGAGTATTTTACTATGTATTGTTACATGATTCAATCAATATAATATATAGATAGTTGGGGTTTTTAGCGAGATGCTTTCCCCGGGAAAATATTGTGTTGATATGTGTGATTGATGCTTCTATGTACGCCTGTGAATGTTTCTGCTTCTGTAAATTGATAATCAACGTAGAGGAGGTTATGTATTATGCATGTTCTTCTTATAAGTGTATAATCAAGATAATCTCTGTGAATATGTGTCATATTATTCAAAATTTCTACATGGTATTAGCGCTGCTTGATTTGTAGAAGAGATTTTTACAGGATATCAAGGGAGGATTGATCATCGGATCTATTATTCAGAAAGTGTTTACATTTTATTTCTTCAGGCAGAGTCTGTAATTGGACCAGGTAACCTCTGGATTCATCCTTCTTTTGGAAGGTGAGATATCCGGTGAATGCCCAGATAGTCAATCTCTGGACACACGAATTCTAGATCGGAAGTGGTTGAGTTTTTGAGCTGGTGGAATTCGAATTTAATTCCAAAGCAGGAGATAAAACTAAAAAAAATTATGTGTGAGAATGGAGACAGTATGCCTCAGTATCTCACGAAGTTCACCCAATGCCGGGATGAGCTGCGAAGTGTGGGGGTGACTGTTGGATGAGGATGGTGAGTCTAGCACTCCTTGACCTTCCTAAGAGTTGGCATAGCTACCAGGACTTAGTGAATGGAAGGAAGAAACTGCCATGATGGGAGAGACTTTGGCCGGATCTTGTGCAGGAGGAGATTACACGGAGCACCAGAGACGGTTCTTCATCCATGCAGGATGAGGAGAACTGTGCCTTAGAAAGTAAGGTGAAGAAGGGGAAGGGGAAGGTTTCTCTTTCCGAATCTAGTTCTTCCAATGATGGCAAGAAGGTTGACAAGTCGAAGGTGAGATACTTTCGTTGTCATGAGTTGGGTCATTATGCTACTAATTGCCCAAAGAAGAAGTCCAAGAAGGGATCCGGGGAAGTATCTGAAGGTGAGGCACTTGCTTCACAATTTGAGTTGGATTTCACACTCTTCGCATGCATGGTTTCATCCATGATGGGAAGTGGTTGGTTTCTTGACAGTGGAGCTTCTTTCCACATGACCAGTGACAAAAGTTTGTTCAGTACTTTGGAGGAGAAAGATCTCCAGATGCTCATAGGGATGGGTAATGATGAGAAGTATAGTGTCTCAGGTGTAGGAACGGTTATTTTTCAGAGGGAGCATGGAGCTCGCCTTACCTTGACCGATGTCAAGTATGTACCAGGACTGAAGAGAAACTTGGTGTCGATTGCAATGCTGGAAGACAGAGTCTATGATGTGCTCTTCAGTAAGGGAAAGGTTTTCCTTAGACACGTCATCACTAGACAGGTGAAGCAGATTGGTTCACGGGTCAAGAACTTGTATGCTCTTGAGGTTCAAGTTGCATGCAAAGCCTTGAGAAGCGAGGCAACTGATGGAGACTTGGTGGTTGAGAGGGAGGGTATATTACCTCTCAACATGCAGAGCCAGAAGAAGTCCTAGACAATTATGGAGGAACCACGATTGGTGCAGCAGCTTCAGGAGGTTGTGGAGCAGCCACAAAAAGGGAAGCTAAGAGGACATCGAGTAGATACATCTACTCATGCAGAGACCTCCAGTAGGGAGAAACTTTGAGCCAGGTTGGCTGAGGGATCGCATGCAGCGATACCTCCAGGTAGGAGGTGGGGTGATGTGGATTGATCGTCCCAAGGAGGAGGGGCAGGATCCTTAAGGTACCCAACCTCTTGGATGAGACCTTGCTACGGGAGCCCCGATGTGTAGTAGCAGGAACTGACTGATTGGGTAGAGATAGATACAGATCGAGCTGCAGAAAGAGCGACAGTGCAGGGAATCCTAGGACAGTGCATAGCTAGCAGGCTACAACAATGCGAGAGGCACAAGTGTTTTGCACAGTGCTAGGTGGCACAGAGAGGTGTGCAATGGTGCGAGATGCATGGAGATGTTGCAGTAGCGCCGATGTCAGAGAGGGAGCACTTGTCAGTAGTAGGTAGAGCTTTAGCATCAGAGGGTGTTTCTAGCCCAACAGGGAGGTCAGTTGGGAGGTGTAGTGCGGATGCAATGCTGGGAGATAGAACCAGCAGTAGTACGGATGCAGTCAGAGATCAAAGTGACAGAGGCTAAAGCATTCAGATACTGAAGAGCACAGAGATGCAGAGTCTTCAGTTGACAGAGGCAATAGCAGTCAGAGACTTTGATGACAGAGCAAGTGGACTGACCAGATGTTTTGCATGTAGAAAATTCCAGAGTTTCAGGATCGGGTTTGAGAGGAAGATTTTCTTGTTGAGAGGGAGTGTTGAAAAGTGTGCAACAAGAAATGATTGTTGAGAATGCAACAAGATGATGGAGCTTAGTGAAAAGAGTCACCTTCACTAAGTGGGCCCGCAGGAAAATTATGGGCCAAGTTCTATTTTTGGATCCCAGCAGGGATGATCACAGCAGGAGTGACCACAGCAGGGATGATCACAGCAGGAGTGACCACAGCAGGAGTGATCACAGCAGGAGTGATCACAGTAGGAGTGATCACAGCAGGAGTGATCAAAGTTTATTTTTAGACTGGCTGTCAAAAATAGAAAAGTCAAATATTATTGTCTCATAATAATATTTGGAATATAAACTTTATCTTATTCTCTTGGAGCACTTCAGTTTGAGCTACAGATGTGGCACATGCAGCTGTCAGAAGGATTTACACTTTCTTTGTGGGTCAGTTGAGTTTTTGCATGCATGACTTCAGTTAGAACTCAATCAGTTGAGTTCGGTGGAGTTGATTGTGGAGTTGATGGACTTGTGTTCAGTTTGACTTAGTTAAACTAGTTGTAATTAGTCTAATTGCAAATAGACTAATGATGAGTTGTTAAACTAATTATTAACTCATAATGCAACTATAGAATACATCAGTTAGCTCAGTTGCATGTCATTGCATGTTCAGTTCAATAGGGACAGGTGTTAGAGGATCAGATTGCTATCAGTTGTGACTATAGTTGTGCATGAGGATTTGCACAATCAAAGGGATTGAGTATTCCAATGAATTGGCCAATACCAAGTATTATAACCTCTTCTCACGTCTTTCTCAGTGTGATTTATTCTTTGGATGTTAAATACGAGTTTGGTAAACCATTCTCATTCATTCTTGAGCAGGTATTGAGCTGTGGAGGCAGGCAAGCAGCGGGGGAGATTTGGAGATCAAATTTGAGTTTTATTGTGTGTAGCATGTGGAGATAGTACTGAGTACTTGTGAGGAGTATTGTACTATGTATTGTTACATGATTCAGTCAATATAATATACAGATAGTTGGGGTTTTTAGCGAGATGCTTTCCCCGGGAAAATACTATGTTGATATGTGTGATTGATGCTTCTATATACGCCTGTGAATGTTTCTGCTTCTGTAAATTGATGATCAACATAGAGGAGGTTATGTATTATGCATGTTCCGCTTATAAGTGTATAATCAGGATAATCTCTGTGAATATGTGTCATATTATTCAAAATTTCTACACTATGTGTGTAAGCAATCATTTATTTCCTGTGGAATTTTTGTTATAAGGCCAAATTACTTTTCATTGGAAAATCTAGATTTTCGTATAGGTCAACGTTGCCCAAATGTGTGTTCAGAAAAAAATAGTTTGAAAAAATATCACTATCACCGAGCCCCTTTCCACTCCTTTGTTTCATGGTTTTATTTCAACTACGCATTGTTGATCCCATTTCATAAAAGCATTGTTTATGTTCTACATGCTAGATAATAAAAACTATTACAAACCAATAGATTCAAAAACATTCTACTCGTTTGCGTAATCAACACGCTTAGTGTAAAATGGAAATTGGAAACAAAACGAAAAAGTCATCATAATTTTATGAATTTTCTATCTTTTTCACCAATGTCAAGCTAATAGTTACAAAGTCCTTACACATACCAACTCTTAGGATCATCAAATTCTAAGCCTCTATAACCTAAAAATTATTCAGAACATTGTCTGTAGAGTGTTGTAAATTGATCACCATTCCACTTACAACACTTGAGAATGGAATATATTTTTAAGATCTCATTGGTTAGGTCAACTGGGTTGAAATTTTAAAATTTAGATTAGTATAACCTAGATTCTTATTTTCAACAATAAGTGGCATCTCACAATGACCGCTCTAGCAAGGAATCCATTCTATGAATTACAAAGTAAACTAAAATTGGCTTCTAATTGATGTTATTATCTACAAAATGAAAAGCCATAAATTGTAAATGTATCATGCCAACCAAATTTTTTTAGTTCCCCCATTTCTTGTGAAAAGGGTTTTCTCATCTTACATGGAAATTAAATCCCTTTAAATGGCATTTGATATCTGGAAGAACATTTATAGGTCCTTGAATACTGTCCAAAACATATTCTCTACCTACAGTCATATAGGTCGAAAAATAACAATCCCAAATATGGAAGCCTAAATTTTCACCTCAAAAAGTAGACCATCGGTTTATTAGTTGTTTTAAATCTTCAAGAGCATTTATCCTTTTAGATGAATCTATTCCCATGGAACATTGTATCCTCACTCCATTTTAATCTCACATGCATTCATTGTCATGGCTTGAAGGAGTCTAAAACCTTTCACAATTCAAGTTATTTCTAATCTATTTATACCATATTTCGAATCACAAATGGAGTCCAACATTTATAATAACTCAACATTTATGAGGCCCATGCCAATATTGACATCATCTAATCTAGAAATAGATCTTCCAAAACCTCACTTCTCTAGAAAGAATCAAATGAAATCCTTCAAGTCAACATCATATGAATTTTGAATAATAAGGCAACTGCATAAGAAGGTTCACAAGCTTCCATTTGAAAACATGAAACTTGGTTGAAAATCAAACATGTTGTTACCTTAATTATCCTTACTTAACTTTGTACCTACCACTACTATTGTAGGAGTAGGTTTACAACTTTCCATTCTGAAACTAACATGGAAAATCAAGGCCGAGGATAAATCAGGTCCTTGATATGTCACATATAGGAAACTAACATGAATAAACTGTAGAGTTTCAATAAATGCAAAGAAAATAGATAAGTTTTATACATATCATGACCAGGTATAGGTGAAGTAGAGAACCCTAAATGATGTAATGTTTTTAAAGAAAAGTAGCAGACCAACTTAATCTTATAGTAGGAAAATTTGCATTGCTTACACGAATGTTTCATTTCAAGCATATATGTTAGAGGTTGCAAGTTTCATAAACATTGATTTAATGAAGGAGAAATTGTAATACAAATGATAAAACATGGCATGAAGTAGACATTATTGATGTACATGATGCACCAATCAGTTAGTCAAGGTTGATATGTAAAGCTAAATGTTGGTGGCATCAAGGACCTTGTAGGATGCTTGCAAAATATATACTTTGAAAATCACAACTTATTGCGGAAGAATAACTTAAACATGAATGTTGTATATTAATATGATAATTGTTGGTCAATTATTGTATAAAGGACACAAATTTATTTTTGAGGGACAATATTTTGTTATTAATGACAAGACAAAAAGAAAGAAGCTAATAATGAATTGTACATAAGTTAGGCCAGTTCTTTTAAGATTTCATATTTTGATGATTATTGTTATGGAATTCTAAGTCTTCACATTATCATTTCCCTAGTTTGAGACTGTTGCAACAAAAAATTATGGTTAGAGGATTACCTCCCATCCAAAAACCTCTAGTACATGTGAGTGTTGTATCTTGGGAAAACAACATTGTGGAATTTTTATGAAAGGAGTTGCATATAGAGAAGATAAATCAATAGAGTTGATTGATACATACATGTGTGGACCCATGCAAACACAATTGATTGGTCGAATTTCTTACATCCTCACATTTATTGATGAATTCAACAAAAAGATGTGGATTAATTTTTTTAAGGAGAAGTCTGAGACTTTTGAAAGTTAAAAGAATTCAAATCCCTAGTAGAAAACCAAATTGACCATGAAATCGAAGTATTCAAATCAAATCATGGCAAATAATATGATTATAAGGCATTTAATGCTTAGTGTAAACAACATGAAAATAAAGGGAATTTACAACTGAATACACATCGCAGTAAAATAGTGTAGTAGAGACAATCACCAAAACAATTATGAAAATGGCAATAAGCATGTTGAAACAAAGAAATTTATCAAATGATTACTGGGTGGAAGTAGTTCCATGTGCCATTTATGTGATAAATATATCTCCTACAAAGAACATTATGAAAAATGTTCCGCAAGAAAGCATGGTTAGGTATGCCTTGTAGATTATTCCATTTTAGGGTATTTGGATGTGTAGCGTATGCACATGTACCTAAAAAACTAAGAGGAAAGCTAGATGATAAAAAATGAAAAGTGCATATTTATTGGGTATAATAAGCAATCAAAGGAATATAAACTATATAATATTATTACCAAAAATACTATAATCAACGGAGATGTGAAGATCAAAGAATAAGAGTCATGAAATGAGATTGTAGACAAAGTTGTCGATGCAAGAGTACCACTTGTAGAGGAAGAGGTTGTACCAAAAAATGAGCAGAAAGTCACAGGAAAATACACCAAATAGGGTCATGCCAACAAGGAATCCATGATATTCATAACAACGTAGATATTTAAGCAAATCAACCAATCAGAGTACTCCCAGTTCTTATTCAGGTGATTAATCAAACAATGGTAAGAGAAAAATGGGAAGCTTGCAAGATATTTATGATAACTTGGATGTTAGTTAAAATTTTACATTATTTTCATTTCAAACTTCAACATTTAAAGAATCTATCAAATATGAGAATTGGGTGCAAGATATGCATGAAGAAATAAAATGTATAGAGAAAATTGATACTTGGGATTTGATTGAGTTACCTAAAGATAAAGATTTCGTTGGTGTGAAATGGGTTTACAAGACAAAATTGAATGCAAAAAGAGATATTAACAGATTTAAAGAAAGACATGTTGCAAAAGAGCTCTCGCAACAACCAAGAATATACTTTGGAGAAGATTTTTCTCTAGTATCCAAATTGGATAATGTAAGAGCGGTCTTGGTAACAACAACTCAGAATAAGAGAAAAGTATATCAGATGGTTGTGAAATTAGCCTTCTTAAATGGCATTTTGGAAGAATAATCTATGTTCAACATCCTCCAGGTTATGAAGTTCAAGGTCATGAAGACAAAGTTTATAGATTAAATAAAGCGCCCTATGGACTGAAACATGTTCTAAGAGCCTAGTATAGCAGAATTGACAATTATATGATCAAGAATGGATTTACCAAAAGAAAAATTGTACACAAAGGTAAATGAGCATGGGAAAATTTGATTGTTTGTTTGTATGTAGATGGCATGATATATACTAGTGATCTTGAACTAGATTAATTTAAAGTAGCAATTAAGAAAGAATTCGAAATGACATATCTTGCTATTATCAAATGTTTTCTTCGCATAGAAGTTGAGAAATATGAGAAAGTGATTTTTTTTTGTCAAAATAAATAAAGAATGGATAAAAAGATTTAGAATAGAAATTTGTAAACCTACTCCTACAATACTAGTGGTAGGTACAAATTTAAGTAAGGATAATGAAGGCTCACTTGTAAATAAAACTCTATTCAAAATACTGGTTGGAATTCTTATGTATCTCACAAACACAAGACCCACTATTATGCAAGGAGTTAATTTGATTCCCAGTTTTATGGAATCAGCAAAATATTCACATTGGAAAGATGCCAAAAGGCTTTTGAGATACATAGTAGGAACTAAAAATCGTGGCATATTTTATGCAAGTATATAAAAGAAAGATTAGGTTGGACACACTGATAGTGATTTTGCTGGAAATTTGGATGATAGGAGAAGAACTTATGGTTATGATTTTCATCTTGGTACAGGTGTGACATTATGGGCATCAAATAAGGAGCCTATTGTGATACTTTCATCAGTGGAAGAAGAATATGTAGTAGTGACATCGACATCATGTCAAGTAGTATGGTTATGCAGAGTTTTGGAAGGACTCCAATAGAAACAAGAGGGATCAACAAAAGTCTATTGCCACAACACCGTAGTCATTGCACTATCCAAGCATAGTTTGTTCCATCAAAAGATAAAACAGATAGATACAAGATACATTTTCATAAGAGAACTTATGAGAAATGGAAAAGTTTCGTTAGAGCCTTATAAATTTAGTGATCAATTGGTTGATATATTCACTAAGCCATTAGAAAAATATGTATTTTAGTTTCATAGAGGACACTTAGATGTTGTAAGCGTAGCTCACACTTAGACCAGTAGGTATGTTTTGAGTTATGATAAGTCATGATTTAGTTTAGCGGCCGTAATTAAAGGGGAGTGATACAAAGAACTAATTACTCTCACATGCAGTGCAATCTATATTAAGAGTCAAATTTGATTTGAGTGAGTTTAATTTAGTTTCATTTCAGTTCATATTTAGAAAGGTAAAGTCAGTGTGAGCTAGTTCGAGTTCAGTCTATATTTGGAAAAGTCCAATTTAGTGTGATTTTGCATAATGAAGTTAATCTGAGTGAGCTTCAATTGAGTCATTAGTTAGAAAAGGATAAATGCCCCACATTGGGTTCATTGTAATCAATCAATTTTGTGTGTCTAATAGAGATATTAGTAGCTCATGCGTTGTTTTTGTGTGTGAAAATTGCGCTTTCCTCCTTTGCCTTTCCAACAATTATTACCAGGATCTATAGTGGACTCTCCAAGTATGTATAAGTTTGTGGCCATAGGCTTTACATATGCTCACTTTGGTTCACATAATGCTAAGAAAATATTAAGATATTTTACAATACATACATTCAGATGCCCCTCCATAGTTAACATTTTATATGGACTTCTTAGAGATGGTTGGAGAATTACAGTGGCATGGCTACTTTAAATACCATGATGGGAATTACTGAGATCCTACTTCTACATGATTTCATGGATGATCATTGTTTAGGATGGGTCAATTAAGGTTATGTGAAACTAAAAATTGTCATGTAACGACCCATCTTGATGTGGCTAAGAATTATATCCCATGTACTAGAATTTAATCACTATTATTAAATTTCGTGTGAAGTTAAAATTATGAAAATTAGAAAAAAACAAGATAATAAAAGGAGATTATTATTAAACATAATTTTACAAAATTTTATTCAATCTTAACATATATTTGTTTATTAATATAATCAAATAATTAAATTAATCATTCACTTATAAATAATAACAATTTTTTTTGAAAAAAAATAATATAGTTTATAGAAAAACTATAATAATATTTCAATTATATATATATATATATATATATATATATATATATATATAATCATAAATTATTTCATTTAAATTAAATATAAAAAACCTTAAGAATATATATGAACATTTAAAACCATTTGGATAATTTAAATTAAATAAAACAAACTTGACATTAAGAAAGTAATAGAAACTATAGTTAGAAATTAAACATATTAAATTCTTAGTCAAGCTTTCCAAATGGTTTGAAATGTTTAAACGAGTAGATTAATTATGTAAATATATCTTAAATTCATTCTTATTATTTTTTAACTTATAATTAATTTAAATATAATAATCAGAAAGTATAACATATAATTTTAACTCAAGAGGGTATATACATAAATTTTTTATATTTTAATTACTAAGTGGTATTGAAGAATTAATTATTAGTTAAAAAATTCATCCATGGAAAATTGTCCCAATTTCAGCTCATGGAAGTCCTTGGCATGATCATCATAATATCTTTCACTTAAGTAAAGATTCTTAAAATGCTTTAGAAATTCTTCCCACGATACAATCCTCTCTTCTAACATAGGTGTGCTTTTGACCTCTTCCCACCACAAGGTAACTCTCCCTTATAGCTGGTAAATGGACAATTGATCCTTTAAGTTTCTTTCATATGTGTACACCTGATAGTATTTGATTATGTTTAGTAGCCAGGCCTCTGCATCTTCCTCCTTTTCTCTGTCAAAGGTACGAGTTTTAATCTTTCTAAATTCACCACATAACTCAACCTTTTTTTTTCCCTTTAGTTCCCTTTGGTTCCCTTGGGGATGTCTGGTTGGACTCCCCTCCACTTTCCGAATTTGCTGATTCTGATTCTCCCTTTTTTCTCTTTTTTCCTTCCATATCAACACTTTTGTGGCTTGATTTCTCTGTCCATTCTCGAATCATCTTCTCTTGTTGTGCATTAGCACTCAATAATTGCTCACTATTACTTCTTAACTGCAATATTTCTTAATTCAGGCTCTTCACCAGGTTCTCTAGTTGGGAGGGAAGTGAAGTACTTCCTTCCCCTAATTCAAGATACATTGCTTCACCCTCATTTTTTGATAGTGAACTTTCTTCCATCATCGTGTAGTGTTCAGTTTGCTGGTACCTTATAAACTGCACAAGAATCATTAACTACCTACATGGTCTTTATTCTACACACACACACACACACACAGATATATATATACAAAAGTTTCAATAGATGACACCCTCAAGGCCCAATGTAGTAGTTGGGCTCTAATACCACTTGTAAAGTACCCAGTTTCAGTATCTTATTTTCACAGAAGTGCTATTTTTTTTTCCTTAGTCTATAAATTATGATAACGTTGAGATTATAATCGTTGTTGTTCTATTGTTAATATTTGCTTCGTTTCATTGTTATGATTTCCACCACTTGTTTATACCCTTAAGGGTATACAACCATGTTTCAACACTAACTTAAGTTAGGCACCCACATGAAAACCTTGACATCACTATGTTATGGAACCGAGCATGTGCCATACAAAAATCTATAAATATACCATTTTATGCATCTAAGGGTCATATTATACACCTAATGTTTGGGGTGCTTTGGTATAACTTATGCATTTGGTGCCATGCATTTTTTTTTAACATTATGTCTCTTCAACATTTTCATATGATATTATAATAACTTACCCCTTGGTGAATTTGTATTAATGGGCGAAATACCCCAGTAACTCCACTACGCATGGTTTGTATTCTCTTTCAATGGTATTCGACTCAACAAGGGTTTAGCCAGGGACTCTGGCTGACAAGCCTACATACTATGTCACTTTTCTTTCATTTTGCATATTGATAATTTTCTTGATGAAAAGAACAAAATAATAACATAAAGAAGAAAATACTATAAGCTAAGAAAGTAAAATTATATCACAAGAAATTATAAAGTAGAGAAATATTTTAACTTTGAATGCCCTAGATTTCTCAACAACTTCCACATACCACCCAACCATAGATTGGTTGAACCAAATATTTCTTTCATCCAATCACCCCCGTTCCATATTCTAAGCATAAATGTGGGATCTCATGGGATAAACCAATGCATAAACAACCAAGGGAATCAAGATTTTAAACCGCTTCTAATCTCAACATACTGTGATCTCACATAAACTGGTCCCAAGATCATAAAACAAAATCGAGCTTGGATGCCTCAGAATTTGTTCACCATCCCTTAAGGAATTTTCCTGTCTCCACCCACCTATTGAGGGCTTCCCAAGGAAAACCATCTCCACCCCAAACCCTTGGGATTTTCCTAAGACCACCTCACCTAGATCTAAAACCTTTCGGAAATCTAAAGCTGAACCAAGAAAGAATCCCATCACACCATGGCTATCTAGAAATTGCAAGGAAAGGCTAAAACCACTGCGAAAACCCCGCAAAACTGATTCCAATGACAAAAAATGAACCAAATACATGCATGCATATACCATACATGCCAAAACTAGCTAGGAAATCATACATGCAACTCTTTTCCTACAAGTATTCCCATTGAATTTGCTTCATCCAACCTTTTCTTGCTTGATCCTTGCTTTCTGTTTCTTTTCGTGTCATTCCTTTCCTTACTTGCTTTCCTTCTCCTCTCTGAGACTAATTCCAAGAGTATATGGACAAAGGCCCCAAATTCTTGCCCCAGATCTACATGGTGGGAAGGAGCACAAAAAGAACACTACACTGTCATCAAAGAAGAATACTCTTGAGAAAACTCTGAATCACAAGAAATCGGGGAAGAAAGAAACAACTCTCAAGACAAGCAAGGGGAAAGCCCAGCCCAACAACAAAAGAGTGAACTCGACAACCCCTCAAGCATCAATAGTTATGAGGATTCGAATACCGCACAAAATAAATCTTCATTTAACAGCAAAGCAGATCTCCTAGACCAAAATTCTTCTCTGACTATCTTCAAAAGGACAAACACAATAGATCGCGAAGCTAAGAAACCAATGTCCCAAGAACCAGAAGAGATGAAGGAGATGCAAGATAAAGAAAGTTGGAAGACCGTAGAGAAGAAGAAGAAAGCTACAACACCAATCTTGCCAAGAAAGACGAGGAGCCAGACAATTAAAAAATAAGAAAATTATAGGCCCGATAGACTAATTTGGTCTCAGTGGACGTTAACCACCACCTTCATCATCATCACCATCATCATTATTGATGCCTCTAATTTCTACATTTTCCTTAATTTTACCTCAATTTCCTCCTCACACACAACTAGTGTTCTTTGACCTTCCTTTTCTCCTAATTTCATCTATTTTCATAAATAAAATACCAACAATTCCTTTTTTCCTTTTTAAAGCCTTTGCGATTGCCTTTGTCAATTTCACCTTAGCCATAATAAACAATAAGTGATGCCCACTAGGATATTTTTCACAACATTCAAGTTGGAATACGTGTCCCATGACCTTGGTCTTATTTTGTCTTTATTAACATTATTACATGAACTTTTAACCTGGGGCCACTACATTTTGCCTCTACATGATATTGATTAGGATGGTACTTTGTATTTATGTCCTTGGTTAAATCATGGAATATAGGATTCTTATTCAAACTTATTGAAAAAGGTTGTTAACAAGAAGATTAATAGAATTCACTTGCTTTTCCTACAAATATTCAAATATTTCCTTGAGCCACATAGTTTCCTTTTTTTCATTCTTTATTGCCACATATTCTACCGCCAGTATCTAATTTGCTCGAAATGACTATGTGTGTGACCTTAAGGAGAAAATTGTTGACCCATCACCCATATTGGATCATTATATTATTTTTCATCTACCTTGATGCTTTCAAAATGGAATAATTGAAGGAAACAATTTATGAGGTCATTTTCACTAATGAGCCCAAAATTTGGAGAATTGGGGTCTAAAATCTTCTAGAGGAAGTCTGAGGCATTAAATAAAACTTTTGGTGTTCCAAACACTCTCACTTGCATTAGATCAAATAGCGTTGTTCTATGCTTAAAAAAAATTCCAGTGGTGCAAGAAAGATGTCAAATGGATTATGTATACAAAAATTATGTTAGAAATTGTAGCAAGAAAGGCTCAATTTTACTTGTGCCTTAGTGAAATTGAGTAATTCAATTTTTCACATGAGCAAGATGACTTAGATTGTAGTTAGCTTGAGTGACATGGCCTTGTCACTTTGTTAGATCAGTAAATTTGAGTTATAGGATTGGAGTAGAGTTGTGCATGTAGTGATTGCTAAAATTTAGCAATATAGTTCAATTATTTTCAGTTAAACTTTGTTAACTAAGCTCTAATCATTAATTGAGTTAGTTTAGTAGTAGACCTATTGTTAACTCAATGATCTCTCAGTTAATGTAGTCAATCAACTAAAAATAGCCCAGACATGCATGGAATCCAAATTTCCTAATTGGAGTTAAGGAAAAGGCATATTTTAATCATCAATTATATAATAGTTGAGTGTACAAGCTCGACGGTTAAGCAGGTGTTAAATTCCTTGGGATTTTCGTAAGGAAATAGGGGTTTGCCTCATATTTAGGAGATCAATTTCTCCTATATCGCACAAGGAAATAGTAGGAAGTTGGAGGTTTCAATTGTATAAGTGTTGGCCAGAGTAGGATAGTCAGTAGGAGAACAAGTTTATAGTGCAGGGTGTGCTTCAAAGTTGAAGAAACACATTACAATAGTTTCTAATTCTAATCTAATTAATGAAAGGTAGGGGAGGGGTTTTTCCAAGTTAGGTTCACCTATAAAATCACTATGTTCCTTTTTTTATGGTTGCATGTTATTACATGTGCTTCTATCATGTGTTTTCCTTTCCGCGGAATAGTAGAAGAAATTTATGTCTCTGGATTTTAATTTGATTTAATTAGAAATAGAAAAATTCTTTCAAATTATACATGAAACGAGAGCATGAAAACAAAATAGAAACCAATCAATAGATCTTCTCCTCCAAAAATTTCAATTTGCTAATTTAGTGAAACAATTTTTCTTTTGTGAAAGAAAATGTCTGTCAGCAGATTGAGATTGATCCAGTATGCCCTGGAGGGAATCTTGAATTTCATAGCTTGGGAGGACGTGATGGAAGTTGTACTCAATGATACTTGAGTGTTGGAATACACCAAAACTGACATTCCAAAACCAACAGTATCAAATGCAGAATAGTTAGCCTGATGGAAGAAAGATACCCCAAAATCCAAGAGGATCATCCTGGAGAGTGTGAGAGACTACATAGTATCAAATTTACATGGAAAAGAAACTCCATTTTATATGTTGAATACACTCATTGAGTTATTCGAAAATGACAGTGATGTTAGGAGGTTGACATTAAGGGACAAGTTCAAAAGAATCTGAATGCAGGAAATGAAACCATTCCACACTACCTCTCCAAATTCACTCAGGTTTGTGATGATCTTGGAGGAGTTGGAGAAAATCTACCATCTTCTGAGCTAATGGGCCTAGCTCTCCTAGGCCTTCCAAAATCCTAGCACAACTACCAAGATTATGTAAAAGGAAGGGATAAATTACCAAATTGGGAGAGAGTTTGGTGTGATTTGATGCAAGAAGAAGTTTGAAGCAACACGAAAGATGAAGTAACATCCAAAGTTGAGGAAGAGAATTTTTCCTTGTTTGGGAAAGGAAAGAAAGCTAATTAAAAAAGCACCAAATCAAACTAGAGTCCAGCCATAAAAATGGCAAGAAGAAGGACCTAAGAAAGATAAAATGTTTTCACTATGATGAATATGGGCAATATGCAACAAAGTGTCAGCACAAGATGTCTAACAAGAATCCTTAAAGAGGATGAGGAGGTGAAGCACTTTTCTCACAATTTGAATTGGACTTCACCCTAATTACATGCATGGCCACCACTCTAATGGGGATTGTGTGGTACCTAGATTCAAGTGCCTCATTTCATATGACAAGATGCAAAGAATTATTCAAAATCCTAGAGGAGAAGGATCTCCAGATGCACTTAGAACTTGGGAATGATGGAAGGTATAGTACCAAAGGATGTGGAATTGTAACCTTTAACAGGGAGTCATGCTTGCATCTTCATCTGAAAGATGTTATGTATGCACCTGTGCTAATAAAGAATTTGATCTATGTGGTTTTATTGGAGGATAGAGGCTATAATTTTTTTTTCAGTAAGGGAAAGCCTTTCTGAGACATGTAGCGACATGAAAGTGAAATAGAATGGAGTTAGAGTGAAAAATCTCTACAAACTTAAGGTGGAAGCTTGTGTTTCACTAAGTAGAAAGGAATAAAATGTGCAAAGTCGAGATGTTGGATAACTCTAACATAGGTGCATGGGACACTTACACAGTGGAGCCTTAAAAATCATGCAACAGATTACCATCTGTATCCCAAAATGTACACTTGACCAACATGATATCTACAATGTATGCATAATGAGGAAATATGTCAAATCCACCTTTCAGGGCTGAGATAGCAGAGCGGGAGAAATCTTGGAGTAAGTCCACTCTGATTTATGTGGACCCTTTTCTATAACCTTTACAACAAAACATAGGTATGATGTGATTTTTGTTGATGACCTTTCTAGAAAATGTTGGATTTTCTTCCTGAGGAAAGAAGGATGAAGTGTTTTACAAATTTGTTGAATTCAAAGCAGTGATTGAAAAGGAGACTGGTAAAAAATTGAAATACTTGAGAAGTGACAACGGGGGAGAATTTGTTTCTAACACCTTCAAGGACTTTTGCACCAAGGAGGGTACTATAAGAGAACTGATAGCACCCAAGTAGGGTGGCTAAAAGGAATAACAAAACCATAGTGGTAGAAATAAGAGCCATGTTGAATGATCAAGGGCTTCCTTACATCTATGGGAAGAAGCATTCAACACCATAGTTTATTATCAGAATAGGAGCCCTCATAGAATAATTGGCATGATCGCACCTGAAGAAGCTTTCTCTAGAAGGAAGACAGATGTATCTCATTTATGAATTTTTGGAGATACTATGTATTGTCATGTATCCAAAGATAGAAGGAATAAATAGGAATCTACAACAAAGGTGGGAGTCTTTGTAGGATACAGAGAGACTCCACATAACTATAGGGTGTATCTCCCTCGCTTAGGGTGACAGCAGTTAGGAGACATGTCAAATTTGATAAGGAGAAAGCTATGAGATGCTCTGTAGAATGAGATTTGAGTATCCCACAGAATGAGGAACTTCTAGTTCCTAAGGAGGAGCCTTAGGAAAAGCTTTAGGATATGGTGGAACATCCACAACAGGGTGAGTAGACAAGAGCCTGAGTGGAGGAACCCACTCAACCAAAATATTCCATAGAGGGGAGGAAGAGAACCAGAGAAGTTGAAAAATTGGTGTAAGATGCATGAGAGAATGTGGGATATCCTACATTTTTGTGTAACAAGAGGAGGTCGCAAGATAGATACACTAGTTTTATGGGTCTCATGATATAACTCATTGAGTCAAAGACTTCTTCATTTGAGGAAGAAATGTCTCAACCAATGCGCGTTGATGCCATGGTGAAGGATTATGACTTCATCATGAAGAACACTGTATGGGAGGTGGTGTTGAGACTAGAGAACAAGTTAGTGGTTGGTTCCATATGGATCTACAAAGTGAAGCATACAATTGATTGGAGCATTGAGAAGTATTAGTGGCCAAAGGCTTATCATAGGTAGAGGGAGTGGACTATAAGGAAACATTTTCCCTAGTGGATAGATATTCCTCGATCATAACCATTCTAGAATTGGCTACACAGATGAGGTGGAAGATCCACGAGTTTGATGTGAAGACTGCCTTCCTTAATGGTGTTTTTGAGGAATAAATTAACATAGAGAATCTAAAGGGATTTGATACATATGATAGAGAGACACATTTGTGTAAACTCAGGAGATACCTCTATAGTCTCAAACAGGTGCTACGAGCATGGTACACGTAGATTGACACATATATTAGTGGATTGGGATTCACCAAAAGTGAAGCAGATGCCAATATATGTCACATTATGGTAGATGGAAAGTTGATTATCTTGGTATTCTATGTTGATGACTTCATACTTACAAGGGATGAGTAGTTGATCCACTCATTCAAGGAGGCCTTGCAAGATAATTCAAGATGAAGGAAATTGGCTTCATGCAATATTACTTCCTTGGGATGGAAGTATGGCATGGAGATCGAGAGTTGTTTGTGAGTCGAGGGAAGGAGCATGGTTCTTTAGGAGAGGAAGTATATGCTACCATCTACAGACAGCTTGTGGGATCCTTAATGTATTTGGTGAACACAAGGCCCAACATATGCTATGTATTTAATTAGTTGAGTCAGGCCATGGTGAAGCCTTCCAAGTTGTATTCAAAGCAAAGAAGCATGAGTGAGGATACCTTAGAGGCACAAGTGACTATGGGTTACGGTACAGGAGGAAGGAGGGAGTGAGGCTCCAAGGTTTCAATGATGTAAATTGGGTAGGGAGTCCATCATATAGGAAAAGTACTTCAAGTGTTATCTCCAGTGTTTGGTTTGCAACTATTTCCTTGTATAGCAGGAAACAAAGGTATATGGCACTCAACTCAACAAAGGTTGAATACATGGTTGCAAGTCAAGAAGCATGTGATGCCATATGAATGAGGAAAATTCTTGTTGGTATTTTTAGTTAGGAGATTGATATAACAATTTAATTTCTTGTGATAATTAGGGTTGTATTAAATTCTTTGAGAATCTATTATTTCATGACAGGTCCAAGCACATTGATATCGGGTACGATCACTTGCGAGATTCTCTGCAGAGGAGAATTATGATTCTACAGTCCATTCCAACTGAGGAGTAGGATGTATATATACTAACAAAGGCATTTTCAAGTGGAAAATTTGAATCCCATGGGTGCAGGATAAGGGTGGTGCAAAATCCCTCTCTTGCTAATAGGGAGTTTTAGAAATTTTAGCAATAAAGGCTCAATTTAACTTGTGCCTTAGTCAAACTGAGTAATTTGATTTTCCACATCAACAAGATGAATTGGATTACATTTATCGTGAGTGACATCTCCTTCTCACTTGGTTAGATTAGTATTTTTGAGTTATAGGATTGGAGTAGCATTGTGCATGTGGTGATTGGTACAATTTAGCAATCTAGTTCAGTTATTTTTATTTTTACTTAGTTAACTAAGCTTTGGCCATTAATTGAGTCAGTTGAAGGTTAGTTGAGTAGTAAAACTGTTGTTAACTCACTGATCTCTCAGCTAAACTAGTCAATCAACTAAAAATAGTGTAGATATGTATGGAATTTGAATTCCCTATCTAGAGTGGAGGGAAAGGCACATTGTAATCATAAATTGTATACTAGTTGAGCATACTTGCTTAACAGTTAAGCAGGTGATCAATTCCTTGGGTTTTGTTCAAGTAAATAGGGAATAGCCCTATTATTTCGAAGCTCAATTTCTCTTGAATTTCTCAAGGAATATGGAGGCTTGAATTGGCTAAGTGTTGGCTAGAGTAGGAAAGTTAGAAGGAGAATAGGTTTACAGTGCAGGTGTGCTTCAAAGTTGAAGCAAGACATTGTAATAGTTTCTCATTCTCGTGTAATTAATGAAAAGAAATGCAGGGGTTTTTCCTAGTTGGGTTCCCATGTAAAATAAATGTGTTAGTTTTGTTTTGATGGTTTTATGTTATTATATGTGTTTTTATCCTGTTTTTTCCTTTGTGCGGAATGGTAGAAGAAATTTTTGCCTCTTGATTTCAGTTTGATTTCATTAGCAATAGAAAATTTCTTGCAATCTCTACAAGTTATGCCACATGGAAGTTGAATTTCATGTTTTTTTAACATTTTTCAACAAAATGTCATGTCACCCTCCTTACTCATGGAAAATGGCTAGACACATGGGTACTATGCATAAGACTCTAGAAGGTTCAAAGTTGTAACTAAAGTTGAGAGCTGAAGGAGTCAAACATAACCCATAGTTAGCTATTTGGTTATGTTAACTGAGACACTGGGAGGAAAAGGGTTTCCATTCTATTTGAGTGCATTTTGTTCCATAGTAAACAAAGTAGTTGAGAGTGGATAAAGAGAAAGCATAAAACGGGAATTTATATTCTGTAGCAACACATGGGACATAGGTATTGGGTAACTCTATAGGGAGTGCATTATCCTTTGTAGTGTCAGATATTCTCCTTTCATTTGAATATTAAAATGATCTAGGGCTCTTTTATAGTGTTTCTTTTACATAGTTATTCATGGCTAGTTCTACAGGATGAAGGTTGTTCCCTTTCATTAGCCAAATTGTCTCAAGATTTAGTATGAATGTTGAATCAACTAACAATCCCTTCAAATATCCTCTTCATTCACATAATTTTCGAAGCTTAACTTGAGGAAATTGAGATTATTGTCACTTAGATAAATCATTTCTTGCAGCATTTTGAAAAACAAGATTTCAAGGGCTTTTATGATCAAAAGCAATGCAATATCCAAATCATGAGGCCAAATTCAACAATGTTGCAAAATATGTTCAATATATGCAGGATAATGCTCTAATCTACAAGTTTATTTGATTATGTCCATAAGAAAATTCCTTGATGAGTCGTACCCAAAACAAATGGAACCTCAAGGGACAAATAGATTTGGAGCTAGGAAAAAAGGGGTTCTTCACAATAATTTTGTTTTTCATCTTGGAGGATAGAATGAGGTTTTTTGATGGAGAAAATTAATTTTTAATAATGCTTGGCTCTTCATGAAAATTTTCAAATAACGGTAAAAAACATGAGAAATAATACTTCTTTCCTACCCCTGTATGGGTTGGGATCCTTTCTCTTCCAAAGGAATTTTGGGAGGAAGAAATCCTTTAATGCATTGACAATGCCATTGGTAACTTTGTCAAGGTTTCTATTGATTGACGTGTATGTTGGTGGCCACCCACCTATTCCACTTGGACCCCCACCACTCTCTCTTTCATTTTTTCAGTTTCCTTAATTTTAGCACAATTTACTATTTTTGGTAGTTTTTCGAGTCCTAAACTTCTGAAGCCATTTTGAGACCTTAAATGACGTTTTTTTGGGAAAACCTGGGCCAATAAGGGTGTTTGACCAATGATGGCCACTCAAAAGTTGTAGTCATTGGATAGATATTTCTAACAAGGTATTGTGCTCATCAAATGGAGATAGTATGCTAAAGTTCTGACCCCAAGAATTTGATGTACCAATTGACCCAAACAGGGCCCATATTTTTGGTGTTTCATTTCCTAACATTACGTTTCTGGATGTTTACAGTTTTCCATTTTTTCTCAATAATAAATAGGCCTTCGAGCCTCATTGTAACAAACTTCAAGGGCATGTAGCCACCAAATCTCTTCTCCGAGATAAGCTACCATTTCCCGAGCTAGTCTTATTTCCATTCTGTTTGTAAGAATATTTTAGTATTTGATATTAAAGAAATGAAGTGTTATTTCTGCTGCATCTCTGTATTTATGGTTATATATGTATTTTTTCATTCTTGTTTAAGTTTGGATCATCTATGGAAACTAAGAGAGGAAGATACACATCTTGTGTAAGGATCTATATCTATCTGAATATTTGACAACCTCTTCTAGCTTCATTAGACATTTATTACTAGGATTTTAGAAACAATCTCGAGAATATGAAAATGTCCCATTTAGATACAGGTGTTGTAATGAATATCAATTTTTTTTAGATAATTTCCTCTTATTGCAAAGGATTACTAACAGGTCAATCAAATCATAGAGAGAAAGAGGGTTTTGAAAATTAACCCAAAGGAAAAGGAATTTGAGATGTTATAGAGCCACAAATTATGGTCAAAACCCAGATCTAGAAATAGGTTCACCTCTTTCTCCTCTTCAGATGAGACCTTAATGTGATTAAATCGTCATTTAATCCCTTGTCATCTACTAGAAGTATTCCCAAATATTTTTTTCCACTCATAGAGCCTGGCGAAAAGAAACCAAAAGGTAATCAACCAAATTCCCTACCAAATGAGACTAAAGGAATTGGATCCAATTGTGGAAAGTGAACATCCTTTCACCATTGGCCAAGGTTCACTTCCCATGAGGGCTTAACATTGTACCATGGGGTCACCTTGAGGCAGTGGTTCAATGTATGGCTACACCTAGTGATACCATATTAAATGTTTTCATGGAATTTGCATACATTAGTGGATCAATGGCCACCCCTATGTCCTCCCTTTTTAAAAATCCTATAAAGGATAGATTCAATGGTGGGATGTGAGTGATACAGATCTCTTTAGCTACCAGAATTCACCAAGATCTTTTACTTCTGTGATGTTAAGATAATTGCATATGAAAGAGTATGAAAAGCCACATTTCATACTGTAAAGAAGATGAAACGTAACGACAACCATCAAATCATAAGACACAAACACATTGATAACAGAGTTAACCCAGTGTGAGTTATGTCTCTGGGTGGGGAGGCTACTTTATTAATGCTCTAAGATGATGATGAGTACTTGGTACATTCTTTTTCATTACAAGGAGAAATTCCCTTAACTAGAGTTTCATGTATCTCCACGAGATGTCTCCCTATACGAACTCTCACTCAAATGATCCCTCCTTCAGCATGAAAAACTAATAAATTCTCACCTGACGTGGCATACAAGTATCCTTAAACATAATGGTATCATGGATCTCAACAATAAAACATCATCTCAACAAAAAAAAAGAAGGACATGGTATAAATACATCATTTACCTCCACTTTCAGTGATGGCCAGAAAATTAAAAGCTCAGTTGTTGAAACGAACATCACCACTAAATTGGTGGCACAAAATCATGTTAAACGACTATAAAAGTAGCCCCTTTGTAAAAACCGTCTAAATTTGAACCTCAGGAATCTTGAAGATTACCCCAAATATTCCTTCTTCGAGATGGAAAAAAAATCCACTAATTGGATGAATCCCTCAGTTTATATTTAACGAACCATCAGGAGTGGTTTGGCCCCATCATGATTCACAATTCCATCGATGTTTGATGTTTTAACGAGTCCAGCAAAGGTAAAACTTGACATCTTTTTCATGCTTAGAGTGTTTGAAAATGAGGTGAAATAGAAAACTCCAAATGTCCCTTTTCGTAGGTAGTCCCTTAGGTCCTAAAAGGCAGAAAACAATACCGAAGAGAACCTCTTAGCCATGTTCTACTAAGGTATTCATTTTTTGTAGCTAGTCTATCTCAGTCCAGAAAAGGGTTAAAATTATACTGAGATGTATTTTCATTTAGTTTTGCGAGTTCGAGAAGAAAAGTGCTCAACAATCTTTTCATATTTTGGAAGTCTGAAAAGAGTTGAAAGACGACTCTTCCTGGAGGAATGAGAGGTATAAAGGGTAGCAACTTGTTCTGATCATCATGGAATTGCTTGTTAGAAAATTATATATTACGGAGCAATGGAACACACAAAATATTCCAGAAATATAAACACAGAAAACGAATAAAACAAGAGAGACATAGATATACGTGGTTCACCCAGTTTGGGCTACGTCCACCCCGAATAGCCAGTCCCTCCTTTCTATTATCCAGCAAAATGAAGAGACACAACCGACAGCAAATCCGCTATAATATCCTCTGTTTTCTCTCACAGTCTCACCTCTCTGTTTCTCGCTCACAAAATACACATCTATTACACGGCCTCAAATACAATACCCTCATACAAAGAGACAGGTTGCCTTCTAGGGAAAAAAACCCTAAACTAAACATAAGTTCTACCGTCAGATCATCTGCCTAACGAACAGCCCAGATTGACTAGAAATTACTATACTTTTACAAGGCAATTTTACATCTATTTTTAGCTTCCGGGGTGCTGCCCCCGAGCCCCTACTGGGGGACTGGTGGCCCGCGGACCCCCCCAGCTAGGGGGGATCGCTCCTCCCCCCCAGACCCCTACGGGGCAGACAAGTCCCCCCCGCATGGAGGGGTGTACAAACTTCCTGGGGTATACATCTGGCTGAAACAAAGACCTCTGAACAATCATGCTCCACACACAACAATCTCCCACTTGGAGAATGATTGTAGCAACTCTACCGCTGCTTCATTTGCTAGACAACGACTCCTCTTTGGACCTGGCTATTTCTCATCTTCAACATCATCCTTGAAGACCAATTGAAACTGAGCATATTCTTAGTTTCTCCCTGGTTACAACTTTTGTTAGCATATCTGTAGGATTCTGGCTAGTGTGTATCTTTTCCAACTTCAACTCTCCATCTTTCGACATTGATTGTATGAAATGTTACTTGAGCTATATGTGTTTAGTCCTGGAATGAATTGCTAAGTTCTTTGCAAGATGAATGGCACTTTGTCTATCACTGTATAACGTGCCCATATCATGCTCCTTACCTAATTCACCCATAAACCTTTGTAACCAAATCATTTCTTTACTAGCCTCTGTAGCAGCAACATACTCTGCTTCTGTTGCTGAAAGTGCAACAACACTTTGGATTTTTGAAACCCAACTGACAGCAGTTCCACCAACAGTAAATACATATCCTGTAGTGCTCCTCTTGTTATCTCTGTCACCTACCATATTTGCATCAACATATCCCTGTAGGGAAATGTTTGAACCACCAAAGCATAATGCTTGATTTGTGGTACCTTTCAAATATCTGAGAATCCATTTCACTGCCATCCAATGTTCATTTCCTGGATTGTTCATGTACCTGGTTACAACTCCCACTGAATGTGCAATATCAGGCCCCGTGCAAACCATTTCATACATTAAGCTTCCAACTACTGATGCATATGGAACTTTAGACATATAATCCATGTCTTCTTGGGTCTTTAGGCACATTTCCTTACTAAGTTTGAAATGGCTAGAAAAAGGTATACTAACTGGTTTTGCATTGTGCATGTTAAATATTTTCAACACCTTTTGTATGTACTCATTTTGACACAATGTTAATTTGCGACTTTTCCTGTCTCTAGTTATTCTCATACCAAGGATTTGTTTTGCAGCTCCCAAATCCTTCATTGCAAATGAATTTGCCAATTTTCTTTTGAGCACATTTATTTCCTGCATGTTAGATCCTGCAACAAGCATGTCAACTACATACAATAACAATATAATATAGCTTCCATCATTTTTCTTTTTCATATAAACACAATGATGAGAGTGACATCTAGTATAACCTTGTTCAAACATAAACTTGTCAAATTTTACATACCACTGCCTTGGAGCCTGTTTTAAGCCATACAACCTCTTCTTCAACCTGCACACTAGTTTCTCCTTGCCTTTCACTTCATATCCTTGTGGCTGCTGCATATATATCTCTTCCTCCAAATCCCCATGGAGAAAGGTTGTCTTTACATCCAACTGCTCAAGATGAAAATCTTCAACTGCCACTAGACTTAAAATAGTTCTGATTGAAGTCATTTTAACAATAGGAGAAAATATTTCATCATAATCAATACCTTTATTCTGTGCAAACCCCCTCACCACAAGTCTAGCTTTGTACCTCTGTTTTCCTCCATCTTCTTCCTTCAGCCTGTAAACCCATTTATTCTGCAATGTAGTTTTACCTGCAGGCAAACTGACTAAGTCCCAAATCTAGTTATGCATTAAGGAGTCCATATCTTCTTCCATGGCTACCTCCCACTTCTTCCTACTTTCAACCTGCATTGGTTCTTCATAACATTCGGGTTCACCAGAATCAATCAACAATAGATAATATAATGAAGGAGAGTATCGTTCAGGGGGTCTACTTAACCTGGTAGATCTTTTAACACCACTTTCAGGTGTTTGGGGTGCTTGTTGCTATTGTGGTGGTTGTTGCTGTTGTAGTTGTTGATTATTATTATTTTCAGGCACCTTTACCTTTTCAGTGATTTCATCAAGAACTGTGTATTCTTTGTTTTCTTTTTCCTATTTCTTTTCCTGCAACTGATTCTTATACAAGACCTTTTCATTGAACATTACATCTCTACTCCTAATGATTTTGTGATTTTCATAATCATATAAGCGATAACCAAAATCATTAACACCATATCCAATAAAGGTACATTTATTTGACTTTGCCTCAAGCTTTGTTTTATTTTCTTTATCAATATGGACAAAGGCCTCACAACCAAAAGGCTTTAAAAAAGAGTAGTTTACCTTTTTACCTGTCCATGCTTCCTCCGGAACACCACCATCCAAGGAACTTGAAGGCCCTCTGTTCATTAGATAAACAACAATATCTACAGCATCTGCCCAAAACTGTAAAGGCAATCCTGCATGCAATCTCATGCACCTTGCACGCTCCATGATTGTTCTGTTCATCCTTTCTGACACACCATTTTCTTGTGGTGTTCTTGGAACTGTTTTCTCTCTGCGAATTCCATGCTTTGAACAGTACCTATCAAACTCTTTGCTGCAATATTCACCTCCATTGTCTGATCTAAGACACTTCAATTTCTTTCCTGTCTCAATCTCAACCAAAGCTTTCCATTTCTTGAAGGTATCAAATACATTAGATTTATTCTTGATACAATAAATCCAAGTTTTTCTAGTTGCATCATCAATAAAAGTAACATAATAAAAAGCGCCACCGAGAGATGATACCTGAGAAAGTCCCCATACATCTGTACGCACAAGCTCTAACTTTTCACTCTTCCTTTCTTTCCCAACTCTGAGAAATATGACTCTCTTCTATTTTCGATAAATGCAATTCTCACAGAAATCCAAATCAACATTCTTCAAACCCAGCAACAAATTCCTTGAGTGAAGAATCTTCATTACCTTTTCACTCATGTGTTCGAGCCTATGATGCCATAATCTTGCATCTACTCCTTTGGAAGTTAAAGCATTAACAGATTTAGAAACACCATTGCATAAATACAATGTACCAACCTTTTCGCCTTTTGCTATTACGAGGGCTCTTTTTGAGACCTTCCAAGATTTATCTGTGAAAGTTGTCACACAACCTTCACCGCCTAACTGCCCTATTGAAATCAGATTTTTCTTTAGATATGGAACATGCCTTACCTCCTTTAGTAGCCATTGGTTTCCATTCTGTTGTTTTACAAGAACCTTACCCATTCTAACAATTTTACAGGGTTTATCATCACCGAAACGAACCTGTCCAAAATCTCCTTGAACATAGTCATGAAAGTATTTCTTATCAAGTGTGGCATGGAATGAGGCCTCTGAATCTACCACCCATGAATCAGTAATATTTTCAAAAGAAAGAATCAAAGCATCTTGTAACACCTCACCTGTCACATTTGCTTCATGATTGTTATCTTGATGTGAATCTCCTTCTTTTCCCTTCCGAGACCTACAGTGTTTCTTTAGGTGCCCTTTCTTTCCAAATTTCGAGCACACTATCCCTGATTTGGACTTGGATCTACCTTTCCTTGATTTACTGCGATATCCTGAGCTCTTTCCTCTTTCCATTTTTCTTCCCCTAGACTCTGCACTCAAAACATTTCCCGATGTCTCACCGAAGCTTTTCTGTCACATTTCCTCACTAAGGATAGCACCGACAACATCATCAAACTTTAAAGTGCTAGATCCAGACACAGAGTTACTAATGGCCATTACTAAACCATTCCAACTTTCTGGTAATGAGAACAAGAATAACAGAGCTCTAACTTCAACATCAAAGTTTAACCCTACAGAGCATAACTGACTTGCAACAGTATTAAAATCATTGAAATGGTCTGCAATAGATCCACCTTCCGACATCTTAATATTAAATATCCATTTTATAATAAATACCTTGTTTGAGGCCGAGGGTTTTTCATATAGTTTCTCTAACACCTTAATCAAACCCTCTGTTGTTGTTTCCTTCGAAATGTTGAAGGCGACCGACGCTGCAAGGCACAACCGTATTGTTCCGAGTGCCTTTATGTTGAGAAGGTTCCATTCTTCATCTTTCATACCCATCGGCGTCTTTGCTTTTCCGCCCAATGGTAAGTATAGATCTTTCTGATACAAATAATCTTCCATCTGGATCTTCCACAGTGAGAAGTTTTGGCTGTCAAATTTCTCAACCCTAAACTTACCATCTTTCGCCATTGCTCCCCCTCGAACGAGGAACCCTTCTTTCCTGCGAGTTTATCAGCCAAATAGACATTCGACTCTGATACCAGTTGCTAGAAAATTATATATTACAGAGCAATGGAACACATAAAATATTGTAGAAATATAAACATATAAAACACATAAAACGAGACACAGATATATGTGGTTCACCCAGTTTGGGCTACGTCCACCCCAAACAGCCAGTCCTTCCTTTCTATTATCCAGCAAAATGAAGAGACACAACCTACAACAAATCCGCTATAATATCCTCTTTTTTCTCTCAGAGTCTCGCCTCTCTGTTTCTCACTCACAGAATACAAATCTATTACATAGCCTCAAATACAATGCCCTCATACAAAGAGAGGGGTTGTCTTCTACGGAAAAAAACCCTAAACTAAACATAAGTTCTACCGTCGGATCATCCACCTAATGAACGGCCCAGATTGACTGGAAATTACTATACTTTTAGAAGGCAATTTTACATATGTCTTTAGCTTTGGGGGCGCTACCCCCGAGCCCCCAAACCCCCTAGCCAGGGGGGATCGGCCTCCCCGAACCCCCACGGGGGGAAAAGTGCCCCTAACACCCCCCCGCGTGGAGGGGTGTACAAACTTCCTAGGGTATACATCTGGCTGAAAGAAAGACCTCTAAACAATCATGCTCCACACACAACACTGCTCAAAACAGACAAAGGTGAAGACGTTAGATAACAGTCCCACTCATCATAGCGGTTCCTCAAGGAAGCATAAAAAAGCAAAGTGAAAGCATATAATGAGCTACGAAGATGATGACGATGGAATGAAAAATCCAAGGCTTATCTAGAAAAAACAGGCTGATAAAAATGGAAATCACGAGTAAAATGGGAATCGTTTCATTTTTACAGAAGCTTGAAACATGGGAAACTATGCTTGAAATTGGTTTCTTTTTTACACAATCTTGAAACAAAGGAAAAAATATGCTTGAAATAAGTTTTCATGCCTCTAGCATAATGACTCAGTTTGAGGTACATGCCCCCTAAACTTCATTTCATGCACCTAAATAGACTACTGGGTACTAACAGGTGGATGGAATGAAGGTTCATTTACAAGATCGAGTGCAAGACTTGACTGGGAATTTACGAGATCTAATCAAAGACTCTAATTGAAAGGGGATTTATTTCATTTTTTTAATGAGCATGACACATGAAAAGAACTATTCTCATAGGAACCTATTTCATTTTTGAACGAGGTTGACATAGTAAAAGAACTATCCTCATAAGTGCTAGTTTCATTTTTTAACAAGCTTGACACAAGAAAAGGAACTCTGCTCCGGGAACCTTATTTCATTTTTTAACAAGGTTGACCTAAAACAAGGAAATTTTCTCTGGGAACCTTGCTTGATTTTTTAAGCAGATTGAGACAAGAAAAGGAACTCTGCTCCAAGGACCTTGTTTCATTTTTTAATGAGCTTGACACAAGAACAAGAACTCTAGTCCAAGGACCTTGTTTCATTCTTTAAGGAGCTTGACAGAAGACAAGGAACTCTACTCAGAGGAACCTTCATCACAACTTCCAGGAGGCCATGGCTTCGAAGAGGTTCTCATGAGATGGGAGAACAACAATCTGGAAGGGATACATATCAAGGGATTCAATGGAAAGATCGGACACCAATGCCCCAAGTGCATGATGCACTACATCACCTACTAGATCATTAGTAGATGTGGGCATGGAACATGTTACCACATAGTTAATTGTGGCAAGGGAGACACTACTTGCATATAATTACCATTTAGGGATGTTGGTTAATTTGGAGTAAAATTACGACCAACGAACGAAAGTTGGTCAATAGTCACAAATGCACCTTCATCTATTATTGTGCAAGGTATGACCAAATTATAATCCTGTATAATGATCTAGAAGGACACGTAAGGAGGAAGAAGATATCCTGTCAGTTCACTCCAATCAAACGAAGTGGCCGTACTACTTAGAAGGGGTGCCATAGGAATGGGAGAACTTCCCCCTTTTGGTATGGGAACAGGAGTATATTTCTTCCTATACCATTGGAACAGGAGTATTCCACCCAAATTCATTGGAATCTGAAGAAAAATGATGAACCTGAGTGGTACGAGACTCACTCTCTACAGGAAAGTTACAATGGACTAAAGGCAGAATCAGGTCAACCATTTTCTCAACTAATGGTTCGTCGGGAATAGACTAATGGGATTCACATTAAGAGAAAGTGAGTTTGATAGGATTCAGATTCTGATAAATTGCTTCATTAACTAGTGGAGGACTAGGAGAAATATTTCGGTAATGAGTTGGAAGTCTAGGCTGAGAAGCTTCAAGGTTTTTCAACACTTTTGAGGCTTCATCCATATAAGGAAAATGGTGAATATGATGATTCCCTTCACATAACTTACAATGGAATTTGACTTTACTCTTTTTCCCATGGACCTTACTATCAATATATGAGGGTTTGTCACTAGCGTGAGCTCCAGAAGTAGACGAAAAAGGCCGAAGTGAGTGAAGGATTCTAGGTAGGCCTCGCTCGAGGAAAAACATTGTGATGCATGTCGCTCTATTGTTCTAGGTTATCCACTGACCTAGGGAGATAATTTTATTTGCAATAATAAATACCATACAAAAAATTGGTCAGTCCACTGGGGAAGCTTCCAGAATCCCGATCATTATCCCAAATTTCTAGAACTAATGTAGGCACAAAGGGGAACATCCTACTGGTGATCAACGCAGACCATAGTGAAGCAACCTGTTGGTGAATGCACCCTAGTAGGCTTACAAGCATCGTTGGTCCTTAAAATGGCTCAGACGATGAAATTTAGGGCTGAAATATTTGGAAATGAAAGGTACATGCTTAGGCATTTGTTCAAGATGGTGAAAAGGGGTAATAGAATTTTGATTGATTCGATTAGGAGGCTCACTCATTAGGTCTAACAAAATGGACTATAACAATTATATTGTTCTAATCTAGCTTGATTGTGCAGACAAGATAAACTTCCTTGAGATACATTATAGTATGAGATTTCTTAGATCGTCTACTTTGTGCTTGAACATTTTATTAGGTCGTCTATTTGGTCTTTGAGTGTTTGGTATATATTATTTCATCTAGTTGATTTATCTAACGCGATACATTAAAAGTTTGTTTGAATGTTTGATTACTTGCATGATATGAGTATGTGTCTATAAGATTGCATGAATGGATGGTCTTATTTTAAGATGGTTGTACTAATGCATTATGTGTTGAGACAATTGATATGTACTTGAGCGTAAGTAGGTGATAGTTGTAGCATTTTGTATTATGATTGATGAATGTGCGTTGATTGTTGAGTATGACATGGTTGTTATTCTTGGTAAAGGTTGATTTCAAATTGATAGATAAGATTGTATTGATATTTGGAACATGTGGTTGAAATTTGTGAATAGTTATAGGGAAAAATGCTTGGTATTAGCATGACAAGGTAATAGTTGATGTGTTTATATAACTAGAAAGTGGGTTATGTGATAGTACATAGTAAAACTTGATTGAAAAAAGGTAAAAGGGTAAAAGAAAGGAATTGGGTAAGAATTCCTTTGGCCATGTTTGGAAACCCTAATTCCAAATGAATGAGTGCTTTGAATACTATAAGTATTCTTAACCTTGATTTTGTTTGAAATTATGTGGATATGTGTTATATTCATGAACATGTATTTGACTGGTATAGTAACTAATTTTTAGTTATGGATGGATTTGTGAAGGGAATTGAAACTCCTTGAGACATGGAATGGATAGATTCAGTTACAAGGCAATGTGCTTTGCACAACAAGGTAAGGTAACTAGTATGTTGTTATGTTTAATTATGCATTGACAATTATGTTTTTATGGCAATATGATGCAAGGAATTGCGTGGAAAAGAGACTGCCATGAAATTATGAAGAAGGGTCAAGTTGATCTTTTCTTTGGAACCACTGGGAACCATGGGGATTGAATCATGGTGTCTATTGGTAGTCTTGTTCTTTTGGTTTTTTGGTGATTTGTTGTTCTTGATTGTAGTTATTTTTACGTCTTGTGCATGGCCATGCCACTTTTTTTGGGGTGTCATAGTGTTGTTGGTTTTCCATGGTTTCCTTCTTGTTTATTTCTTGTCTTGCCTTTTAAGCTTTGAGCCTTGTGAATTGTTTGGGAAAGATGAAATTTAATGGAGCTTGGGAGAAGTTGAAAGAAACCCAACATGTCATGTAAGGCCTCGTTGAAGCTCAATACATGTATAAGGGCAATTGAAGGCAAGCATATGACCACTAGTTGGATTGGTTGGGTCCATTGAGGTAAATAGACAGTGGAAAGATAATCATGAGAAAGGTAGCAAGGAAGGTTAATTAAATGGGCTTAAGGTAACATATGCCTTGGCTATGTTGGGAATGATTGTTCTCAATATTGTGCATGTGTGCACAGATAAAGGGAGTTCTCTTAACCTTGACCTCATTATATCTGGTAATTATGTTATGATCATGATTATATTGAAGTTTATGTATGTATATATGTGTAAATGTATGTCATTGTATGACAAGATCATGATTGTTTTATGCTAATGTGTATGTATATGTATCTATGTATCTATGTATATATGTCACTGTCTGACAGGATTATGAGGGATCAGAGTCTTGTGGAGGAATGATTTCTTATACAGGTGAATGGAATGAAGAGGTTCCCGGTTCATAAGGAATCAAGTGGGAAGAGTAGTCCTAACAAATCTATGAGGTCAGTATCATGTGGATGTGAGTTGGTATTATGTTATTAAAGTATGTTTATGTTATGGACAGGCTAAGCCGAGGGATACATTAGTGAAATGAAAGCAGTGTGGTTTGTGACATGTTGGAAAAAGCATGGAAAATACATTGGAAGCAAGGTTTCTTGGTAGAGACAATGTGGTTTATGATGTGTGGCACTACTATTATGCATATGTTTTATATCTTGTACTTGTCGCATCTGTGATGTTGTTCGCATGTGGTTTTGTGTATATATAGTGTGTCTACATGTTGTTTATGCAATGTTATGTACAGGGGATACAAATAGCATTATGGGAATATTGCATATGTAGTGTTGGGTATAAATGATGTTATGTACATGTTGTATATGTAGTGCTATGTACATAGGGTGTTGTGTGCATGTTGTACAAGTGGTGCTATTTACATATGGTGTTGTGAGCATGTGGTGTCATGTACATGTTGTACATGTGGTGTTGTGTTGAGGTGGTGTTGTGTACATGTCGTGCATATTGCACTATGTAAACATGGTGTCGTTTGCATGTCATGCATGTGGTTTTGTGTACTTCTGGCGTTGTGTACATGTTGCAACGGTGGTACTATGTACATGTGTCATTGTGTACACCTTGTGCAAGTGGTTCCATGTACATGTGATGTTGTGCACATGTTGTGCAGGTGGTGTTGTGTATAGGTGGTACTGTGTACATGATTTACATGTGGTATTATGTGCATGTCATACATGTTCTGTTTCAGGCATGCTGTATTATGTATGTGAATTGTGTAGTTGTGGTATCATGACATGTGTACTCGTTATGTTGTACTCTATGTAGTACATGTATTGTGATGTGTTGTATTCAAGGTGTAGCACATGTATTTTGTAGTTTTGTACATCAGGTTTAGATGTATTGTGTTGCGTTGTACACTAGGTGTAGGGTATTTGTGGTATGTCAGGTGTAGGTGCATGTATTGCATGGTGTTTATGTCGTGTGTGGTTGTATGTGTGTGATGAACACTATGTGTATGTGCAAATGGTTTAAGAGAAGGAACTGGGGTATTTTTAGGTGTGGCAACCGATCCACAGTGCATACAAAATAAGGATAAAAGCAGAAGCTAAGGATCAATTAAAGGATGAGTATCCGTATTTTATTTCAGTTTAATTATGCATCTCATCTATGATTCTGACTTGCGATGGTTAGATGTGATTTGGGATTTTGATATATGATGGTTGTGTTTTGAGCTAACTTGAGGTGATATGTTTATACATGATGATTTGGTCAAAGATGCTAGTTTGACTTGTTGTGATAGGAAGTGAAGACAATTGGAATTGCACCTTACTGACAAGCTACCATTGAGGTATGACATGAATTTATTTCAATTTATTTTAAATCTAATGGAATTTATTTTCTTGGTACAAGAAGCATGGAAATGCCCGGTTGGGTGGTTGAAATTGACTGCAATAATTATCAGCGACAGTGAAATAATTTGGAACAAGAAAAAACATGTTGGTAAAGCACTTTAGGAGTAGGGCCATTATGGGACAATGGTACGCAATAGTTTCGATTGACTTCCATAAGCATTCTATGACTAGTATGATGGTTTTAAGGCAGGGATATGCCTTGGTTTTGTATCTTCCAATGTGAGGAAGCCTTTCCAAGGGATGGACTGCCCGACATGGGGGTCCCAACGGAACTTGGAAGGTATGTGACTATGCAGAAGGGGGTTGACTAGATTTCTCCAGGGACTTTGTAGCTGAGAAGGGAAGGTCAAGTATATATATTTTTTAGTCCTTAGAATTTCTAGATAGAAACAAATGCACATTGGGAGTGTGCCCTGGAAGAACAAGTCGATAATTGTTGTCTGAGAGGAAAAGTGGTACAGGATTATAACAGTCAAAATTAGATGCAAATTTGACGCTATAGTGGATTCTAGAATTCTTGGGAAGGAGGTGAATCCTGGTGCTACTTTTGAGGGTGGAGGTGTTAGCCTATGGATTACCTTTTTGATTGATACAGGCATCATATCCTTTTATGTTTTGATTGAGAAAATGTGTACATGTATATATGTGTATATTAACGTAAATATTATATCGAGCTCATTTATAAAGCTCCATAGACAGTATGGTTATTTGCTAGTTGAAAAAAATATGTATGTGTATACGTGGCTATTGTAAATACCATAAATGAGTTGTGTTATAAAGCTCTAGTACACAATATGTTTTTCATGTTTTAGCATATAGTCATTGTAAATATTTTAACAAGCTATGTTATAAAGCTTCATGGGTAGTATGTTTTGTTTTCAATGGTATTTCTAGTTATAGGTGTCAATGAACACCGAGGACGGTGTTCCCCCAAGGGGAAGGGTTCTGTAACAATGTTGGTTAAAAATCCATGTAAAATATATAATACCATGGTAATGGGACATGTATTCCAAGAAGAATGGTGGGAAAAACATCCTAGTGGATGCTCATTTGGTTTATTATGTCAAAGGAATTTGGCAAAGAAATGGATAAGGCTCTGGAAAGTCAAAATGATATTTTTGGCACATTTATTTATGAAAATAATGAAAATTAGGAGAAAAGGAAGGTGAAAGGTCACTGGTTGCATGTGAGGAAGAAAATGAAGGAAAAGAATGGAAAATGAAGAAAATAGAGGCATCATTTATAAAAGGTCTTTTGAGGATCAGTTTGCAAGATTTTGACAGGTTTTGGTGGAGCTCTCTTCTATTCTCTCTCTCTCTCTCATAGTCTTGGAAACTTAGAGTTTTCTTGGACCACTTTGGAGAGTGTGGCATACTTGGAGTTTTGGAGCAAGAAAGAAAAGGAAGAGCAGGAAAGCGCAAGAGGACATCGATATCTTACAGGTACCGAGTTGCATGTATGTTTTCCTCACTAGTTTTGGAATGCATGACATATGCATGTGGTTTATTGGTCATGATATGTCACTGGTGTGGAGGATTTCCTGGATTGACAATGTATTTTCCTAGCCTTTCCATTTCGTGGATAGCCATAGTGTTGTGGGTTAATTTATTTGTTTCTCTATTTGGTTCCCATGTTTCCTTAGCTTGGGTTGAGTTACTAGTTCTTAGAGCCTTGGTTGGACAAACACTCTAGAGCCTTATAACAACTTGGGTTGAGTTACTAGTCCTGAAGCCTTGATTGGAAAAATGATATGGAGCCTTTGGTGGGATGATTTACTAGTCTTGGAGCTTTGGTTGGACAAATTTTTTGGAACCCTTTGTGGGTTGAGTTACTAGTCCTGGAGCACTTGTTGTAACAAACTCTATGGAACCCTAGAAGGCTTCGGTAGAGACCAATCTGATGTTGGTTTTATGATGCCCGACCGTGAGGTGGAATCACTGTTTGATTGGTTGAGGTGGATGGCCCCTGGAAGCCCTAGATGGTTTTAATTGATGTGTTCTATGAGATCACACATTCATGCTTGGAATATGGCACGACTGTGACTGGACTAAAGAAAGGTTTAGTTCAGCAACGTCTATGGTCGGGTGGTATGTGGAAGTCTCAAACCTAGTCGAATTTTCCTATGTCTAATAAAATCTAATTTCTCTTTCTTTTGTACTTATTTATGTGTGGATTTAATGCATGTTATCTCACTATTATTTTCCTGGTTTTATTCTAGTTATAATCATGGTTAATTTATTGCTTCATGTCATGGTTATTTCATGCATTTACTTGTAATTGTTAAAGTGATGAATGAAAGACCTAATTAATGTTATAACAATTCAAGGGAGAAGTTGATGACCCTTATTGTCATGTCTCATAAAAGTTTTCAATCATTCATGCTCTCTCTTATATCCTAGACCTATAGATTGCATTGATGTCAAGTGTTTGACAAAATGTTAGACCCAGTTGAGGATGGTCAGGCCTAGTCCTGGAGTTAGTTTTCGGTTAATTATTATTATCATCATGTGCTTAATGGATTCTAGAAGTTACAACAAGTTCTAGGCATTGGCTGGAATTCTAGGCTTGAAAAGTGCCTTAAATCCCATGGACTCTTGAACAAGTCTACTGGAAATATTCCCTAGATGCAAGCATGCAGGCTTGTGGGAGAATCTAGACCTCTCTCAATGTTGGCATGCACATAGAATGGGAGCTTCTAGAGGTTTAATATCTTAAAAACTGAGTGGGACCCAGGCACTGGTTAGCAGAAATGTTGGGATGGTTCCTAAGGGCCCAATTACTGAAGTTGAAGGTCTGTATGGTGTGTTTCTATTAGATTCACTTCCTTAAGATGAATTAGGAGGTCAAATCATATCATAGTAACTTCTTGTCACATGTTTACCCCAGTTGGCTGGTTACTTGGGTAGATGTGGGATGAGGGTTATATAGACTTTTCCTTTCATTTAAATTGATTTGATATTCGCACCATGGCGAGGTCTCAAAGGGTATTTTAACTTTCTTTTGAATCAAATAAATTTTCTCTGATATAATATGTAACATGCCCAAAAGGGTCTTTCATACATGACAATGACTCAATTGACTTGTAGACTCAATGAAAAGCCTTAGAAGTACTCAATGGGTGCTTGACCTAAAAAGACATTTCCCTTGAGCAAGAAACCCATGCCTCAAGAATAATAATAATGAATTATTTTTTCTCATTACATAAAATACATAAAATCATGATTACATATGTCATTATGATTTCCTAACCTAGTTACATATTTCAGCACTCCCTATTAACTAGGGAGGTATTTATAATCCATAAAAGGTACTTGAAAATTCTCAATATGAAGAATTCTCATAAGAAGAGTGAGATTGGTAACCCATTTTTTTAGCATCATATCATCCAACATTGTGACATGGAAAGGCCATGACTAAGAACTCTATCTCTCCACAAGATGAGAGCACAATGTTGGCGAGGCCAATGAATTATAAACACCATCATCATTGTCTCTCAAAGTACATACCACACCGAGGTGTTCACAAAGTATGTCCTTCCAAGACTATTCTTATATTGGATTCCCAATCCTCAAGAAGCATAGGTCCTCTTTGAATTATCTTATCTTGGATGCCCTACTTCATCCTCAAAGAGTACTGGATCCCAAATTCTTACCCAACCCTCAAATATTTCTTCTTTAAGTGAAGACAAGAATGATGTGTCTATCTCTCCCTCTTAGTTACGAAGGATATACCCATTCCTAGGGATGTACCCAAACTCCCTCTTATCTAGGGACTTGTCCAAGCTCCCTCTTGAGCAGGGACTTACTTCCAACAACTTTATTCTCTTCAGTGGAGATCATGGGACTATCAATTACTTGTAGGCGCCCTCTTTCGATGTCATGAATTTAATTTTCTTCATCATTATGGAGTTTTCATATTTACTTTTTAGGGCATCGACCATCCATCACTTTCCTTCACAAACCATGTCAGTGATGTCATCCTTTTATTCATCAGAAAGCGATCTTCTAGTTCACATTTAGCTTTCCTTCATATAACTAACTCATGTTTCCTTTAGGACATTTCATCTAATTGCATGAGCTTCAACTGTAGGTGACATCCAAAAATTTATTTTTGGTAGCCTTGTATCAAGCCACCCAGATGTTGTTTCAAAAATAGAAATCAATATCAAATCAAAGTTACCTTTTGTGATTCCCTTTCATCATGATATCTTGCTTTCTGACAACATCCTGTACATTCATAAACACATCTCCAACACTTCATATTTCAAGGGTCTCCTTTCTTTGTAGACCTTATCATGGTCTTCTTCTTATGGAGATGTCATGATTGATTCTTCTAGTCATCAAATGTTTTCCTATGATCGTGGTTGTATATTTCATGATCTCTTATTTTTTTCTTGACATATTCCTTCCCATTAACATTCCATACATACTTCCTTCATCTTTTTCTACTACCTCATATTCCATATGAGGACCTATCATGTTGATTTCATCTTATCAATATGTGAATCATTCCTTAATGCATACTTTCAAAAGAAGATATCCTTGATCATGCTAGAGCATTTACCCATTCATCTGCAACTATATGATGACATGATTTAATCTATCAAATATATACATACCTCTTTTCTCCTTTCAGTCATCTAGACTTCCTTTGGAAAATTCCTTTCCTTGATTGGAACTACTTCCATCAACTTGACTTGTTGCAATCCTTTGTCACCATACCATCTCCTCCTAAATAATGCATCCCACACAAGGCGGAATAATCAATGAGACACTTGATTCTTCCAAGTAGAGGTGAACCTTATAATGAACATTCCAACATAGGATATGTATTATCCTCATCTAGTAGAAGCTACTTTCTCATGATAATGATGTATGATGAATTCATTCTATCATGCTAGATGAATTTCTTTTAACCACATGCACTACACATGCTTTCACTGAGGTTACCACAAGCTACTTTCTTTATTTAATGATTTCTACATCAATGTAGACTTCTGCTTCAGCTCTCTTTTTTCAAGCTACTATAATGAGCTCTTCCTTCAATACCATGCTTCTATCATGATGCCATCTCCTAATATAATGTATCCTATCATACTTACAATGCCTCCTACCATGATAGCTATAATTTACAAGACTAAAAAGAACTTAGTGGAGGTGATTATCTCAATCATAGTAGGTAAATCTCACTTCCTCCTTCTTTGATTTCTTCTTCCCAAGTTCTTCCACTTCTTTAGTGATATGGGCTTCTTCCCTTCCTCTTTTAGTGTTTTCCTTCTTGATTATAGGACAATCTCTCTTCTATAGCCCATACTCATGACAACCATAACATTGGATTTTCGAAATATTCTTCTTTTTTTTTTTTAGGACCAAACATTCCAAACATTCCTTTATTCCTGGCCATGGTAGCAAATGCTTGGACTTGCTCATTTGATCCTACATCACTTTTTCCCTTCAATCTTGTTCCTTCTATTTTACATAATGACCAAAGTTAATTGAATCGGGTGGCTTCCTTCTTTCCAAAGATGCTATATGTAAAGTTTCCCCATTACCATGGAAGAGCATTGATGTTATGCTCTTAACCTGCAAAAAGATACCCAAATAAAGAATATGCGAAGAAAGATAGCCAGAACATAGAATAGTGAGAGACAACAACAAATATTTTATTATTCAGAAAGTAATGTTCACTGGCCTCTTCGAGGGGGCAACCTCCAATAGAGCAAAGATCGATACAAAATAAGACATGATGCTCCTCGCAGGGAGTCTCTATCCTTTATATATGACTCATACATGCAATACCACGGATCAATACCATGGGTTTTATTAATACCATCTATCTAGTAGTACGGCCCATTTGCAACTAACTATGGTCCCATCATTAACTGTGGGTTAACCACTTACAATTATTAATATGGGCTTTATTGACCCTTGACTATGTCTCGATCCCATTACATAGATAAGGGGGTTAGGGTGGGACCCTAACATGCCCTCCCCCTTAAGACTAGCCTTGTCCTCAAGGCTGAAGCTGCGGAAACTGCTGAAGAATAGCGACTGGTTCCCAAGTTGCATCTTCTGGAGAGGTGTATTTCCACTTGATGAGGACTTCCCTAATCATGCGGCCCCACAGGTGCCTATCTCGTGTGTCTAGGACCTGCTTAGGTTGGAGCCAGATTGACCCTTCTTCATCCAATTCAGGTAGACTGGTTTGAATTCTGCAATTGTTCCCAATCACTTTCTTGAGGCATGAGACATGGAAAACTGGATGGATTTTTGTAGTAGGTGGCAAAGCCAACTTGTAAGCCACTTCTCCAATGCGCTTAAGTACTTGATATGGTCCGTAGAATTTTCGGGATAGTTTCTGACAACCCTTGTCTTTGAGTGATGTTTGCTTATATGGTTGCAGCCTCAAAAAGACCTGATCCCCTTCTTGAAATTGACGCTCTGAGCTATGTTGGTCTACCTGTTGCTTCATGTGGTTTTGAGCTTGATGAAGATTCTCTATAAGATGGGCGAGCATGGTTGCACGGTGTTGTAAGAGTTGATCCACTGCTTGTACTTTTGAGCACCCCTTGATATAAGAAGTAGGGGAAGGAGGGAGTTGACCATATACTGCTTCATAGGGAGTCATTTTGGTGGTGGCATGATAGTTGGTGTTATACCACCATTCAGCCATAGGTAACCATTGTACCCAAAGATGTTGCTTTTATGAAGTGAAACACCTAAAGTAGGTTCCCAGACATTTGTTGACCGCTTCAGTTTGACCATCCGTTTGCGGATGATAGGAAGTACTGAGTTTTAGTTGAGTGCCTTGTATCATGAAGAGTTCCTGCCAAAAATTACTGGTGAAGATCGGGTCGCGATCGGACACAATAGAAGTGGGCATGCCATGCAATTTGAAGATCTGATCCATGAAAGATTGAGTGACCAAAGTTGGTGTAAACGGGTGGGGCAGGGCACAAAAATGAGCATACTTTGAAAGTCTGTCCACAACCACCATGATAACTGACTTGTTTCCTGACTTTGGAAGACCTATAATGAAATCCATAGAAACCTCCATCCAAATTGATGCCGGGATGGGCAATGGTTGTAATGTGCCTAGTGTGTTGACGGTCTCCCCTTTGTGGCGTTGACAGACATCGCATTCTGCTACGAAAGTAAAGATGTCCTTTTTCATGCCTGTCCAAAAAAATGATCTTCTGGTGTGAGCATATGTCTTCTGAAAACCTGAATGTCCTGCAATGGGGGATGAGTTCAATTCTGCCGAAATGCGACTTTTGAGGGTGGATGTTGGTGCTATTACGACTATGTCCCTGTAGCGAAGAATCTCATCCTGCCACGAGTAGCCCTTGGTGGAATTAGGATCTACCTGTAATTGAGAAATGAGTTGGGAGAGCCCGGGATGTGAAAACCATTCCCTGCAAGCCTATTCAATCCATTCTGGAATGGGGAGGGAAATTGCTAGCAGAGTACTTTCCTCCTAAAATTGGCTAGATAATGCATCTGCTACACTATTGTCTTTCCCTTTCTTGTAAATGATCTCATAATCATATCCCAGCATTTTGGCGAGCCATTTATTTTGTTGTGGGGAGGATAGGCATTGCTCCAAAAAATATTTAAGATTGTGATGATCTGTGCGGATTTCGAAACGTCGCCCCAATAAGTAAGGTCACCAGGTCTCTACTGCATGTAAGATGGCCATCATTTCCTTCTCGTAGGTAGATTGGCCCAGATTATTCCCACTTAGTTGTTGGCTTGTGAAGGCCAAAGGTCGCCCTTCCTGCATTAAGACAACCCAAATACCTGTACCCGAAGCATCACATTAAATGACAAAGGATTTGGTGAAGTCAGGTAGTGCTAAGACTGGAGTGGAACACATGGCATTTTTGAGAGCTGTAAATGCCTATTGTGCTTCCTCATTCCAGAAGAATGAATTTTTCTTCAAGAGTTGATTGAGGGGCTTCACTATGCGACCATAGTTGCGGACAAATTTATGATAATAGCCTGTGAGACCCAAAAATCCTCTCAAGCTCTTCAAGGTCTTAGGTTGAGGCCAATCCTGCATTGCTTGGATCTTTTGGGGTCCACCTTGACACCTTCACACTCCACAATGTGGCCCAAATACTCAACTTCTTCCATGCCAAACGAACACTTGGACATCTTGAAAAATAATTTATGCTTGCGGAGTAGTTGCAAGAGTAGATCTACATGTTGAAGATGTGCGGCCCAAGTGCAACTATAGATGCGGCTGTCATCGAAGAAGACAAGGACAAATTTCTTGAGATATGGTTTGAGAATGTGGTTCATAAGGCTCTGAAAAGTAGAGGGGGCATTACAAAGACCGAATGGCATGACCAAGAACTCATAATGGCCTTCATGAGTTCTGAAAGCAGTCTTTGGAATGTCGACTTCCTTCATGCGAATTTGGTGGTAGCCCGAGTAAAGATCCAGCTTAGTGAAGAATTGAGCCCCATTGAGTTCATCCAACAAATCGTCAACCACCGGAATGGGAAATTTATCTTTGACTGTCAACTTATTGAGGGACCTGAAATCTGGACACATCCGCCACTCCCCATCTTTCTTGAGCACCATGACCACCGGTGATGAATAAGGACTAATGTTGGGACGAATGACAACTGCTTCCAAAAGTTCCTTGATTATTTTTTCTATTTCATTCTTTTGGGTGAACAGATATCTGTATGGCCACACATTTGGGGGTTGGGCCCCTGGAACCAAGGTGATGTTATGATCATGTTCCCCTCTCGAGGGTGGAATCCCATGAGGCTTGTCAAAGACCAACAGATGGTTATTTAAAATCTGTTGCATCTCACGATGAATCGACCGAGACTTGGTTTCGACTGCCTGGATGGCATTAAATTGAGCTATAACTCCATGATGGCCCTTTTTTAGCAATTTTTCCATCCTATGTGAGCTGATGATAGAGGGAGCTCCCGCCTGGAGTCCACGGAGGGTATGTGTGGAGTTGTTCTTCTTAAAACTCATATATAACTCCTGGAAATCCATTGTGATTGGCCCAGGAGTGCGGAGCCATTCAGCGCCGAGGACAATGTCGCATCCTCCCATGTGTATGGCAAACGTGTGGGTTTTCAATTGATAATCCCCCATTTGATGTTTGACATTTTCACAGCAGCCTTCACATTTCATTGTGCCCCCATCCGCAATTTGGACTTGGAAGTTAGAAACTGCTCGTACAAAACAATGCACTGCTTCTGCGACTTTTTGATGGATGAAATTATGTGTACTTCCACTATCAATCAAGACTACTACTGAGCGATGTTTAATAAAACCTCTGATTTTGAGAGTTTGAGGTGAAGAAATCCCTACCAAAGCATGCAGCGAAATAACTGGTTTGTCAGAGAAATTGTCCTTTTGGTTGTCCTCTTCTAGCACCTCATGTTCCTCAAGTGGTGGATCTTCCTCTGATGAGCTATAGTCAGTGGCATCAATTTGAAAAAAATTTGGCCCCTTGCATTTATGACCTAGGGAGTATTTTTCATCACAGTAGTAACATAATCCTTGCTTTCTTCTTTCGGCCATTTCTGCAAGTGACACCTTTTCGACCTTAAGTGTTTGAGTCGTGTTGGGAGCCTGTCGGGGGCGACCTTTAGCGGAGAAAGTTGGGCGACTATACTGGGCTGCTAATGCACGTTCCACGTTACGAGCTACCTTGCAAGCCTCCATCCATGTGGGAGGGTGGTGCAGTAGGACTTGGGCTTTTATGGATTCTTTAAGACCGCTGATAAAATATTCTATGTAGAACACATCTGAGAGACCCCAAGTGCGGAAGGCTAAGGCTTCAAAGGCTGTAATATATTCATCCACTTTGCCAGTCTGTCGGAGCTTAGTAAGACAACCCAAAAAAGAAGATTCCTGGTCAAAGCGGTTCGTAAGAGCTTTTTTAAATTTGGTCCAAGCCCGAAAAGGTCCATTGTAACGTTGATGCCATTCCCACCATTGCCACCTTTCATTGTCCAAGTACATGCTCCCCACCATACGTTGAGTCTCATCATCTAAGATGTTATTCAAATTGAAATACTTCTCCATTTGTGCTATCCATGCTGCCGGGTGAGAACCGTCAAATTTATGCATATCCAACTTGGGAGGTCACTGACGGGATTGTTGGTGGGTGCACCAGACGTGAGGAGAGTAGCTAGACTCACCCTCACTGTGTCCATTACCATTATACTCCTCCTCACGGGCTTCCTCCTTGCCCTTCGGGATTATGCTCGGGATCATGCTATTTAGTCGGTCAAGCTGAATTCGGAGGGATTGCAAGGATTCTTCAAGTTTGTCCATCCTTTCATTGGCCATAGCTTGAGCTCTAGTTTCTACCATGCACCGACCTGATGTTCTTGAAAATTGGGACTACCTAAAAAAAAAATATTTCACTAAGAATTGAATGGTACCACCATGCTCAGCTCGTCGTCCTGATTCTGATGGGCTAGATCACCAATAAGCGCCCCGGGAGATCTCAGGCTTTTTTTTTTTTGAAAACTCCTAATGGAGTTTTACTCCTTCCTTATGAATACTGTAGTCGCCAAATCCTCAAAATGTCAATGCTGCCAAAAGTCCTGCGAAAATTATACCCCGGTATAGGAACCCCACACAACTACTCAGATCTGGTGGATCTGAGAGATCTGAATGGCGGATCGGATATCTCTGGGTGGTGGAACAGACTACTGCTGCGGATCTGATGGATCTAATAGATCGGAATGGCTGGTCTGGAACTGCGGGACTAATGTCTGCTGCTGCTGCACCTCTTCACACGCTAATTTGGCAGAGATGATGTGTGATCCCCAGATAGAAAAGGGAACTATGGTCTCGAGGAGTGTCAGGTGCTACAGATCGCAATATACATAAGGGTCTGACAGTAGTACTCGACCCAATGTTTCAGGGCTCTAACTAAGGATGATCAACCGTACCCTTAGCCGTACAACCCGACTACCTTATCGTACGGGTGACTAATCTCTCCAAGTGCTATTCTCAGTGTATTGTAGCAGCAAGACGGCCGACATTTTATCTATGGCGAGGTTGCAGAGGAGCTAAGGGGCTTCCGATATACCCAGAAGGTACTTGGAATACAGTCCGTACGTGGTTCTGTCTAATGCACTACACTCGAAGGGTACCCACAGGGGTTACAAGGGAGTCCTACAAGCGTGACCACCTCTTGTATTTCCTGCGTGCATGCCTCCCCAAATCCACAGGTTTATGCGCTCAACGATAGATCCCGTGGTTTAATGATGCTGGAACACATCTCTAGCCAAAAAAAAATTTGCTAAGAAATGGAGATCCCACTGGCCCTGGAAAGTGCTCTGATACCACTTGTTATGCTCTTAACCTGCAAAAAGATACCCAAATACAGAATATGCGAAGAAAGATACCCAGAACATAGAATAGTGAGAGACAACAGCAAATATTTTATTATTCAGAAAGCAATGTTCACTGGCCTCTTTGAGGGGGCAACCTCCAATAGGGCAGAGCTCGATACAAAATGTTATATACCTAGGGGGGATAATATGGGGTACCAAGGGAGGTACCCAAGGTAATAATGTAATAATGGGATGGGCCATAGTAATAAATAAGGTGGTTAACCCATATCATGTAAGGGACCACAAGTAGTTAATAATAATGTAATGGGCCCATGGTATTAGTTGATGGTATGAGGGAACCATGGTAATGACCCATGGTATTGTATGTATGAGGCCTATATAGAGGCTAAAGACTCCATGTCAAGGGATAGTCGAGGATTATTGTGTGAATAGGCATATGGCTTGTGGAGTGTTCTCCTTCCTTAAGGAGTGAATGTATGGTGTTGCCCTACCATAAGGGTTTTGATCAATAAAGAAGCATTTCTATCTATTTTGATCTTGTTATTCTTGGGTTTACCACAAGCCAAAACACAAAATAACACAAAATAAGACGCGATGCTCCTCGAAGGGAGTCTCTATCCTTTATATATGACTCATACATGCAATACCACAGATTAATACCATGGGTTTTATTAATACCATCTATCTAATACTACGACCCATTTGCAGCTAACTGTGGTCCCGTCATTAATTGCGGGTTAACCACTTACAATTATTAATATGGGCTTTATTGACTCTTGACTATGACTCGATCCCATTACATAGATAAAGGGGTTAGGGTGGGACCACTTACATAGATAATTTTACTTAACTTTATTAGTTTTTTCTTTCACTTGATTATTATTATTATTTTATTTACCAAACAACTACCAAGCCATAAAGAAAATGAGACAAAGGAAACAAGATAAAGGTGATTAGCCAGGGCCAAATTCTCTCCAACTGAGAGGAAAACCCACAAGAATTATTCTCTTCTTATAGAATCTTCAATTAATGAATTCCAAGTCCTATGACCCTTGACCAAGACTTTCCAAGACCAAGTCAAACCTTTCTTCCTTAACAACCTTTCCTTCTAGCTACTTCTGCAATTTTGACTTCCTGACAGATTCTTCTGCAACTTTGACATGCCCAATAGATTCTTTTACAATTTTGACCTTCCCAACAAATTCTTCTAGAACTTCGATCCAATAGTTTCTTCCTAGAACTTTGACTTTCTGAACAACACTTTGACCTGCCAACAATAGTAGAAACCTTAATAGTAGAAACCACATAAAATAATATAAGAACCCCTTTTCTATTAGTGACTATGTTTTTTTTTTCTAATTACACGCAAACTCAAGTAATATAGGGAATTATAATATACTTGATGTTATCTCTTACATAATTATGTTTGTTCTGGTGAAAATAATTTGTTTGAATGGTTCGATTATTTAAAAACACACATATTCTTTCGTCTTTTGTTCTTTTCTACTTATGTTCCTCCAATTATAAAGTAATAGGAAAACCTTACAGTCTAGATTTGTTGTTTAATCAATAACAACAATAAGAATTCTTATAAAATCAAAAGTGTAAGTATAGGCTTAACAAATAATACTGTACTCTAAGTTTTTAACTAACTATTGAACAAGTAAAACATTTTCTCTGATAATAATAATAATAGTATGAAATAAATTTTTATAATAATAATATAAAATCTTGCATATTTGAGAGCCTATTATTGATTGTCTTGAGCTATGTTGTTATCTATAATTCAAGCTATACAACAACCTTAGGTAGTATTTTGACATAAGGTGGTTCCTTTGTACTTATTTTTACTCATTGTGAGCCTTCATTCTAGCAGGATCCAAATCCTGCACATAAAGTTTCCATGCATATACTATCTAAGTCTCTTTCCTACCATTACGAATCATCAACATAACTTTTCCCACACTCTTAAACAAAAAAAAATTCCATTGTAAATGAACATATTGGCTCTTGTATTTAATAATAAATTAATAACTTAAACATCCATTAATTCTACCACCATAATTCTGCATATATAAAATGTACAATAGTAAACAACAGAATAAGAATTATGTAATAATTAGACATACATTAAGTCACCCACCAGAATTATGAGCATATAAAATGTGCAATAGTAAACAACAGAATACGAATTCTATAATAGTTGGGAATTAATAAACAAAATCTCTAACCATAAGTCGACTAGATCCACTTGAGCTAAATAACCTTCCACCCAGCCATGAACCTTTTTCCATTGGTTCCCACTGAGCTAAGATCTTCAATACCTTCGAATCAACACTTTTGTGATTCTAGACAAGTATTTTTTATGCCTTGCTTCCCTAGCATACTTTTCCTTAACAACGTCCCGCTTTCTAGAGTTTGTCAACCCAATACCTAGGCTTGTTCCTATATTTCAAAAAACGTATCTTCCATTTTTTTATTAAAGACCGCCTTTTGTCCTGTGGTGTTTTACTCACCTTTCTCAGTGCTCTTTCCACACTAAGTGATTTAATAGATCTTTCTCTCCAATCTTATTAAATCACATTTAGAAACTCCTAAGGATTTTTAGGAGTGTTTTTATGGAAGTTTATCTTGATCTTATCCATTCACATTGATTTCCAGATATGGAAATGATCTCTTTAACTCAAGTGTTTTCTTTCCCAAGTAATCTCTAATTTTTTTTCATAAAATTTATTTATTACATCATCATATTTTACTTCAAAGTGAGTTCACTATGGCTTTCTAGACATTGCAACTAAACAAAGTTTAATTTAAAAACGTAATGTTTACCTAAAAATATAAAAGTATTACAGAAATAATATTTTGAACCATAATATTAATGCTCATAATCCTACATATGTTTAAAACAATGGTAAGCAAGATGAAATCTCATTATTTATTGATTATTGTAGAGGAGGCATTATTTTGGTTAAACCATATTTAGTCATATTTAGTCAAAAATGAGATGAGGAAATATAATTTGATAAGGAGATATAATTTCATAATTCGAAACATTTATATTAATAAAAATGTATCCCTATATTTACCACAAGATTTTGGTGAGGGCATTTAGTCAAAAATGAGATGAGGAAATATAATTTGATAAAGAGATATAATTTCATAATTCGAAACATTTATATTAATAAAAATGTATCCCTATATTTACCACAAGATTTTGGTGAGGGCCAAAAAAAAATGCAAAGACTCAAATATATATATATATATATTTTAAACATCGTTAAAAACATTTATAAAATATTTTTCAATTAATATCTAACTTCATATGTAAAATATTAAATGTTTATTGGTTAATAGATAAAGATCAGTGTGTAAATTGATTTTAACCTACTAACCACTAAAACCCGTAAGACTAACCCACTAACTCCTACTTCTATAACAACTAACCCACCCATCATTAACCCATGCACTCACCCGCTCAACCACTAATAATTAACTCTTGATAACCAACAAAATAATCACCATAGACCACATATTTCCAAAGTGTCAAAAACAAATATCATGCCGAGAAAATTATTAAAATATAAAGAGTTAAGAACATTCTAACCTGCAATTATTAAAAACAGATTTTTAAAATATATCCTAAGCAATTTTTTCACGTAAATGATGAACCAGACTACATTTTAAATTAAAAAGAGAGATATGAAGGTAAGAGCACATTATTTAACTATTCCATTTCTTCCTCATTCTTAAACACCAAACTTAGCTAATGATCAACGCAATCAATACTTATCTAATTAATTAAAATTTAACGAAAGATTGAAATATTATTATTATGAGCACGAGATTTTCCCAAGCTATGAAATGACGATTTAGCTCATGAATATTTTTTGTAATGCGAAATTTATTTATCAGTTTTTTATTTTTTTACCTTTTATAATTTCTTTTTTTTTCAAGGCAAAAAAATTTATTAGGTCATTTTTATTGAAAAAACTTTTCTTAGTGTAATCAGAAGTTTGAATTCAGGAAACAAAATTCTAAACTAATTTATATTATTTTAGTTTATTTTGTAATTACTCAAAGTTTTGGTAAGAATAGTATAATAATTTGCCAATTATTACAATTATACATTATCTTCAACCAACCTAAAAATAAGAGAAATTAAAGAGAAAATGTGAATTGGTTAATTGATACTAATGTCTTTCGGGACGAATCCTTCTATAAAATTTATCTACTAAATATTGCAGATAGTGAAAAATTATCTTTCAAATCTACGGTATAATTAATAAAACTATGAACTGTTTACTAATTAAACATGTTAGTATTAGAAATTGGAAGACTCAAAGAAAAATGAGCTTATCATTACATTACAAGTCACATTCATTTATACAAAACTCATTACAGCGATTCACCCACTGTTATTTATTATTTACCTAAATCCGCAGACTATAGTCGCTCTATGCTGACTAATGCCGACATATGGTCAGGCGTGATTAATGTTCTAACACCTCCCCTTAATCACGACGACCTAAAATTTAACTTGCCTGCTGGTCTAAGTCTCAAGTAGGCTTACAACAAAACATTTCATTTTTGCCTTCTTATTAAAGGGTCCATGCTTGTTCCTTTTCCTTTGCTGGTGCAATTTCATCTTCATGTTTCCTGTCATAAGATAGTGATTGAGTTTCTCCTTTCTTGACTGTAGGTTAATTTTCTTTGTATTCAACATTGCTTCACGTTCTCGGAACTTATACTTGCTTGCAATTTCTTCAAGTTTTGTTGCTTCTTCCTGATTGTCAATATCTCCACACTCAAAAACAATGTTAGATTCATAAACAGAACCATATTGATTTTTGTCATTGTTCTCATTCATGGATAGATTCTTCACCATGCCAGTGGCTGCTTTCAAACCTACATCAATATGTTTAAAAGATTTCTCAAGCCATCCTTCAATTAGCTTTATCTCTGCATCATAATCAAGCTTGATATCTTCAAACTTGTTTCTTCCTTTAACTACTACTACAATTTCTTCTTCATGCTCTTCCACGCAATCAGTGAAATCAAACAGCAATTTATCAATCAATTTCTTTTCAGAGATAACTTGCAATTCATTTTCATAAAATAAATATCCATTATCAAATTTAATTGCAAATTCATCCGTTGCAGCTCACTCATCCACAGTTTTTTCGTCTGCAATCTCATTTTTTTTCTCTCTGCATTTCATTTCCGGCTGATTCAAATCAATATTTAGTGTTTCATATTCCACCTCAACCCCATGATACTTTCTCCTAAACTGTTTAAATTCTATTCGGAATTGTTTGATTTTCTTTTTTCGACCCATGACTGCAACGCATCCTCCTCCTATTTTCTACAATGCAAATGACGGCAAATTCACTTAGGAACTCCCTTCACCAATACACCAGATCAATAGCTGAAACAATCATCAAGCTGGACTTGACATACTCACCACTAGTTGGCTCCTCTGCAATGTCAAAACTCGGTCACTGGAATCAAAACTCTGTTTAGCAACAAAAACAACAGCTCCACTCAATCAATGTGGCACACCACGATTCTTTGCCCACTGCAGGCACTTCTGTCAACAGGTCAACTTCTGCCACACCAGGTTAAGACTACCGCCAAAGACCACCCACGCAGTTTTGAAATCAAGCCTCCAGCAAAACAAACTTACACACAATAGCATAAAACCAACAGATTTAATTATTATTATATTTTATTTTTTTTTATCTTTAGAACCAGAGGTTCTCTCCACGGAATGGGCCTCGGCCTCTCTTGCAATTAAACACAGAACTTACAACTTTGCGGCAGCAAAAAAAATAACTTACACAGTCTTCTACGCAACAAGACTCCAGGTCTTTACACGCACTCCTTCTCATGGCAGCAAATGAACAAGCAGCTTCTACACAACAAACAAGCAGCTTCACCTTCAGTCTTCAATGTGTAACCTATCTTCAGTTCATCACAAGAAACACATAACACTGAAATAGACTTTGCAACAGACTTTCCACTGTCAGCTTTCACCGAGTCCGCGACTTTGAACGGTTCTGCACATCTGCTTCCAGCCTCACAGATCTCTGCCCTCTCGTTCACGATGGTAGCTGCAACAACAGGACATGCACATCTGCTTCCAGCCTCACAGATCTCTGCCCTCTGGTTCACGATGGTAGCTGCGACAACAGGACAAACACACTCCGAGGTGGCACACAATCCACCACTATTCACAGCTCCCAACTCAATGAACACACAGCTCCACCACACGCAGCCACACGCATAGCGGGCTCTCACACGCTCCTTTTAATATTGCCTCCTCTTGGCACTCACCTCAACACTCTAACAGCTAGCGCAAACAATGTCGCAAGCTCTTCAATAGCTAACAATAGACTCTCTCCAACAACTCCGAATCAATTAAGCTGGATTTGGTATTCCCGCACAAACCAATCTTGGACTCTGTGAGTCGATAAGAGCAGCACTGCTCCAATGGCGTCTACAGCCTCCTCCTCCGCACTCCTCGGCCTCGCTGGGCTCCTCAGACTTCACGCGAGACAATTTTGTGATGGCTTCTTAGGTGGCTCTAGCACCTTTGACTGTTGCGATTCTTCAACAAAGATTTTTCATTTTGAAAGAGAGTGGGTACACTGCACATTGATGGTCCGCGAATAAATCCCATAGCTTCACACTTCAGTAGTTAGTGTTATGGTCTTTTACTATCAGCAATGAAGAACTACCACCTAAACGAGCTGAATTCAAAGGGGGTGCTCAATGACACCTCCAGCAGACAATTGTTGCGGAAGAGCTCAATCTCCTCCACCGTTAATGGCTCTTCGAGAGAACTATGACACACCACTAGAACGTCCTCGGCCTTGTCTGCACCAGGCCTCCATGCTCTCACTCTCAACGCACTCTTCTTTTAACACAACTCTACAACACTCAGCCGAAACCCTCGGCTCTGATACCATATTAGAAACTGGAAGACTCAAAGAAAAATGAGCTTATCATTGCATTACAACTCACATTCATTTATACAAAACTCATTACAACGATTCACGCACTGTTATTTATTATTTACCTACATCCGCCGACTATAGCCACTCTACGCAGACTATCCGCTCTACGTAGACTAACGTTGTCATACGGTCAGTCGTGATTAATGTTCTAACAGTTAGGAAACACAAATTTCAGAGTTTCATTGAAGTGGACCAAGACCTTTGAAAAATAACGAACATTGCAACTGTAATTGATACGCATCTTAAAACAAAGTGTCTACTAAAAACCATAGTTACCAAATTCGGCCGAATCGGCCTGAAGAATTCAAAAATTTGGCAATTCGGTCTGATTCGGCTATTAATACGCTGAAGTTCGATTTGGACACATTATAGTCTCTCAAATTTATTTTTTAAATTTTCTTTGATTTGTGTTTTTCAAGAAGTCGTACTCCAATTTTTGTGCATTAGTTTCATCATGCAGTTGTAGAATATTGAACCGTTTAAACTTAATTCTTTGCACTGGTCGAGGGATCCAGTTAGACAATACTTAAGATAGAAGGGACAAGGATGTTATTCCTGCTGGTCGAGGGATCCAGTTAGACAATACTAAGATAGAAGGGACAAGAATGTTATTGACGGTTTGTTCTGCAATACAGGTGTGATTAATGATTAAAAAATTCATAGTTTTATTTTTATCAAAGTTATTTTGATGTATTAGTAACTTTCACTTGTTATTAATTTCATAGTTTTGTTCTTATCAAAGTTATTTTGATGTGTTAGTAACTTTCTCTTTGTTTTGTTTTATTTTTTGTGTTTTTTTTCATTAAATAACAATAAAAAAATAAAAAAATTATATAAAAACTAAATAAATAGTTGTCATATTAAATTTTCATTTTTACAATAAAATAATTTTTTGCCCTTTTTTTTTTTTTAATTTCTCATTTTCACAATAAAATATTTTTTTGTCTATTTTTTTTTTAATTTTAATTTCTTTCATATAATACTTTGACTAGTAAGTAATGAAAATGGAATTATTTATTCATAATAAAATTGGTTGTAATTTAGTTGTTTGTTTTTAAGAAATTTGTAAGGAAAATATATTATATGGTTTCTAAATCTTTTAAACAATTAGCAAAATAGCAAGATAATTCTAATTTGATAATTCTTGATAGTTCTAATTTGATGTTTTTTTATCTATATTTTATTCAGTTAGTAATTAGGAAATTTTCTAAATATTTATCATTAAAAATTACAGCATTAATTACTATCTTTTGATTGACCAAGAGGAGTTGTTTCTACTAATTTCAATATCTTATTCAATTCCATTTGAAAAATTAGGAAAACAACAAGAATTCTAATCTGATAATTCTTGATAGTTCTAATTTGATGATTTTTTATCTATATTTTATTTTAGTAATTAGGAAATTGCCGAAATATTCATCATTAAAAACTACAACATTAGTTACTATCTTTTGATTGACCAACCAACAATTTTAAGGGTGTCCTTTTTTAATGTTAAAGAGTTTGTTCACCATTGTATTTTATTCACTTCCATTGAAGAGGAGTTGTTTCTACTAATTTCAATATCTCATTCACTTCCATTAAGGAGGAATTGTTTCTACTAGTATCTCATTCACTTCTATTAAGGAGGAATTGTTTCTACTAGTTTCAATGTCTAATTTTATTCATTAAGGAGGAATTGTTTCTACTAGTATCTCATTCACTTCTATTAAGGAGGAATTGTTTCTACTAGTTTCAATGTCAAATTTTATTTGCAAATTTTATAATATAATTCACAATTGTTAATTTAGATTATTCAAAATTTAAGAAAAAATATTATTAATAATAGTGTAAGATGTATATTCTCGAATTTTTTCCGTATTGAATTTCATAGAGTCAATTTTTTTTCGTTTCTAATTCGAACTTGGTAACTATGCTAAAAACTGACCATTCCAAAATTGTTTGATTGAATATTTCCTCTCTACTCCATGCATCGTCAACAAATGAAATGCAAGGATTGTAGTATGGATCGAACCTCGAATTGCAAGCAGAATGAATCCTTCACTAGTGCTTCCGGATCCAGAATGAGTAGAGTGGTTCGAGCCCATCTCGTGGGCTCTTACAAACATGTAAATGGGTATGCTTGGACTTTTCTCATTGTGATTTAGTCGTTTTCACTGCATCTCATCTTCATCCCAGAAGCCGCTGCTTCCATAATCTCTCTCTATTCGCGACAACGACCTAATTGTTGCGACTCATACGTCTCTTTCTCTGTCTCTTCGATGTGACATTACGTTCACTGTAATTACATTTTAAAGCCATCTTATATTCAATTTGCTTTCAAGACGTGTATGCTTCTAAATTTTTCTAGATATCTAAAATTTCTGATAATTTTAGATAAACGCCTTTGTAGATATCGACAAACATTCTTCTAATTCGAACCATGCCAAAACTTTAGAAGAATGTTTTGCATTGGTTCGAAGGTGGAAAATAAGGATGAATAGCTTTATTTCAAACTCTTTAATTTTTCATTACACGAAAATCTCTCCCGGTAATAGTAGTTTAATAGTATGTTGTTAATAGTACGTTAAATTTCTTGGGGCGTTAATTTGGGAGGCACAAAATATATTCCTAACTACCCTATACGGATATCATTTGTGCAGATTACAAGTAAAGAGGAGGGAAAATCCATAACTCTGTCTTCTGCACCAATAAATCAGTCTAACATGTACATTTTTTTTTTATGGTTCTATGGTTAAATGACTGAATTATCTCAGAATATGTATCACTATATATATACATCATCGTCATTCTTTCAATAGTTAGAACAGTAATATTATTGATTATAAATTTAACCAGTGAACGTGTTCGACCTTCGTTCTCAGCAATAATCATTACAGAAAATTTACGAGCAATAATTATCACAGAAATTGAGCAGCATTTCGGGGAGATACAATAGTTCATGCGTAGTACATATGTAATAATGTTTGACAAAATAAATAGTTAAAAAGATTCAATAGAGCTGGTGCTTATTCACATCCGATATAATAAAAAATGCAAAATGTTGAAAGATGTAACTACGATCTTTCTACATTTTACCGGATCTTCCAAACTATATCCTTTGTTTTCTTTATGAATACCTGTGTAATAAATTTAATTTTATCAAGCATCCTTGACAGCGAAGACTAGGGTTGGTTTGATGCATTTTGATGTCTCGAAACTCCCATGCCGCAGATGACCCCAGATGCTCTCGGTCGAAAGAGTTTCCTCTTGTGGTTTCCATTAGTAGCGGTCTTCTCATAAATTTATTATATGGATTGGGCAAATGCTGCATATTGGTAAACAGTCAAATCAGATTAGAATACAAAATTTTAAAATTGTCATAATAATAATTGCTGTGTGGTTCATATTAGTAAAGAGATATGGAGCTTATAATAAGAAAGCGCAATAGAGAATGAAGCAATTTAGAAGACATAATTTTGGAAGAAGAGAAAAAAAAAATTAGGAAAGTAGCAAAAATTATGAGATTGGAGTCATTGTAATTCTAAGTTTGACTGATAATTGAGTCAATTTATATTGTAAGCCTAGCAGTCATAGTTAAGTCATGTTGAGTCATACAATTTTAATTTTAATTGAAGAGAAACTTTGTAAATTATAATTACTCCAACATGAAAAATTGGCTAATCGAATTAATATATAATTACATATCAAATTTAAACAAATCACCCAAAAAAAATTAAATACCCCTCAAATTCATTGTAATCCATTAAAAAAAAAATACCAATCCACTTTAAACAAAAGCTCCTCTACTTCAAACTCACGATCACTTTATTGTGATTCCAATTAACGATCACGTTGTTTTCGGCGTATAATGGAAAACTCTCGCACCTTCGTGGCTTGCGACTCACCAAACAGAATCGGACGACTGTTCGACTATCGACGCCCTTGACAATGACAACTTTTCCAATCGGCTAAAACACTCTAAACTATGGCGGGGCACTCTGGAAAAATATTTCTTATTTCTGGGCTATTGGCTATGATGTGTAATGATGTGTAATGTAAAAGTTGATGAGTAAGATTATGAGAGGATAATTGAGTTTGGAGAATCTCAGTCAAAAGCGGATGATAGTTATCACTATTATAAAGTTGAAAGCTATTATGTAAATATGAACATAGATGAAAAAGATGTAACAATGAGAAATGTAATAAAAAACAAACAAATGCTCAAAAACTCCACAATAACTTGAATAATACAAATAATGATGAATACCACTTTAACTAAACCCATGTAAATGATCACTACAAAATAACATATACATTGGTGTCAGAGAATTTTAGTAAAGTTGAAATTTTTACTATCTCAAAGAGAACAGAACAGAAAAAAAACAAAACATAACACTTAACACTACATTTTGACTGACCTTTTTGTAAATAAATCTCTTCAAAGGAGCGGCAACATTCATTTTGAAATGCAATCTTTTAAACCCAAAAAATACATCATTTTTAAAACCTCTCACGCAATTAAAACAAGTTTATGCCACTTCAAAGAAAAATTAATAATGTCACTCTCACAGCAGTTCTTTGACTTTATCGAAAAACGAATTACTTTCTGTTGAAGTTATAATTTCAACGCAGCCCAAAAACCACCGAACGAAACCACAAAACCGCCCAGAAGCATATTGCACCGCTTCTCTGGAAAAGCAGTTTTCGTATTCTAGGCTCCGATGCGATTTGGTGAAGACATGTGGCACTCTCCTGACGTAAGCAGCTCTGACATATCGGGAGCTATCGTTCACTCAAGTGAGGGCTTCCGATATCTTTCTCCACCATAGGATTCGCTCCAGTGTTCTTCGCCATCGATCGCCTGAAGGTGCACGGCCCTGCATCAAATTAAATGATGCATGGATTAATTTAAAAACTTGGTTGACCATACCCTTCTTTAATGCATTGTCATAAGCTTAGGTGAATAAGTTAAGTTAAGTTTTTTTATATATATTTATATACGGCATGTATTAAATATGAACTTGTATGTAACAAGTTTTTTATGTTTTGAGTGTTGACTTTTTAATGTATGTATGGCACACGGGAGGCAATGAAAAGTGAAGTGTGTGTGTTCGCAGCAGCGAAAAAGAATGAGAGAGATGTATGCACAGCAGTGCGAAGAAATTATAATGAACAGGTTATAATGTTTTTGGGTGGCATTTTGTAAAACAGAGGTGTAAGAGAAAACCATGTGTGGTTTTGCTCAGCAGTGCATAAAGAAAATGGTGGAGCGTTTTTTTTGTAAGTCTGTGTAAATTTTATTACAGCAGTAAACTTATGTAAACTTTTATTACAGCAGTAAGTTGTTTTTCACAGCAGTGAATATAAAAATGATTTTACAGTGGTAAATCCCTCTCAGTAAAAGAGGATGAAGTTTGTATCAGTTTTTAATGAATAGAATGTTTTAATGGTGGTGAAATAAGCTGTCTTTCACTGAAATTTTTTTAATCTTGCCTGAGCACAAAAGATCCTGGAAAGGTAGAAACAGAGCATTGCCTCTGTGTGTTTGAATGTTTGGTTGTTGGTATTTTCTCCATGTAAATATACCCAATAGTGGTATCAGAGCTGATCCAGGCTCTTTAAAGAAGTTAAAGAAGTTGAAGGGAGAAGGTTGTTGCTGCAGCAAAACTTCTCAGGCAGACAAAAGACTCAGACATCAAAGGATTTAGGTATTTCAAAAGTTTTTTTTGTGTTGCTGAAGAATCAGTCAATTGTTTCTAAACATACACAGTCAAGGAATGGCTAGCACAAGCACTGGTATGGGTAGGTTTAACACCCAGCTCCCACAGTTTAATGGGAAGAACTATGACTACTGGTCAATAACTATGAGAGCCCTGTTTGCCTCTCAAGATTTATGAGAAATAGTTGAAGATGGTTTTGAAGAACCAGCAGATGAAACTGAGTTCAACGCATTAACTCAGGGAGAGAGAGATCTCCTGAAGAGCAATAGGAAGAAGGATGCAAAGGCCATTTTATTGTTGCATCTAGCAGTAGACCAGAGTATATTTCCAAGGATAGCAGCAGCTAAAACATCAAATGAAGCATGGCAAACCCTCAAGACAGCCTATCAAGGCATGGAGAGAGTGAAGACAGCAAAACTACAATTCTTGAGAAAGGATTTTGAAAACTTGAACATGAAGGAGTCAGACAACATTGAATCATTCTTCACTCATGTGATTGGTGTAATCACACAAATGAGAACTCATGGAGAGACCATTGAAGATAGAAGGATTGTGGAGAAAATATTGAGGGTCTTACCCTCAAGGTTTGATGCCATAGTCACCACCATTGAAGAGACAAAGGATCTCTCAAACTATTCAGTTGATGAGCTACATGCATCACTGATAACACATGAGCAGAGGTTGAGTAGGAATGAAAACTCATCTCTTGAGCAAGCCTTCAAGACCCAAATGTCCTTTGGAAGAGGAAGAGGTCAAGGCAGAGGAAACAAGAGAGGAAGAGGCAGAAGCCAGAACAGAGGAGGAAGGAACAGCTCATCAAATGCACAAGGAAGGGGTAGCAATCCAAATCAGAACCAAGGTCAAGGCAGCAGCCAACAAGGGGGACAACATCATGCTCAAGGACAAAGGTATGATAAATCTAATGTTCAATGCTATTATTGCAAAAAGTATGGACATTATGCTAGTGATTGTAGAAAGAAACAGCATGATAAGAACAACAGACAAAATGCAAATGTTACAAGAGAAAACAACAGTCAAGAAAATGTCCTGTTAGCTTGTAACATGGCTGAAACACATAGTGAGGACATATGGTTTTTAGACTCAGGTTGCAACAACCATATGACCGGAAACATAGCCTTCTTTTCTGCTCTAGATCAAAATGTGAAATCAGAAGTCACACTAGGAACTGATTGTAAAGTGTCTGTTATGGGAAAGGGGAGATAAAAATATTTACAAAACAAGGAGAAAGGAAAACTATAGCAGATGTCTACTATGTCCCCGGAATGAGATGTAACCTATTGAGTGTTGGACAACTTATCTAAAAGGGTTACAATGTTTACTTTGTAAATGATGTGTGCACCATCATGGATATACCACCCAGCAAAAGATGCATTGCTGAAGTGAAGATGACAAGGAACAGGATGTTCCCTCTCCGGATTAGGGCAGACTTGAAGAACAAGAAGGAAATGGCAGCAGTCACCCAAGAGGCCTTCCAAAGCATGCCAAAGGATGAGAACTGGTTATGGCACTTGAGATTCGGGCATCTAAATTTTGGAGGTCTAAACTTATTGAGCAGAAAAGGAATGGTAAAGGGATTACCATTGATAGAGAAACCGGACAGCCTATGTGAAGGCTGCATTTTGGGAAAACAACATAGAGAAAGTTTTCCATCAGGGAAGAGCATAAGGGCAAAGACACCCTTAGAGATTATCCACTCAGATTTGTGTGGACCAATGCAAGCTCCATCATTAGCTGGAAGCCTATATTTCTTGACATTCATTGATGATTTTACAAGAAAGACTTGGATATATTTCCTCAAGAACAAAAGTGAAGTCTTTGAGAAATTCCAAAATTTCAAAGCACTTGTGGAGAACCAAAGTGAGCTGCACATAAAAGTATTGAGAACTGATAGAGGAGGTGAGTATATCTCAAATGAATTCCTAAAGTTTTGTAGAGAAAATGGAATTCATAAACAGTTTACAACTCGGTACACCCCACAGCAAAATGGAGTTGCTGAAAGGAAGAACAGGACCATCATGGATATGGCGAGGAGCATGCTTAAGGCAAAGCATTTGCCAAATGAGTATTGGGCTGAAGCTGTACATTGTGCAGTTTATATATTGAACAGGTGTCCTACAAAAGCAGTCATGAACAAAGTGCCAGAAGAGGCATGGAGTGGGAGAAAGCAAGGAGTCACCCACATGAGAGTTTTTGGGTGTGTGGCCTATGCACACATACCAGATCAGCTAAGGAGGAAGTTGGATAGCAAAGGGGAGAAATGCATCTTCATTGGATATAGTGATGAATCCAAAGCCTACAGGTTGTACATCCCATCTACCAAGAAGTTCTTTGTAAGCAGGGATGTTCAATTCATTGAAGAGGAAGCTTGGGATGGAAGCATAGAGAAAACAGTGAATGTCAAGAACTGTTTGTCTCATGATGAAGATGAAGAGGAGGTGGCTGAAATGCATCCCCAAACAGCAGCGCCAACACAAGGACAGCAAGGGACACCATTGAGGATAAATGAAAGTGCTTCTCCAAGCACACCACAAGGAGGAAATTCAAGTGCATCTTCAATCACTTGCACACCAAGTGAACGAGGTAAGAAGTTTAGAAATCTAAGTGAAATTTATGAAGAAGGAATGAATTCCTTATTTGCCTTGTTTTGTCATGTTGATGATCCTATTCATTTCAAGGATGCAATTAAAGATAGGAAATGGATAGAAGCTATGGATGAGGAAATGAATGCCATAGAGAGAAACAAAACATGGGATTTGGTTGAGTTACCAAAAGGCAAAGAAGTCATTGGTGTGAAATGGGTCTATAAGACCAAGAGCAATGCTGAAGGCAAGATTGAAAGGCATAAAGCAAGGCTGGTTGTCAAAGGCTACAAGCAGCAGTATGGAAGAGATTATGAGGAGACTTTCGCCCCGGTTGCAAGAATGGAAACCGTGAGAGCAGTGATGTCCATAGCAGCACAAAACAAATGGAAATTCTACCAAATGGATGTGAAATCAGCATTCCTAAATGGAGTGTTAATGGAAGAGGTCTATGTGGAACAGCCTCTCGGATATGAGAAGAAAGGTGAAGAGTACAAAGTGTGCAAATTGAAGAAAGCTCTTTATGGGCTGAAGCAAGCGCCAAGAGCATGGTACAGCAGGATAGATTCATATCTATTGGATAATGAATTTGACAAATGTGAAGGAGAACCCACAGTCTACATCAAGGAAAAAGATGGTAAAATTTTAATTGTTGTCTTGTATGTAGATGATGTTATTTTCACTGGAAATGATATTTATCTTATTGAGAATTTTAAATCAGTCATGAAGGATGAATTTGAAATGACTGATATGGGTTTCTTGAGATACTTCTTAGGCATAGAAGTAGAGCAAAATGAAAAAGGAATTTTTATATCTCAAGCAAGATATGTAAATCAAATTTTGAGCAGATTTAAGATGGAAGAATGCAAGGCAGCAATCACTCCCACAGTGATGGGATTAAAGCTCAGCAGAGAGGACAGCAGCAAGGATTTTGATCCTAGCTTGTATAAAAGCATTGTGGGCAGCCTTATGTATTTAACAGCAACTAGGCCTGATTTAATGTATGCTGTTAGTTTGATTTCCAGATTTATGGAGAGGCCAAAGGAGGCACATTGGCAGGCAGCAAAGAGAATTTTGAGGTATGTCAAAGGTACCAAAATGTTTGGAATTTTATATCATGCTTCGGAACATTCAGATTTGGTTCGATACACTGACAGTGATTGGGCTGGAAGTGTAGATGATCGGAAGAGCATTTCCGGTTATGTTTTTAACATGGGTTCAGGAGCCATTTCATGGGCTTCTAAGAAGCAGTCCATTGTAGCATTGTCTACAGCAGAGGCTGAATATGTGGCAGCTACAGCAGCAGCATATCAAACAGTGTGGATGAGGAGAATGTTGAGAAGCTTAGGCCAAGAGCAGGCAAAAGCGACAATGATCTTTTGTGACAATAGCTCAGCTATTGCATTGTCAAAGAATTCAGTGTTTCATAAGAGAACGAAACACATTCATACCAGGTTTCACTACATCAGAGAATTAGTGAACAATGGAGAAATTGTCTTGGAACATTGCAGGACTCAAGAACAGGTTGCGGACATCTTGACAAAGCCGCTGGATTAGAGAAGCTTTGAATTTTTAAGAAAGTGTCTCGGTATGACCGAATGGCCAGCAGTTGAAATTAAAGGGGAGTGTTGAAGTTATAATTTCAACGCAGCCCAAAAACCACCGAACGAAACCACAAAACCGCCCAGAAGCATATCGCACCGCTTTTCCGGAAAAGCAGTTTCCGTATTCTAGGCTCCGATGCGATTTGGTGAAGACATGTGGCACTCGCCTGACGTAAGCAGCTCTGACATATCGGGAGCTATCGTTCACTCAAGTGAGGGCTTCCGATATCTTTCTCCACCGTAGGATTCGCTCCAGTGTTCTCCGCCATCGATCGCCTGAAGGTGCACAGCCCTACATCAAATTAAATGCTGCGTGGAGTAATTTAAAAACTTGGTTGACCATACCCTTCTTTAATGCATTGTCATAAGCTTAGGTGAATAAGTTAAGTTTTTTTATATATATTTATATACGGCATGTATTAAATATGAACTTGTATGTAACAAGATTTTTATGTTTTGAGTGTTGACTTTTTAATGTATGTATGGCACACCGGAGGCAATGAAAAGTGTGTGTGTTTGCAGCAGCGAAAAAGAATGAGAGAGATGTATGCACAGCAGTGCGAAGAAATTATAATGAACAGGTTGTAATGTTTTTGGGTGGCATTTTGTAAAAAAAAGGTGTAAGAGAAAACCATGTGTGGTTTTGCTCAGCAGTGCATAAAGAAAGAGCGTTTTTTTTGTAAGTCTGTGTAAATTTTATTACAGCAGTAAACTTATGTAAACTTTTATTACAGCAGTAAGTTCTTTTTCACAGCAGTGAATATAAAAATGATTTTACAGTGGTAAATCCCTCTCAGTAAAAGAGGATGAAGTTTGTATCAGTTTTTAATGAATAGAATGTTTTAATGGTGGTGAAATACTCTGTCTCTCAGTGAAATTTTTTTAATCTTGCCTGAGCACAAAAGATCCTGGAAAGGTAGAAACAGAGCATTGCCTCTGTGTGTTTGAATGTTTGGTTTTTGGTATTTTCTCCATGTATATATACCCAACACTTTCCAAATTAATTTCAAGCCTATTGCAATAGGACTCGCGCAGGTGGTACCCGGCGGCCTTCAAGCTTCGTTAGATTTTTCCGCCGCTCACTTCTTCGGCTGGGGACATATAGGACTGCGCCCTATTACAGTATTCCACTCGACACAGAAGTAGAAATATCCAAATTAATGTTTTGAACTTATCCCAAGTGGCATTGCACGCATTAGCTATGGTGCCTCTCGGTGACTACCAAAGGCTTTGCTATAACGAGCTACGACTCTTTCCTCTTCAAAGAAAAAAAATTAACTTGTCACCCTAAATTTCTGAATTTAACTTCTCACGCTAAATTTCTGATACAATATGAGCTGCTATTTTTGAATCGATCATATAAATTTGTTAACTTTGAATTGATCATATAAATTTGATGGATTACAATAAATCCCGTGAGGGTACTAAACTTTTTCAGACTAATATTGGCCTAAAATAATTTAATAGGTAACTACACATTAAACTCAACTGAACTTTACTTGATTTGACTTGACTGATTATCTAAATTTAACTTACTCTTTATACCGGAGTAATTACAATTTCCAACAAAAATACACAAACGAACTAAAACTGTGAATACAACTACAACTATGTCGATCTCTCATTTACAGCTAGAATTAACTTATCCACATTTATTTCCAATTGTCGAGCTAAGAAATCAATCCCACATATTTCCTTTCGATGCAGCACGCGCAGTGAAGGCATCAATTTCAACCAAGGAGCCGGGGTTGTGAGCTTCGGACAAGATCCCATGTCATTAATTTCACAGCTCACTTCATCAATATCCAATATGTTTTCATACTGTCTATGCCCATGAAAGATTCTCGTTCAAAATCGAGCCCTTTGATGTTTTGCAAACTAAAGAATTCAAGATTCTCATTCAAAATCGAGCCCTCTAATGTTTGGTAGACTAAAGAGTAGAGAATGAAAATGCCATGATTGCTATGATCTAACCGTCGGGGAGTGGAAGTGCTAGCCCTTTCACTTGAAACGCCGTGATCTAACGGGCTGAGTATGGAAGAGGTGGCTCTTCCACCTCCACTAACAGAGAGATGCTTTAAATTTATTTTTTACACACTGTAGCTGACAGCTCTCGACAAAATCATAGCGGTCGATAAGGTTATAATCATGCGCATTCATCTATTAAAAGAAATAAAAATCTAGAAGGCCATATCTAGAGGTTGAGATGAGTACGCTGATTTATGTAATTAAAATATTCAGTGTTCCATATCTAAATTAAAATATTCGCCAACCATTTCCATTGTTTTAAACAGGATTAAAATGGAACAAACGATAATGTAAAAAGAAGAAAAAGGTCTGAAATTATGAAATGGTACATACCCAACAAACCCATGGGAAAAGTGAGTTTGGGTTGCACTTTCCATGCAATTTATTGTAAGTTTTGAACCCAAGAGCTCGTTATCTAGTTAGGCGTTTATTGGAGTTGTTGGTAAGAGAAGTTACAAGGACATGCATGAATACAGTACCTTACCCAATGAAGAAAGAAAAAGGCGCAAGGACAACCGTGGCAACAGCTTGGTTGTACATTACAAGAACAAATTTATTCATCCCTCTATTAAATGAAACTTTAGAGATAATATTCATTCCAGCATATCCAAAATGCAAATATATGATCCCCACAAATGTATCGCCCCGCGAAAACGTTATCCATAAAGCACCGGGAGTATATTTCAACATATCAATATAAAGCCATATATTGGGTATTTAATGCTTTTAGAGCAGCACGCAACTTAGCCCGATAACACGGGAGCGGGCAAATATTATTTAATGCCGAATTTGCCGGCTCCCATGTTATCGCGTTAAGTCGAGTGCTGCTCTGAAGGCATTAAATACCCAATATATGGATGGTTAGCTCTTTCCATGTTAATATAAAGCCTTTTCACATGACGACAAAAGAAAATATGAAAAATCCTTACTTGAAACGTAATAATATATTTAATTAAATCTAAAAAACAAGTTAAATGATTTTAGATTTGATGAAAACTTTTATTTATTTAATATATACATTTTTATGGATAATAAAATAAATTATATTTTATTTAAAATAATTTAATACATTTAAATTTTAATAATTAGATTTTTTATTTTTTAAATCTTAATAATATCCGTACCGTCATATCCAAATTGCAAAGATATAATCCCCATAAAAGGTTTTGATTTATGATTTCTCAATTAGCATGCCCATTGAGAATCAAATAAAAACCATTCCTTTCTCTATCTACAAATTGCCAATGCAAAGTGAGAACACGATCTTTTCCTCTCCTCTTTGCACTAAAATTGTCAATGCACAGGGAGGACTGAAGTTTTTTCTTTTTTCCTCATTGTATTTAAGGTATAAATTTGTCACGTCATCTTACTTGTTAAGGATTTTTTTATGATGGATTTCTTTATAAAATTGTTTTTCATATCGCTAATTTTTATTTTTAATCATCATTTAAATATAGTGTATTACATGTTTTATTATTATTTTTTGTTAGGAGTATAAAAACAATTTTCTAGTAGTATAAGTTATTTTTTGTTGCGAGTAAAAAACAATTTTTTGGTAGTATAAGTTATATTTTGTCTTAATTTTTTATTTAAGGGTTGAACATAAAATATATCTATGCTTTAGATTACTTTAACAACGTCAAATAGGTTATTTTTTATTATAAAATTTTTGTTTAGACTATATATTTAATTTCGTGAATTATGAGTGGTTCACTTCTCTTTTTCCTTTTCTAAGGCAAGAAAATTCTAGTAATTGCATTAGGAGGAGAAAAATAAAATTTCACATTAAGGAATAATTATGTATATTAATTAAATAATAATAACAATAAAATAAGTTAAAATTATGGTTTATCTTTGCTTAAAACTCATTTAATTTGATTTTAAAACATACTTTCAATCTTAAGCAACCATTTAAATTTTATATAAGAATACTACTTTAAAACTAAATAAATTCAAATTATTGGTAGATTTTTTTTTTCGTTGTATTATCCTACCATGTATGAGACTAGAGAGGCTAATTACTTAGATTAATTAAATTATAAAAAAAGAGTTATGATTTACCATTTATTATTGATTAATCATCTTTATCTGAGTAAATTATTTAGTATGATTTTAAAGCACGAGTATTACACAACCATTAAATTTTTATGAATAAACTTGACTTTACATATAAATAAATTCAAAGTAAAACTAAATTACTACGATTTTAAAGCAAAATAAGTTCAAATTAACTCACAAGTACAATTAATAGTGCTCTTGAGCCCTCTCCTCTCTTTTGGCTACAACTTCTTAGTAGCTTCATAGTCTTGAACTACGTACCTACATTAAATAAAATTCATTAATATCAATTCAAATGATAAAAAATTGAATCTTTGATAAAATCTCCAAAGATTTTTTAGGGTGTTGAATCTATTTATACATTCAAAAAATTATTTTAAATAATAAAAAATCATATTCTAGCTTGAAATTATATTACCAAAAGTGGAAAAATCTATTTTTATCTATAATAAACTTCTTATAAATTTTAAATATATCAGTGAAATTAATAATTTTAAAAAATAATTAAATTTCAATAAGGTACAAAAAATAATTATATTTCAATAAGGTACAAAATTTGAAAATGCGAGTAAGGTTAAAAAAGTGAAATATGTAAAAAATCGTGGAAGTTAACCACTATTTGCACTAGCTTTGAGGACATGAGATTCATAATTCAGGTCGTCCGGGCACACATAAACATGAACAACAACCAAGTGGATATCATCTTGCTGATCCACGGTGTTGACTTAACTTAATCGCAATAGCAATATTTGTAACTTCCCTAGGTTACCTGGGATTAAATTTGCCGTAATGTAGCTTACCTAGGTCAGATTGAAAAGAAGATTTTAGGATACCTGCGAGACGTAAGGACTACGCGACCTACCGCGCCTGTCATCCGGGCTAGCGGAATGTTTGCTATCGTAATTATTGCTAGGGATCTTAAGTTTATTCCTCTGATCCATGCAAAAATGGACATTGCTTTTGCTGGCCATGTTCATGCTTATGAACATTTTGTAAGTACCAATCATAAATTCCTTTAATATCTTCAAAAATATTATTTTATGAAACTTACTTTAATATCTTCACAATCACTGATCTATCCTGATGATGAACCAGGGTAGAGGGCTCGAAACGTCGATACAAACCAATAAACTCTGGAAAAAAAACACACACAAAGCACGGATCACAAAGCACTAAACTCTGGAAAAAAACACACACAAAGCACGGATCACAAAGCACTGATCAGAAGCCTCAAAACAATAATCTTCAAAAGTATTAGTTTATGAAACCCTAATTGTTTGGCGTCCTGCAACGGCATTCATTTTTATGAAACCCTAATTATTTGGCGATGGGCTTACCATGCTATGAATGTTTCAGACGCGGTATTTAAGAACCAAGCTAACCGATGTGGATTTGTGCGTATCACTGTAGGAGACAAAGGGAAACGAGAAGTCCTTGCTTCAGATTATTCATCATTTTAAGTAGATTAACATTGAATTGGAACTATATAGGGCTTATAAAAATCTGAAGCAAGCCTCCACTTCGAGCTCTCTACCGCCCTCCATGAGTTGGTGCTTGAAATTCCTAGTGAGAGTGCCATGAATGCCGCAAGAGCATCAACGCTTTATGGAGGCGTGGATTGTTTCTTGGTCTTAACGACAGATTAACCCAGGGTGATTAAAGGTGGATCAAAGCGAGGGCGGATTAACGTGTAACTTCCTGGTCAACTAGAAGATGGAGGAGCTGAGTTGATTAACCTACAACGTCTTGGGAACTTGAAAATGGGGAGGCCAACGTATGAAAGATGGAGGAGGCGACATGATGTAAAATAAAAACTATTAAATTATATGGTAACACTTAAGAGTAGGGTTTTAGGTTCATATTCTCCATTGATTTAGTTATTATACAAAGAATATTCATTTCTAGTGAAATCTCAACCATCTATTTATTAAAAAATTAAAATTCTATGAACCCTGTTTTGAAATAGATACGCATATCTATCTGACTCCCTTCCTAGTATCGTGTGAACCAATGTTAACGTATGCAAAGACAAAGGGCCTTTGGTGCAAGCCATGTACATATTTGGAGATTCGACTGTAGATCCGGACTTGCAACGATTGTGAAGGCCATCTTTCCTCCATATGGGGATCACAAATGCACTGGCCGGTTTACGAACAGGAAATTATTAGCAGCTATACTTTGTACTTATTATTGGGCCCCTCGTTTCACTTTCCCATTTTATGTCACAAACAAAATATATCATGACGCTGCTTGCATAGCTTGACTTTAGAAACTAATAGTACGTTCATTTTCAAGTGGTTAAGGTACAATTTTTTGTAAAATGAACATAATTCTAGACTTCGATTTTTATTTTTTAATTTTGGGGGGACCGTCTTAATTTTAATTTTCTATTTGTTCTTTTTCTGGGGAAAAACGTCTTAATTTGAAATTTCTATTATTTATAATATGTTTGGTAATAATGTTTACGTTTAAATTTCCACATGTATACAGCTGGATTTGCACAACTTTGAGACAGCGTGATTGCATATTTGTGGGGTAACTTTTTCTTGTAATTTTTGTTGGGTAGCTTTTACGTGTAATCTGATAAATGAAGTTAGTGAGAGAGGATGTACCATCGGTTAAAATAAAATAACGAATTTGATATAGTTGTTACTATCGCTTATATATAAAAAATTTAGTTAAAATAAAAAAATTAACATTTTATATTTTACTTAACAATGTAATAAAGCGATTAAAATTAGAATAAAGTTTCAAGTTTACATAACCTTGGAAATTTATACATATAAAATTTAATTATATAAAAATGTTAAAATTTTATATATGTATTTTATTTTTTATTTTTTTAAGTAAGTATTTATGAATATTAATATCCAAATACTTAATATATAATAATATTATATATATCTTAATATAATAGACATTATATAACAATTTTATTAAATAGAGTAAATCTCCTGCAGATTGGCTATTAATTTATTTGAAATAATATTAATTTATAATACTCCCTAAAAGGTGCTTAAACAGTGGGGTAGATTGCACTAATGGACAGAAATGCGGTTTATTTAATAAGAAATGCATTGGAAAATACCAAATGGCATTTTGCATAGAAGGTTGTATCACAAAAATTAGAACGTGATTTGGTAGGAGCATGGGAGAGGATGGTAGAGAGGTTTCTGGATGCAGGGTAGTTTTGGGAAGGATAACCCAATCTGAACATAGCGTTGATAGGTCGACAAATGAAATAATGTATGAATCCGGCAAGAAAATACTTTTATCACAAAAAGTCAATGATATTCACTTATCAGTTAAAAAAAACTACCATCTCATTATATCAACCACTCCAGTATCCCTTGGAAAAATATTTTTTATTTTATTTTATGGTTTTGAAGTTTCCCCAGATTTCTTAGAACAATTCCTAGGGTATCCACGTATGACACTACGTTTAACAAGTCGCCATTTGTCTGGTGATTCGTATACTCCATGATTTGACCAGGCCACTGTTGCTCATTGCAAGCTGAATCCACCTCTGAGAGACTCGGACTACATTGGTTTGCAGTGTATTAATAATCTCATCTGCTGATTCATTGCCTTTCATATTTATTGAGCGATAAATGTGGACGTTGATCTGCATATTTAGCTATTGTGACAGAAGAGGCACAGGGCATCAGTCATGTCAGATTGCGATGACAGTTTGGTGATGTTGGCAACGCGGTTGACAGTGGGGCATTCAACCTGGAAACACATGGCAATCGTTGAAAATGAAACGGATGAAGGGATTATCGTTGCCTGTATATTTTAGGAGGGGCAGGTTTTCGGCAGCGTCACACGATGAGAATGCTGGAGTTGTCATATGGGGGTCAACGTTTTCTGATTGATTATTTTGGATTTTTTATGCAGAAATTTAGTGGAAAATTTTGAGGTTAAATATTGATTTGTGTTATTTAAATTGGTTGTTTCACTGTATATATGGATCCAACATTCTGAAAAAATTCAAAGAATTTTAATTATACAAAAATTATCAATAAACTTATAATTTCAATAAATTTTTATCAATCTCATTGAAAATAATAATTCATTGAAAATAATAATTCATGATTTAGGTGAAATAGACCATTATTTAGGTGCACTAGACCATGATAGTAAAGATAGTTGATTTAGGTGGACTAGACCATGATAGTAAAGATAGTTCTAATAATCATATAGAAACAATATGTGGACTTTAATGGATGGCGCGGTGACAATGGCACAAGACTCTAATGTTTGGTGGAGAAATCGGTGATATGTTCGATTTGATCGCTGAAAATGAAACATGTGGTGCGCAATAACACGTTGTGTGTTCAAATATTAAGTGATTATATAATTCAACTCTAATAGTCCAATTTATCTCTAATGTTTTTTTACTTTAGTTATATGATTTTTTTAAATTTAAAAATAAAAATAAATTTTATTTAATATATTTTATAATTTCAAGTTATAATTATAATAAATCCTTACTATATTTTTAATAAAATAGATTAAAAATGCACTCCAAACTAAAATATAGAAAAATCAATCTATAATACTTAGGAAACGATTAAATAATTCCATTGTAAATCATTACAACACTATTAAATAATTCAATATCAATTGGGCAGCTGTGCAATGTGATCTGGCTAATCATATCATGTGACCATGTAATTTTGGATGGTCGGATGAAGGTCAAAATAGGATCGAGTACAACAGGTTTGTGAACGAGTAATGAAGTTGAGTTTTTAGTTTTTCCATGCATTTAATATTTAACCATATATAGCAATTACTTATATTCATATAAGTAACGGAAGAATCTTGTATTTGCTTTCATTAACTTATTGATAACATGATTTTTAAAATTTTAAATTGGTTTATTATATGGTGTAAATTTATATAAATTTATAAAAAAAAAAAAAAAAAAAAAATCTTACGTTTCATAATATATATCAAACCTAAATTCAATTATAATATATTTTTAATTTTAAGTAAATAAATATAATATATTTTAATTTTTTTTTTTTTAAAGTATATTTATGCTCTTTTTTTTTATTTTCCTTTTGCTGGTTTTCTTTTTAACTGACCACAAGTCTGAGCGTAGACAATAATGTAGAACACGTTGTGTGGCTAAAGGCTTCAATCACAATAAGAATGGATTTGTTAAATGGTTAATGGCCAAAGGTGAGATAATACTAGCTTTGGTATCAATGTAATGAAAAAAGTTTATTTATGTATGTCAAATAGTCCAAGATATTTCTTTGGAATATAGTAATAGAATATATTTTAGTAATATAGAATTATATTGTATACATGTATGAATATATAATATGGTTGGTTAGGGCCTTGCTTGTATACTAGGAAAGGTATCCCTTCGTGAATCAGCATGCTCTTTGGGATATGTCCCTTCAATAACTAATTATTATTTAATTAATCATTATTCTTCTTCTTATTATTTTTCTTATTTTTAAATATTATATTCATAGCAATATTTACATATGTTAACATTTTATAGGATAAACATGGAAGTTGTAATAATACAAACATACTATATTCCTAAGAGACATTACTAGTAAGATAAATAATACTATTGCACAAAACTTATTTGGCTTACCAAACTTAATGGAAAATTATATATTTGGTTATTATTATTTATAATATTTTATAACATTAGCAATTAATAGAGAAAATTGAATTATATTTCTACAGAAACACTCATTACTATCCAATGATTGTTGTTTATGAATTCCATGTGCTCTTCAAAGATGATAATGGTTGGTTATAAATATCTCTCTCTTTCTCTCTCTATATATATGTGTGCGTGTGTGTGTGTTGTAATAAGAAACAACTAGCAAAAGTTCATAGATGTCTTTACATAAAGTGAAAGATTACCACCAGCTTTAACAATACCTATATCTTCATAAATTATATGTCCACAATAATTTATAATGATTTTTATCAGGTATGCATAGGAGTAAAATGATTTTTATCTAGTCGATAGAGAAATAACATGTATTTAGAAAAACGATGCAATAAACTATATAATAAATTAGCCATTTATGTGTCTTTGTGTGTGTTATATCAATGAATTCCAAAGAGATGATTTCATTCAAAACTTATCCATGAATTTATCATGTATTGTGGTCTCCATTCGCTGATAACAAGTTTTCCTAACTCAAGCATTGATGAAGGTCACATGAACTAGGATTAAATTACCTTATTTTCTCATGTGATTTCACTTAGATAGACTTTGTTGCATAGTTTGAATGACCAACCATTCAACCACCATAATTTGAATACCCCTCTTGGTGATATAAAGAAATAAATATGATATGCAATAGTAAGTTATGGGGTGGGAATGAATTGAGATTTCATATTCGTAAATGTAGACAAAAATGGTAATATATTGGGTAGAGAGTGGAGAGACATTGTCAATATGTCACACCTAGAGTTTTGTTAATCTTGCAAGGGTTCATAAATTCCCCCCTTAAGTTCACCAATGTCAAGGTAGTTGACACAGTGAGCTAAACATATTTGAGCCATAATTTTCTAGGAAAATATAATGGCACCTCCTTAACATTATATAAAATTTTATCAAAAACTATCTTATAGTCTATGAATGGTTTCTATGTGAAATATCCTTGGCAAATATGTTTCTTCTGCATTGGAGGGTGTAAACCATTTCGATGGTTAGTAAACAAGGTCAGAAATGTTGCTTTGAAATTTATATGTCCAACTTAGATTCTATCTAACCGTGTCCTTTATATATTCAAGCATCCTAGATTATATTTAGAAATGTTAAATCATTAGCGTTAGGAATTACTAATGGAAAATAAAATTATTTTAGATGATGATGTAGTGATTGAAGGACATGATAGAGTTATAGTGTTTCTAAAACCCCATATTAGGTTTCTCAATCACTCATGGTCATTACTAATTTTGATATTTGCATATTTATTTAGAGATCATGGTTAAGTCTATTTTCATTTAGACTTTTTCATGTGCAAGCTTCATGATAGTGTAATTTATTTATTTATTAGAAAATGAATAAAATAAATTTTATTTATTTTTATAATTTGAAGAATTTTGGGAGAAGAAGAAAAAAATCACGTTATAAGAAAACCTACCTTGAACCAATACACAATACTCTTAACAACAACAATGTCCTCATAGCAATGAAATGAAAAAAAATATTATTAAATAACAACACATTCACATTGAAGCACATTACATGGATTTGGCTATATAATACAACACTATTATAACTAGCCTAGATCCACCTAATTCTGGATCTATTATGTGCCAAGAGTGATCAAATATCTAGAGGTGAAAAATTCTTTTTCGAGTGTATAATTTGAGGAAATGTTTGCACCTCGAGGTATTTGATCCCTCTGAGCACATGATAGATCTAAGGTTAGATGGATCTAGGTTGGTTCTAGCTCAGGGAAACAATGTCACATGTTTAGATTATCATTATAAGTATATGTTTTAGATAAAATTCATAATTTGAAATTTCGATTATGTTTTATTTTATTGACATAGCCATATCATTCTCTTCTTTAACTTAGTCTATGTTGTTTTCCTTGGATGTTTTGTATGTCTATATTTGGATGCTTAGAGTGGTTTGTGTGTTTATGTGTTTGGATTTGGATGTAATGTTTGTTAATGTTACAATTATTGTGTTAGATTTATATATGTGTATGTAATTTTCTATTAGTAATTAGTTGGTGATGAATAAGGGAGACAATCTTGTCAAAATATTGTAGGAGGATTGATACTGCACAACTATTTAATTTAATTTTAGGTATCGCAATTGTTGACAACTAATTAATTCTTAGTAGTGTCGCTCTAGGTATTACTAAATATACCTTGAAGAGTAGTTTTAATTTTAAATTTTCTCAGTTACCTCAGTTTACTGAGACGATAGATATTTTCAATAACTATAAAGATGAAAATTTATAAAATAAAACATTTGAATGGAATAGTGTTGAATTGCACAAAATTTGAATAGTAAGAATGTATTCAATTACAAATAGTCTTCATTGTGACAATCTCAAACTATTTTCTTCTACTATTCTTATAGTCACCCTTGTTACTTTGACCATCTTTTCATATCAATTATATGAAAAGGGAAATTGAAATCATAAACCATTCAAATATTTAACTTGAGCTGTTGTAGTAAACTTCATACCTTCTCTCGTTTTCTCTCCTATATTAATATGTTGAATTACTATAACACAAAAATAAATCCACATTGTTAATAATTGTTTTTTGCTTACATTAAAATCAATCACACTATTATTCCAATCACTTTAAAAGTAGTGTACCATCATACATGTAGTTACATCAAATCAGAAATCAACATATCTACTGAAATCAATGCATCTAATGCAAACAATCAAATAGGATTCAAAAACACAACTTCACTGAAATCAATGCATCTAATGCAAGCAATCAAATAGGATTAGAAAACAACATATACATTGAAATCAATGCATCTAATGCAAACAATCAAATAGGATTAGAAATCAACATCCACACTAAAATCAATGCATCTAGTGTAAGAAATCAAATATAATCAGAAATCAACATCTACTCTAAAACCAATGCATCTAGTGCAAATGACCAAATAGAATTATAAATCAGCATATACACTAAAATCAATGCATCTAGTGCAAACGATCAAATAGAATTAGAAACCAACATTTACAATGAAATCAATGCATCTAATGCAAGCAATCAAATAGTATTACAAACCAACATATACACTAAAATCAATGCATCTAATGAAAACAATCAAATAGGATTAGAAATCAACACCTACACTAAAATCAATGCATCAAGTGCAAGAAATCAAATATAGTTAGAAATCAACATCTACATTGAAATCAATGCATCTAGTGAAAATGATCAAGTAGAATTATAAATAAACATATACAATGAAATCAATACAGCTAGTGCAAATGATCCAATAGAATTAGAAACCAACATCTACACTAAAATCAATGCATCTAGTGTAAGAAATCGAATAGAATTAGACAACATCTACACCAAAATAAATGTATATAGTGCAAGCAATCAAATAGGTTTATAAATCACCATCTAAACTGAAATAAATGCATCTAGTGCAACAAAACTTCTTCCCTATCTTCCCCCTCCATCTATAGATATATCTCCCTCCATATCTCCTTCTTTATCTCTCTATCTCACCCCCAAACATACGCACTCTCTCCCCATCTCTCCCTTTTCACTCCCTCTATCTCTCTGTATATATTTCTTCTTCCCTCCCTCTCTCCTATTCCAACTCCATATATTTTTCTTTCTCTCTCTCTCTCTCTCCCCCCCAAATCTTCACTATCTCCCTCCCTCTCTCCTTTTCTCTCCCCCTTCTCTCCATCTCTCCTTCTTTGTCTCTCTATCTTATCGCCAAACGTACACACTCTCTCCGTCTCTCCCTTGTTACTCCCTCTATCTCTCCACTCCTTTCACTCTATGTCTTTGTTCTCCCCTCCCATATATATCTAGAATTAATATATATCATGATATATTAATATATATTATAATATAAAATTTTTTATATTTTATTAATCCAAAGTTATTAAGTTTAATAATATTAATATTATAATATATTAATATTAATCTTTCAATATTAAAACTAGATTTAATGATGCTTTTTACATGGCACCATAACACAATTTATAATAAAACTATCTCAAATTAATATTTTTAAATATTACAACTTTGACATGTAAATATGTATGTCTTTAGAGATTTTAATATATCCATAGGATATGGCCTTTCATTAAACAAATATTTAGTTAAAGGACATATTAAAAGATTTTGGTGCAAGATTTTGGATTCGTTGTGTTGAATTAACTTTTTCACTTTGTTTTAAGAAAATACTATTGACTTTATTAAAGAGTAAATATGTTTAAAATTTTACCTAATTTGGAATTTTAATGTGTTAAATTTTTTTGTTGAAGGTAAATTTATGATCCATTCAAATTAAACATGTATGATAAAGGAACTATTGAACACATGATAGAATTCTATTGTAGTTTTTTTTATTTATATGGTTATTTTCATTTTGCTTAGGGTCGACATTATTTTTTACTACTTTTATTATTAATTATTAGGCCCACATACATACTTACACATCTCCTCAATTATTGTTATTGTTAAGAAATGCCATTTTTGAATGGTATAGATCCTACTAAGAAAAACTTGGATATGTATTTTTTAGTGAGTGTATTTCAACATCTTCCAAATTACCTTATTGGTATTTATCTTCATAATTAACTTCATGAAATTATTATTATTGTTGATAAGAGTCATTGTTCAACGGTATATAACCTACTAAGAAAAACTTGCATATGCATTTTTGAGTGAGCCTATTTCAACATCTTCCTAATTACTTTATTGCTATTTTTTTTACAAGCAATTTTGTATGAGTAGATAATTTTTTTTTTAAGTAGAATAAAATTAAGGTTACCGAATTCGATGAGAGGCTTTTGGAGGTCTATAAATATGAATAATTATTATTATTATCCAATTTTAAGGTTGAGAGGGATAATTTTTTTTAAATACAATAAAATTAAGGTTACTGAATTCAATGAAAGACTTTTAAAGGTCTATAAAGGCAAATCATTATTATTATTATTATCCAATTTTAAGGTCACGGCCAAGCCAAACACCAAATTGGTGTATGATACCCCATTGTTTGTGTGAGAAGGGATCCACCTCCGCGCAACGATTTGACTACTAAGTCTATTAACTCTAATCCCCTCTAGTTTTTAACCTATGACTTCTTAGGAAGAAACACATGCTCTTAACTAGTAGGCTCACTCAAGCTATATAGATGCTTCAAAATGAAAGAGATTGAAAAAGAGAAATGACCTTTATAAGTATTTACTATAATTTCTACTTGTAATCGTACTAGATGAGGCATTAAGATTTTATGGTCGCGTCATCGTCATTAACAATGTATTTTAATGATACTATACCCTAATTTCATTGTTAGGTCCCTATACTACTAGTGTAACCCCTTATTGTGATTAGTGCAACCCCCTTATTGTATTATTATGCCCATATAGTCTAGATGTTGTTATTAGTATGCCCCATTGAAGTCCACTATTGTTATTGCTATGCCCCTACAATATTATTGTTATGTAGGCTCTGATTGTATTGGGACCCATTAGAATCATATATATAGAAAGGAGGTCTTGTCATTTGTATCATCCAAGAATTTTTCATTTGTGTAATGTAAAGGAGGTTTCCCCTCAAAGAGGCTAATTTTGAAGTCATTGATCTATCGTTTCTATCTTTTTGTGAGTTGGTTTCATAACATTTGGTATCAGAGCTTTGTATTCTAGGATTTTTCTGCTCCAAATAGGTCATCATCTTGACCCTTGGGTCCGAATTTCAGATCTTGTCTCTATACATTCAGAGATATGATCTGAGGAAGTTAGGGTTTTTGCAAGCTCCAAAATTCCATCTCGAACACGTTATCGTGGAAGTTTTTCCTATACTTGTTTTTCTACGAAGGTTCATACTCTAAAATTAAACCAATTTGAGAAGAAATCTTGATGAAGCTTGGGTCTGAATTTCAAATCTTGTTTCTCTATATTTTTGAAAATATGGTACAAGACATTTAGGGTTTTTGAAGGCTCCTAAATTACATCCAAAATAGGTGACCTTGGGAAAAATCATAATAACTTTCTCTCTGAGCATTAGATTCAAATTTTGTGAGAAGCTATAGAAAGTGGATGGACTTTAATTTCCCGTGTATCGTTTTTAGGCCCGAAGGTCGAAAATATGACAGATGGCACTTTGTACAAGTTCTCTCTACTAAAAAATTATATAATCAGGTCATCTTGGGAGATGGGACATAACTCTTTCTTGGAGAATCCAATTTTGATCAGATTGGTGACATTAGAAATAGGACGCAGAGAGCTACTACAGGTCGCAATTTCAGACCTTGGAGATATGAAATTTTAGAGATACAATAGATTCAATATCGATCTCCTAAAATAAAGAAAAAGAAAGACTTGAATTAAGAAAATAGAAACACCTAGTAAGAAAAATTGGAGGGATGATTTGAAGAATGTGATCGAAGATATGATCAATAAGATAAATGGTATAGAAGACAAATTGAATGAAAACATGGAAGATTTGAAGAAAGACATGGAAGGCTTGAAGGAAGGTGGGACAAAGCCACTACAGGAAAGGCTTCCTAATGCCAAAAAGGTAGTAGAGGAAACTCATGATGAGAACAAAAGAAATGTTAATCATGATTTCATAGAATCTAACATTGGATTGAAGACCCACCATATTCCAAATATAGATATGAGGAAATTTGATGGAAAGGATCTGGTAGCTTTGATATTACAGATGGAGAAATATTTTGATCTTCATGATGTGCAACCACCACAAAAGGTACATATTGCATCTTTATATTTAGAACCAAATTAGTTTGTATGGTATAGAGGGATTTGTTCTCGTAAACAACTTGTCACATAGTCAATTTTCACGAAGGAAATGATAGCACATTATGAGAATACAAAGAGAAACACATTCTTTAGCCAATTGGTAAATATCAACCAAAAGGGTTCAATGGCAGAGCACATTGAGGACTTCAAAAAATTGAATGTAAGGGTAAATGATATTCCAGAGAAGCATAGGATTGAAATATTCACAGGGACTTTAAATGATAACATCCAACATGAGGTTCACCTTCAGGAACCTGATTCATTGGAGAAGGCATACAGGTTGGCAAGAAAAATTGAAAGAAAAATTATGGCAACAAGGAAGCCTACCGCTCATAACTGTAAAGAAGGAAGTGTTATTGCTCCTAGCCTTTCACCACCTAGAAGGTTGACACCACAACAATTGGAAGAAAAAAGAGTGAAATTCCTTTGTTACAATTGTGATAGAAAATACACTAAAGGTCATGTGTTGAGAAGAAATTATTTTACATAGATGGGGAAGAGGAGAAAGAAAAGGAACAAGAAACGTCAAAAGACGAGGATATACACTAGGAACCAAACCCAAAGAAAGAAGAAATGAATCTGACCATATCTTGTAATATATTGATAGGAATTACCACTCCTCAAACTCTTAATATAGAAGGGGATATCAAGAAGAAAAATGTAATAGTGTTAATTTATTTGGGTAGTACCTATAATTTTATTCATTGTAAGATAGCCAAGGAATTGAATTACTTCCTATATCCAGCACCAGAGTGCTAAGTAATGGCTTCAAATGGAGGAACCATAAACTTCTTTGGAAAGTTCCATAATATCAAGCTATCCATGGGATAATATGTCTTCAATAGTCCAATGCTTTCCATTCCAATGGGTGGTGCAGATTTTGTAATAGGAGTCCAATGGCTACAATCCTTGTGTAAGATAGCTTTTAATTTGCAAGAACTTTTCTTGAAATTTTTTTGGGAAGGAAAGGAAGTTGAATTAAGGGGCAACGGAGGCAAACCAGTAAAGATAATAAGCTCTAACAACATGACAAAGCTTCTAATGAAAGAACAATAGGGTGTAATTACATAATTATGTTCACTAGATGTTCCCACATCGAAATCATCTATTTCTCCAGATCTCCAAAACGTTTTGGAGAATCATTCCAGTGTGTTTGAGACTCCCAAAGGCCTCCCACCTCTTTTTGATCACGATAATGATATACATTTGATTCCAGTAAGTGTTCCCCCAAACATCAGGCCTTACAGATATCCATATGCTCAAAAGAGTGAAATTGAATGTATGGTTGCAGAAATGCTAGAGGTTGGTATAATTCAACGTAGGCAAAGTTCTTTCTATGTTCTAGTGGTATTGGTACACAAGAAGGATGGATTAGGATGCATCTGTCCGGATTATAGGGAGCTCAACAAGCTTACTATTCTACTAATCTACAACAAGTCTTGGAAGCATCATGTTCAAAATGTTGACAGGGTACACAATCTATTGGAGGAGAAACAATTATTTGCAAAAATCTCCAAATGTTTCTTTGAAGTACAAGAGGTGGAATATTTGGGTACTCAGTTAACTCATAGTTCATCTTATCATCCTCAATTTGATGGGAAAACTGAGATAGTGAACAAATTTTTGGAAGGATATATTCGTTGCTTTGTATTTGATAAACAGACACAATGCGTCAAGTGGTTGTCTTTGACTAAATGGTGGTATAACACTTCCTTCCATACTACAGAAAAAATGACCCCCTTTATGGCACTTTATGGATATCATCCACCGTCCATCACATCATCCTTAAAAGAAAATTCTAAGGTTCAAGTAGTGGAAGATAACCTCACTTTGGTGCAGAATAGAATGAAACAACAGGCAGATCAACATCACAGCCAAAGATGTTTTGATGTAGGTGACTGTGTATTTCTACGTCTACAACCATACAAACAAATGTGCCTCGAGAAAGCTAGGAAGGAAAATAAAATATCACCAAAGTATTATGGTTCGTACAAGGTGTACAAAATATTGGTACTATGGCATACAAATTGGAGCTTCCTGCATCTTCCTGAGTGCACCTAGTTTTCGATGTTTCATGGTTAAAGAAGGTGATAGGCAAGAAGATCCCAACTCAAACAATATTGCGAGAACTTGATGAGGAAGGAAAAATCATATTAGAACCGGATGCAGTCACAAAAACATGCAAGTGATAGCTACGAAATCAATCAATTTTAGAGTGTCTCATCAAGTGGAAGAATTTACCCAATGAAGATTCCACATGGAAGGATGAGAATTTTGTATAGAAGAATCCAGAACTACTCAAGCATTGAGGACAACACTTTTTTAATGAGAGGGGCATGTTAGGTCCCTATACTACTAGTGTAACCCCTTATTGTGATTCGTGCAACCCCCTTATTGTATTATTGTGCCCATATAGTCTCGATGTTGTTATTATTATGCCCCATTGAAGTCCACTATTGTTATCGTTGTGCCCCTACAATATTATTGTTATGTAGGCTCTGATTGTATTGGGACCCATTAGAATCATATATATATATAAAGGAGGTATTGTCATTTGTATCATCCAAGAATTGTTCGTTTGTGTAATGTAAAGGAGGCTTCCCCCTCGAAGAGGCTGATTTTGAAGTCGTTGATCTATCTTTTCTATCTTTTTGTGAGCTGGTTTCATAACATTCATTCTCGTGCAAGCACTAATATATGTATGGAATTATGATACATAAAAGGATTTGTTTTTTAATAAATTTATGTAAAATTAAATAAAATATGAGTTATTTAATTGTATAGCCTATTTTCATTCTTGTGCAAGCACCAATATATGTATGGAATTATGATACATACAAGGATTTGTTTTTTAATAAATTTATGCCAAATTAAATAAAATATAAGTTATTTAATTGTATGGTAATATTTTTAATATATATTAATTAAAACAAAATTTTTATACAATAAGCATTATGTTCAAATGAGTATTTAATATGGTGAACATTACGTTGATGTACACAAATTTTTTGATTTCACATAATTTTAGATCCATTAACATACCTAACACACAGAAAATGCAAATATTTGATTGTAACTTACTCAATATGATCCATCTCCCTATTTTGACCATGCACCATAAATGCCACCCACAATATACAAACACTTTCCTCATCATTATTTTTTAAAACAATACAAATAATTTTCTATCAGATAATCAGAATTTAATGGCCTAAATCATTTACATATATGTTTAAAAAATTATGTTATTGTAGTTTCAGTAGTTTTCGAGTTCCAATAAATCAAAAACAAAGTTTTCTTCTCTATTTGTGCCATCTAAATTAAACTTTTACATTGATATTTTTTTGTGCACTCTACGAAATTGACCCAAAAACTTAACATATTTATAGTACATTAACGATAAAAATAAAATTAAACAGGTCTTGAAGACCTAGCCTCATTATTTCTAAACTATGGCACGTCTTTCCCATGACACATTCCATCACTTGAGGCAGCGTGACCAACCTACTCCTTTTGTGCTTCTGCATCAACATCTAGCATAAAAACATGAACTCCTAAATGCTTGTGAAGAGCTCATTGACTAAAACCTCCACCTTGTTTGATAGCAGCTCAGCCTCCAAGCTCACAAACTTCCTCTCTCTCTCACTTCTAATGAGCTCCATCCTTCTAGAAATAAGCTCAACCATTCCCATCAACACCTTGAATAATTTCTCTACAAATTTCTTCTAATGGTCCGACTTAGGCTTCGAATGCACTAGGAAATGAAAGAAGGAAATGGAAACAAATAACCAGCCTTCCATAGGGCATTTAATTCCCCTATGGAGGTTGGTTCACCATACATGCCATGGATTTAACATAGCCTGATTTGACAACATCGCGTGCGGATTTTTTGGTCCCACATGTCTCCGTGCTCGTACCCATCACCATGCTGGAAGGTTTAAATGGTGAATCTGTGTGAAATTTGTATTGAAACATACCAAATTCAATTGAGAATTATTTTGCTCCACCCAGGGTCATCCTCTTGACAAGAAACCCTGGTTAGAACCAGATGAACCTCCCCTGCAACAAAAAAAACCACAGACCCGCAGGTTCACCACCAATATCACAAGTTCATGGAGACCTCGCAAGGAAGATCACACCACCTTGCTGAATCACAGAGACGCATTGAGGTATTTGAATCCCTCTCTGTCTGATTTAGCTTTCACTCATCTGAAATTTTGCATTAGGGATTACATTGTTGGACATAGTGCTTCCCATCTACTCTGCGTATTCTCCCTTGATGTATTGTAATGTGAGGTTCTCACCCCTGCAACTTTTTTGGAGATCGAATGAAGACCAAAGAGAACCACATCTTTGTACCAAAACAGGTCGAAAACCTCAATCATTAGATTTCCTTTACAACCACGGTGCAAACCCTTGTTGCATGAATAGCCTCCACAGGTCCATCCCTAGTAGGACACACAACCATAGCATGCCAAGATACCCTAGTCATAGCCTTGCAGCTTAATGTCTAGTTATAAAGAAAATTGTGGTAAAAGTGATTGATTAAAGAATTTATGTTCTAAGTAGGGGTAAAACTAAAGGTTTGAACCTTAGTTTCCAACTAAATATAAAATTGTGGAATAATTGAATAATCAAAGAAACTCATGTTGTGAGTATGCATAGAATATTTATGTTTGAAATTTGTTGTCCAAATACAGATAGCCCAAGATAATATTTGTCATGGCCTTCACTATTTTTGGATCCTTGTTGTAGCTCTCATAGTAGCACCACCATCAACGATCTTTGGAAACCTACTCACATCAAACAAGACGTTCTTAGCAGTCAAAACTTGACTCTCAATTTTTCATTGAACTTCCATCGAGCACATTTGTGCCAGAGTCTTACAGCAACACATAAAGAAAATGTGTACTAAATGTCAGTAGATAGAACTTCTAGATTTGTGGCAACTCCAATTCTTTTAACTAGATTGGGATCCTTGTATCTATAAAACATTGATACAAATTGTTAGGCAAAGTTTCTAGAACATTCCTATTTTGAGGGAAATAATCAGAAGCTAGAGTTCCCATGATATATTAAGCACAAACATTTTCACCCTCACTTTATTATCATGCCAATTCACTAACTCGAGATATTTCTCATAATCATCCATATGACCCTAGGTACTTTCCAAATCATTTCTTTTTAGCCTTCTAATCATTGCAATCAGAGTGACCCTTGGCACTTTCCAAATCATAATACTAATGCCTACTGATATAGACCCACACTTACTTCCAAAAGTAAAGGGGCTACAATCTCTAGTAATGTCTAGATATCTAAGGGTTTTCATTAAAATAATAGACAACTCAACCTACTCATTTGTCTAAATCATTAGCGATGACATATTCTAGTTTAAAGTAAATTTTGTGAAGAAAAAATAGAGGAGTTGATATTCTACTTGTCTGGTAACTCCAAGCCTAATATTGTGAGGGAAGATGGTAGCCCCATAGACATTGTTGGATGCATAGAATATTTATGTATATTTTACAATATTTTTAACAATATACATGAAAATTTAAAAAAAAGAGATTGGTTCATTTATTTAGAAGTGATGTATTGCTCAATTTTTTGTCAACTAATCTCTAGCAAAAAAAATCCTAGAGGAGATATGAAGATGAATTCCAATATTGGATTTTTCTGATTTTGAAATATTCTTTTCTCATGGGTTTCATCTCTCACAAACAAATTAACTATCTTGTGCTTTAATCCTATCTACATGACTCCTCAATTGTTGTTCCATGTCCTAATTCTAGCCTTGTGACTCTCCCATTGTTGTCTCCTTCTTTGAAGCTTTTTATAGTCCATTGATGGGCTTTGGAAGCGATGCAAAACCCCACTGGGAGAAACAACATGAGGACCTTTCAGAAAAGAAACTAACACAAGGGGATGGGCATAAATGGAGATTCAAAAGGCAAGGAGGAATTTACCGTGAAAGCATAGTAAAGAGAAATTCCCAGAGTGTGGAAATAAGGGGATGATAGAAGAAGTAGAAATCCAGAATGATTTGCGTAGGGGATCCAAGCTAGATTTTCATAGAAACTTTGAATGATATGTTGGGAAGAATCAAGAATTCCACACAAACAAGGAACAAAATGCATTCAAATAGGAACCTGTTTATAACAATGAGACTACTTATAATCAAGAATAGCTAGGGTAGAATGGCTTGATCGGTAACTACCTTGCTCATTCGATAACTACCATGAACATGATAAGCCATGCTAAGGGAGTCCTATATCATTGGTCACTCCCTAAAGCCTTGATGTATTGCCATGGCATGATGCATCATTTGATTCATGACAGTTTCATGAGTGAGGGTCATGGTTAACCTACGAGACGAGTTACATTTTGTTAGCAGGACAAGTCCCCTTGCTTGTTAGCATTTTGTTGTTTTTCCAACATTTATTTTGAATTCCTTTCTTCCCAACCAAAAGGACAACTACACTATCTCTCAAAACAAGTTTTGCAATCCTTTGTACCCCTTGAAATAAAATAGCGTTTGAACTCGATTTCTTTATTTAATAAAACAATCTTCCATGCTTCTAATACAGTTCTAGCAAAGATTTTAAGGAGGCTAGATTAATATCTGATGAGGCTTCATCCCCTGCATCTCCTAATTGGGAAAACAATCTTTAAATAAGATTCCTTATCTCATTTTATTACCTTCCATATTCTTTGATTGTTCCAATTGCTAATCGAGAGGCATAACTTTATAATTTGTATTCTTTTTTCACACATGCAGTATCCATTACTCTAGTAGAGAAAGTAAAATCATAAAAATCCCATGTCTAGCCCAGATATCATATTAGTGAATCATAGTGGAGAAGATAAAATACAAGGAGGAGAGAGAAAAATACTGAAGAAAGCTCTTAAATTACAAAGAGAACCACCTTGTTTGTTCTACATAAAAAATGAAATCAAATTTTTTTATTAGTAAAGTATGTATATTGTTTACAACTTGAGTTATGGGAGTGGACAACATTTTGCAAACTATTATTCGGCACATGGGAACATAGTCTGCATGCATGTTCATCAAAATAATGGATGGAAATGGCAGAGAAAGAAGAAACTGCAATTTAACATTTGACACAACATGGAGAAATATCTAATTTATTTAATTACGGACTTACTTGTAGAGATGACGAGAACCTGTACAATATGGTTTAAGTTAGCCCTTTCCCAAGGAATCACCCTTACTTTGAGCAATTATAAATAATTAACATTAATCCACCCTAGCAACTAATAAGCAGGTCGATTTGCATGAATATGAACATTAGTTTAAGTCACGGACTTGAATCGGTACTAATAGAATAAAAATCATTGTGGGGATGGCTAAGGATATACACGCAATTCCCACTCCGTTGGTCGCTACTTTCACTACTTCTGTATTGATATACATACAATCATGAGCTTCAACATGCCTACCACAAATTATAAATGAGCCTAATGGATGTTATTTTGGAATTATTCAAGTAAGTCCCTCAATTTAGGAAATTTGAGAGTTTTCATTTAAGTTGTTTACAAATGCAACCAATTTGACAACTACAAATCAAAGGAAAACACTAAAACGATGCCAATTCACTTCCATCTACAACACCAATTTTATGCTCAATTGATCTAACTTGTTTTCACAAATCCTTCTTAATTTTTAATTAACCAGTGGTTGATACAATTACAACTCTTTAGTCATGCCTGGTGTAGATATTAACTATTTATTATTAAGTTGGTATATTTCATGATGAATAAGATAGCCAAAGAGAAAGCTCCTTACCCTATATAACAATCCAAGGAGTTTTAGCATAAAATAACAAAACATAATCCATGAGTTCCATTAGCATACAAAAAACTCATGCACCAAAGCTTCCCACTTGGAAAACCCCCCTACTTCAACCACCTAGACGGTGCCAAAATCCTAGTCATGCCATCTTACTAGTCTGGATGTGATCCCACCCATGAGATTAAAAATCATCTCAATACTAGGGTTGTTTGTAAAACAATAAGGGAAACCAGAAAACAAATGACATTTATTTTCTGAATGTAGAGCCACCTGAATATGGGGAAGCCAGAAACCTGATATGCAACATATCCATATCTATAACCTACACAATTGTTCTTGGGTAAGCCAAAAGTAACACGGATATTACTTCGAGATATCAGAAATCAATACGATGTGACAAATTCAAGCTTCACATTTTGATTTTTAGCAAGGGCTTGGTGAACTATTTGAGGTCATTTGAACATATTCTTTCTTTCTTTTTCTCGTTCCAGAAGCTCAAGTTAGCATGCTAAATAAAATTATCTCTTTAATCATTGAAGAGCACCAATAACCATAGTAGAGAAAGATGGACTAGTGGTCAAACGATTGGATGTGTTGTTCTTAAATCCTAATTTATAGATCTGGACACCATATATCATGTAGAAAAGAGATATCTGCATACAATAGTATTAAATTCCAATTGAACCATGAAATCCTTAATTATTTATTTTTCATAATTTATTGATGTGGAGAACTTAGAGTTTTTTACATTTTTTTAAAGACACAAGATGAGTGCCCTCATATGTTTAGTTAATATTCTCATGGACAATGAAGATGTGGTAAGGGAAATTTGGAAACATTTCATCATAATATGAAATGCCCCTCATATGTTTACTTAGTATTCTTGTTCCCTCATTTGTATAGGTATTTCAATAATGAAGAAGTGGGACTTGATCAATGAGTTGGAAGCTTAGGACCTGGAAGGAATGACAAAGTTTTTAGTTGAAGATTTGACATGGATGGAAGTACAGGGAGACTAAGTCATGATTATTCTATATTGTTGACTTGAGGATTTTATGAATGGAGAGAAATTGAGGGAAAGTACACCTACTCAATTTGTTTCTAAAACTAGACGAAGTAAAGATGTGAAGGATATCAAAAAGACACATTCTTCAACATATCTAGAATATGTTATGTGAGTCTCTCTCTCTCTCTCTATATATATATATATATATATATATATATATAGAGAGAGAGAGAGAGAGAGAGAGAGAGAGAGATAATTTTGATTTTAAGTTCACTATGTCAAACATGCATAAATATTTTATTTAATTTGTTGTAAATTCTTGATCACTAGATATTAGTGTGCCTACGATCGGAATCATGTAGAAGCCAATAATGCAGCTGAACCTGAATCTACAACTAAAAAATGTCTTCCACATCACAACATTAAAGTTGGTTGCCAATGTCACTTTATTATGAAAGGACTTTCCCTTAGACCAAATGACGTTGTTGTAACATATACAACATGCAGACATATTGATGAGAGAAATGTGTTTTGTCATGGAAATGAGGAAAATGACATGTCCAAGAAATTCAATTATGCGCTGCATTTAACAGAGGATATATGAATAAATGTTGAAGTTTTGATTCATGATGGTTTTAATGCTATGAGGATATGGGACACGTTTATCTCTGATGTAAGGTATGGATCTTATGAGTTGTTCACAAGGGCACCTCAGGATTCTTTTATGACAAGACATGATGTGTTAAACATCTATAATATTGTCAAACGACTAGAGTATGTGACGAATGAATGTGATCCAAAGAGTGTGGATTGTTGGGTTAGTGAGTGCCCAGAGAGGTTCTTCTTCTACCAAGACTAAGATGTTGTTAAAAACATCCCTTTGATTATAGGCATATAAACAAAGTGAATGCTTTCAATGATGGTGAAACAGTCACACAACAACATGATATCAATGGACTCTACATTGAACACTAATAAATATGGGGTAAACATATTTACTAAAACTTCATTTATTCAACTTCGTTTCGATGTTGTCCTCTTATATACTTATAATTTTGTTTTCTTATTGTAATGCATTATGAACTGTACATATTAATGGCTTTTGATGATCATAAAAATGGAATTCTAGTAGCTTGGGTAATATCATCAGAGAATAGTACCCTTGATATTTGTAAATGGATGTCACAATTATTTGCAAATGGGAAAAAAGAACATCTAGATTGGCATGTCCGAGCTTTCATCACAGATGATGTGGCAGCGAAAATCGAGGCATTAAGGTGAAATGTTTATTCTTTTTAGAAGAGATAGGAAGTAATAATGTTTACGGATATTCTCTTTTAATGTTATATTATTTCAGGACTTGCACAAACTCTACACTTTTATTCTGCATTTGGCATGTCTGTAGAGTATGCTTGAAGAATGTTGGGAATAAAGTCAATGGAAAGGAAAATAAATTTTGTATCTTTCATGCTTTAGGAGAAATTATGCATTCATGTAAAGATGATGAATTTGTACAACATGCAATTGAAAGTTTTTTTTATTAATTTAAAGAAGAAACTATGTTTTTGGATTATTTTACAACCAACTAGTTAGCTAACAACAAATTCTGTAAGTTTCTTGAAGTTGGGTTTTATCAGTTTATTTTGCAATGGACCATTTTCTATTGTTTCTTCGTATCCAATAATTTTTTTTTCTAGATATGTGGTCAAAAGCATATAGGGACTTCCCACACTCCAACCAAGATCCTAATAATGCTATTGAATTTTATCACTAGTATCTAAAGCAAAAGTACCTTCGTGAGAAGAACAATGCATCCCACAGTAGGGTGTATTGGTTTTTGCAAATTTTATTGAAAAGGGTTGAATTCTATTACATTCACATGAAATGTTTAAAAAATGTTGGTTTTGTACGAGCTACAACTTCGAGGAACAACTAAATGTAAGTAAGTGCAGAGCAAAGAATATCCTAGATGACGAATGTTTGGCTGATGGAAACAATAAATCTAAGTATTCAGTTTATAGCCAACTATGGAGATGCATGGTACATGGTATAATGTCATCTATAAAGGGATCAACCTACAATTTTGTAATTACAAATGGGCCCTTAATGGAAATATTTGTAAGAATGTTTTAAATGTTGAGATGCTAGTGAGTAACAATGAATTGGGGGGCAATGAATTTTCTAATGTCTCTAGTTCTATTACCGAAAGACCTAGAATTTTACTTGATTTAAATGAAACATTTGTAATGACCCTAGAAATTGAAACAAAGCTTCCACCTTCTCCTTCCAATTTTATGTGTCATAATGAAAACCAAATTTATGATGTGGAGGATTTATCATACCATACTGATTCAACCATTGTAAGACCGAATAGTGCCCTAACTAACGATGATGAAATTAAACTTGTTATTTCATCAACTCATAAGAAATTGAGGGGTTTATTACAAATAAAACCCACAACTTTGGAGCAAGCATATGCACTAAATAAATTGGTAGAAAATGTAAGTCAAGAGTACAATAAAAAGAAATTTGGTGTTGTAACTCCATCTAAGGTCACTACCAAGAGGCGACATAGTCTTTAGAGCCCAATAAAAAAAAGGGGCAATGGGTTCGTATGTTGAAATCAAGAAAATATGAACCACAATTTTTAAAGGTTGGACAGGGTCATGGAAGGAAAAGAAGTGAATGAACAATTCGATATCTCTTCTACAAAAGAAATAAATCTAGACCACACATCTAGAAGGGTACAACATTCTATTCTATGAAATATTGGTATGGAAATTTCAATTGATGTATCATTTTATGTGAAATGAAAAATATCATTATCTTCATCACCTTCCATGCAATTGCATAACAATGTGTTTTTTATTGTTACAGTTGAATATTCCACATCTCACAATACTTCAAGCTGTCAAGTTTGATTATTTGATGAGAATAATGTGGAGAGTAACTCTGTGAATCCAAATATGGGGAGTACATTGGTTCTTTTTCCATTTTATTCACCGCGTCCACCCCTCCCCTTTGATCATCGAACCCCCTGGTTGTTTCCACCATATGCACCAAGTTCATTCATTGGGCACCCTACCTCAACCCTTAACATTTTGGTTCCACACCCTAGGGTGATGCCCCCTATCGTATAACCAGTCGGATTGTATCGCCACCCGCTCCCCATACTTTGTTCATTTATTACATTCAACATGCCTCTATCCATCCCCCCGGAACCATACATCTATTACACACTTCCAATCAATGATTTACCTAGAGTTGCTCCATCTACCGAGGAAGGAAAATCTTCTCACATGCCTTCAAACTTTATGGTGAGAATAATTGGTTGATGAAAATGTTATAAATTTCATGAATGAAATTGTGTAAGAGTCAAAGTGACTATTTATATTTTAAGTGAACCTATATTCTTAATTTGTTTTGTAATGGATGAACCAAAAGCATATGACAACATTCTTCTTAATCTGTTTTACACGAAATAGTGGGTGAAAAGAACCATCAAAGTGCCAAAAATCAATGGCAAGATGGCAGATATTCCAACTAATGAGTATTCATGGAAAAAATATGGGCATAAACCTATAAAGGGCTCTCCACATCCAAGGGCATCTTGTGTGCATGATGCATTGAATATGTCTCTGGATATTTCCAACATTATGTAATTTCCAACTTGTGCTGTTATGCTATTGACTTATTGAAAGATTTTGGCGAAACTCCAAGCAGATAAAATTTGAGCGGAAATGTTGGCTAAACTCTCACAAACTCAGGAAAATGGTTATTTGTATTTTTGCTACTATAAGCTTGATAGATCATTTTTGGATAATAGCCTAGCCTTCTATATATAAATGTAGAATTTGAACTCTTATTTTTATATAAGGTTGTCTCGTTACTGTAGATGTGATTTTGGTGTGCTAATTTAATACAAAATTAATTTAAGTGAAAAGTAGTCATGTGGAAATAGAAATTTTAGTGAAAATGGTCTTTTCTAAGATGTAAATAGACTTAAAGATAAAATGAAATCCTTCAAAATTATTGGCAGGTTCTCAATTTCAAAAAATTACAAAAAAGTCTTGGAATTATAAGTTCATACATCTATTTTCAGATATACAATATCTCAACCTTCCCTCCTATGTAATCAGATATAATTTTGATATTCTTTGCAATTTTATTGCATTTGTAGCGAGATACCTACATATCTATTTCCCAAGTGTCTTTCAATACATGGAAGCAACTCTTGCATCAACATTTCTAAATTTCATCAATGTTTTAATGAACATGGACTTCAAAACTCATAGATCTTATTGTCTTTGAGTTCCAGTTTCTATCACTACACATTTTATTACGATGTCTTCATATTCTAGCTTAGATCACTACTCCACCATTGTTGTCATCACTTCCATCATGTGCTTTTGCAGTTACCACTTTTTGGAAGCCTTAAGTGTGTCCATCCTCACCATTATTACACAACATATCTGTAATGTCGTCATTCCTTCTACCTTTCCTATTCCAATTCAAGTGTATTCTTTCATGAACTATACTTCTTTGTTTCCCACAAGATGCAACACATTTTGCAAATCTACACTCTATTGAGTCCAATACTAGAGCTTTCTCTCATGGAGCAGTGCATGAATTCCAAGGAAAATCGAATCTCCTAGGCTATGTATAGACCTGTTGCATGGAAGCCACATCAATCTTCCTCCACTTAGATGTAATGATTTCTCCATACGCAATAACTTATTTTATTATAAAATGTGTAAATGTGTGTAAACAAAGATTAAAAACAAAAAATATTTATATTTGATACATTTAAGTTTATTTCCATCACCCTTTTTTAAGGTTACGCATGAAAATGAACACATCAATATTTATACACTTAGCTATAATGGTTTGTCTACATGCAATAATTTATTTTATTACAAAATGTGCAAAAGTTGGTAAGTCATACTAGTTAACACTACATAACCAAAAGATGCAGAAAAGCTTATTATATTAAATGGATGGACAGAGCAATGAGGCTTAATTACATACAATATTGTAAATTATACTAGATAAAAATATATGAACCACAGGTATTATGAACTCACAATACTATTATTACACATTGTGAAAAAATGAATTATCTATGCAGTTAGAGAACCTTTCTCTATCAGTGGATGTAACATGAAGTATGAATGTATGGTAGCAATGAGACTTAGTTTTATACAAGATTGCAAAATAAGAGGCTAAAAAGTAGAAATTTGTGAAACAAAATAGGTATTATGATCTAATATGATTTCATATTATGAAATAATGAATTCTTCATGCACAGACATCATATTCCCATTATCCATGGATGTAACATGAGCTTGGAGAGATCACCAGTTGATCTAGTTACAAAATCTTCCCATTATTCATGGATGCAACATGAACATGGAAAAATGAGAAGTTGATATGGTTACAACACAAACATTCTGATAACCACATTGATTCCAGTCACTACTAAAAAATATTATGATGTAACTAGACCATGATTTCACGTTGCAAAATAATTAATGCTCCCTACACTAGTAGCATCTTCTCATTTCCCTTAGACATAACATGAACATGGCACACTTCCTGTGATAAAGTATTTGACCCGGTCCTTTTGAAGTGCAGGTTTCATTAATGGAACAACATTGGTTTCATGTTAATGTGGTGGTAATAGAAATGTTGTTCCCTATGGTCACGCAATCTTATTTGCACATGAGACAATGTTATGAAACCAACTCAAGAAAAGATAAAAAAGATAAATCCACGCCTTAGAATTTAGCCTCTTCGAGGGGGCAACCTCCTTTACATTACATAAATGAACAATTCTTGGATGATACAAATGACAAAACCTCCTTTCTATATATAGGAGTCTAAGGAGTCACAATATAATCTAGCTGACCTAACAATAATAATATAAAGCCACAAAAATAAAAATAGAGGGATTCTAAGGGGCACAGAAATAACAATATGGGGGTAATAGCGGCACAACAATATAAATAAGGGGTATAACTACAATAGTAATGGGGTAATCACTAGTATTATAGGGACCCAGCATGCCCCTCTCCTTCAAAAAAGTGTTGTCCTCAACGCTTGAGCAGTTATGGATACTTCTGCATAAAATTCTCATCCTCCCATGTGGAATCTTCAGCGGATAAGTTCTTCCACTTGATAAGATACTCTGAAATTGATCGATTTCGTAGCTATCGAGTTCTTGTTTCTGTGACTGCTTCCGGTTCCAATATAATTTTTCCTTCCTCGTCAAGTTCTGTCAATATTGTTTGAACTGGGAGCTTGTCGCCTATAACCTTCTTTAAACATGAAACATGGAAAATTGGGTGCAATCGAGAAGTTGCAGGAAGCTCCAATTTGTATGCCATAGTACCAATCTTTTCCAACACCTTGTACGGACCATAATACTTTGGTGATAATTTATTATCCTTCTTAGCTTGCTTTAGGGACATTTGCTTATATGGTTGTAGCCGTAGGAATACCCAATCACCTACATCAAAACTTCTTTCACTGCGATGTTGATCTGCCTGTTGTTTCATTCTCTTTTGTGCCAACACGAGGTTATCCTTTAAGAGTTGGAGGACTTGTTGTTGATGTTCGATGTGGTGTTCCACTGCCTGAACCTTAGAATTTTATCTTAAATATGATGTGATTGATGGTGGTTGGTACCCATAAAGTGCCATAGATGGGGTCATTTTTGTTGTTGTATGGAAGGAAGTGTTATACCACCATTCAGCCAGAGGCAACCATTTGACCCATTGTGTCTGTTTATCAGATACAAAGCAACGAAGATATCCTTCCAAACATTTGTTTATTATCTCAGTTTGCCCATCAGATTGAGGATGATAAGATGAGCTATGAGCTAACTGAGTACCAAGACAAGAAAATAATTCTGTCCAAAAATTTCCAGTGAAAATGGGATCTCTGTCACTTACAATAATCTTTGGGTTTCCATGTAGCTTTTGAACTGTTTCCATAAATGCAGTAGAAACTGTAATGGCTTTAAATGGATGTGATAATGCACAAAAGTGTGAATACTTGGTAAGTCTGTCAACTACCACCATGATGACACTCTTTCCCTCAGACTTGGGTAAACTTGTGATAAAATCCATTGAAACCTCCTCCCAACGTTGGCTTGGAATGGATAAAGGTTGTAATAGACCCGGTGTCTTAATTGTTTCAACTTTATTTTGTTGGCAAACCAAACATTCCGCCACAAACTTTTGAATATCTGATTTAAGGCCATCCCAAAAAATTCCTTCTTAACCCTGTGGTAAGTTTTTAAAAATCCCGAGTGCCCTCCTAAGGGAGAAGTGTGCAATTCCATAAGAATCTTTTGTTTTAGCTGGGAATTCTTACAGAGGTATAAGCGAAATTTGTACCATAACGAATCATTTTGCCAGCTAAATGTATCAGAAGTATTGGAATCTTGTTGTAGCTTTCGAATAAGTGCCCACACTTCTTTGTCATTCTTCCATTCCTCCTTTGCTTCGTTTATCCAATCTGGTTGGATAATAGAGATGGCACACAACAATGCTTCCATATCCTCATCCTATCTTGAGAGTGCATCTGCCACCACATTTTGCTTCCCTTTTTTGTAGATGATTTCAAAGTCATAACCCAACATCTTTGTGACCCACTTTTGTTGCTCTTCAGAGGATAATCTTTGTTCTAAAAAGTATTTAAGGCTATCATGATCTGTTTTTACCTTGAAGTGTCTTCCCATTAGGTAGGGTCACCATTTCTTAAGTGCATGGAGTATTGCCAACATTTCCTTCTCATAAATAGCTTTGTTTAAAAACTTTCCCTTGATTGGACGACTTTCAAAAACAATGGGTCTTTCATCTTGCATTAAAACAACACCAATTCCATTTCCTGAAGCATCACATTCCACAATAAAGGTTTTTGTGACGTCTGGTGTATCTAAGACCGGTGCTTGGCACATTGCCTCTTTAAGATGTTTAAAGGTCTTTGTTGCTTCCAGAGTCCATGAAAATGAATCTTTCTTCAATAATGTTGTTCGAGGTGCGGCTATTCTCCCATAATTCTTGACGAACTTGTGATAATACCCTGTCAACCCAAGAAATCCTCGTAGATGCTTTATGGATGTGGGAATTTTCCATTCCTTAATGGCTTTAATTTTGCTAGGGTCTACCTTAACTCCTTCATGAGATACAATATGACCCAAATATTCCACCTCCTGGACTCCAAAGAAACATTTGGATCTTTTTGCATATAATTGTTTCTCCTCCAATAGTTGTAGCACCTTGTCAACATGTTCAACATGCTCCTTCCAAGACTTGTTGTAGATTAGTATATCATCAAAAAATACTAACACAAATTTTCTAAGGAATGGTTTGAAAATTGAATTCATCAAACCTTGAAATGTTGAAGGTGCATTGGTAATGCCAAAAGGCATGACCAAAAATTCATAATGACCCTCATGAGTTCTAAATGCTGTTTTCGGAATATCTTCAATCTTCATTCTGATTTGATGATATCCCGAACAAAGATCCAACTTGGTGAAGTAAATTGATCCATGCAATTCATCCAGTAATTTATCAATGACAGGAATGGGGAACTTATCTTTAATAGTGAGCTTGTTGAGCTCCCTATAATCTGGACACATGCGCCATGATCCATCCTTCTTGTGCACCAATACTACTGGAGCTGAGGAAGAACTTTGACTCGGTTGAATTATACCAGCCTCTAGCATTTCTGCAACCATACGTTCAATTTCACTTTTTTGGAGATGGTGGAGAAATTGGGTTTGAAGAGAGAAAAAAACCAAACTCCATCCAAGGTGTCGTGGTTGCAGAAGGGACACCAATTGTTAGTTGATGAACAATGCAAGGTAGATTTTTAGATAGGCAAGTACAAGGATAAGGTGACTTGCGACATAATGTCGATGGACGTGTGCCATATTTTGTTGGATAGACCATGGTAGTACGATAGACAGGTAGTCCATGACGGAGTGAAAAATTGTTACAGATTTGTCAAAGATGGGATAAAGCATACATTGGTACCCATGAAAGAAGAGGAGACAACAGAAATAAGTGGAATAAAAGCATTGCTGCGAGGAGGAAAGGAGTTTTTGCGATAGATTGAGGAGAGTGAATTGGGTTATGTAGTTGTGAGAAGAACAAGGGCGGTGTTAGTACACGCCAACCTTACTAATTTACCTGTGGAAATATAGAACATGCTGCAAGAATTTAGTGATATTGTGGTAGACGATCTATCGGGCAAATTACCACCGAAGCGGAGCATTTGTCACCATATTGATTTTATTCTAGGAGCGAGTTTGCCAAACAAGTCTGCCTACCGGATGAGTCTAAAGGATAATGAAGAAATATGGAAGCAAGTGTAGGAATTGTTGGAAAATGGACTGATTCAGGAGAGTTTAAGAACTTGTGCAGTTCTGACTATTTTAGCTCCCAAGAAAGGAGGTGGCTGGAGAATGTGCAAGGATTCCCGGGCCATTAACAAGATTACTATCAGGTACAGAATCCCTTTACCTCGGATGGATGATATGATGGATTATTTGAGTGGAACAATGTACTTTTCAAAGATAGACCTGAAAAGCGGCTACCACCAAATCAGAATTCGAGAAGGTGACAAGTGGAAGATAGCTTTCAAGGCTAATGAAGGCTTGTACAAATGGTTGGTTATGCCATTTGGGTTAAGCAATGCCCTTAGCACATTCATGCGGTTGATGAACGAGATGTCGAAGGAATTCATTGGTAAATTTGTGATTGTGTACTTGGATGATATACTTATATTTGGCAAGACAAAGGAAGAACATTTTCGACATGTGAGGTATGTATTGGAAAAATTGTAGCAGAATAAATTACTGATAAATTTGAAGAAATGTTCTTTTTTCGAGAAAGAGTTAATTTATTTGGGATATGTGATTTTTAAGAATGAACTAAAAATGGATCCGGAAAAGGTTGCAACCATAGTTAGCTGGCTGTCTCCCAAAAGTTTGTTTGAGGTATGGAGTTTCCATGGATTGGCTAGTTTTTATCCGAAATTTATTAAACAATTTAGTGGGATTTGTGCACCCATGCTGGACACCATTAAGAAAACAAACAACCTTTCCATTGGATAGAAATGGCAAAGAATAGCTTTCAACTGCTCAAAAGTAAAATTACCGAAAAACTGATTTTGAGATTACCACACTTTAACAAACTTTTCCAAGTTCGTTGTGATGCGAGTGGGATAGCCATTGGTGTTGTACTCAATCAAGAGGACAAGCCAGTAGCCTATTTCAGTGAGAAACTAAATTAAACTAGGTAGAAATACACGTCTTTTAACAAGGAATTTTATGCAGTGGTTCAGGCGCTAAAGCATTGGATACATTATCTGTTGGCCAATGAATTTGTCTTATTTTCGGACAATTTTGCGTTGCAGTATATTATGTAGCAGCATAATATGAAACATAAGCATGCCAAGTGGGTGGAGTACTTGCAGAGTTTTATGTTTGTGTTGAAACACATCAGTGGTCAAGCCAACAAAGTGGTAGATGCGTTAAGCAGGAGGAATTTGATCCTACAAGAAAGTACAATACAAGTATTAGGATTTGAACATCTTAAGGACTTGTATGAGGCAGATGCAGATTTTAAGGAAGCCTATGAAGCTTGCCAAAATCCATTGTTGAGAGATAATAGTTCATGGCTAGACTATAATATGCAGGAAGGATTGTTGTTCAAAGGAGGGCAGTTATGTATTCCGAAATGTTCTATGAGAGAGAACTTAATCCAGGAAAAGCATAATGGAGGTTTAGCCGGGCATTTTGGCATAGACAAGACCTTGGATCAGTTGAGCCACTTTTACTACTGGCCGAAGATGCGTAGAGATGTACAAAGGTTTGTGACTAGATGCAAAGTGTGTCAGCTTGCAAAGGGACACAACCAAAACACAGGGTTGTATACACCCTTACCCATTCCAAAAAGACCATGGGACTCATTCAGTTTAGACTTTGTCTTAGGTCTGCCAAAGACACAATGGGGATTCGACTCCATCATGGTGGTGGTGGATCGTTTCACCGAAATGGCACATTTCATTCCATGCAGGAAAACCAATGATGCCACACATGTAGCACATTGTTCTTTATCGAGATAGTTAGATTACATGGCTTGCCGAAGTCTATTGTTTCGTACTGAGATGTTAAGTTTATAGGACATTTTTGGCAAACCTTATGGAAGAAATTAGACACCAAAATAAACTTTAGTTCAAATTATCATCCACAGACCGATGGTCAAACTGAAGTGGTGAACAGAAGTCTTGGAAATTTATTGAGGAGTTTGGTTGGAGAAAATTCTCGACAGTGGGATCGTGTGCTTGCACAAGCAGAATTTGCTTATAATGATTCGTCCAACTTAAGCATGGGCAATAGTCCTTTCCAAATCCTATACGGAATGCACCCACGTGGAGTACATGACTTACGGGATTTGGGACAGTTGGAGTGCAGGAGTGTTGATGGGGAAGATTTCTCAAAGGTAATCAGCGATCTTCATGAACAGGTGAAATTAGAATTATAAGACATCAGCCAAAGATGCAAGCAAAAGGAAAACTTGAAAAGGTAGGAGGTACAATTCAACGTAGGACACCTGGTATTAGGACACCTACACAAGGAAATGTTTCCTAAAGGCGAGTACAACAAGTTGAAATGGAAAAATATCGGGCCTTGCAGGATTCTTCAGAAATTTTATGTGAATGCTTATGAATTACAGTTACCCCCAGGGATTGGAATTTCACCCATTTTCAATGTAGCAAATCTATACCCCTACATTGCATTGGATGACGCAGATAGTTTGAAAGGACGAACACGAGACACCTAGGAAGAGAATGATTCATGGATAAAACAAATGCCCCCAGCAAAGCCTCTAGAGATCAAATATATCCTAGATACCCAGGTGGACAGGCGGACTCGAAGGAAGGAATATCTACAGTACCTAGTCAAGTGGAAGGGTCATCCCATTGAAGATAGTTCTTGGTTAGATGCTGGCCAAATTCAAAGCACCAGGTACTCTATTGAAGAGCTCATGGACAGGAGCCGTGAATTTAATTTACCCCAGGAGCCTGATGCAGGAGCATCCAAATGAAGAGGCAACAGTTGGGAAATATTTTTTTGTTTTGTTTTATTTTGTTTCATTTAAAATTAAGGCTGACACAACCATTGTTAGTTCTTAAATTAGGAAAATAGATTAAGTTAAGAGTAGTTAAGAACTGTTAGAGGAAACTATTGAGAAACTGAAAAATAACTGAGGAACAGTTCCTCAACTGTAAAAGAAACTGCTAATAATGTATTGAAAAGGAAAAGAACGAGGGGGGAGAGGGGTTCTTCTTCTTTGGCCAGATTAGAATGTGTTTGTAAGCCTGCAGGCAGAATCTGGAGTAGAGGCCACTAATTAGTAGAGTCCGACAAGAGAGACAAAGAAATTGAATTTTTAATCTTTCATTTATGAATATACTATGATTTAATCTCAAACTGTACAAATGTATGTTTCGTGTATTGACTTATAAATTGCAATGAATCAGAGATTTGCATAATATATATGTATGTAGGCAGAACTCAACGAATATACAGAGAGGAGAAGAGTGAGACAGAGTATTGGAAACGGGCTGTTGAACAATTGGAGAACCCATAAATTACTCTGGAATGACAGTGAATAAAGACACAGGCAGAGTTAAGCTCAGGAGGGAGTCACATCGCAGAATGGCGGAAGGATGAGGAACCCCAGAATAAACCAACACCACAAAGAAAACATTGAAGAGTGGCGTAAACCTAAGTGAAGAGAAGAGGAGCATTAATGCTCAGCAATCGCTGGATCTTTACAACCAATGACCAGGATTAAATCGTGAAGAGTGGAGCGGAGTTTGATTATCGCATCGGAGGAAAGCAGTGGAGCCAAAGAACCCCGGCCTCAAGCCCTGAGTGATTACGATCCCGCAACTGAACAGGGACCATTGGATCAGATGTTTAGATCAACGATGGAGGACGTAACTTGAGCCACCAGCCTAGCCATAAGCGATTGTGATAAAGCGAAGTTATCACATTACCAATAATCAATGGAGCTTTATTAGTAGAGAAATAATACAATGAGCGATGGAATGGACCCGATAAGGAATTAGGTGAAATTTATTGTTTTAGAAGTCCGGCATTATTGCATAGCGGAAGTGGAAGGGTTCATGTGTAATGTGGCCGCAGAGAGACGATACCCTGATTGCGATAAAGGCATGCATCAATAACTGTGCATAGGTCGTGTTAAAAGTGGAAAAGTTATGTTTACAAAGGATTCTATTATAAATGGTTTGTAATAGAGTTAAGCGCGATATGAGAGGGTAAGTCCAACATTAACAAAGTGTGGTTTTTATTTATATACACGTGGTAGACTTGCATCACCTTAATTCACAAAATAATATCACAGGTCTAACCATGATAAAATACTTTAGTAGCTATTTTTTCTATGCATTCATACATTCATTGAGATATTTATAACTCTTTTCTTCCTCATTCATATACTCATTTCCAAAAACATTAACTATTATAAGAATCCAATTATAAGACTGATTGCAATCACATATTTCATCACATTTTTTGCTTAGAAAATAATCAAGCTATGTATGCATAACTGAAAACATATACAATTAATTCTCTGACTTCTACATTTAATATGAAATTCTAACTACAATATCCTTTAACTATTCTAACATCAATATTTAAAATATAAACAAAAATATTCTGAACCATAATTAGATGCTTAGGAAATATTCACGAACAGAGCATGTTCCACCCAATTATGAATTGCCTACAATAGTTCCCCCCGTGCTCAGATCTTATTTCATTCAAGAATCAACAATCTCTTTGGTTCCTGAGTGGTTTTATTATAGATTCTTCCGAACATATTTTTTCCTTAGCAATGTCCTACTTTAAGGGTCTGGATCCCTTACCTACCTAGTCCTTTTCATTTGTCTTAAGAAAAATACCTTTTATTTTTCTATAAATCATTTATTTTTCTCGTGTTATGCTTTATTCTACTTTTTCACCCAACAGAGAAATTCTCTCCAGCTAAGTAATTAACATAATCTTCCTCTTCCATTATGTTAATACATTTAATATCTTTCTCCTCGGGATTTTTATGAGATCTTTTGGGACGGTACACCATGTGGACTTTAAACACTAATTTTTTTTTTATAAATAGGCAAGAAGTCTGTAATACTCAAGTTCTCTTTCTTAAATATTTCTAAACAAATCACTTATTAATTCAATAAAATAAAACATAATGACATTATCACATAGTTTCCATCCTCACTTCAGTAGCCGTTAAGTCCAACAATAATTTAAAAGTCCAAAAATAGTCATGTTTGAAAATAAAAATATAGGGGAATTACATGAAAAATGTTATTTTCTTCAATATATGGCTATTTGTACCCACCAAATACTTGAGAAGTATGATTAGGTTCTTGGAAGAGATACCCAATATTATTGACATCTTCTTGAATTCAATGGTGTACTCTTATACATTTCATCCCTTTCTCTATTGAAAGTAATGCTACCCAATCCAATGGTCCTCAACATACTCAATAGGTTTTAATTGTGGATTTATGAGTGCCTTAAATTATCCCACATAGTCATTAGAGTATCTCCCTCAATCAAGTTTTTCATGTGGATTTCCCACCAGGTCAAGGTATGGCCCTTTAGTTTCAAATGAATGAAAGGATTTTTTCATTCCTCCTCTATGTGGTGAATGCTAAATATAGAGTTATTTAATTTCAAACGGTCACTCTCACCTTGATATATCTTTTTTTCAACCTTTGCTTCCATATTTACGAACTATGAATGGTTCATAATACTTGGAACAAGTTTTTCTTTTTTTGGCTTATTTTCTAGAACCCTTCTCTAGTTTTTCTTGCTCCCCTTATTTCAAATATTGCTTCCCAATGTTGTAAAAAGGAGCTTCATATTATAGATAATAGATGTGACTTGCTCTTAGATGCTTACAAATCTATCATTTGTCAGATCCCAAGGGTCATTAAAAATGTATTTTTCTGCTATGGCTATAGAATTTTATGACTTTCTCCTTCATTTGATTTGTATTGCCTACAACTTCCCACAAAATACCCAAATAAATCCACTTTGATACCAATATGTTCTATAAATTTCCATGGATATTCCACTAGATAGTTTATCACCACATATCTAGTAAAAAAAATTGAAATATATACTCTAAAATGTAATAACTTCAGATTACATAACTATTATTATTGATTTTTTTATTGATTCATGCAATATATATCATAAGGAAAATAAGGAGAACACAAAATAAATCACTAACAAACCACAATAACACTAAGATATGACTTGGAAAACTCATTTGGGAGAAAACCTAGCTAGAAGGTGAGGCTACTCTACTATCTCTTCCTCTAAATGGAAATGGTACAAAGATAAAGGAGTGAGACCTAAGTCCCATGATCCACTGTAGGACACAAACCATGTTATGCTTGTATTTACCTCCATAAGTCGTAGAAGAAAATTACTAGATGTAACAAGGCTAAAAATACAGAATTAACTAATTTCTCATAATTATTTTGTCACAATTTTGTGATTATGAAATGATAATTATTTCATAATTGAAGAGAACTCATAATTAAGAAATAAATTCATACTCATATGAGAATAAATCTCATAACAGAGCATGAAACTTGTGCATGACTTGTGTTATTTAGTTCGTATGCCATCAAGCCTAAATTCTCTTGGCAATAGGCGACCATATTCATCCTCTTAGATTCATGAAAAGTCTGTATAATGAAACTTTCCATGTGGGATGGGGATATGGAAAGCCTTAGGAAAAACCATTATGCTTCTACTGAATTCCCTAGCAATGCTTCCATGGAACGTTGTGGTGAGCTCAACCATTACTTGTGAATCAAGGAGGACCAATAGACAAGGTGTTTGGGAAGGAACCGTCGTAAGCGAAGTTTATGAAATTTTTTTCATATAAATACTATGATGATTTTACCGTGTTGAGATTTTCTGTTTGTAGCAAAATAGGAAAAATCTCAGCTGATGACAACAATAGAATTCAGGTCCTAAATTAACTCTAGTTTGTTGGGAGGGAGTTAATGCCTCCTATATTTGATGTGAGTGAGTTAATGAGGCTGTTATATTCTCTATGCTATATAACAGGCAACCATTCGGATGGTTTGCTAAGAGAGTGAGAGGTTTTTGTGAGGATTTCTTGATGTAATCTCCAATTTGATTAATAAATTCCTGATGCCTATGTTGTGTGGACGTAGCCCAAATTGGTTGGGTGAACCACGTTAAGCTCTTGTGTTTATGTGCTTGATATTCTGCTGTGTGTTTATTGATTTCCTGTGCCTCTGAATTCCAACAATTGGTATCAGAGCATGTTGGAGGTGCTGCCTGGAGGAGCTGATCGAGGCGCTGCGATGATCGATGATAGAGGTGTTGCATTGATCTGTTAGCGCTGGCGGACTGTGCTGGTGGTTTGCTGTTGTGTGGTGCTGCCTGAAACTGGTGCGTTCACCGAGTAACGGTATGTTCATTATTGCGTGGAGATGGTTTTTTAAATGTTGATGGTGCGATGTTAATTTCACACGTTATACCTGGTGTGTGTGCGCCTTGGATTCATTGTTTGTTTTAATAAAAAAAACTTGCACATGGATATAATTGTTGTGGAGCACTGGCTAAGGAAACAAGTTAACTTTTCTGTATGCCTGAGTCCCTTCTCTGCTATAAAACGCAGTGTGATTTGATAAAACGCAGTGTGATTTGATAAAACGCATTTGAATTTGAGTGGTGCGTATTTGAATTGAATTCTGTGGTGCATATTTGAATTGAATTGAGTGGTTCTGGAGCGTGGATTTATTATATGGTGCTGAAGCGTGGATTTGTTTTGTGGATTTGTTATATGGTGCTGAAGTGTGGATTTGTTATATGGTGCTGGAGCGTTGGAATTTGCACCTTTTTTCCCATGTTTTTTATCGTATGGATTTAAATAGACCACGAGGTGCCTGCACAAAACATAGATTATGTCAGTATGTTTTAAAGCTATAGTGGTGATTAATATTTCTGAAGCTACAGTTTCATTAACGCAGAGGTAAATACAAAATCTAATCAGTATATGTATACTGCCCTATATTAATAGAACTATAGCTTGCCCTCTATCGTTACCTCCCACGACTCCTTTCATGTCACCACAACTGGACAGAAAAAAATCAGTGCAAAAGGCAGAATTTTTTTTTTTTGTGAAGGGAAGATATTTTTTGTTTTAAAGGCAAAGGCAGAAAGGCATAGGCAATTTTTTTTTTTTAATTGCTGGTTGGATATTGGAGATTATTGTGTTTTTGTTGATAAAAATGGCGAAAACTCAAAGTGCCCGGTTTGAAATTGAGAAATTTAATGGCAAGAATAATTTTGAGATCTGGAAGGTAAAGATGCACGATCTGCTGGTTCAACAAGGTGTGGCGAAAGCACTGTTGGGGAAAAACAAAAGGCCTCCTTCCATGACGGAGGATGAATGGGATGAGATGGACGATAGAGCTCTGAGCGCAATTTGGTTATGTCTGGCGGACGATGTTCTGTTCAACATTTTGTCAGAGAAAACCGCCGCAGGCTTGTGGTCGAAGCTTGAGAAGCTCTATATGACGAAATCTTTGACAAATCGGATTCTCCTGAAACGGCAGCTTTACGGTTTGCGGATGAAAGAAGGTACCTCAATTGCTGATCACCTGAATGTTTTTAATACCTTACTGGTGCAATTAGATAGTCTAGATGTGAAATTTGATTCAGAGGATAAGGAAATAACTCTATTATGTTCATTGCCCGAATCCTGGGATCACTTTGTTACTTCCATAAGCTTTAGTACATCAGAAATCCTTGAGTTTGACGATGTTGTTGGAGCCTTGTTGGGTGAGGAGATGAGGAAGAGGTCAAATGTAGACACCTCTACATCAGAGGTAATGATGGCTAGAGGTCGCTCAAGAGAGAGACACTCCGGGGGAAAGCATAGCGACTCTTGCTCAAAGTCCAAAGGAAAGAAGCCAAAGGTGAAGTGCTGGCATTGTGGCAAGGTTGGACATCTGAAAAAGGATTGCTGGAAGCGAAAGCAGGCTGCTAAAGAAGGCTCTTCGACAGAAAAGAAGGAAACCAACACCACAGATACAGGTTCAGTATCTGGTTCAGGTATGAGTGATGGGGTATTGTCTGTTAATGTTTCAAAACATGATCAACATTGGTTGTTAGATATCGGGGCATCTAACCATATGTGTATACATAGAGATTGGTTTAAAACATATAGATCAGTTGATGATGGAGTCATGTACATGGGTAATGATGTCACTTGCAGTATTGTTGGAATAGGAAGTGTACAACTACAAATGTTTGATGGCACAACCAAAATATTAACTGATGTGAGGCATGTACCAGATTTAAGGAAAAATTTGATTTCATTAGGAGCACTTGATTCAAATGGATATAAAACTGTAATTCAAGGTGGAGTAATGAAAATTTACAAAGGCGTCTTACTAGTTATGAAAGCTAAGAAAGTAGGAAATCTATTTCAGTTAGAAGGTAGAACTGGGTCAGATCATGTGTCTGTGTCTGAACATCACAATAGTTCCATTCACTTATGGCATCAAAGATTGGGGCATATGAGTGAAAGAGGATTGAAAATTTTGGCTGACCGAAAGTTACTTCCTAATCTAAGATCTGGAAAATTGGATTTCTGTAAACATTGTCTGTTTGGTAAACAAAGTAAACAAAAGTTTAAAACAGGCAAACATACTAGTAAAGGCGTACTTGATTATATCCATTCAGATGTTTTGGGTCCAGCCCCTACAGCGTCATATGGTGGCTCGTCATATTTTGTATCATTCATTGATGACTTTTCTAGGAAGGTATGGGTCTACATGTTGAAAAAGAAGTCTGATGTTTTTACAGTTTTCAAGCAGTTTAGAGCATTGGTAGAAAACAACACTGGTAGAACAATAAAATGTTTACGAACTGACAATGGTGGGGAGTTTACTTCCAAGGATTTTGACAGCTATTGCAAGGATGCATGGATCGAGAGACATAAGACCACGATTTATACTCCTCAGCAGAATGGAGTTGCTGAACGCATGAACAGGACTCTTCTAGAGAGAGCAAGGAGTATGCTTTGTAACGCCGGGTTGCAAAAGGAGTTGTGGACTGAAGCGGTGGCAACAGCTTGTTACGTGATAAACCGATCTCCATCAACGGCGATAGGCTGCAAGGTTCCGCAAGAGGTATGGAAAGGACACCCTTGTGACTATTCTAAACTCAGAGTGTTTGGTTGTGATGCATATGCTCTAGTGCCTAAACATCAACGAACTAAATTAGATCCAAAGTCTAAAAGGTATATCTTTCTTGGGTATGGTGATGGAACAAAGGGATATAGATTGTGGGATCCTACTACCCGCAAAATCATCATCAACAAAGATGTAAAGTTTGATGAATCCTCTCTTGTACAGTTAGATGTAAATAGTAGATTGAAACAGGATGATGTATCTGATTTTCAGCATATTCAGTTTGACATCATTTCTAATGATAGTCATAACGACCATAGTTCAGATTCTAGTCATGAACAGGTTTCAAAATCAGATTATGAACAGGGTTCAGATGGAGGTCATGAACAGGTCTCAAATGGCGATCATGAAGAAGTTCCTACAGATGATAGACAGCCAATTGTGGAAGCACCAGAAACATTCTTAAGGAGGTCTACAAGGATCAAACGTCCTCCAAGAAGGTATGATGATCATGTTACTTCAGTTGCTTTGATCGCTAATGATGATGAACCTTTGTGTTATCAGGAAGTTGTAGAAGGTTCAAATAGTGACAAATGGAAAACAACCATGAAGGAAGAAATGATGGCCTTAGGTAAGAATGGCACGTGGGATCTGGTTGAACTTCCTAAAGGCAGGAAAACTGTGGGATGCAAGTGGGTGTTGAAGGTGAAACGGGGTGTGAATGATACGGAAGACAGGTACAAAGCGAGGCTGGTTGCAAAAGGGTTTTCTTAGAAAGCTGGCATAGAATTTCATGAGATTTTTTCACCAGTGGTTAAAATTGTTTCAATTAGAATTGTGTTAGCATTAGTGGCTTTGTTTGATTTAGAGTTGCAGCAATTAGATGTTAAGACTGCATTTCTACATGGAGACTTAGATGAGGAAATATATATGGAACAACCGGAAGGGTTTGTTCAGCATCACAATGAGAAATTTGTCTGCAGGCTCAAGAAGTCATTATATGGCCTGAAGAAGTCGCCTCGGCAGTGGTATAAGAAGTTTGATTCTTTCATGTTGATTCAGAAATATGTTAGAAGTGAATATGATCATTGTGTTTATTTTAAACAATTGAATAATGGCATATTCATTATCTTGGTGTTATATGTTGATGATATGCTTTTAGCAAGCAAAAGCATTGAAGAAATCAATAGGTTGAAGACTCAGATGGCAAGGACGTTTGATACGAAAGATCTAGGAGCAGCAAGACAGATTTTGGGCATGGAGATTTTCAGAGACAGGAGCAATGGTAAGCTATGGCTATCACAACAAAAGTATATTGAGAAAATACTTTTGAGGTTTGGTATGAATAATGTCAAGCCTGTGTTAGTCCCTTTAGCTTCCCATTTTAAGCTTTCTTCGAGTTTATGTCATAATACAGATGAAGAAAACGGTTATATGTCTCGAATTCCATATGCCAATGAAGTAGGGTGTTTAATGTATGCGATGGTTTGTACTCGACCAGATATTTCACATGCAGTTGGGGTTGTCAGCAGGTACATGGAAAATCCGGGTAAAGAACACTGGTTAGCAGTGAAATAGGTGCTTCGGTATTTGATAGGCACAAGTAGTTATTGTATTTCTTACAATAAGAGTAGTGAATTTGTTTGCGGGTATGTTGATTTCGATTTTGCAGGTGATTTGGATAAGAGAAGGTCAACTTCAGGGTACGTCTTTACTCTTGCAGGTGGAGCTATCAGCTGGATGTCAAAGCTACAGAATATTGTTGCTTTGTCCACTACTGAAGCAGAATACATTGCTGCTTCTCATGCTTGCAAAGAGGCGGTTTGGTTGAAAGGTTTGCTTGGTGAGTTTGGTAGGTTACAGGACAACATCAGGTTACTTTGTGATAGTCAAAGTGCAATACATTTGGCTAAGAATCCGGCCTATCATAGCAAATCAAAGCATATTCCAATCAAATATCATTTTGTAAGACAGGTTATCACTGAAAGGGGAGTTTCTCTTGAAAAGGTGCATACAAAGGAGAACTGTGCAGACATGTTCACGTAACTAGTTTTGTTGGAGAAGCTACGCTGGTGTTTGGATTATCTTGGCTTGCAGAAAAGATAAAATAATAATAACAGGGCATCAGGCGAATTGTTGTCAAGGTGGAGATTGTTGAGATTTTCTGTTTGTAGCAAAATAGGAAAAATCTCAACTGATGACAATAAGAGAATTCAGGTCCTAGATTAACTCCAGTTTGTTGGGAGGGAGTTAATGCCTCCTATATTTGATGTGAGTGAGTTAATGAGGCTGTTAGATTCTCTATGCTATATAACAGGCAACCATTCGGATGGTTTGCTAAGAGAGTGAGAGGTTTTTGTGAGGATTTCTTGATGTAATCTCCAATTTGATTAATAAATTCCTGATGCCTATGTTGTGTGGACATAGCCCAGATTGGTTGGGTGAACCACGTTAAACTCTTGTGTTTATGTGCTTGATATTCTGCTGTGTGTTTATTGATTTCCTGTGCCTTTGAATTCCAACATACCGCAAATATTATTGTTATATGTTTGGATCTATATTTTATCTTATGTTTATGATTAAATCAACATTTATGTTTGGTTGTGATGTGTGTATGTTATATGTATTAGAAGTGGGAGAAAGATGTCTAGAGTTCGAGCAAGGTCTAATGCAACTGATTTGGTCAAAACAATAGCAACCGGTGAAGGAGATAAGTATACCATTTAGTTATTTTCTTATTATATTGAATATAAAGAGATGAATGGTTGTGATATAAGAAAAATAAATTATTGATTTATTATTATTGATTGGTAGATCTAGAGTCACGGTATATGGAACAACAAATCCTTTTCCAATAGAATTTTTTATGCAAATAGAATTGGTGACTCCATTCAAGAGAGATTATTGATTTCTCCTCATTCCCTTCAAACGATTCTGTTATTTTTGTTCCTTTTGTCCTTTCTAGTGTTTTCTATCTTTTTTATATTTCTTTTGAGCTAGATACATCACTAATCCATTAGATTTAGACTTTATTTAAAACATATTAAAAAATATAAATGAAAAGAAGAGGAAAAAAATTTGTGAATTTCAAATCAAATTTTGTAATTTTCTATATAGAATTTGGATCAAACGGTTATGGATCTAAATTTGCCTTGAAATTTCATCGTAATTTAAAAAATAAATCGTCTAAAATTGTGTCTACATCATGGGGATATAGCTAACTGAAATTCAATTTGTTTCTTTTTATCTTTTAGGATGGTCGTGAAGTTTTCTCTTCGAATATCTTTTAATAAGGACATTTTATTACCATCAAGCAAAAAAAAAATGGGTACATTTTTTATTAAATTTCTTTTGATATATAGAATGATGCATTTTTTTTAAAGATTTAAGAAACTGAAATTTTTGGCTCTCAAATCTTTTTATTATTTACTTATTTATTAATTTTTAAACAAAAAATAAAATTACATTTTTGTAGCTTCATGATCCGGATTATCCACAGTTTCTTGTTCATTTTTCCATTTCCTCATCATCAAAAGGTTTGCTTGAGTGCTTTTGTCTTTCAAGTTGCATTGGTGCTTTTGGATTGAATATGAAAATGAGTAATTAGTTTCTTTTGAAAAGTTGGATATCTTGTGTAACCATGGAGAGAGCGTGAGGTTTTTTCCGTCATTTGAAAAAAGAAAATGTCTCTGTTATGTATTTACTTATTTATTAATTTTTAAATAAGAAATAAAATTACATTTCCTCATCATCAAAAGGTTTGCTTAATAAGTGCTTTTGCTTTTCAAGTTGCATTGGTGCTCTTGGATTGAATATGAAAATGAGTAATTAGTTTCTTTTGAAAAGTTGGATATCTTGTGTAACCATGGAGAGAGGGTGAGGTTTTTTTGTCATTTGAAAAAAGGAAAGGTCTCTCTCACATTCCCTTAAATAGATTTCATTGAGTTGAAATAAATGCATCTTACATATAGTGTGCATTTTTAGGATTGGTAAGCTATGTTCCAACAAACCATAAAAGTTTCACTCGATACCATCTAAGTATAGAAAATAAATACAAGTGATAACAAAAGTTAGTAGCCAGCATAGCTTAGGGTATATGACCTTGAAATAAGGTTGGAGAGGAAACTCTTCAAGGCCACAAAATTGAAACTGCATATGAGTAGGCAGTGACAAAACCCACTATCACATATCTTCATTTCTAGGAAGTTCATCTAACATAGGAGTTAATCGTAAATTTGTAGTTGGAAAATTTGGCGATATTGTCCCCTCTTAATTATTCTTCTAGTGTTTTTTGGGTTTTGCATGTTTGGGGATATCATGGGGGCATGGGTCCACTATGGATAATCCCTGATAGAGGTTTTGGTGTTAGTTTCTCTTCCCATGCATATGGTACAAAACCATGTCCATCCTTCCAACTATTTGAATGAGATGTGCTACCTAGTTGTTATTATTTAGGGAACCTAATAAGGTGAATATGTTGGGAATTGTGATGGTACTTAAAATTTAGATTACGTCACCATATCAATACTCTTAGTGGGTGTTGGTTAGTATTATTTGAGGAATTTCACTTGTGATGGTAAAGATTGGTATAGGGAGGCTAGTCTAATGATTTATGTTTCCCTAATAAGTTGGACATAGGAACTGATCATCGTAGGATGATTATTTGAAGACCCCTTTATCCGTTGGATTACCTGTTGTTATCTCTTATATTTTTTTATTAGAGGTGTGCTTTCTGGATTGAGTCTAGTTAGCCATATGGATGTCTTGTCTAATTAATTAAATTTATATATTAACTGTGGTTGACCAAATTGTATTTCTATCGCAAATACTCGAAAATATTCCTCTATAATATGAAAGGCCACCATTACAAATACATAGGATAACTTTAACAATGGAAGACTTATATTAAACTAAACGCAGGAGGGTTTTTTCTAGTTGAAAGTGGGAAACGCAAGTTTTCCTTGAAGTGATAAATGAAATTCTAGTAATCATTGTAAATCCACCTTTGATTGATCCTCTTGAACTTGTACTCGTTCAGGTGAGTGATAACTTTCAATGTACCTTTTCCTTGTTCTCTCATACCATGGCTTGTGAGAGCAATGTCTAAAAAATTGGAGAGATCAGATCTTCTCCACTATTCATTTTAGGGATTTCTACTATGATGTCCCTCTCGCCTATGATTATTGTGATAAGTTTCACTCTTACAACCTCATTTACATCTCTGTTTTGTTATTAGGTCACACCATCCATTGCTTTTACAACCCTGATTAGTGCCCATATTCTTTCAGCATCTGCTATTCCTATTGAATTTGTGTTCAGAGTTAGGGAAAGCATGAGGTGATAGCTTATAGTTGTGTGGATTCCCCTTAGTTACACGATTTCTATGGTTATAATTCTAGGTTTAGGAAAATATTCTATAGGGATTATTTCAAGGAGGTTTATGCGTATTCCTAATGATTCAAGGAAAAGTATTTTTTTCAAACTATCGTGTAATCCTTGAGGTAATATGTCATTAGAAGGAATTCCTTTCCTTGGAGGTCAAAGTTTCTTTGTGGGGGGGGAATTTTACTTTCAAAGGTAAATTAAGGCCTTGATATCTTCAAGTTAGAATAAAATATGAGGACATATAAATGACCTCATTGAAGACAAAGTATAGTAATTATGAGTTTACATTAGTTTCAATTAGGCATACCAATGCACCGATTACATTTATGTGCCTAACGAACACATCCTCAATAAATATTTGGCCAAGTTTTCTTTGGTTTGTAGTAATGACATCTTGGTGCATTCAAAGACAAAAGAGAAGAATAGGGATAACCTCAACAATTTATTGCAAATAATTTCAAGACAAGAACTATCTGTAAATTTCGATAACTATCATTTCTTTATGAGAAAAGTACACTATTTGGGTCATGAGGTCTTAGAGGAAGTGGTTGCAGTAGGCCTTGACAAGATAAAATAAATTATCGATTGGATATATAAGGAAATTATGGATTGGATAGAATCTCAAAATTTGTCAAATATGATATCATTTATTGGATTAGCTAGATATTGTGGGAGGTTCATCTAAGAATTTTCAAATATTAGCTAGCCAATCACTTCATTGTAGAAGAACGGGGTCATATTTGTATGGTCAATAGAATGTGAAGCAAGTTTTCAATAATTAAAAAATCTCTTAATTAATGAACCTATTACGAATATTTTACATTAAGAAAAATAGTTCTTAGTTTGTACATATCCCTATGATGAAGAACTCATATGAGTTCTCATGCAAGAGGGATATGTGATTAGCTATGAATCTAGGAAGCTAAATAAGCATGAAAAAAATTATGTGACACATGATCTAGAGCTTGCAACTATTGTACATGCCCTAAATATGTGGAGACACTACATGCATGGAAGAACATTTGTATTAATATGGATCACTGTGGGAAAAATATTTACTTGATTAGCCTTTTCTAATGCTAATAAGTTTAGGTGGATGGTTCTCATCAATGAGTTTTATTTTGAAGCCTGATACATCAAAGGAAAAGTGAACTGGTTGTTAGATGTACTCATCTAGAGTATGCAAATAACACACGTGGAAACATTTATCATAAGGGAATTAGATATTAAATGAAGGAGCAAAGATTCCCTATAAGATTATAAGAACATCAAATATGTAAAATGATGCTTTGAGTAGGAGCCCAAGGGAACAAGGTGTGAAGAATGTTAACCAATAGAGGACAACCTATTGACTTACAAGGAAAAATTTTACATACCAAATTGCGAAGACTTAAAGAGGCTCATAATGGATGAATTCCATAAGAGGGTTTCTTTAGATCACCTAGGGCATTAGAACATGATAAAATCCACTAATGAATTATATTAATGGCATGAGATGAAGAATGAAATTTGTGATTACAATGCTAAATGTTTGGAATGTGAAGGACATAAGAATCTCGTAGTGTTTATGCATCCAATACAAATTATATAACATAATTGTGAAGTCATATCTAAGGACTTCATCACTAGTTAAGAAATGACAACCAAGTGGCATGTTGCAATCATGGTAGTGGTGGATAACTTGAGAAAGGAAACCGACAATCCAAACTATCAATACCTTTATAGAAGAAATTTTCAATTTACATCGCATGCCCTACCATGTTCAGTACAAATTTCTAGAAATCATTATTTTGAGACAAAAATGGCTTTAAGAACAAGATATCATCCTCAGATAGATGGAAAAACAAACCAGAGAATCAAGGTGTTGGGATATATATTAAGGTTGTAGTGGAACGATAACTTACCTGGTGTAGAGTTTTCCTATAATAATGAATGAAATGAATCCTCCCTAAGTATATCACAATTACATACCTATAATATGGATAAACTCAACATTAAAATATATCATATAAAAGAATCATATTCAATTGAATGAGGAAATGTGTTTTATTCATAATGTTTTCCAATCATTGTTACACATGGATGCATTCATATGATTTACTCATCAATGTGAGGTACATGTACTAATGCACATGTGCCAATGATGGTAACAAAAGCCTTGTGCTATAAACAACAATGTTGATACCCTTTTGTCAATAATATAATTTTTATTTATGTTGTTGTGATCATTATCATTATAAAAAATTCATGATACATAAATATATATACACACTAGTGTTGATGAATACGTGCTAAGCGCTGACACTAAAAATATATATAATATGCTCTAGGGATTTCAAAATATATATTGTTTATATTTTCTTTTAAAATATATGTTAAGCATTGACCTACTGTCAAAATATATATTGTGCATCAATTTGTATAAAAAAATTATGTATTAGTGTGCCATATCGTTTTAACTGCACCAAAAAAGGTAAACCTTCAAGTTCCATAAATTTTAGTTGTAGTGATCGTTTTTTTTGTTAAGTTATGCAAGTACTTAGATGACTACATGCTTAACCTTTGGCTTGAGAAATCATGACCTAGGGGTAGTTAAGCCATCAAAATCACCCGAGCATCACACCCAACCTAGGCCACATGAACCCTTAACATGGTTGTATATTTTTCCACAAAGTTTGTGTTGGAAATAATACTGAGAGGGGGGATGAATCAGTATTATCAGATCAATAATTTTATTTCCCAAACAGATTTGTATATGCTACTTTAGCTAAGTGAACTAGCGTGTACACGTGACTGTACTTAAAGCAACCAGCGTATATGCAGAGAAATCTTGATTTACCCAATATATCATGCATTGAACTTTAACCAGTATATCAGAGATTTATTAAACAGTGCAGTAAAAGCATAATAAAGCATCACACATAAGCAACACACATGAACACCAAGATATAAGGTGGAAACCCAATGTGGGTAAAAACCACCTGTAGCTGTCATCTCTGTCTTCTTTTAATAATAAGAAAAATCTGTTTACAATCTTTTATTGGTGCAGATTTATACCAGTACGCACGCTTCTACCTGCAAAAGGTTACAACCTTCTCATTCTCTAGCTTCTACTGGAAGGGATCTACAACCCCCTAACTCTTGTACTGGTCGATATGCTTACTAGTACATAGGCAACGACCTAGAGAAGGCTACAACCTTCTTTATTCTTCTAAGGACCACGTTTCATAAATTTTCAGACTGGATCCATCATCAACATCATAATTGCAATTCAATCATCAAATACATCTACATCAACCAATAACTGAAACTCAATCATCACATTCTGAATCAACCACAACTGAATCAATGAATCACTTTGACAACCCATCGTCAAATCACAATCAATCTGATCATTTAGAATATTGTCACCAGAATACAGTAACCAGAACCCAAACCAGAACCTAGAACTCTGCAACAACATACAGAAACAACTTAAATATACTTTATAAGGTATAAGCTACTTCCATGTGTCGAACCTGCATGTATATGCGCTTTTATCAAAGCCAACCAGCATACACATCTGCAAATATTAATTCGAAGTTCTGTAGCTATTTCGGACTTCAGTTATACCTAGATCATAATATTTACAGAATACCACATGCATCAGTATTCAAATCTAAACTATACATGATCAAGCCACATAATAATAGTTCATTTCAAGCCTTAAGATCCCGATCCATCATTAGATCTTATCCTTCATCAACCGCTAAGGTTCATCCTTGGTTCAGATCAAGCACCGCACCATAAGTCAATAACTTGCATACTAGATCTCACACTTCATCAGATATTCGATATTTGCACGCCTAGCCTAATGATATTCTCCTCCTTATATATTTTTAGGCCTTTTGCAATACCATGGACCAAAACCACTTTGGACCAATACCTTGGACCAAATACCTAGGGTCAATACCTGAGACCAAATACCTTGGATCAAAATACCTTGGACCAAATACCTCAGACCAGAAACTTAGTTTTCCAAGATATACACACTTTTCCTTCTATGAAAGTGCATGTGTACATATACGTTACTTGTGTTCAATGAACCTACGTGTATACACAACTTGGTCAAGGTGAACCTACGTATACCTCTCTTCTTCATTCTTTGTAGTCTAATCTGTAATTCTTTGTTGTTGATATGTTGTACTATGATCTTTCATTTGAGTGAGTTTTCATCAAGGACAACACCTGCATCATAATGCCAACAATCTCCCCCTTTGGACTTAATGGCAACAACAACACCAAGTCACTCTCCCCCTTTGACATCAAGAGAAAAGGGTGGACCAAGATTATTTCTCCCTTTGACATACATTATGTTGGTCATGCTCCCCCTGAGTACATGTTGAATTCTCTTCTTGAGGTCCCCTTTTGTACATGCTGAGATGTATTGAAACCGTCAATGTTCCCCCTGAGCACAAGTAAGGTCTGCAAAAATATTTTCTAAAAGAATAACATGACTCTATATCTCAACTATGTGAGGATGACCTTCCTATCACCAATGACTCATACATACATCCATCTCCCAACCAAGTGGGGATATACAAAATTTGACTCATCCACCCAACCAAGTGGGGATATACCAATTGTTTATATATGAAAAAAACAGGAAATATTACATCATGCATCCTATGTAAAGTGGGGATATAAATTACATCATTTGTCCAAGAGGACTCATTCAAATGTATGAGAAAACATATCACATCATAGACTTTTACATGAATTGAGCAACAATATTTGAAGCCATAGAAGGACTCAACAACCAAAATGCCAACAATGTTGGATTTATGTGAAGGCTAATTCTCCCCCTAAACTGGTGCTACCTGTGTATTGTTTAACAAGTCAATGATCAAGGCATCTTTGTCAATCAGATAAAATTAATGAACAAATCATATTAATCATCAATATCAGTCAGAGAACCCATATCAGAGCCTGCCCCACTATTTTTCTTGACTGAAAGACATATACGCTCCTTAACCCACAGAAATCCATGTGTGTACGCGACTACACTTCATGAAACACACATATAATAACCTTTCTCTGAAAAAATATATTTAACAGTAGGATGATGCAGCAACTACTCCCAGCTTTTTTCTCAGATATTCAAATGTCTCTCTGGGCAGCGGTTTAGTGAATATATCAGCAACCTGTTCTTTGGAGGGAACATATTCCAATTTGACCTTTTGTTCAAGGACTTGTTCACGTAGAAAATGGTATTTGATGGTTATGTGCTTAGTCTTGGAGTGCATGACTGGATTCTTTGAAATAATGTTGGAACTTGTATTATCACATAGAATGGAGATGGGTGGAGTGCATGTGATCTGAATGTCTTACAATGTTTGCACCATCTAAACTAGTTGTGTGCAACAGCCACATACTCAAATCCTTATCAGTGCCAATCTTTGTATATAGATTGCTATCTGCTGACCCTTTTGAAAAACCCTATTGGTGTAGATATTTGTCAAGGAAATAATACGAGGCTCATGGAGCCTATTTTCGACCACAAAGAGCCTTTTTGAGTCTGCATACAAGTTTTGCATCATTTCCAAGAATGAATCCTTCTGGTTGTTCAATATACACTTCTTCTTCTAAATGTCCATTAAGGAAGGTAGATTTTACAACCATTTGGTATACTTTGAATTTCGTAAAGCTAGAAGGAACAAAAAACATCCTTACGGCTTCAAGTCTAACAACGGGTGCAATAGTTTCTTGAAAATCTATACCTTCTTGTTGAGCATATGCTTTACAAACAACTCTGGCCTTGTTTCTAATAACTTCTCCATTTTCATTCAGCTTGTTTTTGAATATCCATTTAGTTCCTATGATAATTTTATCATGAGGTCTAGGAACTAATTCCCAAATATTATTCTTTTCAATTTGCTCAAGTTCTTCACTCATGGCCTTGACCCAACATTCATCTTTGCATGATTCATTTACATTTTGAGGTTCGGTGGAGGATAGTAATGCTAGATATCTTGAGGTTTCTGTAATTGTTCTTCTTTTCTGTACACCTGCCTCTCTTTCCCCTAAAATTTGAGTTTCTAGATCATTTTTATAAACATACCTAGATCGAGTCTTTTCTTCTACCATTATCTCTACTTCTGGTGCTTCATTGGTTTTTTCTTCAGAATCATTGTGATTTGATGTGGGAAAATAATCCCCATCTTCTTCATTGTCATAATCTTTGGTTTTTATCTGTTTTGGATTTTTGCATGCTTCATGAACTACAACATCAATACTTTCAACAATTTTCCCAAGTCCTTTATTATAACATTTATATCCTTTACTTCGGGAAGAGTAACCAGGAAGAATACATTCATCTGCTCTAGGCTCAAACTTACCAAGTTTTTCATCAGTCCTTTTGATATAACATTTTCTTCCAAGAACTTTAAAGTATTTTAGAGTAGGAGTCTTACCATACCAAATTTCATGTGGAGTTTGAGTGTTTTTTACCTGAACATTTGCTTGGTTGAGAATAGTTACGACGGCAAATGCAGCTTCACCCCATAAGGTTGCAAGAGTTCCAAATTCAACTAGTATAGCTCGAGCCATTTGTTGAACAGTTCTATTCATTCTTTCTACCACTCCATTTTGCTGAGGAGTCCTTGCGATGGACAGCTTCCTTTTTATTCCATGTTGTTCACAAAATTCAAAGAATTCATCCAAGGTAAATTCCCCTCCTCGATCAGATCTGAGGCATTTGATTTTGCGATCTGATTCATTTTCAACCAAAGCTTTGAAGGCTTTAGACTTTTCAAATGCTTCATCTTTATGCTTTAGAAGACATATCCAACACATTCTAGAAAAATCATCAATGAACAAAATAAAGTATTCTTCTCCACGAGGTGACCTTTTCCTTGATGGTTCACATAAATCAGTATGGACAAGTTCAAGAGGCTTACCAGCTGACCCTTGTTTTTCAATGAAGTGAGATCTGGTTTTCTTACCAAATTGACATGGTTTGCATATTGTATTTTCAGGGATGCTGATATTTGGAAGATCACAAACATCCTGGAATCTGCATGCTTTTCTTATTTAAGAAAAGCTTAGATGTCCCAATCTTCTATGCCATAGCCAATTTTCATCATTTTTGCTTAGATAACATTGTTGTTGTCCTCCCTTAAGTATGTACAAGTTGTTTGGATTTCTTGTATTGATCACGATTTCTCCTGTATCAAGCTCACGAACAACACATCTGTTTGATCGAAACACCACTTCATTTCCTTGATCACACATTTGATTGACACTCAACAGGTTATGCTTTAGACCATATACATACATAACATTTCTAGCTTTAACATTTTCTTTCAAGAAAATAGAGCCTTTACCTTTTATGAAAGCGGGAATGTCATTTCCAAATGAGATATTCTTTTCCTTTTCTAAGGCATTATATGAGTGAAGTTTTTCTTTGTCACCTGTCATGTGTTTTGATCATCCACTGTCGATGTACCACTGAGTTTCTTGACCTTTTGCATACAAGGCTATACCACATCTTTCTGTTTGAGTTTCTTTCCTTCTCCATATCTTGGGATTTAATGGAGTTTTCTCCTTTTGAGATGTTTGCCGAAATTTTCTCCTACGATCAAATTCTTCATGGAAAAAGTTGTTACAGATTAAGCATACTATTTCATTTTCAAGAAGAGAAAAGTTATTATAGGATCTTTTCTTTATCCCTTTCACATTCCTTTGATTTTGTGCTTCTCTAGTCATGATGGTTTTGTAAGCAACACATTGAGCAACTTTGTGTCCAAAATTATGACATGAGAAACATTGACCATTAAAGAAGTTCCTGCGATTATCAAATCTATTGACATGGTGACTGTAGTTTCTATTAATATTCATCTTTGGAGCAAATTGAGTATGAGTTACATGAGGTTGGTTGTGGCTTCTGTTCATCCTTGAAGAAAATTGAGTCTGATTTACCTGGTGATCTACTTTATGCCTTTGTTGATGATTTTCATACTGTTCATTGTTCTTTTCTACATCAAGATAGCTTTTAGCGGAGGTTAACAACTTCTGTGATTGAGATTCTTCTTCAGTATATCCAAGACATGTCTTTATCAGAGGAGAAAGCTACACTTTGATAATTTCATTTAAGGTTTCTAATCCTTTACCAAATCTAATATTGAGAGATTTCATTTTCTCAAGATCCTTTCTTAGACCCACAATTTCACATTCAGTAAGTTTGTATGTCAAGGTATCTATAATCATATTATTTTCTTCTAAAAAGATTTTGAGTTTAGAGATTTCTTCATGAAGGTCATCTTCTTCTAAAGCATCCCAAAATTTATCATCATCATAAGCCATTAGAAGTCTATAGTCATTACTATTTTCATCTTCATCACTATTTGATAAACCATCGATATCTTCATGAGTATAGTAACTCTTTCTATATACAACTTGTTTTCTATTCCATTTTGCATATTCCTTCCCTTTTTCATATTTATCTTTATGAGGATATTTGGCAGCATAATGACTGACTCTACCATAGGCAGATCATTTGAAGGGTAGTTTACCTCTAAATCTTCTGGAACCCCGTTGATGCTCCTTAACAAAGTTTACTTCATATTCTTCTTCTGAAATATGTCCTGATTCATTGCGTTATTCCTTGTCTTTTGCTAAAGCTTTAAATGTAGTTTCTCTCATATCTGATGGAACTCCTTTTCTCATCTCAAAAGCAATTAAGATTTCGTGAAGTTGTGTCATAGTGATAGTCTGTAGATCGTATTTTTCTTCTATGGTAGACAATTTTGATTCAAAATTAGCAGACAAGGATCTTAAAACTTTCTCAACTAAGGAAACTTCCTTTATATATTCACCCAAATTCTTCATAAAATTGACAACCTCATCTATACGTAAGAAGTAACCAGCTATACTTTCATCATTGTGCATCTTAAGAGTTTCATATTGAATTCTGAGAGTTTGAAGTTTAGCACATCTTACATGAGAGTCTCCTTCATAGCTCAGAATGATTTTGTCCCATATTCCTTTGGCTGATTTGAGCTGCATAACTTTGACAAACTTCGATTGCGACAGACTTCCCAATAATGAATTGACAGCCCTGGCATTGGTTTCATATTGATTTTTACCTGCCGTATTTGTAGGAATTGCTGATGGAAATGTATATCCTCCTTCCACAATTTCCGAGACATCCATTCCAAATGATTGTAGATAGGTTGTGGTTCTTATTTTCCAATAAACAAAGTTTCTCCCATCAAAGATTGGCAGTCTGATGGATCCCACGCTTTCTTGATCACTCATGACAATGGATCTCCCTTTAAGCAATCAAGCTTCTTCTGATGGACCTGATCTGATACCAATTGTTCGAAATAATACTAAGAGTGGCGGTGAATCAATAATTTTATTTCCCAAACAGATTTGTATACACTACTTAAAGCAACAAGCATATATGCAGAGAACTTTTGATTTACCCAATTTATCATGCATTGAAATCTAACGAGTATATCAGAGATTTATTAGATAGTGCAGTAAAAGAAAAATAAAGCATCACACATAAGCAACACACATGAACACCAAGATATAAGGTGGAAACCCAATATGGGTAAAAACCACCTGTTGCTGTCATCTCTGTCTTCTTTTAATAATAAGAAAAATTTGTTTACAATCCTCTACTGGTGCAGACTTATACCAATACGCAGGCTTCTACCTGCAGAAGGTTACAACCTTCTCTTGTTCTCTAGCTTCTACTAGAAGGGAGCTACAACCCCTTAACTCTTGTACTGACCGATATGTTTACTAGTATGTAGGCGGTGACCTACAGAAGGCTATAGTCTTCTTTCTTCCTCCAAGGACCAAGTTTCATAAATTTTCAGACTGGATCCATCAGCAACATCATAATTTCAATTCAATCATCAAATACATCTGCATCAACCAATCACTGAAACTCAATCGTCACTTTCTGAATCAACCACATATGAATCAATCAATCACTTTGACAAACCATTGTCAAATCACAATCAATCTGATCATTCAGAATACTTTCACCAAAATACTATAACCAGAACCCCGAACTCCGCAACAACAAATAGAAACAACTGAAACATACTTTATAAGGTATACACTACTTCCATGTGTCTAACTTACGTGTATACGCACTTTTATCAAAGCCAACCAGTGTACACATATGCAAACATTAATTCATAATTCTGCAGCTATTCCAAACTTTAGTTATACCCAGATTATAATATTTACAGAATAACACATGTGTCAGTATTCAAATCTAAACTATACATGATCAAGCGACATAATGATAATTCATTTCAATCATTAAGATCTTAATCCATCATTAGATCTTATCCTTCATCAACCGCTAAGGTTCATCCTTAGTTCAGATCAGGCACGGCACCATAAGCCAATAACCTGCATACTAGATCTCACACTTCATCAAATATTCAATACTTGCACACCTAGCCTAATGATCTTCTCCTCCTTATATTGTTTTAGGACTTTCTCAATACCATGGACCAAAACCACTTAGGACCAATACCTTGGACCAAATACCTAGGGTCAACACCTTAGACCAAATACCTTGGACCAATACCTTGGATCAAAATATCTTGGACCAAATACCTCAGACCAAAAACTTAGTTTTCCAAGATATACACTCTTTTCCTTCTGTGAAAGTGTGTGTGTATGTATATGCTACATGTGTTCAGTGAACCTGCATGTATACGTACCTTGGTCAAGGTGAACCTACGTATACCCCTCTTTCTTCATTCTTTGCAGCCTAATTTGTAATTCTTTGTTGTTGACATGTTGTACTATGATCTTCCATCTAAGTGAGTTGCCATCAAGGACAACACCTATATCATAATGCCAACACGTTGAACCTTTGTCTTGAGAAATCATGACTTAGGGGTAGTTAAGCCATCAAAATCACCCGAGGATCACACCCAACCTAGGCCACATGAACCCTTAACATGGTTGTATATTTTCCCATGAAGTTTGGAACTGGCGACCTTCACATCATGGAGTTCCTTAACAGTATACCCCATCACCATCTATTCTATGCCTCATTGGTTTTTTAGTGATAATTTGCTAAAACATCAAATATTAATAAAAAATAAATTAGAAAAATATTTTTACTTTTTTATTTTTTCCAATCTTGTAACCTTAAAGACCTCCACTAACTAGTTTTTCCCTTGTAGTGTAACCACACAATCATGATATGAGTAATGTAATATGCATATAAATAAACTCGTTATGTGTTGAAAGGTAGCCTCAAAGACGCTAATACATGCATGTATTACCACGGGGATTTCACTTGGAGATCAATACCATACCACATGCATTCATATTGGGGGATATATATTGAGGAAAAAATGACATAATATATTGAGCATATAATAAGTGGTAAATGGTTTGTATATGTTGTGAATAAAAAATGGAGCTCAAGGTTAATGAAAAAATATAAATGGGTATAGAAATGGTTAATGACAAAATGGATACCTACAATTTCTAGTGAAAGTAGGGGTTTTTTTAAATTGGAAGGTGTATTGGGTTCGTATTGGTAGGGGGTTAAATAAAGTGATTTTAAGAAGTATTTTCCAACATGTAGTCAAATTAAGGGTATTGTTTAGCATGCCACAAACACACATGCTATGTGAGAGGTTAATTGCATGAAGACACTCTGCATATTTCCTTTTGTGTTGGGGGATTTTATGTAACTCACTTAAGCTTAACAAACCTCAAATTCTAGCAAAAAAAAGTATTTCAAGCCATGACATAATCACATGTTTAGATACACATCGTAGGATGAAAACATTAAAAAATGAAATAGAGACAAGCTTTTATTATTATGATTATCCAAAATATTGCATACAAGACCCAAGACTTATGAATGTTTTACAAATCTTCACATCTTGTTAAAAAATTCCATATGTATAGCATATCCTCCTAGGTAGTGCAACAACTATTTTCTTAGCAACTCAAAATTTTTGTTATGAATTGGTAACGTTATTTGCACTTAGTATTTCATTCAAAATCATCAATGACATGATTGTCTCATGCTAAGGAGAATTATCCACATACATACATACAAAAGTAATGTTAACCCTAGAACCATCTATTAGGGTTTCAAATTAAGAATACAATATGTATCAATGTAGCTGGTCAGTACCATAGAAGTAGTTAGTTCACATTAATGTGTGTCTTAATATTCTAACCATTTATGATATATAGATATAACTCACCAAGACCACACAAACACCCATTAACCGCATGAAAATAATTCAATGTTAGTCTACATATAAGAAACATCCATTTGAAATTGACTAAAAGAGATAAACAAAAAAATTATTTGAAACATGATAACCATATAACCACATTTACTCATTAAATTATTGGTGCACAAATAAAAACAATTATTATATCTTAGTATAGCTAAAATTTGTATTCTTATTATCTCTAGATTTTCATCAATTAAATATAAATATGCATCAATAATACAAATAATCAATTACAATCACCCAAATCAACTTCTCATAATTATGAAATAAATATAATTACAATTTAATAAAATATTTTTACGATATTATATAATTTAAAAAAAATACAATATAATCTAAAAATAATATATTAAGACTTCAAATCTACCTATAATGTAATCACTTAAATAAAACATCATTACATTAAAGTATAATATTTTCTAAAATTTTCTAAAATACTTATAATTCTTAACCTATTTTAAATAAAATTTAATTACAGATTTTAAAAGCAACAAGATACATAAACATGTAACTCCAAGTATAACTTGATATATATTTTTATGTTCATGTGACTCATTAATAAGGATCTTTATAATATTTCAAATTTATATGTTCAAATAAACAAACCCGGAATATTTGATTCATATTTGGTTGGATGGGTATAAAAGATTCAATCATCTTGTACAACAACACTTCATCATATCAAATGAAAATGAGAGTTGGATGTCTAAAAATATTAAACCATTTTTTAAAACTGATGCAGGAGCATCTGACTAGGGAGGTGACAGCTGGACAAGTTGTTTTGATTAAGTTCACTTTTAGTTAGTTTTATTTTTATTTTTAAATGAAGGTTGTTATAGCAAATGTTTTTATTTATAAACTGAATAGTAGTTAGAATAGGATTTGTTTAAAATAAGTTAGAAATGAAACTGGAAAATAACTATAATGTAGCTGAGGGTGGTTTCTCAACATTATGAGGCTACCAGCAAGCATAAATAGGCAACCCATAATTAAAAGTGGGGTTGTTGCCATCTAGATGAAAAAAAAGGAAAGAAAGCATAACTCTGAACAATTTTTTTTTTTTTTTTTATGAATTTAAAGAAAGCTTACAGGTATTCACTATTTCAGAAGCAACAAGTATAAATAACTATGCATGGAAATTAAACAACAATTTGTGTGATTAACATTCAAACTGCGCACCGAGACTGAAAGGATCAAATACGACATAGCCAAACCATCCAGGTACATTACCAAATACATACTATTTGATTTAAATTAGAAATTTACAGTATATATATATATATATATATATATATATATATATATATATATATATATATATATATATATATATATATATATATATATATATATATTCATCAGGTCCATGGAAGTACAGGACAAAACTTCCAGATTCCACACAGGCCTCAAGACACAGAGCCCTCAAAAAATAACCAACAGTCCTTCATACAAACGAGATAGGCCGAGGAGGGTTTCCACAACCCAGATAGACCAAAGCAGTACACAGAAGAAACAACAGGCATGACAACCAACAACAGAAGGCCGAAACATATTCCTAGAACAGAAAACAAAGTCGACAGTAGGGGTCGTTGCGCAGGGGTCAACCAAGTATCGATAGACCAACAAATTGAAACCCCAAGGGTTAAACAACTATAGCCCGAAACCAAAATGCAACTGCAGAGTGCAGTGAAGGAAGGAACCTACCTGATTTAAGCACATCAAACCCAAATATTCAAGGACGAGACCATGTCATTTCATCCCCGAGAGCTAGCCCCTTGAAGCCACAGCAAAGAGGAGAGGGATACCTATATAGTGACAAGAAGATTGTCAGAGACAAAGCATAGCTATATAGCACACAACAACACCAGAGAAAAAACAAGGAACTTGGCCCACAGCGAATACCTGAATGGGAGGCCAGACTCCACAACCAAGCCACGAGTTGAAACCCCAACCTGAGCACATCCAATGGCTGAAGCGCCATGATACCACAGCCTACTCACTAGGAGAAAGGCCATTAATAAAAGCTACAGGAAGGCGAAACAATGGAATCAGATCAGGGTTTTTACTTGTCAAATAAGTAGCCAAGCCATCGACGAGAGTAACAGGAAGAGGGCCTATGAAATGTGACCAAAACCTAGTTAGAAAAAATCACCTACTATTGTTAAAGAATCGTTCACAGACAGTCGAAATAAGGCATTCCCAGAATGATAAACCAAACCTAAGACCTCCACAAAAACCCAGGTGTACAGCAACCACCAGGTCCAACGAAAAACATTAATATAACTAGCAAACGATAAAGGACTGGAACCAGAGAAGAACCAAGAGGATAGTGGGCAACTCAGATCCATCTTCTTCCAGAGCTGAAGTAGACGAGCCACAGAGGAACGGAAGCATAACTCAAATGAACAACAACACAAATGAGCCTAGGTCAATCCATACCATAAACGTCGTGCTCACACAAAACGAGACCAACCTTGGGCCGGATGCGCATTGAAGTCGTTATAAACCCTCACCAAGCCTCAGTGTCTGCTAGCGCGGCAAGGACCAAAGACGGGCTAGCTGCCATGTAAGTCTTGCCATGCAATCGTCTCAAGATCGCCATCAAATTTTGGTATCAGAGTAAGTTCTTTTCTCAAAAGAAGAAAATGGAAGTAGGAAGAAGAGGTCGAGGTAGAGCTATCAGGAGACTAGTTGATGAAGGGCTACGAGAAGAAATAAGGATCCTAAGTTCCCAATTGGCAGCAGTGGAAGCAGGGAGGTGTAGGGATCCAGAAGGTGGTGATGACAGTGAAGAAGAAGTTGCGGCCACGATGGATGGGTTAGACGAAGAGGGACTAGAGATAAAATTAATGAGATCAGTTTTTTTGGTAAGTAGCAAGCTGAAGCCAGAGCTTTCGAATTATGATGGCAGTTTCTCTACGGAGGTATTTTTGGACTGGATTAGCGAGCTGGATAAATATTTCGAGTGTGATGAAATCATTGAAGATAAGAAGGTCAGGTTTGCAAGCATCAAACTGAAGGGACATGCAGCACTGTGGTGGGACAATGTGCAGGCAGAAAGGAGAAGGTCAAATAAACCATTGATCAAAAAGTGGAACAAGATGATTGCCAAGATGAAGAGAAAGTTTCTACCCAAAGATTATCAGATTTCTCTGTATAGGCAGGGGCAGAGCCTGAACCAAAGAACAATGACTGTGAAGGAGTATACGAAAGAATTCTACATAGTGAACCTGCAAGCGAGTTATGCTGAATATACCCCGAAAAAGAGAGCAAGGTTTGTGAATGTCTTACGGATGGAGATACTAGATGAGATTAGTATTCTTTGCCCCAAGTGCATAGAGGAAGCCTATCAGAGTGCTTTGAAGGCAGAAGAAAATATCGCTAGAAAGCAAAATGCCAGAAGAGGATGTGGATCTCGTAGAGGAAGAGGAAAGTCTTTTAGCAGAGGCAAAACTATCAACAACAATGAAGAGGGCAACAGTTTGAAACTACAGGACCAACTGAAAAAGAAGGTAACACTAGAGGAGGAAGGCCTTACCAATGAGGAAGAGGTAATGGCAGAGGCAGAGGAAATGCCTATTAGTGTTACAAGTGTCACAAGAGGGGACACAGCTCTTTTGAATGTCCTGAAATTGATCAAGCAAGGCAAAGAGGAGAATATATTGCTCAACCGGAAGAAGCAGAGGCACTGCCACAAGAAGTGGAGAACATTCCTGAAACAAGAGAAGCCTTAGTGTTAAACAAGGTATTGTTGAAACCCGCTAAAGAGTTAGCTGAACAGACACAACAGAAAGCATTGTTCTGAACTGTGTGTAAATCACATGGGAAATGCTGCAAATTGATTATTGATAGTAGGAGCTATTATCACCCCAAGAAACTCTCCTAGGTTGTATCTCAGAGATGATTGGGAACTACAAACTCAACAAAATGTTGGAAATGGAGGAATGGAAGGAATGATGCATATTCAGGCCAGATAACCACTTCTACTGTGCTTAACCCCAGACATGGGTGAACACCCCTAGACTACGAGGCTTTAGACCACCAATTATTCATAGTTTGAGGATTAAGTGAACATGGAGAATACTGACCACACCAGCAGATGCACAAGACCATGTGATTGCCGGCTGCAACCAGTAAAGAGGTCTGCAAATTTATTTCCTAATGCACAGATAGGATGACAACTCTCTGGCACTAAGTAAATAGAAACCTACATAGCACATTCAATGATACATACTAGATTCTAACATAGAGGTGGGATGACAACCCCTCTAATGCTAAACATCAAGAGCACATGAAAAATACATAACAGGCACAACCTAGAACATAGTAGAAATGGAAAATGAGCAATTAACAACAAAATAAGCTTGTATTAGCTGAAAATGAAGACCATACACTATAAGTATCACAGCAGTTACAGTCTCCAGAATTTGAACCTTACATCAAAACAACAACCATCAACCCTATTACATTCTGTCTTCTAGGTATATATAGAGTTTGTTTACAAAATATGCTCTGCTAATCTATGCGTGGAGGGGTCATAATAGACCACCAACCACATTAACTATCTAAAATGGGCCTCTGCTATGATCTATTGCTTCAATGAATGAATTTGACATTCTCTGGTACTCTGTTGTACTCCTCGAGCAGGTGAAGTGTCATAAAGGATGAAATTCCTTAACTGCTGGATATGCTGGTCCACCCAAGGCTGATCCTTTCCTTCTCGGCCATGTTGTTTATTGAATGTGGCGGTTGAAGATTAACTGCACCGGGTACAGGTAGCTAGCCACCTTCGTCTTTCGGGAGCACAGAATGGTTATGGACGTGGACAGTCGGGAAGGATGGAGAAGGGAAATTGGCCGTTGGATCGCAGAGATGGATGATAAAGATCTCTTGGCACGACGAATAGCGTGGAATGGAGGTAGAATGATTGTGAGCTGTCAGATCTGGTAGATAGAAAATGGAGATCGGCTTACAAGAGGTATCAGGAGAAAACCTGGACGGACAAACGTGGGTCGTTGGATCGCGGTCGGGCAGATCCGACGGCTATTGGGCAGCAAAGGTGCACGGACGATAATGAGCGGGGAACAGACAAGTGGGCAGTAAGCGATATTCCCCACACCGCTTACGAAGTTAGGTGGTATTTGTACACAGGAGTGCGATCCAGTAGAACTGCGATGCATGGCAAATGCGACAGGTGGGAAACCGCTTTCCCCGAGGGTTAACGCACGGGAGGTTCGTCGGTGTGGAACGAGCGAATGTCGTCGGATCTCGTGATGGATGATCGGAAGGTGGGGAACTAAACGTGGTTTAACATGCAGGGGGAAAAGGCAGAGACCGTTGGATCGGGACGATCAACGACTGCGAAAGAAGGATGACGATCAAAAGCAGAAGTGCGGGGTCATATGGACAAGATCACGTTATGGTTTGAGTTGCATGCTCGGGGGCTAGAGGAAATATAGGCTTATATAGGGCTTTGGAGGTGAAACAGAGTTAGCGGGGCATTGAGAGCGTAAACGGCGAGAAGAAGGTAAAAAATGATCGGTTGAAGCCTTCTTTTAGCAAAACCAAGGACTGAGCCGACTACTGCTCTTCAAACAACAGCAACCTGTAGCAGAACTAACACTGGCTCCTTCTGGGGATGAGATCCTCCCTGTGAGGTCTCAAGAACTGCAAACCAATGCCTTCATGCAAAACGAGCTTAAAAACATTGCCTAGTATCCATTGGGCATGGAGTCAAATTAAGTCTACACTAAAACCTGTAAAAGAAAATGCTTACAATCATTAAGTCCTGAGAACCTTAACAACATAAATCTTCAAAAACTGGCCATCTGCTGGGCCATCAAAATTGTTTCTCCTCCTCTCTACCAGTTCATCATAGATCAACAAAATTGGGTTGATTTGATCCTATACCTCAAAGAGTTTAGGGTATTTGACCTTATTTGGTAGATATGGATCAAATTTAATCCCCTTTCTGTATACTCTCATCCTCGGATGTTCTTCATGGGAGCCTTTGTACACCTGATGAATAACAATGGTAGATGTGTACTTCTCTATGTCATTTATGGCCTGCACAACTGATATGAATGGTGAACCAATCTATTCTTATGCGGGGGACACAGAGACATCATCTACTCCTCCATCTTACTCAGAACAGTCCTCATCCAAGGAGGAGTCCCAAGACTGTGCACCCTCTTCCTCTATCATCTGGCAATCTTCCCTTTCAATCTATGTGGAGGGTACCTGAGCAAGTTTTAGAATATCAAGACTGAGGTAATCAGTATCAACCTTGAGCATTGGATTTTGTCCTACCTCAATGCCTAGTGGGAAACTGTGAGGGACTGTCACTTGAGCAGACAGAGGGACAAAAGATGATGGGGAGCTATCCTCTCCCTCTTTGATCACTGTCTTGGGGATAATAGCAGGCTGGTGAATATGCAGATCTGCATAGTCATTAGAAGAGGTGTTGGCTTTTGGCTCAGATTCTTTGAGGATGGTAGGACCTCCTGCTAGCTGCTTCTGCTGATCAGCTTGTTGTTCTGCAGGTACAACAAACTAATGAGCAGTGCCTTTGGATAATGCTTCTTCATAGGCAGCTCTTGTTAAGAAAGGGAAACTACCCTTATCTTCCAAACCATGGACCTCCTCCTCTTCTTTAGGTTGCTCTTCTTCCATGACTATATTCTGAAAAAGGGTCTTGACCCTTTTGTCTTCGTTTGTATCTCTGCTTCTTTGCAGAATCTGCAACTGCTCCTCTCCTGAATGCTGCTCAACTCTTAACTTGGAAACTTCAAAGGCCAATGACTCAATCATTCTGGCCATTTCGTCGATCTTATGATCTGAGGATGATGAGAGCCCATCCCTCTGTAAGTTCCCAAACTCAGTATGATCATAGAGAAGATCTTCCTTATCCCCCCAGTGTTTTAAAAACACATCACCTAAGGCCTCAATGTTTGGTACAGACCTAGGGGCTAATTCGTTGAACCATTTTCTAGCTTCCCCATCTAGGCTTTGGAAAGAAACCCTCATCCACACATCCTCTTCATAGATATCCAGGTTATCATCATAGCTATAAAATGACTCTAGATGCTCTTCAATTGTTACTCCTTCTGTACCATTAAACTTAGGCATATATTCCTGATAATCTCCTGCAGGCATGGAATTTAAAGGAACAGGCAAGACAAAGGGTCCATACCTAGCAGCTACGATTCTTTTTATATTTGTGAGAGCTTGCTGACCTACCATGACTGGGGTATATGAAAGGATACGGGTAGACTGAGTGGTATGGATCAATGAAAAGGATGACAGAGATAGAGGAATATGATGGACAACATGGATGCTTTTTGAACTGAGATCTAAAAGGGAAATGAATGACTAAGGAGCTTTATGAATCTCTAAAGGTGACTTCCTCACTAGCAGAGATACATGATATTTTTAAGGCTTACCTCATCCTGATGCTCCTTTCTACGATGTTTCCTTCTGCTTAACGATCTTGTCAGGGTTAGGCATTGGTTCAGCTGGTGATTTCTAAGGATTTCTTCGAGTATGTGTCACAAACTAAGCCAGAACTGTAATGTGGAGTCGCCAAAAGTTGGTCTTCCTCTAGTAGAGTCGCTAGATAGATGATTACAACTAGAAATGTTTCCAGACCTTGTCTATCATCAAAATTTGGAACTGTGTCATTCTCCCAGTGAAGCTGAGCTTCAATCTCCTCTCCCCGGCAATGGCGCCAATTAATGTTATCACCCCAAGAAACTCTCCTAGGTTGTATCTCAGAGATGCTTGGGAACATTACAAACTCAACAAAATGTTGGAAATGGATGAATGGAAGGAATGATGCATATTCAATTCAGATAACCACTTCTACTGTGTTTAACCCCGGACATGGGTGAACAACCCCATACCACAAGGCTTTAGACCACCAATTACTCACAGTTTGAGGATTAAGTGAACATGGAGAATACTGGACACACCAATAGATGCACAAGACCATGTGATGGCCAGCTGCAACCAGTAAAGAGGTCTGCAAATCTATTTCCTAATGCACAGATAGGATGACAACTCTCTGGCACTAAGTAAACAGAAACCTGCATAGCACATTCAATGATACATACTAGATTCTAACACAGAGGTGGGATGACAGCCCCTCTAATGCTAAACATCAAGAGCACATGAAAAATACATAATAGGCACAACCTAGAACAGAGTAGAAATGGAAAGTGAGCAATTAACAACAAAAGAAGCTTGTATTAGCTGAAAATGAAGACCAGACGCTGCAAGTATCACAGTAGTTACAGTCTCTAGAAGTTGAACCTTACATCAAAACAACAACCATCAACCCTATTACATTATGTCTTCTGGGTATATATAGAGTTTGTTCACAAAATATGCTTTGCTATTCTATGCGTGGAGGGGTCATAATGGACCACCAACCACATTAACTATCTAAAATGGGCCTCTGCTATGATCTGTTGCTTCAATGAATGAATTTTACATTCTCTGGTACTCTATTGAACACCTCGAGCAGGTGAAGTGTCATAAAGGATGAAATTCCTTTATGCTGGATATGCTAGTCTGCCTGAGGCTGATACTTTCCTTTTCTGCCATGCTGTTTGTTGAATGTGGTGGTTGAAGATTAACTGTGCCAGGTACAGGTAGTTGGCCACCTTTGTCTTTCGGAGCACATAATGGTTATGGACGTGGATAGTCGGGAAGGATGGAGAAGGGAAATCGGCCGTTGGATTGCAGAGATCGATGGCAGAGATCTCTTGGCATGGCGTATATGGCGGAACGGAGGCAGAATGATTGTGAGCCATCAGATCTAGCAGATAGACAGCGGAGATCAGCTTACAGGATATCGGGAGAAAACGTGGATGGACAAACGTGGGCCATCGGATCGCGGTCGGGCAGATCCAACGGCTATCGGGCAGCAAAGTTGCACGAACGATAGCAAGTAGGGAATGGACGAGTGGGCGGTAAGCAGTATTCCCCACACCACTTATGGAGTCAGGCAGTATTCGTACAAGAGCGCGATCCAGTAGAACTTCGACGCGTGGCGGATGTGACAGGTAGGAAACCACTTTCCCCGCAGGTTAATGCACGAGTGGTTCGCGGGTGTGGAACGAGTGAATGTCGTAAGATCTCATGACGGAAGATCAGATGGCAGGGAACTGGACGTGGTATAACATGCAGGGGGAAAAGGCGGAGACCGTTGGATCGAGACGATCAACGACTGCGAACAAAGGATGACGATCCACAATGGAAGCACAGGGTCGTATGGGCAAGATCACGTTATGGTTTGAGTTGCGTGCTCGGGGCCTGGAGGGAATATAGGCTTATACAGGGCTTTGGAAATTATGGAGTTAGCAGGGCGTTGAGAGTGTAAATGGCGAGAAGAAGGTAAAAAATGACCAGCTGAAGCCTTCTTTTAGCAAAACCAAGGACTGAACCCATTGTTGCTCTTCAAACATCAACAACCTATAGCAAAGCTAACAAGAGCACTGACAACCTCCTAGCCACTAAAACGGTAGAAAAACTAGGTTTAAAAAGATTGAAGCACCCAACACCATACAAGGTGTCTTGGTTACAAAAAGGACACCAACTGCTGGTTGATGAGCAGTGCAAAGTGGAGTTTCACATTGATAGGTATAAGGATAAAGTAACTTGTGATATCATGCAGATGGATGTGTGCCATATAGTGCTGCGTAGACCATGGTAGTATGACAGGAAATTTGTCCATGATGGGAAGACAAACTATTACAAGTTTGTTAAGGATGGGATAAAGCATATGCTAGTACCCATGAAAGAGGAGGATACGGTAGAAAACGGTGGAACAAAAACATTATTTTTATGAGGAAAAGAATTTCTACAGTAGATTGGAGAGGATGAGGTAAAATATGCAATTGTGTGAAGGACAAGAGCGATGTTAATCCATACTGAGATTACTGACTTACATGAGGAGATACAGGATATGCTGCGGGAGTTTAGTGACATTCTGGTGGATGATCTACTAGATAAATTTCCACCAAAAAGGAGTATCAATCACCATATTGATTTCATTCCAGGGGCTAGTTTACCAAACAAAGCTACTTATCGAATGATTCCAAAGGACAATGAAGAGATCAGGAAGCAGGTACAGGAGTTGTTGGATAAAGGGTTGATTCAGGAGAGTTTAAGTCCTTGTGTAGTCGCAACTGTTTTAGCTCCCAAGAAAGGAGGTGAATGGTGGATGTGTACTGATTCTTGAGAAATTAACAAGATCACTATTAGGTACATGTTTCCTTTACCACGAATGGATGACATGATGGACTGTTTGAGTGGAGCAACATAGTTTTGGAAGATTGATTTCAAAAGCAAATATCACCATATTCGAATTCGTGCAGGGGACAAATGGAAGACAACTTTTAAGACCAATGAAGTTCTGTATGAATGGTTGGTCATGCCATTTGGACTAACCAATGCACCCAACACACTCATGCGCTTGATGAATTAGATGCTAAAGGAATACATTGGAAAGTTCGTGATTGTATATCTAGATGATATCCTTATTTTCAGTAAGACGGAGGAAGAAAATTTCCCACATGTCAGGGATGTCCTGCAAAAGTTGTAGCAAAACAAATTGCTGTTAAACTTGAAGAAGTGTACTTTTTTAAGAAAGAATTTATTTATTTAGGATTTGTGATTTTGGGAAATAAATTAAAGATGGATCTGGAAAAGGTTGCAACCATAGTTGGCTGGTCATCCCCCAAGATTTTTTTTGAAGTGCGGAGATTTCATGGGTCGGTGAGTTTTTATCGAAAAATTATAAAAGATTTCAGTGGGATTTGTGCACCCATGGTGGATACCGTTAAAAAGGAAAATCAACCTTTTCATTAGACGGAGTCAGCGGAAAATAGTTTTCAGCTGCTGAAAAATAAGATCACCGAAAGACCAATTTTGAGGTTGCTAGATTTCAACAAACTTTTTCGAGTTCGTTGCGATGCCAGTTGGATAGCCATTGGAGTAGTACTCAGCCAAGAGGACAAGCAAGTGGCCTATTTCAGTGAGAAGTTGAATGATAGTAGGCATAAGTATACGTCTTATGACAAGGAATTTTATGCAATGGTCCAAGCACTAAAACATTGGAGACATTACCTGAATGCGAATGAATTTGTTTTGTTTTCAGACAATTCTACATTGCAATATGTTATGCAACAGCACAAGCTGAACCATAAACATGCCAAGTAGGTGGAGTACCTCCAAAGTTTACATTTGTATTGAAACACATTAGCAGTCAAGCGAACAAAGTGGAAGATGCGTTAAGCAGGGGAAATTTGATTTTACAGGAAAGTAGAGAGCAGGTGTTAGGATTTGAGCATTTTAAGGATATGTATGAAACAAATGCAGACTTTAAGGAAGCATATGAAGCTTTCCAGAATCCGCTCTTGAGAGACAACAGTTCATGGCTAGACTATAACATACAGGAAGGATTGTTGTTTAGGGGAGGATAGTTATGTATTCCGGAATGTTTGTTGAGGGAAAACTTAATCCAGGATAAACATAGTGGGGGCTTAGCTGAACATTTTGGCATTGATAAGACTTTGGATCAAGTGAGCCACTTTTGTTATTGCCCGAAAATGCGTATAGATGTACAAATATTTGTGGCTAGGTGTAATATGTGTTAGCTTGCAAACAGACACAGTCAAAATACATGATTATATACACCCCTGCCTATTCGGGACAGACCATGGGACCCAGTCAGTTTTGCAAAGAACACAGAAGGGGTCAATTCAATCATGGTGGTGGTGGATCGCTTCACCAATATGGTGCATTTCATTCCCTGTAGGAATACTAGCGATGCCACACATGTAGAACACTTGTTCTTCACAGAGATTGTCAGATTCCATGGCTTGCCGAAGTCCATTGTTTCAGAATGGGACGTGAAGTTCACAAGCCATTTTTGGTGGACTTTGTGGAAAAAGCTAGATACCAAACTAAACTTCAACTCAGCTTATCACCCACAGACTAATGGGCAGACTGAGGTGGTTTACTGAAGTCTGGGGAATCTATTACGTAGTCTAGTTGGTGAAAATTCATGACAATGGGATCGCGTACTCACACAAGAAGAGATCGCTTATAATGATTCACCCAACAGGAGTATGGGAAGAAGTCCTTTCCAGTTCCTATACTAGATGCACCCCCGTGGTGTGCACAAGTTACGGGATTTGGTTTGGTTGGAACGGAGGAGTGCTGATGGTGAAGACTTTGTGAAGGTGATCAGCGAACTTCATGAACAAGTGAAATCCAACTTACAGGACAACAACCAAAGGTATAAACAGAAGGCCGATTTAAACGGCGAGAAGTGCAATTAAATGTAGGGGACCTAGTACTGGCACATCTACACAAAGAAAGGTTTCCTAAAGGTGAATATAACAAACTGAAACTGAAAAAAAATAGTACCTTCCAGGATACTATGAAAGTTCTTTGTAAATGCATATGAACTACAACTACTCCCGGGTATAGCGATCTCGCCCATCTTCAATGTGGTAGACCTGTACCCTTATATTACTGCTAATGTGGAGGATAGTTCAACAGAACACACATAGGACACCCAGGGAGAGACTAAGTCATGGGTCAAACAGATCCCTCCAGCAAAGCCTCTAGAGATCGAACAAATTTTAAATACTCAGGTGGCCAGGCGGACTCGACGGAAAGAGAAATTATAGTACCTGGTCAAATGGAAGGACCGTCCAATTGAGGACAGTTCTTGGTTGGATGCAGGCCAGATTCAAAGCATCAAGTACTCGATTGAAGAGCTCATGGACAGGAGCCATGAGATTCATTCACCCCGGGAGCCTGATGCAGGAGCATCCGACTAGGGAGGCGACAGCTGGACAAGCTGTTTTGATTAAGTTCACTTTTAGTTAGTTTTGTTTTTATTTTTAAATGAAGGCTGTTACAGCCAATGTTTTTATTTATAAACTGAATAGTAGTTAGAATAGGATTTGTTTAAAATAAGTTAGAAATGAAACTGAATGAAACTAGAAAATAACTATAATGTAACTGAGGGTGATTCCTTAATAGTATGAGGCTGCCAACAAGCATAAATAGGTAACCCAGAAGCAAAAGTGGGGTTGTTGCCATCTTGTTGAAAAAAAAGGAAAGAAAGCATAACTATGAACAATTTTTTTTTATGAATTTAAAGAAATCTTATAGGTATTCCCTATTTCAGAAGCAGCAAGTATAAATTACTGTGCATAGCAATTAAACAACAAATTGTGTGATTAAAATTCAAACTGCGCACCGAGACTGAAAGGATCAAATATGACAGAGCCAAACCATCCAAGTCCATTACCAAATACATACTATTTGATTTAAATTAGAAATTTATAGTATATATATATATATATATATATATATTTTTCAGGTCCACGAAATTACAAGACATAACTTCCAGATTCCACATAGGCCTTAAGGCACAGAGCCCTCAAAAAATAATTAACAGTCCTTCATACAAACAAGATAGGCCGAGGAGGGTTTCCATAACCCAGATAGACCAAATTAGTACACAGATGAAACATCAGACACCACAAGCAACAAAAAAAGGCTGAAACACATTCCCAGAACATAAAACAAAGTCAACAGGATGGGTTTGTTGCACAATAGGCAACCAATTATTGACAAACCAACAAACTAAAACCCCAAGGGTTAAACAACTGTAACCCAAAACCAAAATTCAACGGTAGAGCGCAGTCAAGGAAGGACCCTACCCGATTTAAGCACATCGGGTCCAAATCTTCAAGGACAAGACCATGGCGTTTCATACCCGAGAGCTAGCCCCTTGCAGCCACAGAAAATAGGAGAGGGATACCTGCACAGTGATAAGTAGATTATCAGAGAGGAGGCATAGTTATATACCACACAACAACACCATAGAAAAAACAAGAACTTGACCCACGACGAATAACTAAAGGGGAGGATGGACTCCACAACCGAGCCATGAGTTGAAACCCCAACCTGAGCTCAACCAACTACCGAAGTGCCATGATACCACAACCTGCTCACCAGGAGCAAGGTCGTTAATAAAAACTACAGGAAGGCGAAACAGTGGAATCGAAACAATGTTTTTACTTGTCAAATAAGCAACCAAGCCATCAACGAGAGTAACAAGCGGAGGGCCTATGAAATGCAACCAAAACCCAGTTAGAAAACATCACCTGCAAGTTTTAAAAGAATCGTTCACAGGTAGTAGAAATAAGGCATACCTAGAATGACAAACCAAACCTGAGACCTCCACAGAAAACCAAGTGTACAGTAGCCACCAGGTCCAATGAAAAACATTCATATAATTAACAAACGATAGAGGACCGGAACTAGAGAAGAGCCAAGAGGATAGCAGGCAACTAAGATCCATCATCTTCCAGAGCCGAACCAGACGAGCCACAGAGGAACATAAGCATAACCCAAACGAACAACAACGCAAATGAGCCCAAGTAAATCCATACCATAGATGTCGTGCTCACATAAAACGAGCCCAACCTCGGGCTGGATGTGCATTCAAGGTGCCATAAACCCTCACCAAACCTTAGTGTGTGCCAGCGTGGGAAGGACCAAGGATGGGCCAGCTGCCATGTAAGTCTTGCCAGGCAACCATCTCGGGATCGCCATCAAAATCATCAAGTGAATGGCATGAAATGAAAATTATCAGAGTGAAAAAAAACATCATTTCAATGGTGTGAAATGAAAATGAGAGTTAAAAAGAAACTTTATAGTGTTGTGCTCATAAAAATATGACTAAAAAGGAAAATGCATCATCATGGGCTTAGCCCGAAAATGAGAGTGAAGAAGAAATTTTATAGTGTTGTGCTTATAAAAATATGACTGAAAAGAAAATGCATCGTGATGGACTTAGCCTGAGGGATAGGAATTTATATAAAGAGTTAAAGAGGAATTTATATAAAGAGATAAAACCATCCTCTTAAGAGCTCATGTTTATGAAGATGAAGCGGAGATGAAAGCATGTAGTTGTGCATATCCTTCTTCAACCCTAAACTTTACTTTGGAGAGCAATGATGAAAATATTAATATATTTTTGAAAGAAGTTCTTTAAGTATGAAAGCATCTCATGAGTGTAGTTCCTAATGGTTTGGTAATTATGTCTCCGATAGGGCCTTTCATAGAGGAGTATCTGAGGTTGGATTTAAAAACTATCTTTACTCTATTTTCTTTCTCCTAGGAGGTTCTAGAAGGATGCAAAGTACCTTTATGATTTGTTCCCACACTGGTTGTTAAAGTCTGGTGTATTATACACAGTGAGTTGCGAACCCTGTCAGACTTTACGTACGCTCTGCGTTATGATGTTACTTTTGTCAAGAAAGGGAATGCTTTCAAACTTAACTTCGCGTTGACATTTATTAAATTGTCATATTCGGAGTTAGCTCAGCTGGATGTCTCTACCATGTAGGGGAGAGATGTCTAATGTTGTGCAGGGACCAGTAATTGATATAGTAATGTTCCCACCAAACCACTAGAAATTGAAACTTTTGGAACCAATATTTAAACAAAGATAAATAACATTAAGTATAAATAAGTATTAATTTATGTGCAAAATTTCCCAATACATTGACTGGGCCCACAACTGTCCATAAATAGTATCTTAATACTTAAGAGTGCAAACCATATTGACCGAACTAGAAAATAGATAAAACCATAAATGCTTACAAAATGGTCTATTCCAGAAGTACAAAGTAGCAGTCACTTCAACCCCCACTCATCATAACTGAAGCTTTGTATCCCAAATAAATATCCATACCTACACATAATAAAAGTGAATGTATGTCAGCCATAACTGTTGTGTTGTTCAACAACTAAACCCCCTATGTTCAATAAATGACACCCAACCCAATAACATTTAAACCCACTTTGTTCAATAAATGAGACCCAACCCAATAACTGAAATAAATGACACGCAACTCATTCTATTTCTCATTAAAACAAATCAAAGCACATGGATCAACAAATAAGAAATTCCCAACCATTGGATCACATCAAATTAAATCTAGACCACACATTCAAAACAAAGCCATTGCAATCCATATCCATCCATGTCCATCAATTAAATTCAAGTACCATAAACTATAAAATAAGTTTAACCACTTTTGAAGTTGCATGTTATGCTTTCAGACTATTCAGCAACCTTGAAGACAAAACATCACAAAATAGTTGTCAGTTTATCCAAGTTAGTTATATAAATTATAGCACATGTTTCTTGCAGTTATATTTTCATTTATCAGATTTTTTACAATTTCAGTTCTTACGGATTCAGTTTCACTTACAGTTTCAGTTTCATGAAAATCAACACACAACCTATAGTTCTATTTCACAATTCACCAATTCACCTATTTCGATGTTCAGACTTGCAGACGTATTGATGTGCCTAACAAGATTTTGATTGCTTCGTGTGCCCTGGTTATGAACCATCTCGATTAGTAGGAAGTCCCGAGTATCTCAACAGTTCAGGTTCTCATATACGTGGTCTAATAGCTGGCTATTGTCATATACTAATAATTTGGAACGCAAATCCAAATTCTCAATTCATGCTTGATTCATATGCATCAGTGACATATTGTATCTCTTACATGATGAAACTCAATAAAACAATGAAAAATACATTTAAGAATGTATGAGAAGAGTAACAAAACAAATTCCAATTTTGTACAAACCACAAGTAGTCTTCAAGAATCCTTCCAATACCTATAGAAAATGTCTACACAAGGTTTGTCTTTATAGACGGTCAACGGAGCCTGTTCTTGAAAAATCCACCACAAGGATGGAATTTGAATTTTACTAGCATTTTCGCCTGTTATGGGGCATTTTGTACGTATTTGATGACTACAAGGTTTTTTATACAAATTTTTCGAGATGTGCTTGAAACTGTGAAATTTTTTCGAAAGGCAACAATTATCTAAAAAAAGTTAATAATTCTGGTTTCTTTCACTTTATTTTCTAACTACCTTGTCCATTACCCATGAAGCTTGCCACTGTCCAACTCAGTTTGACTTAGCAGAGTTTCTCTGAAGTATATATTCACTAGCTTTAAATTCTAGATAATAAGTGTGTAACTTAGATAAATGTGTAGATGGTGCTCCTTTAATGGAGTTATGACATATTTCTCATCACTGAACCGCTTGCCACCAAAGTGCAATAGGTTCCTTTCAAAATTATGGCATACCTCTCATAACTGAATAGCGTACTAGCTGAGTACAATAGGTTGCAACCTCTAGGTTCTTGCCCGGTACACAGCAAGAAGAAAGAAGAAAAAAAAAAGAGAAATACTTGAACCAATAGAGTGCAACAATGACGCCCTGAAAATAAATGCAGAATGAGATTTTAAATACTAGAACAAGGAAATTACAGTGAGATATACATATTTGATGGGTTTTTAGAAAACTTACATTTAAAAGAGAATGAATACATCCATGAAATTAGTAATTTAAATAAATTTACACTTTTACAAGAGAGAAGGCCAATATGCGTGGTCTAATAACCTGCTATTGTCATATGCTAATAATTTGGAATGCAAATCCAAATTCTCAATTCATGCTTGATTCATATGCATCAGTGACATATTGTATCTCTTACATGATGAAACTCAATAAAACAATGACAAATACATTTAAGAATGTATGAGAAGAGCAATAAAACAAATTCCAATTCTGTGCAAACCACAAGTAGTCTTCGAAAATCATTCCAATACTTGTAGAAAATGTCTACACAAATATAGAAATCATGCAAAAAATATGTAGGAACATGATGATCGACTTAATTGAAATTTGTTTAACCATAATTTCACAAGGCAATTTCTTTCTGAGAATCATTTTAAACAAAAGTTTAATGAAATTTTATAATAAGAAACAAAAACTATGGCCCAATTGGAAGATAAGCATAGATTTATTATCCTTGTGTTGCATGTAATATAGATCAGAGGCTTCAGATCAGTTGCTTAATTAGTGGTCAAGTATTGCAATACAACTTTCGGTGTTGAAAAAGAAAACCTTGTATGAGGCCAGCAATAAACATCATCAAGACTAATGGTAGCATAAACAAGACCTGCAAAATAAAATGAAGAAAAAGTTGAAAGGAGAAAATGGAAAGGGGGTTTAGATCATTCTTGAAATATGATCAGAAAGTAAACAAAACAATGTAAAAGGAAGAGAATAACATAAACAAATGAACAAGAAGTAGTGGAAGGGCCTTATTGGAAGGTTTTTGTACACAAGGGAAAACCTATCAGAATGAAGGACCACAAAGAAGGCATAACCAGCCTCAAACTATTGCAAATATGGCAAACTACACCCTCATTCTGATTTGATATATTAGGTCAATAATTACTCAAAACTTTACAAATTGATAATATGCTTTCCTTATTTAAGAAAAAGGCATGGCTTCTCTTATATATGTAGACAAGATGCAAATAAGGGTTGTAGTTGAAATGAATGTTTATATGACTAGAAACTTCAACCGTAAGTGACATGAGGAAAAAATTTGTTATGGTGGAAAAGTTGTGATCAAGAGTGCTTCAAGGGGTCTCAAGTTGGAGCCTTGGTCAAATTAAATACCATGCTTGGTTTGGCCAATGATAACTCCTTGATAGCCAAAGATCCATTTCTAGAGAAGTGCATCCTTACAAAAAACAACAAAACAATATTTTAAGTAGTCAGACCGGACAAGAGCTCTGTTGGGAAATGCATAACAAAACCAATCAATACAATCATGGTATTTTAAGTGTAAAGAAAAGTTATCAAAACAACAATCACTGAGAATTTTGAAGACATACAAGAAAATGATTCTGTATATTGGATTTTTCAAGGATACTAACATACATGTTGATGATTTCCTGTAATAAAGCAGAAGTATTTTTGCCTTGTATGAAAGCATAATTTACAAATATTCTAATGTCTAAATGCATGCAATAATTTTATAGGTTGTTTCATCTATGGAAAAAGGTAGTTATGCTGCTCGTACAAGGGGAAGTGGCAGGAGAGTCACAAGGGGTGTGCAGTTGCGATGCACATCGTTTGATTAGGATAGGACAGTTGATGTCAATGTCAACAATGCCCCAAGGAACATTGTCGAGGATGATCATGTGACAGAATCTGATGTTAACACACCATCAGCCACAGAACCACTGTCAACAATAGTCTAAGGGGCAAGTTCAACTAAAAATATCAGTGCTATAAGAGGATGGAAAAAAGAACAAATGTTAGTTGCAATTGATGACATAGAGTTTAATGGATACTCAGTTCGGGAATCTGCAAAGAAACATGGTATTCCTCCCTCATCAATACATTATTGGATAAATGGACTGACTTATACAAAACGTAGAGGGCCTCTTATAGTTATGACTAAGGAGGAGGAGGCCGAGGTGGTTGAGTGGTGTAAAGAGATGGCCCAATTGGGACATGGACTAGAGTTGATACAACTCAAATCCACAGTTGCTCAAATCTATCAAGGGAGGCCAAACCCATTTAAAGATGGGTTTCCTAGTAAATCATGGTGGTTTAGGTTTAAAAAAAGGCATCCAGAACTTGTATTTCATACTGCTGATGGCATTGACAGAGAAAGAGCATTAAATTTGTGCCCTACAGTTGTGAAAAAGTTATATGACACACTTTCTAGTGCTTACGATAAACATTCTTATGGAGAAGACCATATATGGAACTGTGATGAAACAGGTTTACAGGCATGGAGGAATTGTGGCATGCGGGTAATTTCCAAGAGAGGGAGCCAAAATGTGCTAAAGATTTTCCCTAAGTGTAGGGAGTGGATAGCTATTTTATGTCGTGTCAATGCAATTGGTACTTCAATCCTAGGATTTTATCTATTCAAAGGTAAAAATCAACTGAAAAACTATATACAGAACTGTGAACCAGGTGCATGCATGGTTGCACATCCCCATGCATGGATAACTAAAGAACTGTTTTTAAGTTGGCTTTTTCAATTTGCTGCATCGGTAGCAGGTGGCATCTCGCCTAATAACAGACGCCTATTGATATTAGATGGCCATGGGAGTCACATGCCTGTAGAAACAATTGAGGAAGAAAATAATTTAGGCATCGACCTGTTGACATTGCCCACTCATACCACTATCAGACTGCAACCCCTTGATGTTAGTGTGTTTGGCCCTTTCAAGAACTATTTCAGGTCGGAGCACGCTGCATGGATGGCAAAGAATCCAGGGGTTGAGTTGAAAAGGTTCGAGCTAGCAGAGCTTGCAAGTAAAGCTTTTAAAAGGGCTTTGTCATGATCAAATATCAAGGCTGGCTTTAGGATGATAGGAATCTAGCCACTGAACTATGATGCTCTTATGCATGATACTGGTTGTAGCCAAGCATTTCATGTGGATGGTCAGGAAGAAGGAAATGCCCAAACAAGTGTTGAAGTGCTAGAAGTAGATGACCAAGATGATGTTGTTGCAGTTGGTAATATGATTTCCCTCTCTCAAGGACACTTATATGATGAAGATGATGAGACTATATGTGAAACACAATATAACCATGAACAAATTCGCAGTAACATGGAGATCGTTCCACCAACTCAAGAACATGAAACTCCTGTTGCTGATATTGTTAATGACATTGTTCAACATGCAGTTGACAATGACCAATTGACATTGCCAAGACAAGTAACCCCAACTTCATGGCTAGCAGAAGTAATGATTAATATGAATGCACATAGTGTCTCAGCAACCAATGAACAAAGCATGAACATGCCCTCACAACTAGCAGAATTGAACAGTGAAATTGTTCAATTTTTTGTGGACAATAGATCAATGGAAGAAGATGAAGCACATAATGAGGCATCAAATGAAGATAATGATATAGTTCAATCAGTTCCATTAGACACTGAAAGGGAAGTACCAAGCAATGACATGGAGGTGGGAGGGGTGGAGAAGACACTTGGCTGGTTCCTAAAGCTACCAATAGAGAGAGTATCAATGAAAAAAAAGAAAGGTGCACTGGGTAGTCTTCGTCTGGGCCAAAGCTCACAGTTACTCACCTCGGAGGACTATATAAACCTATTAGTTGAGTCTAAAAAAAAACAAATTTGAAATGCAAGAATTAAAATAGAAAAAGAAGGATCTAGTCAAGGAGAAGAAGGTAGCAAGGATTGTTACAGCACAACGTCGAGCAGATGAAAGGATTGAAAGAGATAAATCAAGGCAAGTTAAGGACCAACAAAAACAAATGGCAAAACAGGAAAAGGAAAAAAGAAAGGCTCAACAAATGCTTGAAAAGAAACAAGGGATGATCAATATGGTTGACAATGATACAAGAATAGCTGTAGAAACCAGGATTATTTCAAACTCATTGGACTCCATTGCAGATAATACACCATTATTCCAAGATCTCATAAACATTCAAGTGCCTCACTATCAAACTGAGGGTTTACTCACTTGCCTTATTTCTACCAGAGTTGGTGTCAATTATATGTATGCTCATTACACACCTACACTTAATGCAGGGGTTAGTGGTGCAAATGTGAGGTATGGGTACTCAATACCTCCATGGTTGAAGCTACAAATTGGACTCAATCATATGGCAGAAATCAACCATTTCATAATCAACCCTTGACAGGTAGGCCAACCTTCCTGGGTCAAGAAGGTAACTCGGGGAGTTTTGGCACTCAAGATTCTCAACGCCATAAAGAATAGTGGTGTCATATGGTTTTGGTTGTAACCACATTATGATGCGGATTTTGGATCGATCGTATCTTTTTCTTGTCATAGAAACATTTTGGCTTACAACCTAGGTTGTTTTATTTCATAATGTATGCGACATTGTAGCCAAAATCCATTTTAGAAGGAACATCTATAGTCTATTATAATGTAGAAATCTTACAAGATTCTCAGGGTCATAAAGAATATGGGTGTCATATGTTTTTGGTTGGAACCACATTATGATGTGGATTTTGGATGGATTGTGTCTTTTTCTTGTCACAGAAACATTTTGGCTTACAACCTAGGTTGTTTTATTGCTTTGAAATGCTAACAACATTATGGTTCTATGCATTCACTACATTGAAAAGCTAACAACAGCTTGGTTGGTTGTAAAGCAGTTTTGTTTGCGAGCTAAGCACAAATGTTTATAAAAAATTGATTAATAACATTGAAAGACTATTTATTACAGTGGAAGAAATGCTTTAACCTAGGTTGTTTTATTGCTTTGAAACGCTAACAACATTATGGTTCTATGCATTCACTACATTGAAAAGCCAACAGCAGCTTGGTTGGTTGTAAAGCAGTTTTGTTTGCGAGCTAAGCACAAATGTTTATAAAAAATTGATTAATAACATTGAAAGAATATTTATTACAGTGGAAGAAAGGCTTTACCCTAGGTTGTTTTATTTCTTTGAAATGCTAACAACATTATGGTTCTATGCATTCACTACATTGAAAAGCCAACAACAGCTTGGTTGGTTGTAAAGCAGTTTTGTTTGCGAGCTAAGCACAAATGTTTATAAAAAATTGATTAATAACATTGAAAGACTATTTATTACAGTGGAAGAAATATAGTTTGTCCTGGTTAAAAATCTAAACAAGGATCAAGTCCTGACCTGCCTATCTATTGCAGTGGTGAGAGAAAAAGGGAAAATAGCAGGGACCGAATGAGAGGAAAGTTTTGCAGATAAGGAAGAGGAGGTTTCTTTGCATAATACATCAAAAGCCATAGGATAACTAATAGAGCTATGACTAAAATAAATGCAAGCATCGATTGAAAATGAATTTGAAAAGGAAGAGGAAGGACATGGCATAATAAATTCACCATCTAGAGCTAAGAGAATGAGAGGGAGGATATATGGATGTGATCCTTCATACACCTGGATAGTGTCATGGTCCATTGCAACAACATCAAGGGAAACTGAAAAGGAAGCTAGGGGTGACTCGTACATCAGAATAGTGTTATCTGTCAAGCTAGGATTGATTATTAGTAGTAACATACTAAGATATTTACAGAAGCTAAGGAAGCACGCTATGTCATAGAGAAAAGTTTGAACTTGAAGGTTTAGAAACCATTTTTTGGATTTGCATTTGATAATAATCTCTTCATCCAATAAATACAATCCAAGGGACACCATCTTGCAAAATAAGGTGGTGGCTGAAGGTCTGGATCAAGTTTTCACATAGATCCCCTAAAAGCATGATTTCAAAATATGGAATAGGGATGATGTTTTGGCCATACAGGTGACAGAGAATGACAAAGGTGAAGTCGAAGAGTATTATAGTTCTTGAGTTGTTGTGAGATGGCTATCAATCAATACGAACAGTCACAATACATGAAGAAATGGAAAAAATAAATAAATATTTTTGTCTGTAGTGTTTGTGAACTTAGTCAGAGTGTCAGAGTTGGCAATGTACTTAGCACTGCAGGTAAAAATAGAATTATTTGGAAACAATTAACATCTTCTATCTTTAACAAAAGGGAAGATTCAATAAACCAGCTCAAGGATATTAATTTTCAGACCACTGTAAGTAGTTTTTCAACTTTGAACAAATAACCTAGATCTAAGTAAGCTTACCTACAAGCACATACTTCTGTAAAATATCTTAACTTTCAAACACATCCATCTTCTATTGAATATAGAAAGAAGTTAATACACAACAATACCTCAAAACCAAAACTCACTAACCAACACAGTGGCGCACCCTACATATCCTTTCTCAGATAACAGAATAAGGTAAAATAATGTCTCTAAACACGTGCAATAAGAACTTGGTTTCACTGTGTCAAACCCTAACCCTACTCAGAACACCTAGTACACCCTAGCTCCATGGATAACTACATCAAGCAAATCTGCTGGTGCCTCCTATAGAACTAAGCTCTCATCCAGAAATAGACAACTCCCATAAAAGCACCTTGGACAGCCTAAGGATGTACGCTATTTGAAAAACAGACCATGCATGCACCCTCAAAACTGAACTAAACTTATAGCCAAACTGAACAGTAACAAAAGAAAAACTAGAATTGCTAAATCTGAACAACCTGCAGAAAGGAATTAACTAAAGGTGGAAACACTAGAAAGATACTAAGATTAGCATATGCATGTTAACACAAGTATGCACCCTCTACACTCCTACATAATTGTACCTCCCTTACACTGCAGATTAGTAATGTGCTATCTCTATGCAAGGATTGTTGCACAAAACCCAAGACACAAATTTAAAGCATCTCATCGCTATATAAATCTACAACATTGTTATGCCATCCAGACAAGAATATTGTCTACGCAACAAATAAGAACATTTAAGAAGGCAACCAATTGCCCTTATCTCACAATGTTCAACCCAAAAAGAGCAGTAAGGAAATGGTTAAGAAACCAGTACACTTTCCAACAATAAATTTCTTCATTATGCTCAGTCCATTGTTGAGTATAAAACAACAGCAATAGCATCAGCAACAAATTTTTAGAAACTGAAAAGGAAGCTAGGGGTAACTAAGTTCATTCACATCCACAAGCCTCTCTTCAAGACGATGGTGTGGAAGGAAAAGTAAATGTTACCAACCCTCAACTGAAAGTGAAACAATAAATGTTAGCAACCTTCAAACTTCTGCAAGGAGCCAGAATAAAAACCACTAGCCTACAAAACTCTAAACCCCTAACCTGCAAAACCCTAAACCCTCAAAACAAAACCCCTAACCTACAAAACCCAAAACCTGCCTGAAACTCCAAGTGCAAAGTTAACAAAAATTCCAATAAACAAGGTGAGGTGTTGAAAAGCACAAGGTGAGGTGTTGAAAAACACATCAGAAATGGCTCGTAGGATTAAAATCCTACCAGATAGAAGCCATGTCCAAGTCCAGAGCTCTCCAAACCTTCACCAAACCTTCTCCAGAGCTTGCCACACCTGCAACAAGTTGGAAATTAGCAAATTGAGAAAACAAAAAAACCAAAAAAAAACAAATAAAAACCAAAAAAACCCGCAATTGCCTGTAAATGCAACCTTCAACCTCGAACTGGCTGAAATTGGTACTGGCTCCTCCCCAAACAGCAAATAGCGTGAATTAAACAACCACCAAGAAAACCGTAAACCACCGGCGGTCCAGAATGAACAACAATTGCAGGCGGAAAACCATAAGAACAGCAAAAACCCTGTTCCAACCATGGATGGGTGCAAGCAAACAATGGCGGACATTAGCTCAACCATGGCGGACAAAGCGCGCAGGTAATGGAGTCGTCCCGTGCCATCGTCAGCAGAGGGCTTCGCCTAAACACCGGACCCCAAGAGGAAAACAAGAGGCAAACCACACATCGCAACAAACAACCGGAAACAACCAAGCGGAAGGTCGACAAACGAGTTTTGAACCCTTGATATGCTGCACAACATGTGGCAGTCCACGTCGAGCACATGTCGTACAAGGTCATGTGTTGTTCACGTAGGTGTAGGCGAGGTGGAGGGGAGGGTGCACAGGTAATGGCGTCCCTCCACTAATATAATGGATCACCAATAACAAAACTCATATGTAATGTCATATATTGAAACTCTACAAAATTTCCTCGTTAAAATTTATCAAGTTACATGATGGAAACCTATGCTTACTCTGGTACAATTTTAAATTTACAGAATGCAATGATAACAAATATATATTATTTTAAAATTAAACCAATTATAATATTGGTTTAATTCAAATAGAAATGATATCTAAAGTAATCGTATGAGAAATGTGTAAAAAGTATACATTACTATTATCAAAATCATGACGAAATTCCATAATTTCATTCAGATGGACCTCCACTACACTGCTACTTTAAGACCTACAATAACCAATCGTTTATTCGGCGTAAGGGATTGTTTTACATCTGTGTGAAGGAGGCATTCCAACTGACATCAGTTTCAGTATGGAGAGGAGTATGGGGGGCATTGAATTGTTCTTGCCCATGTCCAGATGAGTTTAACATGAGAATCTGCCGTCTCACAATAGTATGATTGAGCCAGCCTGGAAGATCATTGTCGATTGATAAGTCACAGTCACGCAGGAAAGTAACTCATCGCTATCATGATGCCAACAATTCCCATACGGCTGTTATTTAACGTGGGTGTGCCAGTGTACTTCTCTGAGCAATTCAGACAGAGATTTAGCTATGGAGGGGCGTCTTCATGTTTGTGTTGTCACATGTCTGAGTATTATCCTAGCGTTGCATGAACCAAATCTAACGTACGCAAATACAAAGGCCACAAATCCTTTGGTGCCGGCCCTATACATATTTGGAGATTCTACTGTTGACCCTGGTCATAACAATTCACTTGTAACGATTGCGAAGGCCGACTTTCCTCCATATGGAAGAGATTTCGTGGGTCATAAACCTACTGGTCGATTTACTAATGGAAAATTAGCGACAGATATCCTCTGTAAATAATTCTAGCCCTCTCTTTTCATTATCTCATTTTAATGTAGAAAGAAAATATCTAAAATGAGAAAGAAAATATCTCAATAGGTCGATTTAGTAACGGGCATCTTTATGTCTATTGCTGATTCTTTATATTGGAGAATAGGAAGGACATGGGTGCGGTCAATTATTTGACAGCCCCATGTCCATCTGATTCCGAATATTTAGGAAATCAGCAACCCCCATAAGCTCAGGGTTTAGGAATTAATAAAAGGCTTCTTTTATAAGTGCTTCTAATTTATCCGGAACAGATTTCTGTGAAATGAATAGAATTCCAAGTCTGCTATTCTTTGAGAAATGTTCAGGTTAAATTTTTCCAATTCTAATATTCTTATTATCTTTTGATAATAATGTTGTGGGTTTAATTGTTCGAGCTGTATACAGCTGGATTAACAGGCCTTCCAGATATATTGCCCGTATATTTGGATCCTGAATTCCATGGACCGCGAATTCTGACAGGAGCCAGCTTTGCTTCTTCTGGTGCTGGATACGATGATACTACCTCACGCACCGCTGTTAGTACCACATGTTTTATACGTGATAGCGATATAGGGATTTAGATAGATATAAAGACATTTGTAGCTAAAATACAACATTCTTGAATTCATGCAGAATGTTCTAACCCTAGGGCAGCAGCTGGAGAATTTCAAGCTTTATCGAGAGCAGCTTGTCGATATGGTAGGCCAACAGAATGCCAGCGAGATAATGTCGAGAGCCTTGTTTGCAATAAGTATGGGAACAGATGACTTTGCCAATAATTATTATTTCAATCACATTACCCGTGCACACTATACTGTTACAGAGTTCCGAGATCTTCTTTTGAACTCTCTCTCCGAATTTATACAGGTGATGATATTGTCTTACATATTAAATTTATACAGGTGATGATATTGTCTTACATATTAACGACGATGAGATATTATGAAAATTGATTATGGAAAATGATTAATAATTTATTTATCTGGTTGAATTTAGGTTTTTGTGATTTATATCAAGTTTATTGAGAAGAGTTTTGGGCCAAAATCATATCATAATTTATTTGTCGATAGTTTTTCGAATCAACAAGTATGGTTCACCAATAGTCATAATTTAGTTCTTCAAAATTGATTATGGAAAATGATTAATAATTTATTTATCTGGTTGAATTTAGGTTTTTGTGATTTATATCAAGTTTATTGAGAAGAGTTTTGGGCCAAAATCATATCATAATTTATTTGTCGATAGTTTTTCGAATCAACAAGTATGGTTCACCGATAGTCATAATTTAGTTTTTCAACTTATCCTGATAATGAACCACATTTGTTGATTAGAAATGAATGGATTGTTGGAATTTAATTCCAACTGCAACAATGAACAGCTGTACATGAATCTGATTTGCAGTAAATGTTAAAGGTGTTCGGTGCAGCCAAGTCGCCTTTGATATTTCTGCACATTAATATGCATTAAAGTTCAGTTGATTTCCCTGCAGACAGCCGATTGTTTTTGATAAAAGCATCACCGCCTTGCTGCAATAAATTCTGAGATAAAAATTAGAAGATATTTTGTAATATTTTATTGTTT